>BDMV01000006.1:34158967-34758967 GCA_008326285.1 Oryza officinalis | reverse complement strand
GAATCTGGTCAGGGCGAGGGGAGTTGCTCGATGCATCGGCTTGGAAATCTGGCATCTATGGTCGGTTCTCAACCGACACCTACCCCATTTTCTGTAGTAGTGTTAGTATGTCACATCAACTCCATCTCAAAGGATCACTTTTGGATATTCCGTGGAATATTAAATAAGATTATCGGTCTAAATTAATATGCATTTTGAGAATTTAGAAACACATATATACACTTTTGAACTATCACACTTTACTGTACATTTGGCACGAAGGAATCATATATAGTAGTTTAGGGCACTTTTGGTTGTTGCCTAACATTGTCATAACTTAATTTGTCATAGGTATGACATGACAAACAAAATGTGACCAACAATTTGTTGGTCATAAGTGTGATAATGTTTGGCAAAAATAAGTATGACATATAGGTCCATAGGGCAAGAAAGTATGACTTGTCGTAACTGAAACTAAGCTAATAATATGTGATATGTCGAACTTATGATGTGGCAATGTATCGCACCCAACCAAATAACCCCTTAGAACATAACTGAAAACATGTTGTAAACACCATACTACCTGGCCACCTTCGCTTGCTCCCTTTCCCCCTAACCCTATTCATCATACTGGACATCAATACATTATTTCCAATTTCCTATCACATGGTTTGATTGTACTACCATGCCTCCCACCTGTTGGATGCTCCTAATGGATGCTAGGTCCATGTGCCACCTGATCTTTCTAGTCATGTACGAGGACCACATACCATTTGCTCTCGGGGCAAACAATGCAAAGTAATTTATTACTCCTTTCGTTTCATATTATAATTCATTTTGATTTTTTTCATAGTCAAACTTTTTTTAGATTTGACTAAGTTTATGGAAAAATTTAACATCTATGACACCAAATTAATTTTCATTAAATATGACATTCATTATATTTTGATAATATGTTTGTTTTGTGTTGAAAACATTGTTATATTTTTTTTATAGATTTGATTAAACTTTTAAAAAATAACTATAAAAAAGTCAAAATAACTTATAATATGAAACAAATGGAGTAGATAATACTAGCTCCGTACTACAAGCCACATTCAAACACAATTTTATGTTTCATTCCCAAATTATTTTTTATGACAACCTTTTTTAAATATCTTATTACCAAATTCATTGGAACTTTTTACACTATAAACCTTATGGCAAGAATATTCCGATGAACCCTTACGGTCCAAAATATAAATATCAGTTTTCTCATTCTCCTCTCTCCCTCTTCTATTTCTAAATCAACCTTTGACATTTATTGCCATTATCTCACAATTTTGTTTTCCACCGCCCCTCATCTACCCTGTTGGTGGCCACCACCCTCCCCTCTCTTTCCTCATCCTTGTGTCGTTGCTCACATCCTCTTCTCCCAACTTCCTTATGCTAATATCATATTCTTATTGGCCAATACGCTCATGTTCTCTCCTTCCCAATCCCGTTTGCTATGTTGTGGAATCATTTCAGACCTTGTAGCTTTAGAGGTAGATCGAGTGGCTTAGGATGATGCGAACCCTTAATGATAGAGTGACATGAAAGCCGGGGTGGAGCACTAGATTTACTATGTGGTGGAGTGGCTTGGGTCTAGGATCTACTCGTTGTCGGGTCAGATCATATTGACAGATTGACATCGGAGTGGCTAAGCTCTAGAGTCCAGTCTCAATGACAGAGCAACCTAAGATAGAGGTGACTCGTTAAATTGACAGCCCCTAATATAACTTTGCGTGATTGGGCAACTTGTTCCCACAATTCAACTCCCTAAGCGATGGCTTCATGTGTTGGAGTTTTTTTTTTGCTAGAATACCCATGCCATCTGTAGATTATGGAGGTCTCACGAAGCAACTTTTCTAGTTGAGCTAGGGATTTGGGTAAAGCCATGAGACCACTAATCAGCCTAAAGCGTTGTAAATGCTCTAAATAATACTAATATATTGGTATAGCATCTCAACCGCTATTCACGTGACGTCTATTGCCGGTGCATCTCAACCACTATGTAAGTCATGTTGTCTAGTACTTCATCCGTTCCAAATTATAGGCCGTCCTTGGTGCTAGAAAAATCAAACTCGATAAATTTTGACTAATAATTACGTTAGCAATATCTATGTTAAGTTTTATGTATGTTATATTACTAGATTTTAAAATACTTTTATATGATATTGATTTTATAGTTATTGATAATATAATATAAAATAAATTAATGATCAAAGTATATAGGTCTTATAATTTGGGACTGACACTGCGAGACTACAAGATAAATACTGATTAAGTGTAGTACTATCAAACAAAAGACTGTGAAATTAGAATTAATTATCTTAACTTTTTTTAGAAAAGAAAAAAACTGATCGGTCAATCGAGCGGTTTCGAGAAACGAACTGGTTTATCGTCACATTTTGAATCACTTTTCCAACCCATCTATGCACAGCGTCGCCGATCCCGTAGGACCAACAGGCGATTTGCATCAACCGCCGCTTTTTCTCCCCTTTCCACTTTCCATGCGGCTGCGGCTGCCGAAGGCCGTAGAAACCACCACCACCACAGCCAGATCCGCCAAATCGCGTACCAGCCCAAGCCGAACAAACGCCCGCGACAAAACCACCCGTCCGTCCTCCTTTCTTTCGCGTGGCCGAGCACACCGCTTTTATCACCAATTCACCACCCACCCCCTGCCGCTGCAGCCGCGGGTCCCCACCTGCCCGCACCGCGACACACCGGGTGCGGTGCGGGGGCACGTGTGAGCCCCCGCGCCGAAGGCTCCCGAGCCCGCGCGACGCGTCGATTCCTGAGTGGCTCGACCTCGCCTGTGTGTGCCTGTCACTGCCTCGTCGCGGCGTTAGAAAGGGCGCCACCTGTGGCGTCCACGTACCCACCCAGCGATTGTTTTTCTTTCATTTCCGCCCTTCCCTTGTTCGGCCACGCGGCCCTCGCTTTTCCTGTACTTGCCTTCCGCTTTTCCTCCCATCCCCATTACCACATTTAGAAGCCCATCACATATCTAATCCACTACTTCCCTACTATCCCCATCTCCGCAACGAAGATAGTTATTATAGCGAGACAGCTGAGTTTGCCCGCCGGAGATATACAGAGATGGCGGCGGCGGCGGCGGCGGCGGCGGGAGGAGGTGGAGGTGCGGCGCCGTTCGTGTGGAAGACGTACAGGATGGTGGAGAACCCCGGGACGGACGGGGTGATCGGGTGGGGGAAAGGGAACAACAGCTTCGTCGTCGCCGACCCCTTCGTCTTCTCCCAGACGCTGCTTCCCGCCCACTTCAAGCACAACAACTTCTCCAGCTTCGTCCGCCAGCTCAACACCTATGTCAGTCACTCACAGTTCTAATTCATCTCATCATACCCCTCTCTGCACTGCACATCATGCTGCCATGGATTCAGTGAACCCAACTCAAAGTTAGTTCGTTCGTTCGTACGTTCTGAGGGGCTTCGGCCATGGATCTGTGCTACATGATTCTTTGAGTTCGTGTGTGTGTGTGTGTGTGTTTTGGGAGATTCTTTGGAAGAGGAAATAAAAAATTGTTGTGGTGGTTGGCACGTTGATTTTGTTGACTTGAGAGACAGAGGATGAGAGGTGAGGACAACAGAGCGTGGGACCCATCATTATTATTATAGCCTTAATTGTACATATGCGCTGTGTAATTCAGCAAGCTGTACATCTTCGTGTACTAAAATCTGTAGAAGAAAGCAAAGAATAGAATTCATTCATGTTCTGATGTTTTTTTCCTTTGTGTGTGCTGCCTAGTTCTTTTAAGTAATTTTTGCTCAAGTCATGGACGTTCGGAACATATTCATGTTTTGCGTCACTCAGCTTTACTTTGGAGGAAAAAAAGCAATTTGCAAAATTAATGCTGGCCGTGCCAACGGAAGACTATTTCGATCTCTGCACCTGAAGAAATCGGTAGTGAGTATAGTTTCATGTTTGTGATCCGAGGTTGTTCACAAATTTTAAACCGCGAACACCCAAAGATTCAATTTTATCTATGCAACTCAACGATCGGTCAAAGGGGTTATGTCACCGTTTGACTAACACAACACAAGACTGTTACGCAATTGAACTTGAAGAAACTTTAGTTTCCAAACGAAGAGCTTGAAGAAACTGTAGAAGTCGTTTAATTTCTTCCTTGATTATGTTCATTGACCTCATGAATCTAGAAAGAATCGAACATAAAATTAGATAAGACGTGTCAAAGTCGTGTTTTTGAATTTGTTTTTGAAAAGATTTTGACGTAATTTTGTTTTCTGCCCACTGGTTCTGTTTGAATTTGTCGTCGACGACTACCAGGGCTTCCGCAAGGTGGATCCGGACCGGTGGGAGTTCGCCCACGCGTCGTTCCTGCGTGGCCAGACCCACCTCCTGCGCAACATCGTCCGCCGCGGCAGCGCGGCCGCCGGCGGGGGAGGCGGCGGCGGCGGCGGCGGAGGCGGCGGAGGCGGCAAGCGCAGGGACGCGTCGGCGGACGGCGGCGGCGATGCGGACATGACGATGGTGGCGACGGAGGTGGTCCGGCTGAAGCAGGAGCAGCGCACCATCGACGACAGGGTGGCCGCGATGTGGCGCCGCGTGCAGGAGACGGAGCGAAGGCCCAAGCAGATGCTCGCCTTCCTCCTCAAGGTCGTCGGCGACCGCGACAGGCTGCACCGCCTCGTCGGCGGGAGCAGGGGCAACGCCGCCGCTGCCGCCGTCGACAACGGGTTCGCGGACACCGCGCGGGCGGAAGGCGGCGAGAAGCGCGCGAGGCTGCTGCTCGACGGCGACCTGCACGGCAATCACAAGGACGCCTCGGGCGGCGGGTTCGGCCCGGACGCCGTCGACTTCGCCGGGTTCTACACCGGCGCCGACATGTTCCCCGACGTGGCCGTCGATGCCGCCGCTGGGTCAGCCGGCTGCTCGTTCGCTTTCGGAGTGGACAGCGGCTACTGAATCGCTCCTCACCGACTGATACATGCGCCGCCGCCGTCGCCGCCGCTAACTGCTTGGATTTTCCGGCTGGTTTTCGCTGAATTATTGGCGCTCAATGCATCTCCGCTCGCCGTCGCTGGATGGTGGCGTGACAGGGCGGCATTTATCCTCCGTGGAGTCGTTTTCGATGGGTGCTTGGTGACACGTGCGAGCGGCGATGCTGAATAAGATGTGCTGCTAGCTTTGTAATTGAACTTGTTTTGCTGTAGGAGGGGATATGATGGCAATGGCCTCAACTATTGCTGTTGTGTACATAAGCATATGCATGATGTGTAATGGTCGGGTGAGCCCTTAATTTCATGTAAACTTACATTGCAGTGTTAAGAATTTGGAAATGGAATGACATAATTAGAACCCTGAAGGTATAAGTTGTGTTACCCCGTGTGAATAATTGTTTTGCACGTCATATATACAAGATTTAGGAAATATATGATTGGTACAACAAAAATTTCTCAAGTACTAAATAGGTAACCATCGAAATTTTATCTAGGACAGAATATGCAATATCAGCAATGGAGCTGCAAATAGAAGATGGAAGAAAAGCAATTTTTTGAGAATCAAACTGGGTCGACCATCAGCCACTCAGAGCTAGCACCTGGCCTCTACAACCATTGAAAGTGGAAGAGTCGATCGGTATATGAAGCAGTAACAAATGATAAGTGGATACAGGATATCAGACACAGTCTCACTGTAGACCTGGTGAAGGAATTCTTCGACATGTTCCTTCAGATATGGAGCAACAACACAATCTTAGCAGAAGGGGTTGATGACATCATTTGATGGTGATGGAAGAATAATGGAATCCCAGTGCAAAGTCTGCATACATAACGCAATTCAATGGAAGAGTATATTCAGCGCCAGCAAAGCTAGTATGAAAGGCACGAGCACCTTCAAAATGCAAAAAAAAAACATTATGGCTCCTACTACAAAATAAAATATAGATGGCAGATCGGCTACAAATCCATGAGTGATCGAACAATCACTTCTGCTAATTCTGCTAAAAAACATTGAAACAACGCAGTATGCACCTTCGTACGTCAAATATGGGAGAATATTATGCAAATACTGAGATGTGATGTTCGAAGCACACATAACGGCGACAAAACCTTATTGAACCGGTAAATCAAAGGGACATCCCAAGGTTAAAAAAGAACATAAGACAAAGGCAATGAAATTGATCTATATGATGGTGGTATGGGAGATATGGTGCGAACGGAACAAAAAAGTGTTCCGCAATAAAGAGACTAAAGTGCCACATACATTATATATTTGTATATGATATTTATTTTGTGTTGAAACTGTCGTTACGTATATCTATAAAGTCAAACTTGAAGATGGGATAAGCCCAATAGGACTCTAATGACTAGTAGTTAACTTCTCTACTTGTACCTCGATTATCATCATAATATCAAATACTCTACCATCTATCATCTATTCATAACAATCTCAAATTGTTACTGTAGCAATTAAATACTGCTCACTATAGCAATTCATTTTGTCGGTATGTGTTTGTGTTGTCGATTTGGGCAATGTGAGCACCATGGCTTCATTTTCCAGAGCAAATCTTTAGTTGCAATAGTGTCTGGTGTGACTTGGCCATGGGGCATGTCGTATGTTGGGAGAGTCATGTCACACAATCTAGGCAACCAATATATATGCCTGCTCATTTTCAGTTTGTTTGTGCAAATAAGGGATCAAGAATCAGAAAATGCTAAAACATTTTTCACACAACATTAAACACATCTATGCCATTTTTGTCTTAATTTTGTGGGTGATTGTTTGTGAGAGCGGGCAGCAAAGCTGACACCGTTTCCTCCTCATTTTTCCCTTTTTTCACTGTTAGCTTCATTGCCAGAAATGTGAAGTGCTACTTCTATATAACTTCAGTTCATATCATTGTGCTTTTAGGACTACCACTTTGTGTATCTAACATTTTTAGTTATTAGAATTGTTTGTGTATCTAACATTTTTGGTTAACCGGATTGTTGGCGTATCTAATATTTTTAGTTACTAAGATTATTTGCATATCTAATATTTATAGTATAGCTTGTAGATGACTCATTGCTAACAATGAATGATTGTTTCGGGCCAGTATTCCTCAACTAAGTCTGAAGTTAAATGATAAGTAACACTGCTATGTATGTGTTGACGACGGATTTTGGTAATCGACTTGGAAAGGAAAGAGGAAACCGAAGCAGAGAAGAAAGATTAAGTTGGAGTCGGGCCAAGCTTCGTATCGGACCCGGTAACTGTATCGGACTTGGGGAGTGTTGCCATAAAGGGCATATCGGCCGATACGGATTTGGTTTGGTCACGGGCTGATACGGGTTGTGAGTTGACGGTATCAACGTGGGCTTGGTCTGGGCTCGAAGTAAGCTTCAAGGAAGTTGCCGAATAGAGATAAAGCTCGGTTTTGGGCAATTGTATCTTGTAAATTAGGTAGTTTAGATCTAATTTGTGGCTAGAGTCTGCCGCAAAGACTTGTTTGTTAGTTGTAGATAAGATCGTGCCTTACAAGGGTTCTGTTGTAACCTCGGGTATAAATATCCCGATAGTTTGTACAGGAAAGCTCTCGAATCAATCACAAAAAACCAGTTCAATCTACTTTCGGCGCATCGCCAACCCTCGCAAGAGGTCTTCTTCAGCGAGTTCTTGCTTCCTCCGAGCAGAGGTAAGAACTCGTCCCCGACGATCTGCATCGTCGGGGCTAGCGTGTCGCTTTAGACACGTTAAGCCTCGATGATGTGATCGTCGATTATCATGTCTTGGATAGTTTTGACAAGTATCTCGATTAAGCCTTGCCAGCGGTTTACTCGTTTTAGGGTTTATTGCCGACAATGGTTTAATTTTCATGCTTGGTTAGACTATTCAATGCATCTGTCATCCCCAAAAGCAACCGACGGCTTGATTTTCTTTGTGTTAAGTCTCAATCCACACTTTGAGTTGCCATCGACCTTAGTCCTGTTTTGAGATCTAACACAAAGCCTGTTTTCGGTTGTAATTAAGGATAGTACCGGGGTTTTAGCCGGTCTTATCTAACATATGTGATTGCTTTATGATTCTTGCATATGTTTGCCACTTATACGTACAGATTGGTAAGTATAAACGTGCTGATCATGAAGTAATTTTAAGATTTCTTTATGGTTGATGTGTTTATACTGACCGATTGGCTCGTATAAGGTTGCACTAGAGTACTAGCTAGTGTATTTACCTTCATGCTACCCTCATCGGCCGATTCCAATAATTGACTATAAACATGATAACATGGGCCGATGAGATTAGATCTACTTTATTAGTTCTATCTTATTATTATTTCAAGTAAGCCGATATAGGTTTGCCCTGTCGGCCAGGCCTTCACGATGCAACATCGGCCTATCGGCCGATCGGCCATCGGTTCTCGACAAACTTCAAAAGGATTTGAATGAATACAAATTAGGTGGTTCATTAATAAATTTCCTGAAAACTTCATAGAAGCACACTCAGTGAAGAGTGCTTACCTTTTGAAATTTTATGGATCAACATCGGATAAAAACTTCCCTATGTTGTGGAAAGCACAGGCAGAGCCGAAGCATCATTTCTTCGTCTGGCTTGTACTACATCAAAGAGCGCTTACTGCAGAGAACTTGCTCATAAGGCATTAGCTGTGTAACTGGATATGCTCACCGTGCTAAGAGGCTTTCAAAGATACTGACCACCTTTCCAGGAATTGTGATTTCACAAAGAAGGTTTGGTATCATGTTTGCAACAGGAAACTTTTTAACCAAGCCAGAACAGAAGCCTTGATTCAATCATGGTTAAACAAACTAGCGATGACACAACCAGAAACAAAGAGAAAAGGAGATGGTATGAGCCTTAATCATTTCATGGTGGAACATATGGCTAGAGAGGAATAAAAGAGTTCTCCAAAATACTTCTTCAGATGAAACCATGGTTGTTAACTTAATCACCGAGGACATAGACAAGCACGTTAGCCTTTAAACCTTCTTGATGTATTCTTGCATTTAGCCCTCTCATGTTGTTTCTGCTCTCCGATGTAATAACTCTAATACCTTGTTTTTGTTTCGATTCCTTTACTCCTTAATATATCCGGCAAATCTCTTGCCATCGGCTTTTCAAAAAAAAAGTTTTTGGATAGCAAGATTAGTTGTTTGTATCTAACATCATCTTTAGGACCTCCCTTAATTCCACAACTTAGTTTTATTAATTTAGATATGTTTGGTTTGATGCCATCTCAAATTTTGGTAGAGTGAAATGCAAAATATGTGTTTGGATTGGTACCCAAATTGAGTTACTGTGAGATGCATGTGTATTACTAAAACTTTGGTACGATACGATTGTGATGAAGTATTTGTTTACTTACCGTTATATATGAAAATAGTTTCTTACCAAAGAAAATTTTGCGTTCCTCAAATTTGGTAAGGTTGACTCAAATTTAATCTTGCTGGATGAACTCAATTTTAGTATATTTACTACATTGTCTAATCTCATATGATGCCATAAGTTACTGCTTATCATAAGATATATAGTTTAGTTGGTTGCCAAACAACTCATAATTTTTCATTGGGCTTTCCTTGTTTATGCAGCATGAAAGAGGAACAACTTTAGATGAGCCGCTGCTGGAGAATGGCGTACAAACCTCACAAGCTGAGGTGCCAGCTGCTGCATCTGAGCCAGCCAAAGCTGTGGCAGTAGTGCCTAGTGAGCTGCCTGATGCTACAACTCCAATACCACTCCCAATCCTTGCAGCTAGACAAACTGCCTCAACAAGGCACCCACACTATGGATGGCTTATTGAGAGTGAATCCGAGGACGATGAATTGGACAATAGAGTGTCAGCTATTAAGCAAGCCAATCCTCCGGCTGTTCCGAATCATAATGATTGATCATCTGTTGAGCAAGCTAGGCCTCAAGTCGATGTGAGACGAGAAATGGAACTAGATACTCACTGTGGAGGAATGCTCTCAAAGAGGAGGTGGCCGACCGGATGGGTTGTGCCACCATCCTATTAAGACGGTGTCGTTTCATTCTTACAAAAAAAAGAAAGGCATTTTTTTTTCAATATCTTTATCTTATCTATATAGATTGCAAATTAACAACTTGATTGATTTGTTTATTGGAGTTCTAGTGATATTTGGTGATTGAAATAAGCATTTAGGCAATGCGTGGATTATGTATTTGTTTGCATGGATTGGTTATTTTACTTAAATTTTTTATGTGATACTTTAAGGTCTCGTGGCACTATCGTTTACAATTATGTGAGTATCATGTTTATTTGGTGCATGATTTCATTTAGGCTACAACATTACATAATACACATCACTATTCTGATCAGTAGGGAACTATGCAATTTTTATCTGTAGGAAACTAGATATGAAATTTCATATCGGTAGGGACTAGAGAAAAAAATAGGATCTTTTTTTTTGGCCAGAAAATAAAATGGGATCCTATTCAAACTGGTATTTATTGTTGTTGCAGTATATCATACTATACCTGATTCATGTAGTCATGTAGATGAGAAACCTAATGTCAGGAATATAATAAGTTAGAATGTAACTTAAATTAATGCTGGCCGGGCCAACGGAAGACAAATTTTGATCTCTGCTCCTGAAGAAATGGGAAGTGAGTATAATACACTACAACGGTACCCCTCATCTATGTCGGGCTGCAACCCACATCTGTGTCGAGTATGGCGCCCGACACAGCGCAAAGGTCAGTGATGTGAGGAATCATCTCAAACGGGCATAAGTCCGTCACGGATGAAGCTATCTCAATCGGGCCTCAACTAATGCCCGTCACCGATAGCTTTGATCGAGACGACCAGTCAAATTATAGCCCGTCACGGATGACTATCTCAATCGGGCTACAACTATAGCCCGTCACAGATGACTGTATTCTCAATCGGGCCTTAAGTTACAGTCCGTCACGGTTGACTATAACTCAATCGGGCTTTAACTTATAACCCGTCACCGATGAGTATGACCACAAAAAAAATAAATACTGTTTTTTGGCTAGCCTCAGGCCTGTGCTAGCCATGCCCGCTGCAAAATAACAGAAATAATCCCAGCATCCCCATCCCAGCATCCCCATCTCAACATTCACATATATTCATATATATTCACACATCCGAGCATCCCCATTCACATATGCCATTCACATATATTTTACAGAAATAACATTCATATTCACACATGCATACTGGTCACATGCATAGAGATAACAAATATAATAAACATAAATATTACATAAT
This sequence comes from Oryza officinalis, assembly GCA_008326285.1. Classification (NCBI taxonomy): domain Eukaryota; kingdom Viridiplantae; phylum Streptophyta; class Magnoliopsida; order Poales; family Poaceae; genus Oryza; species Oryza officinalis. The sequence goes on along the minus strand of BDMV01000006.1, from coordinate 34,747,731 downwards.
AACATGTGTTTGACAATTCAAACAGGACGTTAAAAAATATTCATCACTTACACCTGAACCCTAAACATTCCTTTAGGGTGAATAATTTCATGGAGGATGAAGTCGGCAATCTCCTCACGAATGTCCTCAAAGCTGCTACCCGGATCCTTTGAAAATTTGTCCTACATGTACATAATTCGAAATTAGTCGAACGATCTTTACATATATATATATATATATATATATATATATATATATATATATATATATATATATATATATATACTTCAATTTAGTTACAACATGTCAGGAATGAGACCACAAACCTCCAATTCAGCCAAAGTCTTCACCTTTTCTTTGCACAGAAGGCGCATGTTGTGGTAGACATGGAATCCGCACTGGTCGCCTATTTGTTGTTTGACTGGGAAGTCCTTCTTGTGGATAAGAGTTTCTTGCCCTGTCTTTCGAAGGCCTCCTTTTTGCACATATTGGCCCCACGCTTCATCTATTGCGAGTTGAATCGGGGTCCAATCGTACAGTTGCTTGTCAATTTTGGAGTTTAAGTAGTGGCATGTACTCCACTTAGGCGTTATTACCAATAGGATCCAATGTCCACTACGGCATTAAATTAGTTAAAGTTAATACTAAAGCCAGAAGTGTAATGCAATGTATTTAGGGAACACACTTACTATTGATTGTAGGCGCACATGATGTACTCCTTGTCTTGTCGGGCCCAGAAGGTGTCAAACAAGTAGTTTACCATTCCACTACGGTCCCCTTGAAGATTTGTGACATTGACTACCTGAGGATCAAGGAAGGCAACTTCCAGTGCATTCTTGAGACACCACTTCCAACTCAACCTACACGCAAGCCAAACGCTCTTATAAGTATGTTACACGGATTGAGATGAATAATTTTCGTGAGCAAGAGTACTTACAAGGAGTAGCACTTGAGGAGGGTTGTGTCCACCGAGCGGAGCCTGTAGAGGTCGAACAGATCCTTGAAGTCTATCACGATAAAATTTGATGGCCCAAGGAATGGCGCTCTGGCGTGTTCGCCTATTATATCATTTTCTCTATTCTTCCTCCTCACGTTAGATTTCTCCATGTAGTACATGTGTAGCTCCTTGCAAGCGGTGCCCATCGTTGCTAGCACGTCGTCTCCAACCAATGGCATGCCTAGTTGGTAGGACAATGGAGGTACGGGCTTCCTATGTGTGACGGGCCCCTTGCTCAGATCTAACTTTGTTGGAGCAAGACGTGAGAGGTGCAGCTTTCCTTTTCCTCGCACCCCTGCAGCAGGTTTTTTGATAACTCTTCTCTGGGGGGAAGAATGCGCCTTCATGCTCTTCTTCAGGGGTCGGGGTTTAGTGATCGCCATGCTGTCAACCTCCATAGGCTCGCCCCCAAAGTCCGTGTCGTACTGTAGCCGGACATCGTCAATTTCATGACGACCGGGAGCTGGAGGGGCTGAAGGAGCAGGGGTAGTTTGTACTATTAGACGACCGCTTGGTGCAATGCTTGGCCTCGGAATCACCCTTATCTCAATGAGGTCCTTGGGCCATTGGATGAAGGTTTCACGTGCATTTCCAAGGGTTAGGACCTCGTCGTTTGGTGCCAGAGGGAGGGGGAAATGATCGAATTTGGGCTTCACTGAGTCAACTTGCACTTTCGCATAATCAGCCCTAAGTTGTGCCCCATGCACTCTTGTCTCCGGGGTCGGCTTGAAAGCAAGGCCCTCAGCTACAGGAACCGAGAAGGTCGGCACCACCCTTACTGTCAGGGTGCAGCTAGTTGGTTCCTGCGATAGATTCATAAATATTGTCAGAATAGTACTTACAATATGGTTTCGTTAAGAACTCTATGCGTACTATATTATCGTACCGTTATTTGGTCGACGGCGGCGGGGACCGATGGCAGATCTTCCCCTGCCTCAGTTGATGCACAACTGCTGCGCCTCTGCGTGGGACTAGCTAAATCTTGTTGCGTAGCAGCAGCGATAGTCACCGGGAGATATTGCTCTTCTCGAATCTCTTGCCTGATACGGGCCCTCATCGATTCAAGCTTTTCGTCGAATTCAGAGCTCAATTCGGCTCTGACCTGCTCCCGGATCTAGGCGGCAAGGCGGGCATCTTTCTCCGCCTTCGTGACTGTCCGCTTCTTGTACTGCCACGCGTAGTCTGGAAATCCAACTTTCCATGGTACGTTTGCGCCAAGTCCCCTTGTCCGTCCACGGTGTTCCTTGTTGCCCAATGCTTTACTGAGGATGTCGTCCTCGCGTCTTTGAGAACTGACCTCTTGCAAGGCTTCTTGGGAGGCAACCAACTCCTTCTGCAGTTCAATTGAGATCGGATTCAATGAAAAATTCAGGCTGAAACAGTGCGAACAAATATTGAGATTAGGCACTTACTATATTATCGTACACTTGTTGATCTTGGGGATTTGGAAGCGAAACTGTCCCATCTTCATTCTTCTGGTACCTCGCCCGCGCCCAATTCCTTGCACGTGGGTGTGGGATATCGGCAAACACCGGCGGTGTGTTCGCTGCTGCTGCCGCTTCATCCTCCTCTTGCCATTCCTCTAGCTTCCCGACATATCCTGCGGTGCCTAGCCGGTGCGGGTGCACGTTCCTGGCCTGCAGTGCTCGAAAAGCTTCGCTTCTGGCCTGGGATTCTGGGGTCGACTTCTTCTCGTAGAATTGCTCCCAAGCTTCAGCCGTGATGAAGGGCCATTGCTCTGTTGGATCAGGGGTCGTCGGATTTAAGACAAACTCCGTGACCAGCCTGCTCTTGAAGTTCTTCCAAGCATTGCCCATAGTCTTGAAAGCAGCCCGCTTGAGACGCTCCTCGTCGGCTGTAGGATACTCAAAGCGTTCCTTGAATTTGAGCCAAGCTGCGTTCTTCTCCACTTCGGGCACATGCTTGATGTCATCAACAAGGATTATGAAGTTTTCCCTCCCTAGGACACCGCACGTCGACCTAAACTTGGCGAGGACAGTCCGAGGACGCGTCGGCAGTCCAACCTGGTTAACCTCTGCTATGGTGTACCATTCCTTAGGGATTTTGTTCCCTGTCCTACGACTCCGTGCCCTTGAGGACCCACTAGTTGTCGTCGACATTGGTTCACCTTGCTGAGACATCGTCTAAATAACTTAGAAAATAATAAAGTTAATTTCACTAAATACGGATAAAATAACCTAAAAATAGAGCCTAAGAGTAAAGTAGTTTCACTAAACTTAACTAAAATAACCTACATTTCACTAAAATCACTAAACTTAACTAAAATAACCTACATTTCACTAAAATCACTAAACTTAACTAAAATAACCTAAAATTAAAGTATTTTCATTAAATTATTTCAAAATCACTAAAATCACTAAATGAGCTAATCGGCGGCGGCGCTTGCGGAGGAGGCCGGCGGCGGCGTTGGCGGGCGAGGAGGCCGGCGGCGGTGCTTGCGGACGAGGAGGCCGGCGGCGGCGGTGGCGGACGAGGAGGCCGGCGGCGGCGCTTGCGGACGAGGAGGCCGGTGGCAGCGCTTGCGGAGGAGGCCGGTGGCGGCGCTTGCGGAGGAGGAGGCCAGTGGCGGCGGTGGCGGCCGAGGAGGCCTCTGGTAGGGTTCTCTGACTTAGAAAAAATTTCGTGCTCTCAGTGCGTGCTGGCCTCTGCTAGGGTTCTGTGACTTAGAAAAATTTTCGATCCAGATCTAGATCAAGATGCAGTGTTCTGTGACATCTCAATCGGGCATAAACAAAAGCCCGACACGGATGACTCATCCGTGATGGGCTCTAGTGTAGGCCCGATGGAGATGACGTCATCTCTATCAGGCCTACACTAGAGCCCGTCACGGATGATATTTGACTCCTGTTCATCATTGACCTGAACTTTAAGTAAATAACTGCAAAAAAATACTTCACAATGAGAATTCACTACTTTTTCATTACTCACAATAATTAACTTATTATCCCAAATAATTAAGTGAAGTACAATAATTCACTAAATTCGCAATAAAAATTATTACAAGTTGCACCAATTTACCTAAGCTTTTTTTACTAATACAAAATATTTCATGTGTACAACGGCTTGGGTCACAAGGTTATGCCTTCCGTATGATCTGATCGAGTATATGCCACAAGCTCTTGTGGATCATCGTCAAGGTCGATTTGAGGTCGTACATGAAGATTCTGGTTGTATTCTTCTTCGTCGACGACGTTGTCAACACCAACAATTCGGCGCTTGCCATCCCTCACGATGTGCATCTTCTTGTTCGCAGGGTCCTTTATGTAGAAAATCTGCTCGACCTGTTTCGCAAGTACGAATGGTTCGTCGGCGTATCCAACCTTGGATAGATCTACTAAAGTGAAGCCTTCCTTATCGACTTTAACACCAGTGCGTATATTGACCCAACGGCATCGAAACAAAGGAACCTTGAACTTCACGTAGTTCAGCTCCCAGATCTGCTCAATGCGGTCGTAGTATGTGTTCGACCCCACTTGATCCTGGAAGGCATCTATACGGACTCCGCTGTTTTGCACTGTGCTTTTGTCATCTTGCTGGACGGTGTAAAATGTGTATCCATTAATATTGTATCCTTGCCATGTGTCTATGGCCCAACACGGTCCCATTCCCAACAAGTGTACAGTCTCATTTGGGATATCCGTCGACATGGTGACACGATTCTTGAACCATGCGTTGAACCGAGAGTTATGTTCTCTGTTAATCCACGTCTCAGATCGACCCGTGTTCTCCTGCCGGATTTTGGCTAAGTGCTCCTCAAAGTATGGGCTAACTTCTACCATATGTTGGAGCACAGCAAAATGAGCCTGCCCGTAAGAAGCTTGATCGGGCCTAATTCTTTTCCTCCCGATTGTGCCAGCACCTGACAACCTTCCTTCGTGACGAGATGCTGGAACTCCGAAAGGCTCGGCCTCGGACATGTAATGCACGCAGAACTCAATGACCTCCTCGGTCGTGTAGCCTTCAATGATGCTCCCCTCCGGTTTTGCTCTGTTCCGAACGTATGCCTTCAGAATTCCCATGTACCTCTCGAACGGGTATATTTCTCTTAGAAAAGCTGGGCCACATAGTTTTGTTTGCTTCACAAGATGAACAGGGAGATGAACCATGATATCAAAGAAAGACAGTGGAAAAAACATCTCCATGTGGCAGAGGGTATTGACAATATCGGTTTGCAACCCATCTAGATCTTCAGGATCTATAACTTTCTGTCCGATGGCATTGAAAAATGCGCACAGACGTTGGATTGTATGACGGACTTTCGGTGGAAGAATGCCTCTGATAGCAACTGGCAAGATTTGTGTGATTAGCATGTGGCAATCGTGCGACTTCATTCCAACCAGTTTAAGGTCTTCCGATTTGACGTACTTACTAATCCTCGCTGAATAGCCCGATGGAACTTTAATATCTTTCAAGCACGATAACATTGCGATCTTCTCATCCTTCGACAGTGTGTGGCAAGCTGGAGGGAGGTACACTCTACCTGTCTCTGCATTTGTTACGGGCTGGAGTTCACTACGAATGTTCATTTCATTGAAATCAAGGCGCGCGTTCAACCCGTCCTTTGTTTTGCCGGGAATATTCAGCAGCAGGCCAACCAAACTCTCACACACATTCTTTTCTACATGCATGAGATCAATGCAATGACGGACCTCAAGATCTTTCCAGTAAGGTAATCACCAAAATATGGACTTTTTCTTCCACATACCCTTGTCCTTTGCCTGACTACGTTTTCTTTTCTTCCCAAACTCGTTGGTTATGTCCTTGACCAAGTTGTGGACCTCATCTCCGGACAAATCCTTGGGAGCAGGCTGAAGTTCTCTCTTACCGTTGAAAATATTCTTCTTCCTTCGAAATGCATGACGTAGCGGGAGCCACCTCCTATGACCCATATAAACCATCTTTCGTGATTTCTTCAACCATCGGCTGCGTGTATGTTCCATGCAGTCAGAGCATGCCTTCTTTCCTTTCACGGTTTGGCCAGAAAGATTACCGAGGGCGGGATAGTCATTAATGGTGCAGAACAGTAGAACTCGTAGCTTGAAATTCTCCTGACCATATGCATCCCAAGTTTCCACACCTTCTTTCCAGAGCATCTCAAGATCGTCCATAACAGGCTCCAAGAACACATCGATATCATTGCCCGGTTGTTTCGGTCCTTGGATTATCAAGCACAGCATAATATATTTTCTTTTAAAGCACAACCATGGCGGTAGGTTAAAGTTTGAAATAAGAACTGGCCAGGTGCTGTGAGTACTACTCATGTCTCCAAAAGGATTCATGCCATCTGTACACAGACATAGTCTCATGTTTCTGGGGTCGGCAACAAAGTCTTTGTGTTTTCGATCGATATTCCTCCATTGAATCGAATCCGCTGGGTGTCTTAGCATACCGTCGTTCCTTCTCTCCGTGGCATGCCAACGTACTAAATTTGCCTCCTTGGGGTTTGCAAATATTCTTTTAAAACGATTAATGATAGGTAGATACCACACAACCTTCGCGGGACCACCTCGCTTTGATTTTTTTCCTTCGTCAGGACTTTTCTTACGCTTGTATCGAGAGGCCTTGCATACAGGACAAGCATCTAACTCCGCATATTGCTTGTGGTACAATATGCAGTCGTTTCGACAAGCGTGAATTCTACGGACCTCTAACCCCAGGGGACACAAAACTTGCTTTGCTTCATATGTCGTCTCAGGCAATGTGTTCCCATCAGGCAGCATGGCTTTCAAAATTCCCAAAAGCTTTGTGAAACTCTTGTCTGTCCATCCACTACTTGCCTTCAGCTTCATTAGGTCCAAGGTAGCTGATAATTTGGTCTGCTTTGCTTTGCATCCGGCGTACAGAGGCGTCTGCGAGTCACTGACCAACCTGCTGAACTTTACGGAATCTCTCTCGTTGTAAGCTGGACCTCAACGTCACGTAACATGTCTTGCAGCAGATCATGATCAACATCAACCATTTCACCGCCTAGTGGAGAAGGTACAAACATGTCATGCTCATCTTCATCTTCCTAATTTTGCGCACTAGTACTGTCTGTAGCAGCACCACTTCCTGATTCCTGCTCTCCATGCTTAACCCAACATGTGTAGCCCTCCATGAATCCTCGTTGTATCAGATGAGCGTGTACGTCATTCGGCTATCAAACATATTTTCATTCTTGCAATCTGCACATGGACAACACATGTAATCGCTATTTCTTCTTTTCCTATCCTCCTCCGCGACGTTAATAAAATTTAATACCCCATTTCTATACTCTTGACTATGACGTTTCACAGATTTCGCATACATCCAACTTCGATCCATCTCTACAGAAATGAAAAAAGAATCAGAGAAACATCTTATAAGATAAATACTGCTAAATTCATAAAAATTGATGAATTTTCTAAAGTAATGATTATTATTTGTCACTTACCTTTATGAATTTACTGTTTTCTTTGGGAAAAAAATTTTTTGCCCCCTCCAACCTCTCACCAGATTTGTGAATAGTGGGATATAGATACTCTAGCGGTTGCGGCTATTTATAGTGTGCACTAACTATCGGACAGATAAGGTATCTTTATCGGGCCTAAAAAAAGCCCGTCACAGAGGAGTGCCATCTGTGACGGGCTTTGTAGATATCTCAAACGGGCATCAAGATGGGGCCCGTCACAGATGATTGTCATCTGTGACGGGCTGCTATTACAGCCCGATGAGATATTTAAGGTTATCTCAATCGGGCCTTAAGTTGGGGCCCGTCACAGATGATTGTCATCTGTGACGGGCTCCAACTACGGCCCGATTGAGATATTTAAGGTTATCTCAATCGGGCCCTAGTTTAGGCCCGTCACAGATATGTGTCATCCGTGACGGGCTTCAGTTCTATGCACATTTAACATGTCTCTCTGACCATATCTCAATCGGCCTCTTTTTAGGCCCGTTTGAGATGTTTTCTTTGTGACGGCCCGCAAAATCCAGTTATATTACAGCCCGTCACAGATGAGACGAGAAATGGAACTAGATACTCACCGTGGAGGAATGCTCTCAAAGAGGAGGTGGCCGACCGGATGGGTTGTGCCACCATCCTATTAAGACGGTGTCGTTTCATTCTTACAAAAAAAAGAAAGGCATTTTTTTCTCAATATCTTTATCTTATCTATATAGATTGCAAATTAACAACTTGATTGATTTGTTTATTGGAGTTCTAGTGATATTTGGTGATTGAAATAAGCATTTAGGCAATGCGTGGATTATGTATTTGTTTGCATGGATTGGTTATTTTACTTAAATTTTTTATGTGATACTTTAAGGTCTCGTGGCACTATCGTTTACAATTATGTGAGCATCATGTTTATTTGGTGCATGATTTCATTTAGGCTACAACATTACATAATACACATCACTATTCTGATCAGTAGGGAACTATGCAATTTTTATCTGTAGGGAACTAGATATGAAATTTCATATCGGTAGGGACTAGAGAAAAAAATAGGATCTTTTTTTTGGCCAGAAAATAAAATGGGATCCTATTCAAACTGGTATTTATTGTTGTTGCAGTATATCATACTATACCTGATTCATGTAGTCATGTAGATGAGAAATCTAATGTCAGGAATATAATAAGTTAGAATGTAACTTAAATTAATGCTGGCCGGGCCAACGGAAGACAAATTTTGATCTCTGCTCCTGAAGAAATGGGAAGTGAGTATAATAGTTTCATGTTTGTGATCCGATCAGGTTGTTCACAAATTTAATCCGGGAACACCCAAAGATTCAATTTTGTCTAGCTCCTGCAATTGAACTATCGGTGAAAGGTGTTATTGTCACCGTTTGACCAACACAAGAACTTGCAGAAACTGTGGAACCCTTTTAATTTCTTACTACTTGAATTGTTCCGTGACCTCATGGATATAGAATGAATGGAACACAAAATCACATAAGACATGTCAAAGTCGTGGTTTTTAAATTTCTTTTAAAAAAGAGTTTGAAGTAATTTTGTTTTCTGCCCACTGATTCTGTTTGGATTTGTGGCTTGATCACTACCAGAGCTTCCGCAAGGTGGATCCAGACTGGTGAGAGTTCGCCCACGCGTCGTTCTTGCAGAGCTAGACCCATCTCCTGTGTAACATCGTGTGCCGCGGCAGCGTGGCCGCCGGCAGGGGAGGAGGCGGCGGCGGTGGCGACGGCAAGTGCAGGGACGCGTCGGCGGACGGCAGCGAGGGTCGTGACGATGACATGACGATGGTGGCGACGGAGGTGGTCCGGCTGAAGCAGGAGCAGCGCACCATCGACGGCAGGGTGGCCGCGATGTGGTGACGCGTGCAGCAGATGGAGCGAAGACCCAAGCAGATGCTTGCCTTCCTCCTCAAGGTCGTTGGCGACCGCGACAGGCTGCACCGCCTCGTCGGCGGGGGCGGCGGCAACGGCGCCGCTACGACCGCCCCCGCCATCGACAATGGGTTCGCGGATGCCATGAGGGCATAGGGCGGTGTGAAGGGCACGAGGCTACTGCTCGACGGCAACCAGCTGGGCAGTCACAACACTGCCTCGGGCAGCGCGTTTGGCCTGGACGCCGTCGACTTCGCTGGGTTCTACACCGGCGCTGACATGTTCCCCGACGTGGCCGTCGATGCCGCCGTCGCCGGGTCAGCCGGCTGCTCGTTCGCTTTCAGAGTAGACAGCGGCTACTGATTCGCTCCTCACTAACTCACACATGTGCCACCACCATCGCCGCCGCTAAACGCTTGGGTTTTCCGGCTGCTTTTCGGTCAATGACGTGATTATAACTCGATCTGGAAGTATAAGTTGTGTTACCCCTTGCGAATAATAATTTTGCATGTTTTATATGCAAGATTTAGAAAATACATTTTGGTACCACAAAAAAAATTGTCAAGTATAGCACTGAATGGGTAGCCGTCGAAGTTTAATCTAGTACAGAATGCGCAATATCAGCAATGTCGGTGCAAATAGGACATGGAAGCAAAATAATTTTCTGGAATCAAACTGGGTCGGCTATCAGCCACTCAAAGAGCCTCTACAACCACTCAAAGCGGAAGATTTGATCGATATATGAAACAGTAAACGATCAATGGTACCGGATATTAGGCACAGCCTCACTGTCGACCTGGTGCAGGAATTGATCTTCGACATGCTCCCTCAGATATGGAGCAACAATAAAATCCTAGCAGAAGGGTTGATGACATCATTAGATGACGATGGGCAAACAATGGAATACCAGTGCAAAGTCAGCATACATAGTCCAGTTCAATAGGAGAGTGGATTCAGCGGCTGCAAGGCTAATATGGAAGGCATGGGCACCTTCATAATGCAAAAAAAAAATGTATGCCTCCTACTACAAAATAAGATATAGATGGTAGATTTGCTACAAATTTGTGAGTGGCGAACAATTACTTGCCAACTCTGCTAAAAAAAACCTTTAAACAGTGCGGCATGCACCTTCGTATGCCAAATATGAGAGAAAATTATGCAAAGACTGAGATGTCATGTTCCAAGCACACACAACGGAGATGAAACCTTGCTGAACTGGTAGATCAAAGGGACATCCGAAGGTGAAAAAACATTAGACAAAGGCAATGAAATTGATCTATATGATGGTGACATGGGAGATATGGTGCGAACGGAACAAAAGAGTGTTCCACAATAAAGAGACTAAAATGCCATAACTAGTGTATGATATATTTGTATATGATATTTGTTTTGTGTTGAAACTGTCGTTATGTTTTTCTATAAAGTCAAACTTGAAGATTGGATAATCCCAATATGACTCATACAAGTAGTAGTTAACTCTTCTGCTTGTACCTCGATTATCATCACAAAATCAAATAATCTACCATCTATTCATCCATCCAGAACAATCTCTATCGTTACAATAGCAATTAAATATTGCTCACTATAGCAATTCATTTTGTCGATTTGTGTTTGCGCCATCGACTTGGGCAATGCAAGTGTCATGGCTTCGTCGTTTGTTATCTAGAGCGAATCTTTAGTTGTAGTAATGTCTGGTGTGACTTGGCCATGGGGCATGCAGTACGTTGGGAAAGTCATGGCACACAATCTGGGTGGCCACTATATATGGCATGCTCATTTTCAGTTTGTTTGTACAAATAAGGGATCAAGAATCAGAAAATGCTAAAACATTTTCACACAGCATCAAAACACCTATGCTCATTTTTGTCTTAATTTTGCGGATGATTGTTTGTGAGAGCGGGCGGCGAAGTTGAACACCATTTCCTCCCCATTTTTCCCTTTTCACTATCAGCTGCATTGCCAATAATGTCAAGTGCTACTTCTATATATTTCCAATTCACATTGTTGTGCTTTTCTGCCTACCACTTTGTGTATCTTACATTTTTAGTTAACTGGATTGTTCGTGTATCTAACATTTTTAGTTAATTGGATTGTTGGCGTATCGAACAGTTTTAGTTACTAGGATTATTTGTGTATCTAATATTTATGGTATAGCTTGTAGATGACTAATTGCTGACAATGAATGATTGTTTCGGGCCAGCATTCCTCCACTCAGTTTGAAGTCAAATGATAACTAATAAAATCCAAGTATGATGCAACAAATTTCAAAATAATATTGCTATGCATATACCAAGAAATGACAAACTTCAAAAGGATTTGAATGAATACAAATTTAGCCTTCCTTCTGAGACCACATTGTTTTTGAAGTACTTCAATGATTGTCCAAGCATCCTCGATAGGTCTTCTCAGAATCTTTGACTCCATTAGAGTTGGGTCCATTTCCATAAAATACTTGATTAGGGGATAACTCTTCTGTAAATCATCAACCTCAGGTGGTTTAGTAACAAATTTCCTGAAAACTTCATAGAAGCACACTCAGTGAAGAGTGCTTACCTTTTGCAATTCTATGGATCAACAACGGATGAAAGCTTCCCTATGTTGTGGAAAGCACAGGCAGAGCCGAAGCATCGTTTCTTTGGGTGGCTTGTATTAGATCAAAGAGGGCTTACTGGGGAGAACATGCTGATAAGGCATTGGTTGTGTAACTGGATATGCTCCCTGTCCTCATAGGTTTTTGAAGAAACCGACTAGCTTTCCATGAATTGTGATTTCACAAAGAAGGTTTGGTATTTGGTTTGCAATAGGAAACTTTTTAACCAAGCCAGGACAGAAGCCTTGATTCAATCATGGTTAAATAAACTAGCGATGACACAGCCAGAAACAAAGAGAAAGGAGATGATGAGAGCCTTAGTCACTTCGTGATGGAACATATGGCTAGAGAGGAATAAAAGAGTTTTCCAAAACGCTTCTTCAGATGAAACCATGGTTGCTAACCTAACCACTAAACATAGATCAGCGCATGTTAGCCTTTAAACCTTCTTGATGTATTCTTGCCTTTAGTTCTCTCATGTTGTTTCTGCTCTCTGATGTAATAATTCTAATACCTTGTTTTTGTTGACACTTTTATTCCTTAATATATTAATTCGGCAGATCTCTCGCTGTCGGCTTTTCAAATAAAATTGAATAGCAGGATTAATTGTTTGTATCTCACATTATCTTTAGGACCTCCCTTAATTGTTTCCTTCAACAATCTATATTCCAGAACTCAGTTTTATTAATTTTAGATTGGTTTGGTTTGATGCCATCTCAAATTTTGGTAGGGTGAAATGCAAAATATTCGTTTGGATTGGTACCTGAATTGTGTTACATTGAGATGCATGTGTATTACTAAAATTTTGGTACGATACGATTGTGATGAAGTATTTGTTTTCTTACCATTATATATGAAAATTGGTTTCTTACTAAAGAAAATTTTGTGTTCCCCAAATTTGGTAAGATTGACTTGATTTTAATTTTGCTGATGGACTCAATTTTAGTGTGTTTACTACTTTGTCAAATCTCATATGACGCTGTAAGTTACTGGCTATCATAAGATGTTTAGTTCAGTTGGTTGCCAAACACCTCATAATTTTCCATTGGGCTTCCCTTGTTTATGCAGCATGAAGGAGGAACAACTTTAGATGAGCCGCTGCTGAAGAATGGTGTGCAAACCTCACAAGCTGAGGTGCCAGCTGCTGCATCTGAGCCAGCCAATGCCACTCCCTGTCCCTATAGCTAGACACACTGTCTCAGCAAGGCACCCATGCTATGGATGGCTTATGGAGAGTGAATCCGAGGATGATGAATTGGACAATGGAGTGTCAGCTGTTGAGCAAACCAATCCCTCCAGTTGTTTCAAATCATAATGGATGATCATCTGTTGAGCAAGCCAGGCCTCAAGTTGATGTGAGATGAGAAATGGAACCAGATACTCACCGTGGAGGCACGGCCTCAAAGAGGAGGTGGCCGAGCGGATGGGATGTGCCACCATCCTATTAAGATGGTGTCGTTTCATTCTACGGACAAAAATGATATTTTTTGCTGAATTTCTTTATCTTATCTATCTAGATTGCAAATTTACAACTTGATTGCTTCGTTTATCGGAGTTTTAATGTTATTTGGTGATTGAAATAGGCATTTAGGCAATGCGTGGATTGAGTATTTTGTTTGCATGGATTAGCTATTTTGCTTAAATTTGTTATGTGGATTGATACTTTAAGGTCTCTTGGCACTATCGTTTACCGTCATGTGGCCATCATGTTTATTTGGTGCATGATTTCTTGGAAATTTAGGCTACAACATTACAAAATGCGTTTGATACGTAACGCATTAACACGTCACAATTTTGATCAGTAGGGAACTACGCAATTTTTATATGTAGGGAACTAGATATGGAATTTCTTATCGGTAGGGACTAAAGAAAAAAATGGGAATTTTTTTTGGCCAAAAAAGAAAATGAGATCCTATTATATCGACGGGTTATATCCGTAGACCGTATTCTGAGGGTATTGGGGTATGTTGGAACAAGGATCTACACGAAACGACATCAAGCACACAAAAGACAAGGATTATACTAGTTCAGGCTCCTCGTAAGATAATAGCCCTACTCTAGTTTATATGGAATTACGACTAGAACCACAGAGATTATAATAGAGAACAATGGAAAGTATCAAGTACTGACAAAATCCCCGCCAAGAACGTCTCGACGAGATCCAACCAGCGAGTTGTCTTCAGAGCCCTCTGGATTGCTTCTGCTATGGCAATGGCTTATGTTATAATTTGATCCCTGTACCCCCTTGGGGGCTTTGTATTTATACCACAGACTGTCTTAGCCTCCAAGTAGAACTCGGAGAGTATTTTCGGCATACGAGATCACAGGGATTGTATCTTTTCCGAATAGGACTCTAACACCTTCTATTCGGGATACAACTTTTCTGAATATTAGCCTAATTCCAAAATATTAAGGTAACCTTCCCGTATACAAAGGGTATGTCATATCTGTATACTTCATAATCCCAAGGATAGGAGGTATGCCATATCCATAACCCTGACAGTAGCCCCCGACCTCAAATCAAATGAACTCACAGTGTTCTCGAGCTGAAGTCATTGAATAAATGATGTCGTGCTCACTTGATCGTTCTCGAAATATCGAGAAGGTATAAAGCATGCGATAACACCAACAAAAAGCAACGGTCCACCATGAATTTGAATTGAAGTCTAAAAAATACCACAAACAAACCGAGAAAATCACGGCGGCAATTTCTCTTTCTTCCTCAAAATAAGAACTGTCGGACGTGACCTATAAATTCCAATCCCGAGATTCATTTGGGTTCCTTTTGCAAGTGACTTTCCATCTCCCTGCACTCCCCAGCTCTCACTTTCTTCGCCAATTGAAGAACCCTAAAACCCCGCCTTCTTCATCCCCAAGCCAAACCCATGGATCTAGGAAAATCCAACATCGGCACGGAAGAGATGAAGAAATTGCAGATTGAGGGTGTAACACCCTGAAAATTTCGACTTTGGAATACGGAATTAAAAATTCGGAATAACCAAAAATCTTTTTCAAAATACATTCATGCCTGAATTAATTTAATTCGATATGTCGTTTTTCGTTTATACGTGGGCTAATAGACGAATGTCTGAGGATATGTCGGTATTTTATTTCAAATAATTATTTATTCAAGCAACTATGATTTGCATATGCCAATTATTTTCGAAAAACAAAAACCCTCGGGCATATTTACTTTATAAATAAAGCTATATATCTATATGTATCACCATTTTGGATAAAACCCATTAAGGAATAATTTATTAAAACAAATACCGTTCCACTAAAGAAATAGCTTTGATTATTTTGTATGAACCTTTATATAGAGTGATAAGCTTTTGTAAATTATTTGCAAAATAATGTCTATTGGTAAAGTATTTACTAGAAACCTTAACTGCGAAATATAAATTCCTAATAGGCTATTTCCAAAGATATGACCTCCTCAGACAAAGTCTAGTCCTAGGCATAATTTTAGTTTGCTTGTTATTTGTTTATTTGTGTGTGTCTAGAATTTGTGCCAAAGATCTCATTTAATTCTTTCCTTGTGGACTCACATTTCTTTTCCATCCAAAATATCTTTCCAAATAATTCTCCTTCCATCCGGAGATCCTAGCAATATTTGTTTCCGGAATCCTACCACCAACAAATATTTTGTGCAGTTACATCTCAAAATTCGACGGCCATTTCTCTCGTCAAATTTAATCGTGAACCGATGGAACCTGCAGAAGTCGAGTTTTTCCTCCAGTCATCTTTTCTCCATATAAAATCTTCGTGTTTGGATTTTGGAATCCGAAATGCGTCCTAAATCGCTCATCCAATTTTTACCAGTTCTAAATTATTTTGCTTTCTACTCACTCCATTCATTGCAAGCCAAAATACTCATCTACCTCCCTGTATACACAGAACAACAACAAGCAAACTCCTTTTTCTTCCAACACACAAGGCAGCAACAAGCAAACTCTATTACTCTCCTAGCATGCATGCATGCACACGTCCTCCAACTCTTTATTTCCTGAGCTCCCTGCAAACCGTGGTTAGGCACCGCTCCGGCAAACCAACGATTAGGCACCATGTCCGTCTGCTCCGTTGGGCAAGTTACGCACCGTCCCCCGTCGTATCTGCTGAGCGAGAGAGCAGGCAACAATAATGAGACACTGTGAAGGGAGACGAGAAACAGCGACAAGCTTTGTCCATCATCCCATTCCTCTCCATGCAAACATGGTCGTGCTTCCCGTGCACCATTGCACCATGCAAGCAAGCGCAGAGGCAGCGGTCCACACCGAACGCGTACGCCGCGTCCACGCCGTCCTGCAACAGCCCCATCCTCGCTCTGCTATGACTCCCTGTCGACGACGACCGCCCAACAAGACCGTCGGCCCCGCTCGGCCGAGCTGCCATTGTCGCCGTCCGCCGGCCGCGACGGCTATAAAAGCCACTGCCCCATCGTCGTCCTCCTCAGCCTCCAAGCCAAATGCCGACACCCGCGAACCGTCCCAGCCTCCACTCGGCCGACGCCGCCGTACCGCTTGCAACCGCTCCTGCCGACCGAGCCTCGGCCAAGCCGCGTCTGTGCCGCCTCGAGCCGTTCGGCCATCGTTCGGCCAAGCCGCCCGGGACGCCTCCCCGGCCGTCGTCCGGCCGAGCCGTAAGCCGCTTCGGCCTCCGCTCGGCCGTGCCACCCCTGCCGAGCAACCGGCTGCTCCAGCTAGCAAGACGCCGCTCGGGCCAACGCACTGCGACCTCCTGGCCGTGCCGCGCAAGCCGAGCCGGCGCCAACCCGCCTCCCGCCGCGTGCTGCGCCACCGCAGGCGCCGCGCTGCCCAGCCGCCGCTCGGCCGGCGCCCACCCCGGCTATGCCGCCGCCGCCCCCGACCTCCCACCTCCCCAGACGTGGCTTGGGCCACGGGCGCCGCGCCACCCAGCCGCGCGCCGCGCTGCCCCAGCACCGGCGCCATCTCTCCGCGGCTGCGCCGCGCACTGCGCACAACCACGCCGCCGCACCAGACGCTAGCCGCGCCGACGCTCCTTTTCCTCACCTCGGGTGCTGCAGAGAAAGAAAGAAAACTGAGAAGAAAGAGAGAGAAGAAACAGGAAAAGGAGAGAGAAGAAGGAAAGAAAGAGGAAAAGAGAAAGAAAAAAAAAGAAAAGAAAAAGATGGTAGGACCCATCAGTGGGACCCACCCCTTTCTCTCTGTGGGCCCTCAAGCTTTGAAGAAGTCTAAATGAGGTCCCTCTTCTTTGGGCTACCCAACTAGGAAGTCTATAAGACCTCCCTCCTTTTCCATCGGGCCGAGTCCATGTAATCTTTTACAAAAGTCCATATTGCCTCTCTCTTCAATTTCGGGCCTAAGCCCACCAGCAGCCCCAAGTCCACACTACATTCCTCTACATTCCAAGCTTCTCTCTAGAAGTCTGAAACACCTCTCCACCGCGGCCGGCTCCAGCTGGGCCTCAGTTGAGCAAGAGGACGGATAGGCCGCCGCGCCGTCATCGGAATCCCGAGAACGACTAACTTATTGAACGGCTAACCTCTAACATCTAATATTTGACCCATTGACTCACTAACCCGCTGACTTCTAACTCACTAACCCGCTGACCTCTAACTCACTAACCTGCTGACCTCTAACTCGCTAACCCCTAACCCATAACTTGCACTAACCCGCTAACATTTACTCCTTAACGCTGTGTGTTCGTTTGTTGCCACCGATCGAAAACGTGGTGTGCGAGGACGATCCGCGGGCCGATCGTTCCCAGGCTGTACATCGACGACCGTAGTTTCGTGTGAGGACCACCGCTCGGTGTGCCGCTACCCGGCTGCCGCAAGGGTACATCTGCGAGGAGGAAACTGAGCTAATCGAGAACGAACCCCCAATTGAGCAAGGCAAGTCACTACGCCCCCTTCCTCGAACATGTTGATCCTATTTTTATAAATGTGTTGATTGCAAATAAAATTGCATGCTAATTATAAAACGCGTGCCTACGTTTGCTTAAAGCCTTACCTTTGATATTGTTTATCCTTATGTATTACACACCTTTGTGACCCGAGTATATTACTTTACGCGTGATATTTACTCACTGCTTAGCCCTGCTTACATAGACGTTATACACTCCATATGTGGGATATGTGGACGTGGTTATACTGATCACTCGGTGGGAGTGATTGATAGAGATCGGGTGGAGACATAAGTGCCACCCACAGCATGAAAACCATTGTGAAAACCCAAAAACCTAATTAAACAAAAGTGATTTCGACTGGGGCGGCACGGATAGAATATGAGTGGTTCTAGGAACGGTAAGCCGCCGACCCTGGTCAGTTAAGGACCGAATCAAGAAGCTAAGCAGGAAACGAACTGAGTACGACCACACTTCTTGAGTGGGGTTAGACCCGGTGGACTAGGTTATTCTCGTGGGGTGGCACCCCAGACATGGTAGGTTCTGGATATCGGTTTGGAAATGTGGAAGTGTGTGGTTTAATGACGTCAAGCTTTATATATGTATAATGTAACCTTCAATCTCGGGAGCGCCAGGACTCCCCTCACAACTGGCTCGAGGTAGGAATGTGGCGCTGGGGGTGCAATGGGGATTCATAGTCCTTGGAGCGGGTGCCGCCATGTGAGGGTAACTGAAAAACCGGGCCGTGACAAGTCTCATGTGTTGGGTGCGTCACGGAGTGTGGGATTAAAAGCGTACATCCACTGCAGTGTGAGTAAATTAAACTATTCGAATAGCCGTGCTCACGGTTAATGAGCGCCGGGACTTGCATTACTCTTGACTAGCCTCGTCAATTTGTAATATTGCTTAAAATATGATGGGTATGGAAGGCGTGACCTTGCCTGATGTGCAAAAAGGTCGTAGTGGTTAAAACTGTGGAAATTGGATGCGAGGGTAAACCGGACCAAGCGAGGCTTGGGGAAGGTGGATGAACTCTCGCAGGTTAATGACAACTTCAACTTAACGTGGTTTTCAGTTAAAACTGTTATGGCATAGGTTTGTGAAATAATTTGTGAAAACTAGCTTCATGCAAATAAACCAAGCCATCCTTGAACCCTATGAACATTATATGCATTCTGTAGTGGTGGCTTGCTGAGTACGGTTGGTACTCACTCTTGCTTATTTACATCTTTTAGAAAGGTGTTGGTGTCGACCTGTACATGTGCTATGCTGGCAAGGAGTTATCGAGGACGGTGGAATAGGGACCTAGGTTCACCAGTCGATGCGTGTGGGATAAGATGGACCGCCGCTGCTTCGCTTCCGCTACTTCATTTAGTTGTTTTGGTATTTTGTGTTGCTGTCGACCATGCTTGGTCTATTCGGGTTCCATTTGGGCTACCCTTGTATTATTAATATATTGTAAGACCTGTAAGACGATGTCAGCTTGAGATATACAACTGTGTCATGTGTGTACCATCTACTGATCCAGGGAATGGTATTGTAATACACATGGGGTTCCCGGTATACAAAACTGGGGCCTCACAGAGGGATGTCTCCTTGGGAAGAAAATCATGGATCGCTCGGAAGGAGGTACTAGTCCTAGCCCCACATTAGGACAAGTAGTTTGTCTTGAATCTTTTGTACAATGCGGTTTTTTGCCCCCTCCTTCCAAGTTCCTTCTTCTGGTTTTGGACTTCTATGGCCTCCATCTTCTCCACCTCAACCCAAATTCCATTGCCTTCCTTAGTATCTTTACGCATCTCTGCGAGGCGTACCTTGGGGTACCGCCCTACCTAGATTTGTTTAGATACTTGTACGAGCTTAGGTGGATAGAGGCTTGTAGAATCTCCGGTTGCGTTGGCTTCCACCTCTGAGATGGAATGAAGGTGGAATACATCCCCTTCAACTGTCACTCTTCTCGAGGACCATAGAGGTCTAAATGGTTTTACCTCCACGTGGAAGTTTGTCCCGCCAGCCTTGCCATCCTGAACGAGAAGCCTGAGCGCACTCCTTCATGGACATCCAAACCTTCCTTAACTCCTTCTCTCCAGAGCTTCGTAAATAAGATCCACAAACTCCGAGAACAAGACTTCATATGTCGTCGAATTTAGCCCCTTCAAGCTCGCGTTCACCCCATGTACGAGTATACGGGGGTGCAAGATGAAACACGGATCTCAGTTCGGGGTATACGATCTTGTAACCCACCTGACCTTAATCCGATCATGGCCAATCCATGAATATTAATATTAATGAACGGTGACCACTCGAGTAGGTCACTTCGTGATCGATGCTCTACCAGGCCTAAACAAACTCCTCACCCCATTGTGCGATCTCCTGTCCTCGGACAAGGACGACGCCATCAACGTAAGTAATCTCGACTACTATCCTTCCTCTAACCATCGATATCCAAAACAATAGTATTCTAAGTCTTGTAGGTCTTGCCTCTGACGGACAGCGTCGACCCGCTTGTTGACCACTAGGTCGTGGCTTCTCTGAAGGACAAAATGACCTTGGAGCAAGCAGCAACCGAGAATGTCCCAAGCGGCAGTGGAACAAAACCCTCCAAGAGGAGGTGGACGGCTTTAACGAAGTCGTTCGGAGCAGGGACACTTGTGCAGACAAGCGGCTCCGAGGTTAGTTATACTCCCTGTGATTTATAAATCAATCTGAGGAGTTCCTTGGCCCTGACTTACTCATCTTACAGACCACTTTTGGCACAAAATCCTCATCTCAAGGGAAAAGGACGCTCCTAAAGTGGTATAAGCCCAAGTAAGTGACTTGCCCTTCTGATCTTGCAATTATTGTTCTTGTGGTGTCCTCTGTAACACATGTTTTTTCTTTGATGCAGCCCTTCTCCCGCGACCTCTGCTTAAAGCACTGGTCGTGAAGATACGAGCTCTACTCCTCCCGCTGTCGTCGTTGCTGCGCCGACACCACCACTCCCACCGCCGAGTGCCTCAACTGTTGTCGTGTCGCCTTCGACGATCAACAGGCTGGTCGAGGCTAGCCGTCTACTGCAACCCGGCACACGCAACGTCCTCGCTGAGGTTGAGCAGCTCAAAAAAGCTGCCTCGACCTTGGACCGAGTCTTCTAGCTGGAGTCACAACTGGCGGAAGCGCAAAAGGACTTGAAGAAATTCAAGGACATGGTTGCCGACCATGAGAGGCAGTGACAAGGTTGGGAGAAGAGGATGGAGGAGACCCAGGAAAACCTGGAGTCGCTCCAACAAGGCCTCCAAGACAATTATAGGCGGCTCGACATGGTGGCCTGTAGCTTGGGCATCCACTAGAAGGGCCCCAAGTTCCCTTATGAGACAACAGTCTTGGGGTCCTTGGGCTCCATCATTGGCAAGTTGGAGGGCACATCAACCAAACATGCCGAGCACGTCACCGAGCATATGTGCACCAGTCTTAGGACCGGCGCATGTCACGTCCTTGCGTGCCTGAAGCTCATGCACCCCGAGGTCAACTTGGAGGAAGCACTGGAGAAGGGCGGGGCTGATGCGATGCACGAGGACATGATGTCGGAGCTTGTCGATCTAGGGGAGAGCGTCATTCCATTTTTTGAACAGTAAACTGTTGCCCCCCCTTTGTAACTTTAAGAACAATTACTAGGCCTGTCGTCCTTTTTGAGAACTAAGTCCCTTTTCTATTTGCTTAAGTTCTTGGTATTATCATTTTGGTTTCTAGATGTATTGAGGACAAGATCGTCCAGCAAGGAGGATGTCCTCGTGATCATAACGCCGCAACCCCTTCCCCCCATGCTTCCTCGACTTTGAGTGTCGACGACCAAGCCTTGGTCATTGTTAACCCAGACAGCACACTAGGTCCACATGGACTCCAACTAATTCTCTTCTCGAGCAGAACCAAGGTACGAGACTTGACCTTTGTAGCTTTTGTCCCTATGCACGCAGAGGAAGCTGATCGAGATCAAATGTCGTACGTAGGACTCAAGAACGCTTTCGAGGAGAGAGAACGTCGCGCAGAGTACTGGAAGGCCAAGTTTGAGAAGGCAGAGCTTGAAAAGATGGCCAACGCCGCTCGTAAGGAACAAGCCATGGACGCCCTTCGAGGTAGGGAAGTCTGGATCAACGCCTATCTGGAGGGTTCTTGGCTGGTGCTTACTCAACTTTGCAAGGAGCTACGGGTGGTTCGTCCTCCTCCCGAGAAGACTGTAAGCGGCCATCTCTCATGGATGCAGAGTACATGCGACCAACTAGCGGGGATTGGGAAGCGTATTGACAACAGCTTCAAACAAGAGTGTCGTCGAGTGGCCACATCCTCACTTGTATCCAAGATGGACGTCCATAGATGAGCCTGGGATTTCTCCGGGAGGGCTTCACCCGTTCTCGGATGAGAGCTGATGAGATCGGCTGCCTCATGCAATTTCTCGCTCCGCTGACCGAAGACATCTTCTCTACGATGAACTAGCAGTGGTCGTCTTGGTAGTTTATGTACCTGGGAAACACTTAATGTATATGTTAATATTTTACATGTCAGCTTAAGTAAGAATTGAAATCTATGTCTAAGCATCTGAAAGAAAAATAGTATACGAGTATTCTCACAAAAGACTGCCCTCAGCCAACGGAGAATGGTACTCTCCCTAGCCCCCAACTGTTTTTATGGAAAAGTCAATTTCCATAAAAACAGCTTAAATCCTATAACAAACCAAACTGAAGCTGCAAATTCCTAGCCCCCAATCGTGAAGTCAGAAAAACCAATTCCCGGTTACATGGCTTGGTTAATATGCTCAAGTGGGTACTCTAACACGACCAGATCTAACATAGTCATTTGACTCTGCATGGCCTAACAAACTTTCGCAGTGCTAGGCGTCCCCAGCCAAGGTCCAAGGGACCTCGCAGCTTGTAAGGCGAGCGTAAGAGGACGGTAGGATTGACTTTGAGACGAGACGATATAAGAAAAGGGGGTTACCGGGTAAAACATTTTGTAAGCAATGAAATCGGAATACTATATATTATTGAACTGAACTTAAAGACTTTTGGTACATCATACTATACATAAAATTTATGTAGTTGGTCGATGTTCCAAGAATTTGCCAACTCGCAGCCTTCGTCATCTGCGATCTTGAATGCGCCTGGCCTTAAGACTTCGACCACCATGTACGGTCCCTCCCACTTTGGTGAGAGCTTGTTTAGCCCTGCCTGATTCTGAACTCGTCAAAGGACATAATCACCGATGGTGAGTGTATGGGCATGAACACGCTTTTCATGATAGCGATGTAGGGCCTGTTGGTACGGGGTTGCTCGAACGACAACACGTTCTTGATGCTCCTCTAGGAGATTGACATCATCTACTCGCTGCTCCTTCTGTTCCTTATCTGAGTGGTTTTCAACTCATATAAACCGATGTCACGGCTCCGAAGGGAGCATGGCCTCGGAACCATACAAGAGAAAGAAAGAGGTCTCTTTGGTGAAGGTTGTCGAGGTAGTACGGACAGTCCATAAGACGGAAGGGAGTTCATCAACACAGCGTGTGCAATAGGCCAAGAGGCTATCGTACACATGTGTTTTGATCCCCTGGAGCACAATACCATTTGCCCGCTTGACCTACCCATTACTTTGAGGATGGGAGACTGAGGCGAAGCAGATTTTTACTCCGAATTCAATGCAGTAGTCCTGAAAGGCGCTGCTAGTGAACTGGGAGCCATTGTCTGTCAGGATCCGTGTGGGAATCCATATCGGTAGAATATCCCTTTCATGAACTTGATGGCATGTTAGGCTTTGATTTCTTTTGTTGGCTCTGTCTCAATCCACTTGGTGAATTTGTCAATAGCCATGAACAAGAACTTGTAGCCACCTTGTCCCCAGGGAAACGGTCTGAGGATGTCAAGCCCCTAGCACGAGAACGGCTAGGTGAGAGGGATGGTTTGGAGCGCTTGGGCCGGCATCGTGGTGTGTTTGCTCTGAAATTGGCAAGCTTCACACCGTTTTACCAAGTCACAAGCGTCTTGAAGGGCTGTTGGTCAGAAAAATCCTTGTCAAAAGGTTTTTCCGACCAGAGTTCGCCCGCCGACGTGAGACCCCCAGATTCCTTCATAGATGTCGACTATGCAAATCCTTGCCGTCCTCGGGGCTTTTTTGTATAGGTCATTGCCGATTATACAGTAAGCTTTTGCCTGACGAGAAAGTTTTTCTGCCGCGGTGTACTTGTCCGGTAGCTTGTCAACATCCAAGAATTTGATGAGCGGAATATGCCAGTCTTTCATGATCTCGATGTCTGCCACGACGTAGTTGACCTCTATAGTAGTCCCCGAGTTGTTCTCGGCGCTGGCTAAGGCATCTTCGTTGTTGGTGATTTTAACTGAAAGTTTTGTCATGATGTCCAGAAAGGTTCCTAGTTCAACAGGTTTTTTTCTGGATGCGCGCCGTGCTAAGTTGTTGGCATCGGTGTTGTCTTTGTGGTAGACATGACGCAGCTCTAAACCGTCAAAACTTTCACTCCAGTTTCCTGACTTCGGCGAGGTACTTGGTCAACTCTGAGTTTGAGCATTTGTAGTCCTTGTGCACTTGGTTGGCGACTAATTCTGAGTCCCCTTTCATGATGAATCACTTCACTCCAAGTGTCACGGCTGTTCATAACATGGCGAGTAGTCCCTCGTTCTTTGCGATGTTGTTTGTTGCTTGGAAATTGTGGTGTATTGCTTGTCTGAATTGATCTCTAGTGGGAGATGTCAGAATGAATCCTGTCCTTGCTCCTTGGCTGTTGAATGCCCCATCGAAGGCCATTGTCCATGTCTTGTTACTCGTCTGACTGGTTGAGGTGTTCTCAGGAACGATCCAATCGACAACGAAATCAACGAGAACCTGAAACTTGAAGGCTGTACGTGATACGAAGTTGACATCAAATTGACTGAGTTCGACGACCCACTTGGCAATGCATCCAACGACATCTTTGTTCCTTACCACCTCGCCTAAAGGGAAAGAAGAGATGACCATGACTTTGTGGGCCTGGAAATAGTGGTGCAGCTTCCTCGATGTCATGACCACAGCATAGAGCAATTTCTGGATTTGAGGATATCAAGTTTTGGCCTCGTGAAGGGCCTCGCTGACATAGTACACAGGACGTTGTGCTTTGTCCCTCTCGATGACAATCACAGTGCTAACTGAATATGGTGTGGCAGCAATATATAGAAATAGTTCTTCCATTGGCTATGGGGCAACAAGTACAGGAGGGTTGGACAAGTACTGCTTAAGCGCGATGAACACGTTTTGGCATCCTGTGTCCACTCAAATCTGTCCTACTTTTTAAGTAAACAAAAGAAAGGATGTCCTCGTTCTCCCATCTTGGCCACGAACCGACTTAGAGCTGTCATGCATCCCGTGAGCTTCTGTACTTCCTTGAGCTTTGTTGGTGACTTCATGTTCTCGATGGCCTTGATCTTCTCGGGGTTTGCTTCAATGCCTTGTCTGGAGACAAGAAATCCGAGCAACTTCCCCGGCAGTACTCCAAACGTACACTTCTCCGGGTTTTGTTTGAGCCGATATCACCGAAGATTGTTGAATGTTTCCCTCAGGTCATTGATTAGTTTGTCCTTTGTCTTCATCTTGACCATGACATCGTCAATGTATGCCTCCACGTTCTTGCCGATCTGGTCATCAAAAGCCCCCTGGATCTCTCTCTGGTATGTGTTGCCTGCATTGATTAATCCAAAGAGCATCTTAGTATAGCAGAAAACACCGAAGGGCGTAATGAATGCTATCTTCTCTTTGTCCTCTTTGGTCATGCTGATCTGGTGGTAACTAGAGTAAGCATCAAGGAAATTCAACAACTCACAACCAACAGTTGAATCCACTAGTTAGTCAATGCGAGGAAGAGGGAAGTGGTTCTTGGGGCACGCCTTGTTGAGGTTGGTGAAGTCTACGCACATCCTTCACTTGCCATTGGCCTTGTGCACCATCACTGGGTTAGCAAGCCACTCTGGATGGAGGGCCTCTCTTATGAAGCCAGCCTTGAGAAGTTTGTCTAGCTCTTCTCGAATAGCTTCTTAACTGTCTTGTGCGAACCGTCGCAACTTCTGCTTGACTAGCTTGGCATCGGGACGCACCATCAGTTTGTGCTCGATCACCTCCCTAGGGACTCCGGGCATGTCGGACGGTTGCCAAGCAAACGCGTCTGCATTCTCGCGGAGGAAGGTGATGAGCTCGAGTTCCTATTTGTTGTCAAGCGTTACCCCGATCTTGACTGTCTTGTTGGGGTTGCTACTAGCCAACGGGATGATCTTGATTGTGCCATAGGGCTTGGGAGCCATGTTGAGCTTACTCACTTTCCGAGGAGGTTCTAATGTGGCGGGTGGCGTGGGAGTATGCTCGACCATGTCGAAGCTCCGCTTGTCGCACTATACCGCTACCTTCGTGTTCCCGGGGATCATGATTGTCCCTTTTGGTCCTGGCATCTTGAGAATTTGGTATGCGTAATGGGACGCCGCCATGAACTTCACGAGAGCAGTCCTTCCAAGGATAGCATTGTAGGCAGTGTCAAACTCCGCTACAGAAGTTGTTGGCCTGGCCGAACATCATGGCTAGTGTGATCTTCCCCAACGGTTTTGACGATGTTTCCGGAGTGATCCCATGAAAGGGCTGTTCGGAAGCAATAAGCTCACTTCTAGGGATCCCCATTGCGTCGAGGGTGCTGGCGAAGAGGAGGTTGATGGAATTGCTACCGTCGATGAGGACCCATGCCACCTTGGTATTCTGAATAGTAGGTTCGACAACTATCGGGTACCGGCCTGGCACAATTGTCGTTGTCGGGTGGTCGGCCTCAAAGAACTCGATCTTCTGATTAGACCACTTCATCTTGGTAGCAGCTCCTCACGACGTAGAGCAGACTTAGAGCAGACTTCGCGTTCTACCTTCTTATACTCCCTTTTAGTGGTTACGCCGTAGAATCGCCGAAGATATGGGCTACATGCAGGTCGAAGTTTGGGAACACGAGTTCGTTGTCGGACGAGAGATCATCAGTGCTCCTCTCGACCACATGAACTCGCTTTCCTTTTTCGAGGGCCAGCTGTTTTGCCAATGCTTTTTGGAAGACCTGGCACTCCTCCAAAGTATGTGTGCCGGTCTTGTGAATTGGGCACCATTGTCATACTAGTTCATCACCTTGAACGACTGAGCGCCTTGGGGGTGGGTTTGCTTGGTATGCAACAAGGACCTTTGTCTCCGCCTTGCATTTCTCTTCCTTTTTGTGATTTTGTTTCTTCTTTTAAGTGGAATCAAGTGCTTCTTTATTGGTCGATTGCTTCTCCTCGACCACCTTGCCTTTTTCATTTTTCCTCCTGAGGGCGTCATCTGCATGAGCACATTTGTCGATGATATCGAACAGCTTCATGGCAGAAGTGATTTGCCTTGTCGCTAGGTCTTGGATGGTGTAACGATCTCGAACGCGCATATGACAGAAGTGTCGGTGATCTCGGGAATCGTATTCCAGCATTCGTTAAAACGCCGTATATAGTCCCTTAAGGATTCACCCAGGTTCTGCCTAAGGGCATGTAGATCATCCTTGACCGCATGTTGCTTGTATGTTCCTTGAAAGTTGGCGACAAATTGCTGCCACAGGTCTTCCCAGGAAGAAATTGAACGAGGTGGGAGGTGCACCAGTCATGACCAAACAAATCCTTTCAACGCTACAGGCAAGTAGTTTGCCAACGCGTTGTCATCTGCACCAGCCGCGTAGAGAACTATAGAGTAGACGTGCAGGAACTCCTCTGGATCAGTACTGTTGTCATCCTTTTCTACCGCAGCAGGACGGAATTTGTTTAGCCGTCGCACCTCTCATAGAGCAGGTGTGAAAGCCCGACATCCACCTCCCGGTATAAAGGGTGGACGATATCCTCGTGGCCTGCGTGAACCGCCTTCGGTTGACGACGACGACGACGAAGGATTGTCGTAGTCGGGGGTGCGACCCCTTGACCTACGGCTTCGCCCTCGGTCCCTCCTGGAATTCGGGGATTGTGAGTTTTGTCGTCGTCAATTGTTATCATGGTGTTGTCGACCTTGATCGTTCTCGCCCTATTGACTTTGGCGATCTCGATGATCTTGATGATTGTTGCGATCATCTCGGTTGTCGTTGTCGTCCTGCCTTCTGTTTCCTCCACGAGACACGTGAGGTTGGCGGTGGCCGACCTCGTTCCGATCTCGTCGCTCTCGCCTACGCCCATTCAAGTGATTGCGCTGAACGCAGTCGTCTTGATGAGGAGGAGGTTGATTGTCCTACTTTCTTGGTGATGTGTTTCGAGGATTACAGCCCGAATCTTGGCTGAGGTGTTAACTGGGAGCATCCTCGACAACGTTGTTTTCCGGTGCTCAGTCTCCAACACGTGGACGAGGATCTTGAGAAGGACCTTGGGGGTTTGATCCAGCTGCAGCCAAGAAGGCGGAGTTGAGGTTGGCCATCGTTGACTGTATCCGTCTGACCCAGTCATCTGCTTCTAGGAAGGTTATTGGATTGAACGGAGTTTGCTTCAGTAAGGAGTTGACCACGGTGAAGTGCTCAGCAGGAGTCAAACCAGCTCGACAGATTGACATGACGCAACAGGAGTAGGCGGTTCTTCTCCTGAACGAACTTCACCCTCTTCGCGTATGTCCTCGACGACCCCTTCGATTACGTTCACTTCACGCGAGGAGTTGGATCCTAAAGATTCCAAGCTGTGAAGAACAGAAGGTTTGCAAGGATCGATGTCAACGAATCCGACCAGACGATCTGGGGTTTCCATCTTGCTATCGTCCACCGATGCATCTCGAGGTTGATCTCTATGTTGGTGGATCGGACAACAGGGAACACATTCCATGGATCTGGTGATCTTCAAGAAGATCTTGCGGTTGGTAAGGAGGTGACTTTTTGATTTGTGGATCGGGCACCACCCCTTGTACGGAGATGCGCTCTGGATATCTCGATCTTTGCAAGCATCGAGTTCAGCTTTCACTTGAAGTGTTACCCGACATTTGACCAGAGAGTGCTAGGACCTCTTGTGGATCGAACACCAGGTGTGGTGGTTTGGAGGGGACTTCTTTGTTGGCACCTGGTCCCCAACAGATGTCTGGGGCTTGGTCGCTTTAGGAGTTTTTCGGGGAGCTAAAGTCGTCAACTTCCTATTTTCTAACTGGACAGGACAAATAGCTGACAAAGGGTTGTTTTCGGTCATCCTCTCGGTTCCGTTCTCG
This sequence comes from Oryza officinalis, assembly GCA_008326285.1. Classification (NCBI taxonomy): domain Eukaryota; kingdom Viridiplantae; phylum Streptophyta; class Magnoliopsida; order Poales; family Poaceae; genus Oryza; species Oryza officinalis. The sequence goes on along the minus strand of BDMV01000006.1, from coordinate 34,718,732 downwards.
ATCCTGACTTGTATTGGGGAAGGCAAGATTGGAGTCGCGACGAAGACGGGAAAGACGATGGATCCGACTTGACTCCAAACGAACGCCAGTTGGGTAGGATCTCCCAGGCCAGGACGAATGTAGACATTGTTGTTGGAAGAACTTGAGCTTGAAGCCATCTTGGCGAAACCTTGAACCAAGTCCCCCTACCTAGCGCGCCACTTTCACTGGGTTATATCCGTAGACCATATTCTGAGAGTATTGGGTACGTTAAAACAATGATCTACATGAAACGACATCAAGCTCACAAAAGACAAGGATTATACTGGTTCAGGCCCCTCATAAGGTAATAGCCCTACTCCAGTTTATATGGAATTACGAGGAGAACCACAGAGATTACAATAGAGAACAACGAAAAGTATCAAGTACCGACAAAATCCCCGCCGAGAACGTCTCTTTGAGATCCAACCAGCGAGTTGTCTTCAAAGCCTTCCGGATTGGTTCTGCTATGACAATGGCTTATGTTATGATTTGATCCCCGTACCCTCTGGGGGGGCTTTATATTTATACCACAGACTGCCTTGGCCTCTAAGTAGAACTCGAAAAGTATTTTTGGCATACGAGATCACAGAGATTGTATCTTTCCTTAATAGGACTCTAACACCTTCTATTCAGGATACAACTTCCCTGAATATTAGCTGAATTCCATAATATTAAGGTAACCTTCCCTATACTAAGGGTATGTCGTATCTGTATACTTCATAACCCCAAGGATAGAAGGTATGCCTTATCCATAACTCTGACATATTCAAATTGGTAGTTTTTGTTGTTGCAATATACCATACTATACCTAATTCATGTAGTCATATAGATGAGAAACATGATGTCAGGAATATAAGAAGTTAGAATGTAACTTGAATTGAAAATATATGAAAATGTCCGAATAGTACACACACTTGGCTGCCATAGTTGTCTAAGTGCACCACACATTTAACAGTCAAATGCGTGGTGCACTTGGACCACTGGGTGACCCTAGATATTTCTCCATCTTCCATCATCTCCTCCATCGCTGCTGCCACCACCACCATCCTCACCACCATTATTTGCTTTGTTATCAGCGCCCTTTTTTTTTCCTAACTTCTCCATTCTCACTTAGATAACCAAACTTGGCACTCAGCTCCACCTCATCTGGTCTCACCCTCTATATAGATGTAAGGTGGGGATAAAGTGGTTCGTATACTTTCTTGATTTTCGTGACATATCATCGCCATCATTATAGCTGCCTCCACCGTAAGCCCATGTGATGTGCTCTTCCTTCTAAGTTACTTGATAAAAATAGACCCCAACATTCATGTTGACATAAATCATGCGGCACATGTTTTGACGGGCATGAAGGTCTTACTAATAATATAATAAAAAATAGTGGTTTATGTAACCCTAGATAATTCTTTGTCTACCATTGTCTTCTCTCCCACCATTGCCACCACCTCCGCCTTCCCCACCGCCTGACCTCCATGTCCCACATTCTTAGCTTTGTCATCACCACCTTTTTTGTCTAGCTTCTCCATTTGAGTTTTTCCAACCACATCTTGCCATTTTGCATCGGCTCACTTTACTATCCTTCTACAAGGCGAGGGTGATCATGACTCATATACATCCTCGGTTTTTCACCATATCATTGTTGTCATCATTACCACTGTTGCCGCCGCCGCCACATCAGAGAGATTTGGTCAATAGTTTTCTAACAAGTAAGTTGCTAGCTACCCTTTCATGGTTTTGGTTATTTGGGATGGCAGAGATGGCATGCCTATTCCTTACCCTTCCCCATTGTAATAAAAGTAGTCTGTACTAGACAAGGCAACTGAACGCTTGCAAACCCACAAAGTCTGTCATCTTGATCGCTTTTATTGTTGAACGCAAAAAGTTTCCAAAGATAGAGCCATGTGAAGGAGAAGGAAGCAGAGATGGTGCTGCCACCACCACCATTGCCACCACCTTGTCCTCCTAATCATGTTACATCCATCTCCTACAGTATTTGCTTTTGGTATCAACGTCCTTTTGCCTAACTTTTCCATTCTCTTTTTGACAACAAAACATGCCTCTCAACACCACTTCATCTTGTCTCACCTCTACATAGTTGTAAGGCGGAGGAAAAAGCGGTTCATACATTTTCTCGATTTTTGTGCCATTTCATCGCCATCATTGTTGCCACCTTTGCCGCCAGCCCATGTGACGTGCTCTTCATTTTATTGTGCTTGAAAAAAACAGAACCCATCACTATCGTTGATTTAAATCGTGCGGCACATGTTTTGACGAGTGTTAAGGTCTTGCTAATAATTTAATAAGAAATAGTTGTTTGTGCAACCCTAGATAATTCTTTGTCTACCATCGTCTTTTCTCCCATCACGGCCACTGCGGCCATTGCCACTGCCTCCGCCTTCCCCACCATACGACCTCCATCTCCTATATTACTAGCTTTGTAATCACCACCTTTTTTCTGTCGAGCTTCTCCATTTGAGTTTTTCCGACCACATTTTGCCAATTTTGCATTGGCTCACATTACTGTTATTCTACATATATCTAAGGCGAGAGTGATCACAATTCATATAAAACCTCGGTTTTTCACCATATATCATTGCTGTCGTCATCGTCACTGTTGCTACCGTCGCCACATCGGAGAGATTTGGTCAATAGTTTTTCAACAAGTAAGTTTCTAGCTATCCTTTCATGATTTTGGTTATATGGGATGGCAGAGATGGCGTTCCTGTGCCTTACTGTCCTCCATTGTAATAAAAGCAGACCATGTACTAGACAAGACTGTTGAACGCCTGCAAACCTACCCACAACATCTGTCATCTTGCTCGTTGTTATTGTTGAAGGCAACAGGTTTGCAAAGAGAGAGCTGTGTGAAGGACAAGGAAGCAGAGATGTTGCTGCTGCCACCACCGCCATCTCTACCACCTTGGCCTCCTAATCATGTTACATCCATCTCCCACATTATTTGCTTTGGTTTCAGCACCTTTTGGCCTAGCTTCTCCATTCTCCCTTTGATAACCAAACATGCCACTCAACACCACATCATCATGCCCCACCCTCTAAGTAGATGTAAGGTGGAGGTAAAAACGGTTCATACAATTTCTCGATTTTGTGCCATATCATTGCCGACTTTGTTGCTGCCTCCACCGCCCAGCCCATGTGATGTGCTATTCCTTTGAAGGTACTTGACTAAAATGGACTCTATCATTATCGTTGATTTAAATCACGCGGCACATGTTTTGACGAACGTTAAGGTCTTACTAATAATATAATAATAAATAGTTGCTTGTGCAACCTAGATAATTTTTTATCCACCATCGTCTTCTCTCCTGCTGTCATCACTGCCGTCTTCCCCACCATCTAACCTGCATATCCCACATTATTAGCTTTGTCATTGCTGCCTTTTTTGTCTAGCTTCTCTATCTGAGTTTTTCTAACCACATCTTGCTATTTTTGCATCGGCTTGCCTCACTATCGTTGTACATATATCAAAGGTGAGGGTGATGGCAATTCATATACATCCTCGATTTTTCAACATATCATTGCAGTCACCACTGTCACCATTGACACAGCTGCCACACCGGAGAGATAGATACTGGATAGAAATCTGGCCTCTATATCTAAAAGTAGATATACACAACCCAATGTTACAAGTAGAGTATATAGACTCCAAACCTCGTAATTGAGGAACACAACAAAAAAAAGAAAGCTAGAAAACTATGAAAAAAATGGGAAGACTAAGATTCAAATCTTTTTCAAAGTCCTCGCTCCATCCTATCCTTGTACAGCAATAACCCATCACACCGCTTGTCTACTCAGAAACTTCGTTGTTGCAATCATCTTGCTTGAAAACACAGCTCGCGGAGCTCCACTTCGCACGTGGCCAAGCATGAGTGTGGGATGGAGCGCATCTAGTTCTCCGTGCCACTACACGTCATCTCGCTGGTGCTTCTACTTGCTGCTTGCCAACGACAGGTTTTGGTCTGTTTGCCGCTTGCCAACATCGGAGAGATTTGGTCAATATATTTTTAACTAGTTGCTAGCTATCCTTTCATGGTTTTGGTATTTGGGATGGCAGAGATGGCATGCATGCGCCTTGCCCTCCTCTATTGTAATAAAAGCAGAGTCTATACTAGACAAGGCTGTTGCACGCCTGTAGACCCACAATGCCTGTCATCTTGCTTGCTTTTACCGTGGAATGCAACAAGTTTGCAAAGTGAAAGAGCTGTGCAAAGGAAAAGGAAGTAGAGATGGTGCAGCCAAGGAGAAGATAAAAGTGGACCACCGCCGCCGTAAACCACCTGTAGGTGTATGGTTTTCTCTGGCCTATCATCTGCCAGACCATGGTTAATCTCATCGTCATGTTATTTTGTCGTCATATTCATCTTCATCTTCTTTTTCTTGCTTCTTGGAAGGAATGGTTGCTCAAGAACTGACCAACGGGCTCGATTGCAGCTGGATGGCGCAGGATGGGTAGGTGTTCTAGGAAGATGGCTCATATTGCATTGTGGTCGAGAATTAAGCTTCTCGAACAATGGGTACAGTATCAGCAGAAGTACAAGTTGTTTTTTTTTCTGCTTTATCCTCTTCCTATTTCATCCCCATTTTCCCTTTTGATCACCGGGCTTATGTCATCAATGCCAAGTGAACTTTCCCTAGAAATTCAGTTCACATTCTCATGGTATTGTGCCAGCCACTTGGTGTATCTAACACTTTCAGTTAACATGATTACTTTGTGTTAGGGATGCCACTGGGTATCCATTACCAATAACTAAACCCATATGCACATTATTTGGCTAGCGTATGAATAAGAAGGGATTAATGCTTTTACGCTATGGGGAGGGTGACACTCAACTTATATACTTTATCCATACATTAGATATGAGTAAAACTTGGGTTTCAAAATCTTTTAAACTCGCATTCTCATTATGAAAAGTTAGCAAAATTTGTTGAAACTTTTTAGATGATTTATTATATAAATTAAAGAGGTACTTTATCCAACTTATAGGCTATTTAGGGCCACATATATATTCTCTTATTTATTGGTTACCCATACCCATTATTTTTTGTTATGAGTAATCTAATTTTAAAATAGGCAGCAAACGTAATTTGTGTATCTAACACTTTTTGTTAATAATAAGATTATTGGTGTATCTAACATTTTTACATAACAGCATTATTGTTGTATATCATCTTAATTTTAAAATAGGCAGCATGCTTAATTTGTTTATCTAACATTTTTATTTAATAATAAATCTTTTAGCAGCATTTTTACACAGCGACGGAGGTGGTCCGGCTAAAGCAAGAGCAGCTCACCATCGACGACAGGGTGGCCGCGATGTGGCGTCGCGTACTGCAGGAGACGGAGCGCAGGCCCAAGCAGATGCTCGCCTTCTCCTCAAGGTCATCGGCGATCGCGACAGGCTGCACCGCCTCGTTGACGGGGGCGGCAACGGCGCCTCCGCCGACGTGAAGGAATTCTCACCGTGCATGCGTGCGATGCTGAATAAGATGTGCTGCTAGCTGTGTAATGGAACTTGTTTTGCTGTAGGCGGGGATATGATGGCAATGACCTCTAACTATTGCTGTTGTGTACATAAACACATGGATGATTTGTAATGGTGGGGTGAGCCCTTAATTTCATGTAAACTTACATTGCAGTGTTAATAATTTGGAAATGGAATGACATGATTAGAACTCGATCTGGAGTATAATGGAGTATAAGTTGTGTTACCCCTTGCGAATAATAATTTTGCACGTTATATATGCAAGATTTAGAAAATATATGGTTGGTACCACAAAAATTCTTGCATATATAAAAATTCTTGCATATATATAAATTCTGAAGCATATGGAATTCTTTGAGATGTTACTTCAGATATGGAGCAACAACACAATCCTAACAGAAAGGGTTGATGACACCATTAGATAGTGATGGACGAACAATGCAAAGTCGGCATACATAGCGCAATTCAATGGGAAGATAGATCCAGTGGCCACAAAGCTAATATGAAAAGCATGGGTATTTTTAAAATGCAAAAATTTTGCATAGCTCCTACTACAGAATAAGATATAAACGGCAGATCAGCTGCAAATCCAGCAGTGGCCCAATAATTACTTCTGTCAGCTCTAGAACAGAAACCTCGAAACAACACATCATCCATTCAAGGACTGCACCTTCGTATGCCAAACACGGAAGAAAATCATGCAAAGACTGAGATGTGGTCGATGCTCCAAGCACACACAACAGCGAAAAATTGTATCAATATAACGTAGATTTGTATAAGTATACATAATTTTTGTCATTCTAGTAATTAAAAGTAAAATAAATTTAGCAACATTGAAAAAATTTATATTTTGGTTGAGATTTAAGAAGGTGAAAAAAGATCCAAACTAATAGTGCAAATTGAATGAGCAACGCAATTCTTATAGATTAAATCTAAGGTGTAAATAGAATGAGCAGTGTAGTTCTTATAGATTAAATCCAAGATTATAAGTAATATCTACATGATTGTTATTTGATGGCATATTGACATTATGATAAAACTCACCTAGCACTTGTTAACTAAAATAACATATACCTAGTCAAGTTATTACACCAAAATACTAAATTGTCAACTTCTTATACTAGAAAGTATCTACTTATCAAGTTATTGCACTTGAATATTCACTTCACAAATTATTGTGCTAAATCACACCCACATCTTTGTTTGGCAGGAGCATCAAAGCTCCAAGAGCTATTTGCCAAAGCAATAGCTCCTGTACCATAGGAGGTCGAAGCACGTGCTTGATGTTTTGAGTGTGTTTTTGTGAGGTATTCATTTTGTATAACGTTGGTGGGTGGGTGCTGGGTTTGCTAAATTCTATACAGCTCGCCTCTTCATTTCTTGCTTAATGAAATGATACATAGATCTCACGCGTATTCGAAAAAAATTACACCCACATGCTAAGTTGTTATATCATAAATACAATTTAATTACTCTATATTTTTCTTTGATATTCTCTTTCCTTTTTTACACGTATAATAATCTATTTCTTTCTGATGACATACATTTCTCTCGCTGGCTGTTATACGCTGTTTCCACTCCTTCAAATTGCATTGGTTATTAGTACTCCATTTTCTTTAAAAAAACACAATATAAACACAAGCACAAATATAGTTTGTATATTTGTTTCTATTTTGGCCCAGCACCTCGTCGTCGGTTTCACCGATTATATTGCTCGAAGGCCTTAATCCAACTTTTTGCAAAACTGTCTATACCTAAATTAAATTGCTTGTAATACTTTGTCTAGATTTAAGAAACTTTTCAACTGTGTACTCCCTCAGCATTATATTGTAAGTTATTTTAGTTTATGAAGAAACGTAGTAAGATCTCCACTAAATTAGTTTCATCCACTATTAAATAGTATATTTGTATATTATATCTATTTTGTGTTATACTGTTATGTTTTTCGATCTATATATAAAGTCAAATTTAAAGATGGGATAACCTCAATGACTTATACCATTAGTGGTTAACTCTTTCGCTTGTACCTCAATTATCATCACAAAATCAAATAATCTACCATCTATTGATCCATTCAGAGCAATATCAAATCCATTAAGAACAATCAAGCTGGCCTGTGGGGCCTAGCTTTTCATGGCTAGACGTGTTAACCAGGCTGTTTGTTGGTTCGGTTCCAAATGGGCTGCTGTTAGAGGCCGTGCACACACTGGTTTTCACAGTTGGAGGATGCTGTATCCTCGGTTTTCGTGGTTGACGGATGAGAATAAAACTTAACCTAAAGTTGAGAGATGTAAGATGGACTTATCGGTCTTGTCTGTTAGTTGTTGGCTTTTACTGGGAATTTTCTCTTCTTGGACGAGATTTACGTGGGTTATCATCGTGAGGGCCCATTAGGCCGCTCTTGTGTGAGCTTTACTCTCCCACTTTATGTTGGGCTTTAACGTGGGCCTGATCGTGTCCCTTTGACGGTGGCTCTCTGGGCCAATGCTTTGTGGGCTATAAATAGGATGGGCTCAGGTGGGTGCGGGTCTTTGCAACCAGACCCAATTCAGTTAGTCGCTTCGTTTTAAGCCCAGTTAATTTAACTCAGTGACAACCAATCTCTAGCCCAATGATCAGATCAGCGCACCTCAGCGCGCGACGATGGTGTGCAAGCGGCGGCGGTGCGGGGAGCGTATCTTCTCCGGCAACGGCGAGTGAGGTGAGGCAGCGCCGATGCGTGGAAGCCCTCTCGTTTCCTCTCTGTGTTTCAGTGGTGTAATTTGGTCTCTCTGGCTTCTCTACAGTCCCGTCGCGTTGACGCCCGCCACCTGTTCGACGGAATGCGTAGGAGGCGGACGTGTTCTCTCCGGACGAGCTCCTTCCACAGGTTATCTCCTTTCCTTGCTTGCTTGCTGGGACAACCTCAAGAGATGTCACGTCTTCACTTAGGAGATCAAGGGATGGAGAGAGAGAGAGAGAGAGTTTGTCTGGCTGTGCCGACTTCTGTCGGGGTCGGTTTCACTACTCTTTTCTTCATTCGTATGAATAAGTGCCCTGGCCACCATCATCACCGACGTTCACACTTGTGGCTGCGCCCAGCTACACGTTGTTCTTTCTAGAAATGGTGTTTCCAGCACAGGATAGGTCCTACCCATGGTCACAAGCCCACCAAACTAAAGTCACTCGTAACTCATATAGGTTCTGTTTTGGTACCTGTAGTTCTTCTGTAAGGATAAACTAGAAAGTTGGACCTAATTATAAGTTCATTTCATTACTATCAAGCTGAAAATGTGAAACAAGTACACAGACCATACTATACTGTCGCTAAGTATACCATGTGGGTACCTGCGGGTAAGGTGACTCAAGCTTCTGTCATCTTTTGGTCACCTTTGGGTCTTGATCTAATGTCCACCCATTTGTTTGTATTAATATGTTTTCTGCTATAAAAGACAATATTCATACAAATAATAATAATTACTCTAAACTAGAAGACAATCCAAAAAGAGAGAGAGAGAGAGAGCTTATGATTGTGCAGTTCTTTTATCCCAGCCTTTACTGTACACCCCACGCTGTTGCTGTCAACTTTTGCAGAAAAAAAGAGCTCGTGGTTTTAGATAAAAAGGGAATAATGTAAAGTATGTAACGAAACAGACCATAATGTGGGCTAGAATCAGTTCTTTATGTCGTTCAATTAGATCGACATATTAGAATATATGATCAAAGGATTAATGAGAGTAACACAAAAAAGTCAACCGGCCGGAAAATGAGTTTGACCACCAGTCTCAATATAGTCAATATGAGTTAGAAAATTTTCGAGCGTAGTCAGTCCCAGTAAGTTGTCAGTCTAATCGTTCTTATGTTTTGGAACTAAGAATTTTACAGAAATTTTTAAAAGAAAGGGTCACTATATTCCTAGTTTGCTGCAAGAAACTGAGAGAACTCCCCTATTCTGAAATCTGAATTGGGCCTAAGTGAGATACTGCTGCTTTATGTGTGGCATCCTTTGAAGCACCACCAAATTGCCAGGCACAACTTGTGAGAGTTTATACTACTCGGCCTCTCAAGTAGCATTTTCTTATCGAACTGTGATGTCTCAAACGATTTCATCATTCCCCACATAATTTTTTATCTAATTCCACACTTAATAAAATCATCCTAGATGGTACTGGAATAAATATTAGAGAAGTAGAATAGAGGTTAATTTGTGCCAGATTGATTGCCACCATTTTGGAGTGCCACAAGCCAAACCAAGTCACACTTTAGAGTGTCTTGGGGGAAGATGCAAACATTATATACAGAATATAGAAGTCCTAACATAATAATGAGTGCATTTATACATTAACTTTATAACAAGTACAGCTGTTCATGCTGGTGATGGTTATGCCAAGCGAAGGATGGAGGTTGCCATGGTGAAGTCAGAGCTTCTACGTCGCCATGATGATGCATGGTCATCATCATCGATACTATTTTAATTGTGGTCGCCTCCTCACCTACCTTGTTGTGCTTCTTGATAGGAACTCAGCTATAGGTTTCTTTCTTTGGTGTTGTTGTTCCGTCTGGAGCCACCATGTCGTCTTGCATTCTCTCTTTGTGGTCCAATGCATTTCTCTTCTTCTTGAAATAAATGTCAGAACTCATGTCTTTGGTTAAAAATTGTTATAACAATTACATGGTTTCAATACAATAACCTCCCAGACCTTACCTCCTTTCAATCAATAATGGAACTAATGGTGGTCGGCAGAGGCAAAGAATAATTCAGAACAAAGAGAAGCTTTGGCTAACTAATCTTTCATCTATTGTGGAACATCTGGAAAGAGAGAGAGAATGATCTTTCAAAACTTCTCCACTCATCCACTCCAGGTTGCGTATGTCATCCGCGAGAGTGGTTCTTCACTTGAAACTAGCTGTCTAGCTCAAAGAAATTAACTGATCGTCTTTCTGTTTTTCTTTTTGGCTTGCTCATTCAACAATCCTTGCACTTTCACAATACGCAGTCCCTTACCTCATCACTCGAGTTGTATATTAATGTGTCTACCGAAAAACGACACCATTGTTGTTGGAGCATATCCTGGCAACATATTTCGATGGACCAAACTATATGATATTGGGCTCCATCTGGCATTGTTACAGTTTTTCAAAACAGTTACTGATTTCTATTTTAAGATTAATTAACGAGCTAGTAGTTGGAAGCATTTTTTTTGTAAATTTCAGATTTTCTTAGGCAACATATATATTTCAAGGAATGCTACTAGCATTGAGAAGATGAGTGTAAGTTCGATAACACTATGCCTTTGTAATCCATCGAAGAAGTCCAAGTCGAGCTGCAAGCAGGGACAATGGTGCCCTATCTATCCTTACAGGAGAATAGAAATGGAAGTTGGTAGTGGAGGCGAGATAGAGATTATTCTGTTACGATAGATATATAGAATTAGAATTAGGTCACAGTCGCACAGACATATAATCAAGAGATGCTGAGATAAAATTGCATGGCGTAATGCCTTTAAAGCATTATGCATGCATGATGATATACACACCTTGCTTGCTTTTATGCTCTGTCGTCTCCAAGAATAATATAACCACTTTTTTTACACATATGGCGTTAACATTGGCCTGTTACATGCATGCATATATGGATCATTTGCTTGGGAACAAATTAAACTGTGGACGATGTGTTCATTCAGTTAACGTGGTCAATTAGGCTTAAGGCTTTTGGTCTCAGGGTGGGGATTGTAATGCAACTGGGCAAATTAAAAGTGGTATCATGGAAGGTAGCTAGCTAGCTATATGTGCACGTCTGCATGGTTTGCTGTCTGGGGGCTGTGGCTATCAAAGTTGCTTTAGCAACTAGGGGCTACTGAATAAACATAAAGTACAACGTGATTAAAGGAGAACCAATCATGGAGAGGCTTCCATTGTTCCTTTTCGGCGAGGTCATGTCAATTTCAACAGTAAGAGGGAGAGCATCCAAATTTAAAATGTGAAGCGAACTTTGCTAGTGTGTTTTTCATGAGAACTTTTTCAAATAAGCTAGCAAGTTGAAGCAATTCGGTCATGTTAAGCATATGCACAAGAATGTCAGCTATGTCTAGAATCGATTGTGTATGACTTACGATACAAACATTTGTTATATTCATGCATATATAATATTTGAAGGATTTAAGAAGGTGGAATTTCACGAAAAATTTTGATAAAATATTCCTCGTGTGCTCTGCTCCTACATTTTGACCCCATCCATTCTCTAAGTTTTCCTCAACCCCTAACAAAGCCATACCCATGAGTTTTTGTTTTGATTTGATCACTTTGCATGCGGATTCTGTTAATTGTTGACTTGGAGTTTTTGAGTTTCATTATGAAAAATTCATGTAGGGGTTAAAATTATCCAAACCACTGGAACTTAAATGAATTTAAATCTTAAATGAATTTCAACAAAGTTTAAAGTGAAGATCATGTTATTTTGCTGGTCACAACTGCCTCCCCATGCCGTAGCTTCCCTTCAAATTTGATTGGAATCCATTAAAATTATTTTTTCTATTAAAGTTTAGTTTAATTTTAATATTTTCAGTGATTAGGGCAATTTTGAAACCTGGTGGTCTTTAATAATGAATAGTTTCCTTACTAGGGATTCAATTTGGATGGGGATATGCTCCTGGCTACAGTTGGGGCTATGGGTCAGTGGCAATGCGATCAACTCACAGTCAGATAATGGAATGCGCATGCAGCGATGATGCAGAAGTGAGGAGTGTGAAATGCATGGAAAGAAACTTTAAAAGGCACACAAATAATTTTCTCATAAATTCTCTGTTTGTAATGTTATTAATTAACTAGCTTCCATCTTCTCCATGTGGCATTCAAGCACACCTTTGTAAGATACTCTACTGCCGAGAATAGATTCCAAGAGGTTGTGCACATGAGCACACCTTGGTAAGTGACATGCCTATCTGATACCTGATTGCTTCCAATATTCTACAATTAAACTGCAATTTTTAATTGCATTTTTTGTAAAGTCTTCTGTAAATATTTTGTACATATCTAATTTTTAATATAGCGTAATAGGAGCCTCTCCTGCTATTTTCTGTCAAAAGAAAATTCTAATAGCATTTACTGAGGCAAATTGTGCATCATTTTGTTCTTTTTATTTGACAGTGGATAAACAATAGTTCACTACACCAGAACCCTACATCTGTGATGGCATACCAGTGACGGGCCTACGGATTGGTCACAGATGACCGTCACCTTTGACGGGTCCTTATGTTTGCCGTCATCGGTGAGACATCCGGCTGCGGCCCATCACTGGTATGACCTCACCTGTGACGGCTTGGAACCGTAAGCCGTCACTGAAATACCAGTGACGGCTTCTAACTACCTGGCCGTCACAGGTATCACCCCACCTGTGACGGCCAGAGAGTTAAAACCCGTCAAAGGTAATTGGCCGACATGTTTGACGGGCTATATTTATTTAACCCGTTTGAGGTGAGTTGGATCTCTATAAATACCATCTAACTGCCAACTGCTTTTCATCCCAACCAATGCACTGTTCACAATTCGGTTGGGAGGGTAAGGGGGGCAAATTTGTGCTGAAATTAAAGGTAAAAAATACATTATTCTCCCTTCATTCCCAATTGATCATCATATAGTTTTTTTCCTATGTCGTTGATTGCAGATGAATCGTAGTTGGATGTACCATGTTCATCGTTCGTCTAAAGAGTATAGGGAGGGGGTCACTGAATTCGTCACATTTGCGGACAATGACAGAAAAAGCAGGATGGCCATGCACATATTGTGTCCATGTAACGACTGTAAGAATGAACAGATGTTCCATGATAGTTCAGATATGCATTCTCATTTGATAAGGAGAGGTTTCATGGAAAAATATACATGTTGGAGCAAGCATGGAGAGCAAGAGGCACCTGATGTCGCAGTTGAAGAAGGCCCGGATCAGGATGTAGTGAACGCCGCTGCAACTCGAGAAGGCATGTTTGTACCTTCTCCGTTAGGCGGAGAGACCATAGATTTGGATACTCAAAGTTTGTCTGAAATGTTGCATGACGTTGAAGACGCAGATGACAACGACAGAGATTTTGAGAAGTTTAGTAAGTTGGTGGAAGAATGTCATATGCCTTTGTATGATGGATGTAAGTCGAAGCACAGCAAATTGTCATGCGTGTTGGAACTCATGAAGCTTAAGGCAAGTAATGGTTGGTCCGACAAGAGTTTTACAGAACTTCTTGAGCTGTTAAAGGACCTGTTGCCAGAGGGGAACAAATTACCGCATACGACATATGAAGCAAAGCAAGTCTTATGTCCGTTGGGCCTGGAGGTGAGAAGAATTCATGCTTGTCGAAACGACTGCATTTTGTATTACAAGCAATACGCTGACTTGGATGTTTGCCCTGTCTGTGGGGCTTCTAGATACAAACGAACAATAAGTGAAGGTGAAGGAAGTAAGTCAAAGAGGGGAGGCCCCGCAAAGGTGGTGTGGTATCTCCCAATTGCGGAACGCATGAAAAGAATTTTTATGAATCCAGAACAAGCTAAGCTAGTGCGTTGGCATGCCGAAGAACGGAAAGTCGATAGTAAGCTTAGGCACCCGGCAGATTTAGTACAGTGGCGGACAATCGATAGGATTTACCGCGAATTCTCAAATGACCCAAGAAACATGCGTTTTGCCATGTGTACGGACGACATTAATCCATTTGGTGATTTGAGCAGTCGTCATAGTACATGGCCAGTTCTTCTTGTGAACTATAACCTTCCTCCCTGGTTGTGCTTCAAAAGAAAGTACATTATGCTTGCCATGCTAATTCAAGGACCGAAACAACCTGGCAATGATATCGATGTGTTCCTTGAACCGATAATCGATGACTTTGAGAGGCTGTGGAATGAGGGCACACGAACATGGGATGCATATGCACGAGAGTATTTCAACCTCCGTGCGATGTTGTTTTGTACCATCAACGATTATCTGGCCCTTGGCAACCTTTCTGGCCAAACTGTCAAAGGGAGATGGGCATGTTCGAAGTGTATGGAGGAAACAAGGAGCAAATGGTTGAAGCATTCACGCAAGATGGTCTACATGGGTCACAGGAGATTTCTCCCAAGGTATCACCCTTATAGGAATATGACAAAGAATTTCAATGGACACAGAGATACAGCTAGCCCCCCGACAGAGCTAATAGGGACAGAGGTGCACAACTTAGTGATGGGAATAACCAACGAGTTTGGAAAATTGAGGAAAGATGGAAAGTCAAAAGAGAAAAGCATGTGGAAGAAGAAGTCAATATTTTGGAGACTACCATACTGGAAGGATCTTGAGGTTCGTCACTGCATAGATTTGATGCATATTGAGAAGAATGTATGCGAGAGTTTAATGGGATTACTGCTTAACCCTGGTAGTACAAAGGATGGTCTCAACGCCCGGCGAGATCTAGAAGACATGGGTATTCGTTCAGAGCTACATCCCATAACCACGGAGTCGGGCAGTGTGTACCTTCCTCCAGCCTGCTACACTCTCTCGAAAGATGAGAAGATGGATTTGCTAACATGTCTGAGTGGTATATAGGTTCCATCTGGGTACTCATCAAGAATTAGTAAGTTCGTTTCAGTGGAAGACCTTAAATTGATAGGGATGAAGTCGCACGATTGCCACGTCCTTATCACACAGCTGTTGCCTGTTGCAATAAGGAATATTTTGCCTCCTAAGGTGCGACACACGATAATGCGATTGTGCTCCTTCTTCCATGCAATTGGCCAGAAGATCATTGATCTCGAGGGACTAGATGAACTACAGGCAGAAATTGTCAGAACCATATGTCATCTTGAGATGTACTTTCCTCCTACTTTCTTTGATATAATGGAACATCTTCCCGTGCACCTTGTTAGACAAACAAAGTGCTGTGGTCCTGCTTTCATGACGGAGATGTATCCTTGCGAAAGGTACATGGGGATCCTGAAGGGTTTCGTACGGAACCGATCCCACCCCGAGGGGAGCATCATTGAGAGTTACACCACCGAAGAGGTCATCGAGTTTTGTGTTGACTATATGTCAGAAACCTCTTCAGTTGGATTACCACGATCTCATCACGAAGGAAGGCTTGATGGTGTGGGCACTGTTGGAAGGAAAATTGTAAGGATGGATCGTAAGGTGTATGATAAAGCTCATTTCACGGTACTCCAGCATATGACCGAGGTAGTGCCATACTTTGATGAACACCTACGATTTCTCCGACAGGACAACCTAGGGCGATCAGAGAGTTGGGTCAGAAAAAAGCACATGTCTTCTTTCAACGAGTGGTTCAAGAACCGAATTGCCAACATGCCGAACTTGTCAAGTGAAACACTGCAGTGGTTGTCACAGGGTCCTGAATGGAGTGCTACCACCTGGCAAGGATATGACATAAATGGGTACACCTTTCACACGATCAAGCGAGACAACAAATGCACAGTTCAGAACAGTGGGTTACGCATTGAGGCCGCTAGCGACGGTGGTCGGCGTGATCAGTACTATGGCAGAGTTGAGCAAATATTGGAGCTGGATTACTTGAAGTTCAAAGTGCCATTGTTTCGTTGTCGATGGGTCGATCTTCGTAATGTAAAAGTTGATAATGAAGGTTTCACCATTGTCAATCTGGCTAACAATGCGTACAAGGATGAACCGTTCGTTCTCGCCAAACAAGTTGTTCAAGTATTCTATATAATTGACCCATGTAACAAGAAACTGCATGTAGTTCGTGAAGGGAAAAGGAGAATAGTTGGATTGGACAACATTTCAGACGAAGATGATTACAACCAGCACGTGCACGGCATAGGTCAGGAAATACCTATAGAATTGGAGGAAGAAGAAGATGAGGTTCAACATGCACGCGTCGATCACGAGGAAGGATTATTTTTGTAATTTATGTCCATTTTGTCTAGTATATGTATGACTCTAAAATGTTTGCAATGATCATTAGTGCATTGCTTACGAAATAGTTCATGTAAGTCAAATGAAATATTAAGCACAATAACTACTATAAGTGAAATAAAATAATTAAGTAAAATAAAATAATTAATGAGGTAAGTCCACCTGCGCGCGCGTCACAGGTATGGCCACCTGTGACGGCCGTTTAGTTGGAGCCCGTCACAGGTGCTGTCACCTGTGATGGCCGTTTTGTTGGAGCCCGTAACAGATATGGTCACCTGTGACAGCCGTTTAGTTGGAGCCCGTCACAAGTGTTGTCACCTGTGACGGCCGTTTTGTTGGAGCCCGTCACAGATATGGTCACCTGTGACGGCCGTTTAGTTCGAGCCCGTCA
The DNA here is from genome assembly GCA_008326285.1 of Oryza officinalis. NCBI lineage: Eukaryota > Viridiplantae > Streptophyta > Magnoliopsida > Poales > Poaceae > Oryza > Oryza officinalis. The sequence goes on along the minus strand of BDMV01000006.1, from coordinate 34,701,937 downwards.
CAGCTATGGTCATCTGTGACGGCCATTTTAGTTAGAGCCCGTCACAGGTGTCATGACCTGTGACGGCCATTTTACTTAGAGCCTGTCACAGGTGTGGTTGACTAGGGTAACATTGGTGCCTTTTCTCGATCCAGATCCACTTTACACAACATAGTACACCGCCTCGCTGCCGAACTCGTCTTCCATCGCCGCCGCCGACCTCCTCCTCCACCGCCCTCGCCCTCCTCCACCGCTTCCGCCGCCGAAGTCGACATCCATCGCCTTCGCCGCCGAACTCGACATCCACCGCCGCCGCCGCCGCCGAACTCGTCCTCCATCGCCCTCGCCCTCCTCCACCTCCTTCGCCGCCAAACTCGACCTCCACCACCGCCGCCGCCGAACTCGTCCTCCACCGCCTTCGCCGCCGAACTCGACCTCCACCCCCTCGCCCTCCTCCACCGCCGTCGACCTCCTCCACTGCCGGCCGACCTCCTCCTCTGTGCAGCCCGGAGAAGAAACCCTTCCCCCCCTCTTTGCTACACAGTGAGAACGCGTCTTCCTCTTTGATCCATTTTTTTCTAGGGTTCTTGTATATTGATAAATTGGCTCATATCTGTGATGTGGTAGTTTCTGAGATTGGATTATATAGGGTTCTTGTATGTATGTTCATTTAGCACTTATGAAAACATTTATATAGGGTTCAGATTTATATAGAACATTTAGCATTTATATAGGGTTCCAATAAATTGGTAGCAAAATGCATGCAATTAATTAATTGTACTAGAGTTAAGTATGTGTTGCAAAAAAAAGTTTTTTACTAGAGTTCTTCCTATAAGCATCGAATTTTATTATATGTATATTGTAGATTAATCAAAGATAAATATAATGTATCCTATATGTTTATTGTAGATCATTTATTAATATTACATATTAATATATCTTGTTAATTTTATAATTTTACGAAAGGGCAATTTGTTTAAATAAGTTGTAGCGGTAAATTTCTTTATGGTTTTACTGTTAATCGCTAGAACTTAAATTAATTACATGATTAGAGTTTTTAAACTAATAAACATTTTTTAGTTCGCATGATCTTTTTGTCATGTAGTTCGCATATATATTTCACATCCCTCATATATATAATAGTTCAAAGCGTATTCAAATTAGTGAAATTAGTGAAATGATAGGAAATTTATAAGCGTATTCAAATTATTTAGTCGATGACAACGCCCGGCGCATCCCCGTCCTCAACGACGCCTGCGAGGATACAGGTAGAAGCAGACCCAGCCATGGTTTCCTCAGGTCATCCGTCGACGATGGCAGCCGAACAACCCGAACCTCGGGGTAATTTATAGGATAACTTTTCAATACATGACAACAAAATTTGTACCTACCACCCCTTAGCAAATGCTCCTTTTGTCTTAGCTGCAGAAGTGCCTCAAGAACAACAACCGTCGCCTTCAGCCGGGACAAGTGCATCTAGGTCAAGTAGAAATCCCCGGACACAAAATAGATGGCCGACCACAGTGCAGGTTACAAGAGAGGTTGACGCAAGTGGTAGGCCCACGGCGCCGAGGACTGTCATAGGAAGATGGTCTAACTGCTGCGGGCTGGCAGCACGTGAGAATTTCGGCATCCTCCACAAAAATATCGGAAGGGTCCCAGAAGCTGAGATGGAGCGAGCTTGGACGGCTATGGAGAAATGGTTCACATTTCCGGATGAAGCAAAGGAAAGGTTTAAGCGGAAGGCATTCCATAAGATGGGCAAAGCATGGAAGAATTGGAAGTGGAAACTCTTCACGGAGTATGTCATCCCACCCGGCAATCGTACTCCGTTCGTTGAGTACCCTCAAATAACGGAGACGGTGTGGGAGCAATTTTGCGAGATGAAGAACAGCAAAGATTTTAGGCAGTCAAGCGAGGCACATCGCCTACTGCAAAAGTGGAATGAGCACCCGCATCGACTGGGCACGGCTGGGTACATCGGCAAGGAGCAAATATGGGCCCAAGAGGATGCAGCCGCTGCAGCAGCGAATGTCCCTGCCCCATTCGCCGACATCCCTGAACGAAGAGCTCGCAACTGGGCGAGGGCTAGGGGTAAGGTCAACCCTGACGGCTCCATCACATTTGACAATCAAAGTGACGCCAACGTCTATCAGGAGCTGGTGAGTTCGCTAATTAACCTCATTAATGTCCGTTCATATTAAGCAAAAGATTTGTAACAAGAATCCTGTTTTTTATAGTTAGGGTTGGTTGCCGGACAAGCTTCGCAGAGCGAGGTCGAGTCCGCGCCGAAGAGACGCGAAGATGACATCCTCACGAAGGCGCTCGGAACCAAAGAACATCCTGGCCGGACTCGGGGAATTGGCGTTGATGTGCCCTGGAAGCATGGCCTGCCCGAGTACAACTCCCAATACAAGAAACGAAAAGTCTTCAAGGAAGAGAGGGATGCTCGTTTGAAGGCCGAGCTTAAGTTGGAGGTCATTCAAGAACTCCAAGCAGACATGGACGCCAGGGTGGAAGAAAGGGTTCAGAAGGTCCTCGCCGAGATGAATATACGTCGACCCGCAACACAAGTTGTCCATCCAACTCCTCCTGCACAACACGAAGCGAGTCCGTCACAACACAAGAGTAGCTGTGCATCCACAGAAGTGTCGGCCCCTCATCTCCCTGTCACACCACTAGATGCGGTGGACAACATAGAGGTAATCGATTATATCCGATCCATATCTACTCAAATACCTTTACATGTTCCAATATTAAATTGATACTTTAAAAATGCAGGACGTAGAGCAGTGTGTTCTAGTGGTGAGGGTCCACCCAACTTTCGCGGCCGAAGTCGCTGAGGGCATGGCTTTCAATCCCTCGGACACAGAAAAGGTGCACGGCGTAAACCTACGTCAAGGGTATGCCAAGGTGTCCATAGATTCAGTCAAGGACAACTGGTCAGCCTTTCCGCTGCCTGTGCCCCCTAATGATGAAATCACGACTTTGGGCGATGCGTGCAAGACGTACATACAATGGCCCAAAGAAGACATAATTGTGAAGATGACTCCTCGCCCAAGTCGACCGACGGAGCGAACACCTTCAACGTCTAAGCTATCAATTGGGGCTCCCCGTGGACCGGCGTTGTCAGAACCCCATTCACCTGCCGCAGCCGATATGGATTTGACACACATAGCTCAGAACCTGCCTCCAATAAAGACCACAAGGAAGGCTGATAGCTCGTCACCCATTGTCAAGGGACAAAAACGTGAACGCGGGGGTGCTACAGGAAAAGGGAAGGTCGAGGAGTCGGCGCCGGTGAAAAAAAGGGGGAAGGCTGCAGCGTCGGCGCCGTTGACCAAAACGGGGAAGGTCGTGAAGGCCCCGGCACAATTTGAACTAGGCATGCCGTTGGTGGAGGACAATGTGTTGGCCGTGATGGGTATTGCTTGCCGAGAGCTACACAAACAGTACATGGAGCTAAGCAATGCCAAGCGGAAAATGAGGGAGTCATGCATAGTTGGACATCACGACCACAAGCCCTTCCTATCGTCGCCTGCCTATGTAACTATAGGCTTTGATGACCTCTTCGACCTATTCATGATTCGGAAGTTAGACACAGGACTTCTGAAATGCTACTCCTTGTAAGTGCAAACCTTCCTCCTTGTGATATTAATGGACTATCGTCTAAATTAGTGCTAATACGTAATTGTTTTAAGGTTGTGTTGGATCGAGGGTCGTAGCCTTGGTAATCAAGTTGAGTTCCTTGATCCATCGATGGTCAATGAGGTCAATCTGCAAAATAACTTCAATGAATTGGTTGACTACGTGAACCGGTGCTTATGGGCCCACCAAGACAAGGAGTACATCATGTGCGCGCACAATCAAGAGTAAGAAGACAATAATCATTTCGTGTATATTGTTGTTGAAGCTAAGTTTCTTATTACTAATGCTACATAACCACTGCGTAGGCGACATTGGGTTCTCCTAGTCATCGTACCTAAATGGAGTAGGGTCTACTACCTTAACTCAAGTAAGACAAAGGATTATAATTTCACTGAAATTATCAAGGCCTTAAATATGGCTTGAGGACCATATGTGGAAAAGGGTGGTAGGTACAAGGAGGGCAAGGACCAACTTTATCATGACACCAATTTCGCATGCGCACAACAGATCGGGGACCAGTGCGGTTTCCACGTGTGCCACAATATGTCGACACTTCTGAGAGAGGTCAAAAATTTCGACCCTGAGGTTGTTGCTAATGGCAAATTCAAACATTTCAATACCAAATATTAATCTTATAAACGTGCTAACTTATGTATTATTGAACAGAAAGGTAGAGCTGGCTGGAAGGTTTCACCCATCAACCCTCCTGCTATCAGAGGCGAACTGTGCGCCTTCATTCTCGCTGAAATAATGAACAAGAAAGGACGTTTTCACGTGTAATAGACGATTGAACTGGGCTACTTGTGATGTCGTGAACAAAACAGTTATCCAATTTTCTGTGATATAAAAATAGTTGTTTCTATGGTTCTGTGGTACGGTATGCTATGTAATTTACTTTCACTGGATGGATATGGTCACCTGTGTATATTTTCTTAGAAAAGAGATTTAAAACTGATTTGGAACATTACCTCTTTACTACTCCCTCCATTTTCAAATTATTTGTCGTTTTTTATGACATGCGTATTTTGCGTTGCCCTGTTGTGCCGTTCATTTGGATGGACTTAAATGGCCAGTGATGAATAAGAATATATTATCTACACTTGTCCATTTTTAGGTTTTATTGTTGGTTGTCTTATGCATAAGAACAAACTATCTACATTTGTCCTTTTTCTGGATGCTTAAGAACAGACTATCTACACTTGGTCTTATGCATAAGAACATATTATGTGCACTTGTTTTTTTGGGACACTTGCTTCTCCTTCTGTCTTAGCTGATTCCCTCTGTTTTTTTGTCCTTGATGCAAATGATACTAATTGATGCAGAATGCTTGAACAGAACAGAACTGAGGTCATAGTGGATCTGAAATCTAATGCTTTTTGGGTGATTTTGGGGGAAATAGGATGCAAATGATGAATGAATTGATGAATTGATGAATGCATGTGATATTGGCGCTGGCTGGCATGTATCTGTGATCTTTCTGTTTTTCAGAGGGCATGGCTAGCAAATCCTGAGGCTAGCCAATATTTAGTATTTATTTTTTTCGGGATTTAACACATCAGTGACGGGTCATAAAAAAAGACGTCACAGGTAATCATCCTGTGACGCATTCGTAAACCGCGGCCGTCAGAGCTGACTCTCCTGTGACGGGCCTTTACTTTCTTGCCCGTCACAGGTAGCCCAGCTGTGACGGATTCTAACTACCGGAGACTAATACCTCTGACGGCCTTTTGTTTATGTGTCCGTCAGAGATGAGACACCTGTGACGGGTTCTAACTGGTCCTAAGCTAGCGGGGACCAACACCTCTGACGGACGTCTATTTATTTTCCCGTCAGAGATGTGTGTCACCTCTGATGGCCAACCACCCGTCAAAGGTGACAGGACTCACCAGTGACCACTGATCACTGACCAAGCCCAAATCCGTCAAAGGTGCGGGTTTGGGCCCATCACAGGTGACCTTATCCAGTGTAGTGGTTGGCTATATCAAAGCTATATTGCGCTAGACGTGTTACAACTTGGAGACTATGAGAAGGGATGTTTGTCAAATATAGAAGAATGAGATTTCACTTGTGATGACAAATAGAGTTGTCCTTGGGCACTGTAGATATTTGTGTTTGGACTGAATTTGTTCTGGGACATTACATCACTAAATTCCTTAACCTCCCTGATTTTTATGTGTTTAACCAATAAACTGTTTCTTGGTATATATATTTGAGTTGTGCACCTTGATTTCTGTGACGTTAGTGAACTCTTTATATTTGACTTTTGCAATTTGCCTCTCTTGATATTGGAGTTTGGGATAAGGTTTCAAGGACACAAGATTGTATTTATCACGAAATGAATTGCTTATTTCACTCATCAATAGAAGTATGTCAATGTGTATATGCTGTCACATGGTCATGTGAAAGTATATGTTCCCACAAATTTATCCATGGTCATGTCCCTATGTAGGATCAAAGATGTCCCTAGAGGGAGGTAAATAGGGTTCTAAACACTAATTAAACCTGATTAATTGCAAGATGAAGCCTTCAATTGAAGCCACACAAGCCTAGATTCTTGATGGGTGCACACTAAGGTAGTGTTCGTTTGGGTGTGTTCCCAGCACACACAGTGCGCACGAAAAACGAGACGGTCCATTAGCGCGTGATTAATTAAGTATTAGCTAATTTTTTAAAAAAAATGGATTAATTTGATTTTTTAAGCAACTTTTGTATAAAAACTTTTTGCAAAAATACACACCGTTTAGTAGTTTGAAAAACGTGCGCGCGAAAAAAAAAGTGATGAGTTGGAAAGATGAGATGAAGAACAAAGCCTAAGACACTCTCAAGCTCGAAAGAAGACAACTCAAGCACTAAACTTACAAGAATTGATCTACCATTTGCTCTAGGTGCTCTTAGACCTCCCTTAAGTTTATCTTGTACAAGTGGGATCCAAAAGACGCCAAGGCTAAGTTTGACATCCATGAGTTGAAAACTCATCCCACACGTATGTAAAATAAAACGACTCATTAGTACATGATTAATTAAGTATTAATTATTTTTTTTAAAAAATGGGTTAATATGATTTTTTAAAACAACTTTCCTATAGAATTTTTTTAAAAAAAAACAACATTTAACAGTTTGAAAAAACGTGTAAGTTGAAAAATATAGCCGCCGAACACAGCATAATGAGACCATAGCATCGGATATATATAGCCTCAGCCATTCAGACTAGCCGTTTGTCATACACCGGATAATCTAGCTTGTTACTTTTTCAATAGTAATTAAACAACTAGTCGTTGGGCTTAAAAAGCCGGACAGTCCGGCATCACGCAGATTGTGCGTTCCACATTGTCCGGTACCAGCACTGGGCAGTCTGGTCAGTAGTTCAAAGTTCACAGTGTGACAATAGTCGAACAAGTAATGGCCCGGTTCGTCCGGTCCTTGCTGATCACCGTTGTTCTGGACTGTACAGTAGTTCTCGGACTGTCCGAGTTACAACATCAGACTGTCAGTCATTTTATTTCCATTATCCGGCCAACACATGGCCCATTCGGACAGTGAATTGATCGTGCTGTCCGATCCAATGGTTTAGCCGGACTGTCCAGCTAGTTCAACTTTCAGGGTAACTTCAAAGATCTTTGTTTGCAACTTTTTCCCAACACTCCCACTTCATTTAGTATTTGATTTGAAAATCTAGCAAGCTAGCTAGTGTACGGCTGTACGCCACACCTACACTCCAGCACTTTGCAGCTCCAAGCTACTAAATTTCATCATCTCTTTATAGTACGGTCTTTTGGTTCTAAAACTATTGCATTCACCCAACTCAAACGCAAAGGTTCCACAATTCGATTTAATTTACCGCACCATAACTCGCAAGGGGATACACCGAACAATTTTGCATCATGACTCCATAAGTCCATCATCAGAACCCTAATCTTTACACACTTAGCAACTATGATTAGTTCCGATGATTATGTTGTTATTGAGCGCTAAAATAACCATAAAGGGGCCTAGATGCTTGCACCCAGTAGATAGTGTGCTGAGCATTCCAGTCGATCGACGCACTCCCCCAATCGGCCAATCCCACAACCCCGATCCATGGGGAAGGAAAGAGCCAAATTACCAGGACACTATGGAACATGATGCATTAAAGATGCTACAAAATTAATTGTATATAACTGATATGGCATAGATATGTTTATTCCCAGACATCCGCCATGCTGCAAATTGAAATAGCAAATGAAAGAATAATGTGTATAATCCTGTCAAACAATCAGAAGAGCATCTTGTAGAAAGTAGATTCAATACTATTGAGATTGATAAAACGGGAATCACATGTGTGCGCAATGAGACAGCATCCTGTCGTGTAGACCACTATAAATAGCAGCAAAACCTAGTCTGTTTTTCCCAAGCCATTGCAAGGCCTGTTAGCATTTGTAGCTAGCTAGCTTCAGCTCACACCTACATCAGCTCTCACATTCTCAAAACACATCATGGCAAATGACTCATTGACAAGGAGCCATATAGTTGGAGATGTGTTAGACCAATTTTCTAGCTCAGTGCCTCTAACTGTGATGTATGATGGGAGGCCTGTGTTTAATGGCAAGGAGTTCCGTTCCTCGGCAGTCTCGGTGAAACCTAGAGTTGAGATTGGTGGCGATGATTTTCGATTTGCCTATACCCTAGTAAGCCCATTAAATTACTTCATATACCCGGTCCAAAGAGTCATATTGATAGATGCATGGGTCGGCCATGCATATATATATATACATTGCCATGGTGTTGGCAATGCACTTTTTCTTAATCTTAGGAGCTCTTGAGGTTGGACAGACCAAGAAAACAACAGCTTCACTAGCCATGATAAACCTTGGCCTAGCTTGTTGCATTGTGTTTGCCTCAACTAGATGGTGCTCTCTGCCAGCTGGTTAAGCTAATTGAGCAAGATTACTAACCTAAATTAATTAGGCATTTTCAGCCCAGACCAAAAAATACTCAGGTTTATTTTAATCCCTTAGATGTTGACCATGTGTTTGTGTGAATTGTTAATAAATTAGGTTATGGTGGATCCTGATGCTCCTAATCCCAGCAACCCAACCTTGAGGGAATACCTGCATTGGTAAGCTATGCTCTTGCAACTGTTGTGATATTCTATCATGCCTCACATTGATTAGTGATCTAACTAGCTACATTTCAATATGACAGGATGGTGACTGATATCCCATCATCGACCGATGATAGCTTTGGTGAGTATATTCATATTGTATCCAGGGTCTCAAGCTTACACAACTACTGCATTAGCTTTTACTTGCTATCTTCAAATACTTGTCACTAGCAAATACTGTTCATCCTTCAACTTTGACTAGTATTTTTTTAAAAAAATTTATAAATACTTAAAATTATTTCATATTAACAAAGTATACATCCTAAATGTTTATAGTCATGAAACTTTTGTGCATCATGATCCAACAAACGCAAAAAAATATTGATGTTCAAAGTTAAAATTCACTGGTTTCAAATAACAGTGACAGTTACTCCCTCCATTTCATATTATAAGACGTTTTTATAGAAAAATTTAACAACATCTAAAATATCAAATTAGTTTCATTAAAGTTAACATTGAATATATTTTGATAATACGTTTGTTTTGGGTTAAAAATACTACTATATTTTTTATAAGCTTGGTCAAATTTAAAAAAGTTTGACTACAAAGAAAAAAGTCAAACGACTTATAATATAAAATAGAGGGAGTGTTTGAAACCAGAGAAAGTAATTATATTGGAGTGTTCCTTCATATGGCCAGTACAAGTTTGGAAAATGGTTAAGTTGATTAATGCTTATTGCCAAAAGGTCTAACATATGCATTTCTTTAAAAAAAAATCAGGGAATTGAATGTGTCATGTGATAGATACGTAGGTATGTTGGTATGTTTAACCAAAATGTCGATTGGTGTGTATTGATTTAAAATTCATACATCACAGATCCAGTTTTTTTTGCTGGTCCAAAATTAAGAAAATTCAAGTATATGATTGTAACTTTTATTGTTATATTTGGCAAAAGAAATATTTACAGTACAACTACAAAGTAGATCTAATTAAGCCAGTTACTCGCAAGGTGCATTTCTATTGATATTGAAATAGTGCAAAATTGTTCTATGAAACTGCTGTCTGTAAAATTTCAACTACAGGTTCAATTCGTCTCAATGACTCCAAACTAAAATTCTTGCAAACAATAGGATCGAAGAAAAATAAAATAAAAACTTGCTAGACACAACAAACCTTATTCTCTCCCTTCTTTCCACACTTGATGTCAAATAAGTTGTACGTATAATCTTACTGAATTAATTATTTTTCTCCTCAAACTAGCTTGGTTCATATTTTTTTAAAAATGATTTGTAGCACCGTTCAACATAAATATGGTATTTAGCTGTATTCTCCCCTTACACCATACTAAGTTCGAATTAATAATCTGATCATGAATAAAAACAGTAGAGATATATACTATGTTGCATCTACATATGTACTGTGTTTCATAAAAGAAAAAAAAAAGGTATATATAGCACATACACCGGCGGATCCACTGCCCAGCGACCCGGGCAGCCTGCACCCAGGCTTATCGGTGGAAGATCATTTGAAATTCTATGCAATTTAACAAATTGAAATTGAATATTATAAGCAAATATTAGCTATAATTAAGTTTGTCCAAGGCTTTAAAACTTTACTGAGCATATATATATATATATGCACTGTCGTCTGTCTCACCACCATATTTCGGATTAAATGAAATGCAGGCCGAGAGATCGTAACATACGAAAGCCCAAGCCCCACCATGGGCATCCACCGCATCGTCATGGTGTTGTATCAGCAGCTTGGGCGCGGCACGGTGTTTGCTCCGCAAGTGCGTCAAAACTTCAACTTGCGCAGCTTCGCGCGCCGTTTCAACCTCGGCAAGCCGGTGGCCGCAATGTACTTCAACTGCCAGCGGCCGACAGGCACAGGTGGGAGGAGGCCAACCTGAATGTCGATCTTCTAGCTGTTGTTGACCAATGGCCACTCATGCATGCATATATATGCTCATGTCTAAGCAGTGTCTAGCTGCATGCAACTATGTGTACGTGCTTAATTAACAAATGCATATATATATATATATATATATATATATATATATATATATATATAGCCGGCCGTATCATAAAGTTCCTAGCTATAAAAGCTATAGAATAAATGTCGCCCCACTTGGTGAGTTGGTGTACATGACGGCTCTTAAGTGTGCTATCATGAATATGCCTGCTTTTTAATTAACTATATTTTGTAATAGAAGTTTAGTATATCAAGTGTAGAGATGTGACATTTTGTCACACATTGGAAATAAACTATATTGTAATAATATGTGTGGTTGTTTGATCTAGTTAAGTTGCAGCACAAATATTCAATATTTTCTGAGTAGATTTCATGAAACCCTAGATATTATAGTTTGAGTTGCATAAAACCATAGTAGTTTTGACACGTAACCCTAGGTAATATGGTCTCAATGCAAAACTATGTAGTTAACTAGTTCAACCTAATAATGTAGCCCAATGATAAATAATACCTTATATGGCTACTACAACATTTAGGCGATGGATTAAACGAACTCATAAATTTCCAATATAAGCTCAAAATTCATATGTGTAGTACATCAATGAAAAATTAGTTAACGGTGTGGTTTTATAATAATGTAGGATCATAATACCTTTGGTTCTATGCAACACACAAAACCATCGTGGTTTTGTGCAAACATGAACCAAATGATATGGGGTTTAGTGAAATTTACTCATATTTTCATAACTTAGCTTTGAACTTAAGAGAATTGTTTGAAATGAGTTTAGTCGCTGCTATTAGATAGAGATTAGAAGCCTAAATACATAATTACTCCATCTGTCCCAAAATACCAAAATATAAGAATTTTAGACATGGATAAGGAGAAAAGTTAAATAAAATAATAAATGGATGTGATTGGTTGAGATGATGAAGTACTTGGAGAAACTAAAGAGGCATTCCAGTCCAATTAATACTCACCCTCACTGCTCCATGCATCTTGCACTCAATCGTGGCCCAATAACCAATGGCTGTGACGGACTACTGGCCAACAAAAAAATTCATGGAATAAATGTGAACCATATAAGCCAGTATGTTAAATAAATTCAGCTGTTCAGTAGAACTGATTCTATACAAAATAAATTAAGAACTATTAAGGATATAAAAAATACTTTAATAATTGCTTGGTTAATTACATTCTTTGGAAACAATCGTTTCTCTAGTTATTCATGGTAAAGATATAATATCCTGTTTGCAGAAAAAATTCCGATGGAGTATTGTTTCAATTTTATTTTAGTAATATGTAATTTTAATAATTTATTGTACAATATATTCACTTTACTTCAACTATGTTCATGTTAGTTCTTCTTGCACATGCCTTCATCATTTATATTGAGCAATAGTTTTTTTTTTCAAAACTCCGTGCCCCTGTTCTCAAAATCTTTGTGTTCGCCACTGGAAAAAATTAAATTATTTCAAACAGATATGCACTTTATTTGGGACAGAGCTTTGCCACAGTGGTATATATAAACATACTGGAATAATTCAGCTTCATCAGCAGCTGAATTTATCTAGTTTTGCATGAGTACCTAACTCTTTCCTATGATCTAATGCAGTGATCTGGGGTGATCACTAAACAAATAGTACTTGTGAAGACACCTTGGTCTCACAGATCTTTTTACTATATTCTTGAAATATCTGAATGCAAAAAATAAGGTGTTTCATTCAAGGATTATATATATACATGTAATGGAAGAAATATTCTCATTAACAAATCTAAGGGTGAGTTCGAATATAAAGGTTGATAACTTCTCTCCCCATGCACGCAAAATAAAACAACTTATTACCGCATGATTAATTAAGTATTAGCTAAAAAACTTAAAAAATTGATTAATATGATGTTTTAAAAACATCTTTCCTATAGAATATTTTTAGAAAAATACATCGTTTAGTGGTTCAAGAAGCGTTCGTGTGAAAATAAGAGAGTAAAAATTAGTAACTTCGTGGCTAAAAAGAGCACTTTTTACACCATGGTGGTTTGTGACCAGGGGGTGGCAATGGGGCCCCGATCCCCGGTCCCCGGCGGGGAAATCCTCTATTAGGGTGAGCTAACGGGGTGAATTCATTCCCCATGGAGCCAAAAAGGCCAAAATCAGTCCCTATCGGGTGGGCCGGGGGTCGGGGCTGTTCCACTACTCCCCGGCCCCGTATCCCTATGGGGCCCCGAGATATGTTGGGCCATGAGCAAAAACTAGGAGGCCCAATTAGGTGAGAAACCCTAGTCTCGATGATTCCTCCGTCCTCCTAACTTCCCGACTCCTGAGTCCCTGCCGACGGCCGAGTGGCCAACGCCGACCCTCGCGTCCTCTCTTTCTCTCTCTTTTTCTTTGATTCGGAATCCGGGGTGAGGTGAGGCCGCCAGGGCACTGGCGGTGCCACTCTCCCCATGGCATCGCCGCGTCGGAGCTCCCCGCGCCATCGCCATTGCCGTGTCGGAGCTCGCCGTACCGTCGTCGCCCTCACAGGTTTGTAGCGCGCCGCTGCAATGTCTGTAGAGCTAGAGCCACCGCCGTTGCACTCGTAGCTAGCGTCGTCGCCACCTAGTCAGTCTGTGAGTGACTGTGCTTGTGTGCCATGGTGGCCTCGGCTCCTTCCGGTCCTTCCGGATTCACCCACGACGACGACTGGTGATGTCCTATTCCTATCTTCCTCCTTCGATTCGCGTGCATTAACCTTTGATGCAGTCTTCTTCCTCCACTGACTCCATTCGACCGTTCAACTCAAAGTCATATGGATGCTGACTCTAAGCGTCCTCCAACAGTGCAAGCAACACCAGAGACGAACAAGGCCGCCGCCGCTGGCCCCAACCTAGCACTACCAGCTTCGCTCGAGAAGGAGAAAGCTGCCCCAAGAGAATCATCTCCGACTGTCCAAGCCATCGCTGCTGGTGACCCAAAATGCCTTCCTCGACCAGCAAGGACAAGGTCAAGGCCAAGCCTTCAGATCTGAAGCGCCCCCGTTTGAAGAAATCCTCTCCGGTGGCAGCCGTGAAACCAGATCGCGACATTCTTCAATCTCTTGGGTTAGTACTGTCTCTTGTGCATGTGATCTTTCAGTCTTTGAAATGAAATTTTGATGTATGACTATGAGTGGCTTGTATGAACCGTGGAGTATGTTTAATGTAAGTCAATATGTGCATCTTAGCGAGGTTATAATTATGTGCTTGTGCTTGTCCTTGTTCATGTTAACAGAAATTTATTTATGTCGTTAGTTCCAAAATTTAGTTTGATGTTTGACTGTTTCTCCATGATATGGTTTACAGATGCTGATAATATATGTGCTTGTGTATAATCTATTCAACCAGGTTCAAAAAAGAGTCTACGACGGGTAGTACCAGCCAGCGTCAAACTCCAGGTTCACAAAGCTCACAGTCAACATCCGTGTCACTTCCACAGACTGAATTTGTCCAAGACTCAGAAGCAATTGAAGTACATGATGTGGAGGAGATGGAAGTCGAAATTGAAGTAGAAGAAGATGAAGAGGATGGTGGTGATGCTCCTTCAATGAGAAGGCTCACTTCGGCTGTTTGGAAGGAGTTCAAGAGGGTGAGTACATGGGTAGAGTTAAAGCAAAGTGTATGCACTATTCCAAGAAGCTTGGGGGAGAAACAAAGAATGGAACCAAGCATCTTCATGATCATTTAAAGACTTGCACACTAAGAAGGATCAAGTTGGCAGGAAACAAGTCGTTGGCACAAGGAACATTGAGGTTTGCTTCCAAGGATTCAGGGACAATTTCCTTGGAAAACTACACATTTGATGAAGATATTGCTTATAAAGCACTTCTTGATATGATAGTTCTTCATGAGTACCCATTATGCATAGTTGATCATGCTGGCTTTAGGAGATTTGTGGGTGCACTCCAACCATTATTCAAGATGGGCACAAGGAACAGTATCAGGTATTGTGTAGCAATTGGTGGTTGTCATATTGTATTCCTATTTGCTGATGCTATTTTTGATTGTGCCTATTTTATTTCAGGAAGGATATTATGACTCAATATGAGCAAGAAAAGAAGAAAGCCATAAATTACATGGCTGAAATCAAGTCTAGAGTGGCTATAACAAGTGACATGTGGACCTCCGACAACCAAAAGAAAGGTTACATGGCAATCACAGCTCATTTCATTGATGAATCTTGGACACTTCGAAACATAATCATGAGGTAACTTATCAATATCAATCTGAATTTGAAATACATGTCTTGTGTTAGTAAGGACTATGCATCTGATTACATACATTGTTATCTATTGACAGGTTCATCTATGTGCCAAGTCCTCACACTGCTGATGTTATTAGTGAAGAGCTATATGATGCCTTGGTTGAATGGAATCTCGATGAGAAGGTATCCACTATAACTCTTGACAACTGCACTACAAATGATGCTGCAATTGCTTCACTTGTGAGAAAGATTGGAAAGGGAAAGCTTATTAATGATGGCAAATTGATACACATGCGTTGTTGTGCTCATATCCTTAATTTAATTGTTAAGGATGGGTTAGTACATTTGAAAAATGCAATTACGAATATTCGTGATAGTGTAGCATATTGGACAGCCACACCAAAAAGGGTAGAGAAATTTGAGGAGATGGCTAAGTTTGTCAAAGTTGCTATCACCAACAAGTTAGCACTTGATTACAAAACAAGATGGAATTCAACTTTTAAAATGCTTAGTGTTGCATTGCCATACCAAGCTGTTTTCATGAGAGCTACTCGTGTTGATAAGCTCTATGAATGTGCCCCAACAGAGAAAGAATGGAAGTTTTCTGCTAATATTATGGAAAGACTTAGATTGTTCAATGATATTACTGAATTACTTTCTGGTACTGATTATGTTACTGCCAACATTTTCTTCCCCAAAATTTGTGAGATCAAGCACAGAATTAGGCAATGGTCAACATGTGGTGATCCATTAGTTGAAAAAATGTCAACTAATATGGTAACCAAGTTTGACAAGTATTGGTCTAACATTCAAGGTTTAATGGGCATTGCAACTCTGCTTGATCCTAGATTCAAATCTGAAATATTACAAATGTGTTTTGAATGGTTACTTGGTGAGACCAGTGCAATTTGGGATAGAGGTTAGTGAAATAACAGACTTGCTTAGTGCTTTGATGATTGAGTACCATGTGGAAGATGCTGAAGACAACACAGAATCCTCTACGCTCTCACTTGATAGTATGGAACTCTTATCTACCTTCAGTGCATGTGTAGCAAAGAAAAGGCCAGCATCAAGTAGATTCAAAACTGAGCTAGATCACTACTTGGAAGAAGAATTGGTCCCATTATCAACAAAAGACTTTAAGGTTCCGGATTGGAGGAAGGTGGTAGGAACAAACTAGCCTACTTTGAAGTTGATTGCTAGGGATATATTTGCTATTCCAATTAGCATAGTTGCTTCTAAGTCAGCTTTCAGCACTAGTGGGAGAGTTCTTAGTGAGCATCACAGCAGGCTTATTGCTGAGATGTTGGGAGCTCTAATGTGCTCACAAGATTGGATTCGAAACAAGTACAAAGGTATATGTGTTGTGCATCTCATACGCTTTTTTTTCCTTGCCCATATTCTAATTCTAAATGATTTTGTTTTGTAGTTCAAGACAATGGACAACCTGCTAGCTTTTGGTCTTGCCTCCAAGACATTCAAGAAGGCCTTCAGGTATGCACTGAAAATCAAATGCAACCTCATTATTCTCCTATTCACCTTTATTTTTCATGTACTATCTTTATCCTATAGCTAGCTAACTAGTTCGTACACTAATGTAGGAGCTTAAGGTTTGATTCAAGAACTCGTGTGGAGGTTTGAAGGTGTATGTGCGAGAAATCTGGTGGTGTGCACATGCAACTAACTATTTTTGTATCAACTTTTGATTGTAATGGCTACTAACCTATGTGAGACCTATGTGATGACCTGATGAACTTGTAATTTGTTATGGGGATATACTATGGGATGGCTGGCTGATGTGTGTTGATGGTTGTGCGGCCTAAATGCCCAATGATCCCATTTTATCATTTTGGTACTCTGTTGAACTCTAAAACATGTTACCTTGTGGCTTGTATGCTACTACATGTGATGTGCTACGCATGCACTCATGCTAATTAGGCTTATGTGATGAACTTGTTAAGTATTGATGTTTGTTGCTGATGCATGTGATGTTATAAGTTGCATTTGGATGTTATTGTTGATGGTTAATTATGGATATGGTGTTTGCTATTTCATTGGTTATGCACTGAGTATGGCTAACTATGTTTCTTATAACTATGTTCTTGTTGTTGTTGTCTGCTGCTGACCTTCTACTTTGGTCACTTTCAGGGGTGGAGACCCGGCGAGTGCCCCGTACCCGCTGCGGGGACGGGGACGGGGGAAATCTGCCCCCATGTGCGGGGATGAGGATGGGGATGTTCTAATATTACAGCTATGGGGATGGGGACGGGGTGCACAAACCCAGCGGGTGCAGACCCGTTGCCCCCCCCCCTATTTGTGACAGTACTACATTACAAAGGCGTGGCTGTGGCTTTCATCTTTTGCTTGTTGACTTACCACACACAGCTTAAATTTGAATTTTGAAATAAAGTTGATTTTGGTTTTTTATTATAGTCTATTTTTCAAGCCTTGGCTTTTAATTAAAATGCTAATAATTAACATAGATATAAAATTTTTATAGTAGATTACTTTTTTACTTAGTTGCTATTTTTCTACGACTTATTTGCTATAGCTACAAATAACAAAAGAAACTCCATAGTTAGCGTATGTGTCTAATCTCGATGTTGGGGCACCAGTATCCAAAAAAACATAGACAGCAACCCAACAATTTTGATAGAATCAAACAACCCCAAAAAACAATAGGGTTGCTATACCATGCCATTCTTTACTGACAAGATGATACCAAGTAAGTACCAGAGCTAGTATCCCATCGGTACTAGCCGATACCTGTCAGTATCAGACTTGATACCTCATCAATACAAGACCAATGGTATCATACCCAAGCTCAGAGAGGGAAGAGAAGAAAGGATGGAGAAGGTTATTGGCATCAGTTCTCCCACCTGGTGATGACGATGAAGAGCTTAGGCGGCGGTAGATCCGGTGGCTTTGAGGTTGGCATGTGCCAAATCCGGTGACTAGGGAGCTTGGGGCTTCAAATCCGCAATGGACGGGCAACGGAGAGGGGTGATGAGAAGGCTGCAACCACATCGGGGTTGCATGGTGTCTAAGTTGAAGGTGGAGCTTCGAGGTGATGCCAACGACAATGTAGCTCGCTGGTCAGCCAAGCAGCCCAGAATGAACCAAGAAACCTGGGAGTCAAGCTTGATCTGTGAGCTGAAGAACGATGCCATACCATACTATAGGGACATAGGCAGATGCGTCGCTTTTGAAGAGGATGAAGCACACGCCGGTGTGGAGGAGAATAGAGGCCATCTTGCGTTGGTCTCCAGCAGTGTTGTCGCCATGGCCCATGCTACCATAGAGAATTGAATGGGAGGAAAGGAATTGAAGCCGTTGGCTAGGGACTCACATTGCGGCACTCGGACCTCTGACCTCCTCCTAGAGCGCGACGTTCGCACTAGCTCCATCGCGACTATCCACTACTACAGAATCGGTTTTTTTTACGAGGTGGGTAATAGGTTCCAGGCGGGCCATAAATGGCTGTGCCTGGAAAAACTGGTCCCTCGAGGGCCGGTTGATGGACCGTACGCGTAGATGCATTATGCATGTGGTCCTCTTAAGGGACCGCACGCGATAATGCGACCACATCGCGTGTGGCCCACTTAAGGAACCGCATGCGCTAATGCATCTTTGCGTGCGGTTGCTTAAGTGGACTGCACGCGATGATGGGCCCATATAGTCATCCCCTACCCGACTAGCTGCCATTTGAACCCGATGTTTCTCTCTCCAGAATGGGGAAAAAGGGGGAAGGTTTTCCACTCGAAATATTTGATTTCCATCCATAAAAGGTGACAAGCTTGATCTCCTCTTTTATTTGCCTCCATTTATTTCAACTTTCATTGGTTGAATGCGAAGATATTCGCACTTTTGAAAAAACATCATTTTGAGTTATTTTGGTAATTTGTAGATAGAATATAATGTGTAAATTACCAAAATTTGTGTGGTAATCACTAGTGCATAATGGTCCAATGTATTGTAGGTTTATTTTGTAAGTAATATTTGTTTTCCCTTTTTTAAAAAAACACCTGCAATAAAATATTCGTGGTACTATGGATTTTTATAGATGGACCGGGCATGGATGTACGGGACACGGAGAACTCATCCAGTGTTCATGAGGGAAGCATCCAAATTTATTGATCAGGCTAAGGCACATGCTTTGAGGGATAATAAGAGAGATATTTTTTGTCCTTGCTTTGATTTCAAGAA
This sequence comes from Oryza officinalis, assembly GCA_008326285.1. Classification (NCBI taxonomy): domain Eukaryota; kingdom Viridiplantae; phylum Streptophyta; class Magnoliopsida; order Poales; family Poaceae; genus Oryza; species Oryza officinalis. The sequence continues at coordinate 34,682,832 of BDMV01000006.1, read as the reverse complement.
TCAAAAGATGTGGAAAGATCCGAAGATAATTTTGGGGCACATAGTTGAGCGTGGATTTAAGAAAGATTACATGGTTTGAACATATCACAGGGAAGTCGCGTCTTGTGAAGATAGTCCTGATATTTGCTTTGATGAGGTAGAAAACTTAATAATTGAGGACATGCCCCGTGAAATGATGGATGATTTTGGTCGCTCTGGTATTGATGATGTAGAGGTCGAATTTGATATTGAGGATATGTTGCGCCACGCTGCACCAGAGGTGCTAAATGCTACAGCGTGAGGGTTAGATAATTGGGAGGCGTTGAAGAAATCAGCAAAAGATCTTTTGTACGAGCAATCCAAGGGATGTGACATGGATTATACAATGTTGCGGTCAGTGCTAGAACTTCTCAGATTGAAGGCTAGGCACGGATGATTTGATACTAGTTTCAATGATTTGATGGGTCTCTTGAGAGCTATGCTTCCTAAGCCTAACGTGTTGCCATCCAACACCTATCAAGTGAAGAAACTGATATGCTCATTATCTCTCGGTGTTGAAAAGATCCATGCATGTATTAATCACTGCATACTATACCGTAAGGAATACACAAACTTAGAGAAGTGTCCAACCTATGGGCCAAGTAGGTACAAAACGGGTAATAGAGCCGCTGATAGTGATGTTGCCAAAGCAGATTCATCGATGGAAGCAGGTAAAAAGATTCTGGTCATGGTGATGTGGTACTTGCCAGTGCAAGATCGCAAGAAGCGACTATTCTCAAACCCTACCGACGCCGAGTTGATGAGATGGCATCAAGAGGGTCAGAAGACAAATGGTATGATTCGACACCCTGCCGATGCTCGACAATTGAAGAACTTTGATTCAATACACCCAAAATTTGCTAAGGATCTGAGAAATGTAAGGTTTGCGTTGAGCTTGGACGGAATGAATCCATTCGGTGACATAAGTAGCTCGCACAACATATGGCCAATTGTGCTCACCATGTATAACCTTCCTACATGGATATGTCAGAAGCGAAAGTACATTCTGTTGAGTATCCTTATACAAGGGCCAAAACAACCTGGCATCGACATAGATGTGTTTCTTGAACCTTTGATGGAGGATATGCAAGAAATGTGGAAAGAAGGGTTACGAGTGTGGGATGAATACCTCCGAGAGTATTTTACTCTGTGTGCTATCATATTCGTTACCATCAATGATCTACCAGCAAACATTTCCCTCTCAGGACAGATTAAAAAAAAGACTGGATGTCTTATCTGTCTGGATGATACGTCCTACATATACCTTACATCCTCAAGCAAGTTAGTTTACATGCGTCATCATCGCTTCTTACCACAGAAGCATAGGTATCGTGCGATGGCTATATTGTTCGACAAAACTGTGGAGAACAGTTCTGCCCCTGCAGCACGAAGTGGTTCTACAGTTTTCAAGATGACAAAGAGTACTAAGGTCGTGTTCGGTAAGGGAAAATACGTTGCCTTTCATGAAACACTCAATATTTTTTAAGTACTTGTCGTACTGAAAAGACCTGGAGATTTGTCATGCCATTGATGTAATGCACCTCGAGAAGAATATGTTCGACAGCACCATCGTTACTTTACTGGACATCCCTAGTAAGACAAAGGATGAACTGAAGTTCTGTAATGACTTGGTGAATTTAGACATAAGGAAAGATCTCCACCCGAAAGAGCTGGCAGCTGGTAAGATTGAGATTCCATCAGCATGCTACTCAATGACCCCAAAAGAGAAAAAGACTTTCTGTAGATGTTTGAAAGTGCCTACTGATTTCTCATCGAATATCAAGAAGCTAGTATCAATGAAAGATTTGACCATCTCTGGATACAATGCTGACGACTGTCATAAGATGCTAACGATATTTCTCCCTATCGCTATAAGGGCGGTCAAGTCAGTTCACACTAAGGTAGTGATAACAAAGTTGTGCTACTTTTTTAATCGGATTTCACGAAAGGTTTTTGATCCCGAAGAATTAGGACCCCTTTAGGCATTCTTAGTCGAGACAGCTTGCCAACTAGAGATGTTTTTTCCTACATCGTACTGGGATATGATGGAGCATCTCATTGTTCACATCGTCCTTTAGATTATTGAACTTGGTCCTCTATACCTACATCAAATGTGGGCGTATGAGTGGACATGTTGGTTCTAAAAGGGTATGTCTGCAACCATGCTCACCCAGAGGGATCGATGATAGAGGGGTACACAACCGAAGAGGTTGTTGAGTGTTGTATAGATTACATAAAAGATGTCAACCCTATTGGGATACCACTGGCTCAACATGAGGGAAGGTTAACTGGGAAGGGGACTGTGGGAAGAAAATGTTTATACGATAACGACTACAAAGCTGTAGCAGAGGCACATAGCAGTGTGGTTCAACAACTCAACATTGTTGAGCCATACATTGAGCAACACATGGCCGAGATTAGAGCCTGCAATGCTGGACGGTCAGCTGATTGGGTTTCGAAAGAACAGAGGCGCAGTTTTCCCCAATGGCTGAAGGATCAAAACTAGTCGGCTGGTGAATCCTTAGGTGAAATAACTTTACAAAGGCTGGCAGCTGCCCAACAAGCCTTGTGACCTTATGACAAGGGTACGCCATCGGCGGATATACTTTTTACACTATAAGCAAAGACAAGAAGAGCTCAGCACAGAATAGTGAAGTTCGTGTGGAAGTGTTCGACACAACAGGACAGAAGAAATCGTATTACAGGATCGTACAGGAAATCTGGGAACTTGACTATGGTTTAAACATACAGATTCCTGTTCTTCGATGCCAATGGGTGAACGACACAATTCTAGATAACTTTGGGTTGATGGTTGTTGAACGCAGTAAAATTGAACATAAGGATGATCCATGGGTCCTCGCTGAGCGTGTTGCACAGGTTTTCTATGTAAAAAACCCTTCCGACGAGAAGATGGACATTATTGTATCCAGAAAGCAACACATCGTTGGCATTGTGTTAACACCAAAATTTGGTAAGCCCCGAAGTCATCATCAGCTTAGGAATTATATCAGCTTCAGAATCCTAAGATGAGCCAATGGAAATATCAAGTTGCCAATAGTTGGATTCTTGATTGATTCGGTTAAGAAAATTAATCAATTAAAGAAAGTTTATCCAGAAGAGACCGAGTTCAAGGAGGATGCAGCATGACAAGTTATCTATTAATTCGGCAGAGTCAATTAGTTTCCTTTTACTTTTAGGAAAGATTGTTTAGAGTCCGAATAGGACTTGTATCTTTTACTTTATCTTTAGGAAAGTTTGTGTCTTGTCCAATAAGGACTAGTATCTACTCATGGGTATAAATATATACACCCGGGGTCTATGTAAGATATCTCTCGATCAATACAACTCTCGACGCATCGCCACCCTCTTTTTCGAGATTTTGGCACTTGACGCGGGGCTACATCGGCTGTCGATCTCCGGCGAAGGGGTAAGTCCTACATTCCGTCGGCCCTACCTATTTATCGTATATCTTAGTTAATCTAGTTTGGCAGCTCGATTTGCTTGTATCGGCTGGGATCTGCTTTAGGGTTTTTGCTGGTATCGGCTAAATTGTTTTGCCAGATTAGATTAGCTAAGGTATCCACCACTCTTAAAATCAGTCGAATGCTTGATTGTCTAGATATTATGTTTCTTTTCATACTTTGCGCTGCATCAGCCCTAGTCATGCTTAGAACCATAATCTCTAGCCTGCTTTCGATTGTCAATAAGGGTTTCATCGGGGTTTCAGCCGATGAGTTATCTGGACGTTGCATCGGCTCACAAGGATCACATGCAAGTTGGCCGATCACAACAAAGGTTTCATTGATTATTTAATCGTATGGATTTAATGACATCGGACCTCCAGCCGATGCATGCTTTAACCTTCAGATCAACACTTATTATATCATATGACTATTAGCCGATTGGTTTCTATTGGATTATATTATTGTTTTATCGCATTATCATCAGCCGATTGTCTTTATATCGTTATTTACATCAATCATCAGAATCTACATTGATATATAGCCGATTGTTCAAAATCCTATTGACATCGGCTAGTATTGGCATTGGCTGGAATTACTCTATCGGCTGGAATTTCTCCATTGGCTTGTCAGCCGATTGGCTATTTGATCTACTGTTTATATATCTTATCAGTTGCAGGATCAAACTGACTGGTACGCCCGCATCTCATCAACTTTAGGACCTGCACTGGAGTTAAGCAGATCTCCCAGGCCTACGTGTGCCACACGCAAGATCTATGTCAACACATATTTTGGCACGCTCGACGGGACAAATTTTGCATCAACACATTGACAACATTGAACACGCGACAGATTACAACCAATACGACGACATACCGTTATTCACCGAGCTTCCTACTCGGATCAAGCGCATTGAGAGAACCCTTGACGAAGAGAAGTTTTCGTGCGTGCGGAAGGATGTTGATGCCAAAATTGTGAAATGGTAGTTTGTTATTTTGTAGAATTTGTTTCACAAATGAATGTATGAAATTTATGATGTTGCAATTGACTGTGGTTTTATATTTGTCCTAATGTATGTATGTCGTTGTCAAATCGGATCATATTTAGTATATTTTATGTTACTTAAATAAAATTGTTATTTTGTCATTTTCTTTTTGCGTGCGGGCATCCTAACACAGCCGCACGAAAAATATCTTTGCGTGCAATTAGTCCCGGAGCCTGTGAACCCTAGCGCCGCCAGGCTGCTGAACCCTAGCGCCGCCAGGTTGACGAGCACCGTCGCCTCCTCCATCCTCCTCGCCGACCTCCGCCGGCGATGCCTCCTCTAGCCTCTCGGCTCCTCGCCGACCGCGGCCACCTCCTCCATCCTCCTCGCCGATCGCCACAGGCACCGCCTCCTCCAGGTTTTGTGATTTTGTGATTAAATTTTGTGATTTGTGTGATTAATTTGTGAGATTATGCTGGTAATTGTGAGATTTGTGATGTGATATATATGTTAAATTTGTGATGTGATGTACATGTAAAACGTATGAAATTTGTGATGTGATATGTGATATACATGTGAAATTTTTGAAATTTGTGATGTAAATTTTTTGAAATTTTAGGGTATGTTAAAATTGTTATGTGAGATAGATTTGTGATATATTAAATTTGTTAAAATTTGTATATGTGAGATTAATTTGTATATGTTAAATTTAGGGTATGTTAAAATTTGTATATGTGAGATAAATTGTGAAATTTAGTTCTAAACATTCAGTGGTAATTGTGAAATTTAGTTCCAAACATTCGACGTACTGAAATTAGAGATGACATGTGAAAAGTACACTAATTCAAATTAGATTACTTGTGTTATTCGCATCTGTAGATTAAATGTCAAACGAGAAAGTTCCCTCCAAGGCACCCATCGCATCTAAAGGCACACAAGAGGCGTGTAGCGAAGGCACATGATAGACACCGAGCGATCCTTTTGACATAGAGATTACGCAAGTGCCCCCTCGTGAAGAAGACCCAGACTATATCCCTATTGAACAAGTAGTAAGTCGGGCGATAGTGTTATGAGCTATCCTGCAAATGAGATAGGATGCGCTTAACGATTCATCCTGTCATGTTCTTGCAGATGGAAACACGTTGCCGCTCAAAAAGAAAAGCGGCCAAGGCTGCCGCCATAGCTGAAATCGAGTTGGACATAGCAACGTCCGCTCCTAAGCCTACAGACACGTCTGCAAGTGCCGGTGGACGTTGAAAGAAAAGGTGTGGTGAAAGAAGTAAGAACCTGCTACCGAAGGAAACATACTACATAATCTCTCTCAACCGAGATGGGAAGCCTATGGAGCCAAGGGTGGCTATGATGAAGTTCAGCACCACATGTGGGACAGTGGCTAGAATGCACAGCCCGTTAAATATAGATCACTGGGACTAGGTGGATCCCAACATAAAAGATCTTATGTGGAATGAGTTGCAAAAATGGATGGTCTATCCGCCTAGTTCAAAGGTGTTGGGAAGGCATTTTGCATTGAAGACGATTTGCCATTGGTAGAGGCAGTGGAAGTCTGGTATGAACACCAATTACGTACAACAGAAAAAGTCTCCATTCCAAAAGTTTGGTGAAATCTCACAAGCCGAATGGGACAAGTTCATTGCAAAGATGACCAGGAAGCTTTAGCACGGAGGAAAAAGATGTCAGATCTAGCAAAAAAGAAGAAATATCCACACCGGTTGGGGTCGAGCGGATACGATGGTCACGTAGATCAATGGCAAGCAACTGAAGAAAAGTTTGCAGCTGAAGGCAAACCACTACTGGTCGACCCACTAAAGGAAAGGAGCAAGAACTGGGTGTGGGTACGAAGCACAGGGCAAGTCACAGACAAGGGAGAGATCCTTTTCGAGGATCCTGATATCGAGCGGGTCACCTCTAGTCTCCAGGAGATTGCACAGAAAGAGAAAACAGGGGAGTTCATTGCCAAAAGGGAGAATGATCAACTCACTGCAGCATTAGGCACCCCTCCACATTCTGGACGAGTCAGAGATGTATCGTCAAGGACAAGTTGGAAGAAAGGGTTTCCAGATGAAACCAGGAGTTATAAGAAGCGGGACATGTACAAAGAGAAGTTGGAAGAAAAAATAGCCGCACAAGTGAAGCAACAGTTTTACTCTCTGGCGTCACAGAATCCCCAGGCCTTCCCATACATATTTCGTGAATCCCAACTGCTTGCTGAAATGCCCCAACAAACAGTTCAGATGCCGAGCAGTGTCGGGTCAGTTGAAACAACGCCTTATGCAGTTTACTTTATCACCGGTCCAACACCGTGCAGCCTCGTCGTCCCGATAGGTAGAAGACAAAGAAAGTTGGAACTGGATTAGCGATACCAGGCCGCCAGTTCCACAACTCTCCAATTCCGGACGAGTACGCAAGGGTGTAAGTAGCCAAGGTCCATGTGGAGCATACCTCATTTGAGCTAGATATCCCAACATCGGAAGGGATAGAACTGCTCGAAGATGCAGTAAAGTAATTCATATTGTGGCATCGTCAAGATATCATCCTAGCCGGACATCCACCATCAACCCCAGCTCTATCGGTAAGAAAGACTGTTGCTGCTCCTGCACCGCTTTCCCTGTCAGCACCTTCTTCTCTGCCTGATTCCCCACCTCCTGCATCCCCACCAAAGCGACCAGATCCCCCACATCCTGCCTCCTCACCACCTCCGTCTCCTGCTAAAGTCCCCACTGAACCACTTGTACAAAAAAGTGATCTCATTCATCAGTCTCCAACTACACCTCAATCAGCTCTCGCGTAACCTGTTCCTCCTCCCAAGAAAGCCGCAAGTCTCCCAACTCCTACTAACCTTGAACCTCGTCAGCTCATCCCAAAGATGGTATGCAGGTACGATCCAAAAGAAATGGCCGTATATGAAGAAAGGTTAGTGTTTTCGGCCTTTAAGGGGAGAGGTCCAACAGACATGATGAATGAAGAACCTCATCAATTGTTGGATTCGCAAAAGTTAGTAAAAAGTCACATGGAAGAGATGCAACGCTGGACATCCGAGGACATGCCAGAAGAGTACGAATATCACTAGTCGTTCTTACCATGGCACATCATGGAAAATCTACAATGGGAGATGAGGTTGATGCATGATTGGTACATGCAAGCATCTAGAAAGGGTCTCGGGTTCATTAGTGTGAAGGTCCCAAATAACGCTTTCATCAGTGGACCGAATGGGATGCTTGTTATCGATTTCGATGACCTTCATACATTTTTCAAGCTCGGTAAAATGGACATCAATCTTGTTGCTGCGTTTTGCCTGTAAGTGCTTTACAATTTATGATGTAAATGAATTCATCAAATAAACTTACATCTGATTAATTAACCGTTGCATTCCTTAGGATGCAATTCCATGACGGTGAAAGGGCCCACAAACCAGTAGGGTACATAAACTCAACAAGGGTTTGCCAGACGAAACACACCGTTCAACTTTGTGCGGATGCTCCAGAGCTCAATGATAAGGATCGAGAGGAACAAAAAGCTTTTATCAAGGCTTTGCACAAGCAAAAGAGAATCCAGGTAGCAACCTACTTGGGAAAAGCAATGCTCTTGCACCAAGACAAGAATGTCATAATGGTCCCTTACGCTCTAACGTAAGCATCTCTTTCGTTCTACTGGTTTTTTTACTCCAATGTCACCTGTAATTAATATGTCTTCTTTGTAGCGACCACTATATATTATTTCTGGTATATCGGAAGGACCACTTGGTCGTAGTACTTGATCCGGCACACTACGAGGAGAAGACATTCATGGAGTTCCTCGTTTTGTTGAATTTGTAAGTAGTATCATACACCCCATGAGTAACTATTTACTCTTCTGCACTTAAAATTGACACAAACAAATATTTTGTCTGCATAGAGCACATAGATATTATGTAAGCCATGGCAGGCTAGTCAAGAATGTCAATAAGACGAAGCTTCTCGTGAAGACACGTTGGCCGGTAATAACGACATGTCCGCAGTTAACACAATTTGTTGTACTTGTTAGTTTCAAATATTGATGTATACAATTTTTTGCATATAGTGTTTCAAGGAACCACTAGGCACTAACTTCTATGGGTATTACGTGTGCGAGATGCTTAGAATCAATGGGAGATACATAACACCTTTTGAAGAAGTAAGTCTGGAGAATGTGTTTTACACGCAAAGATTTTGTATAATTTCATTTCCTAACTTTCAATATGTCTTCTTTTTTAGACAGATTTCGTCCGTTCCAATTCTAGCAAATCGGTTTGACAAAAAAACCATTGTAAACTTGTGCGCAGATCTTTGTGGCTTCATCCACCGCGATTGCTGCAACCACCTAGGAGAATTCTACGATCCTGAGAACCAACTTGCATTAGAAACATTCAAACCCCTAAGAGAGTGGGAGAAACAACATTTGTGAAGAAACAATTTAGTGTGATAAATAATTTTTGGTTTCTAAATATTGTAAAATGCAAGACAAAAAACATGATATATATATATATATATATATATATATATATATATGTATGTATGTATTTGTGTACATATGTCCATTATAGCTTTTATGATAATATTGATGTTCACTTGTAGTAACTTATATATTTGTCACAATATGATTTGTTAACATGTGCAACTAAGGAGAACTCCAATATGTAGTACGCGTACCATTCGAAAATTCGATTATTAAGGTCAATAGGGGACAACATCTTTCCAAGAGGCTTACATATAGCCGCATGGGTAGATCCAACTTCGCGTGCGGTCGACTTAACGTGGACGTACGGCATAATCGATTATCGTATGCGGTCGCATTAAGCGGACCGCACGGGATAATCTATTATTGTATGCGGTCGCGTTAAGTCGACCGCACGTGAAGTTCGATCTATCCGTGTGGTTAGGCGGCCCGCATGCGAAGATGGTTATCTTCACAGACCTTCTCGGGCAGGCGGGCTAGTCTTCCGCACGAAAAGATGTCTTTCAGTCCGCCTGAAAAAATGATGATTTATGTGCTAGTGGTCACCGCCACCCATGCATCGGTGGATTATTTGGAAGCATACCGTACTGATGCTAGGGGACGGGATCCGTCTCCGGGCATTCCCAAAAACAATTGGTGTTGCAACCATTGTGTATAGTGGCCCAGTGGGGAGTGGGTCTCATGGAAAACATCATCGCTTTGGTATTGCCCATGACACCATACTCCGTTATAATTACCACCAGGGAAATTGACAAATGACAAGCTAGGTCTCTCATGCATGTTCCAAATGCTGCTGCATGCACATATGCTTTGTGATGAGGCGTTTGTTGTCCAATTGAGGAGCTGGCCAAAAAGCATCATTCCTTTTTGTGTGGTGGCCTCTTTCCCTTGATGCAATCTTTTGTTTCATTATTGCTGCATCTTGGGACTGTGCGGAAAAGGACCTGTGGAGCACAAAACTTTAAGTGCGATTTTTGTGTCATTTTCGTTGAATCGATTAAAATTATTCCAAATTGATATGGCAAAAGTAGAAAGTATATATCACATTTGAGATTTGTCAACCATTTATATGTTCTAAGGCTTAAAAATACTACTGTACGAGAGCATATTGTGTGATTAATTAAGTGTTTTATTAGTAATTAAGATGATATTACACTCTGGTATCTTTTTCGTTCATCTTGTCAGCACTCGTCGATGAATTGATCACCGCAAGCCTCACTCCACTGGCGCGGCGTTAAGTATATTCCTGAGTATTCCAAGGAATACCCAAGATTTTGACAAAAAAAATTAATACATACACCAGGATACATGTATATGCTATTTTTTAATTAGAGGAAGAGGCAAAAGCAAGCATACCTGCATGTGCAGCATTTAGCCCACTTGATTCATTTGTTGCTTATGATCAAGCCAAGTTAGTTACACTTTGTACAAAGTTTTATCCTAAAGATTTCACAACTGAGAAATTAGGGAAACTTCCATGGCAGCTTAATATGTACATATCTCATGTTCGTACAGATGAAAGGTTTAAAAATTTGAAGAACCTATGTAAGCTTTCAGTTAAGCTTGTGAGCACACACAAGGATGAACAATATTCTGTTGTTTACAAGCTTCTTAAGTTGGTGCTAATTCTACCCGTAGCCACTGCTAGTGTTGAAAGAGTGTTTTTCACAATAAATTATGTGAAGAACAAGCAAAGGAACAAAATGGGTGATGAATATTTGAACAATTGTTTGGTTACATTTAATGAGAGAGAATTCTTCAGTCAAGTGAAAGATGAGAATATCATCAATCTCTTCCAACAAGGGAATCGTAGAGTTATATTGTAGTTCTTTACTATTTTGTAATACTTATGTTTCGAACTTGTACTTTGGTTGAGATAAATGTTATGGCTATTATAACTTCGCCCATTATATTATATATTTGCTTTAATTTTTTTTACACTTGACATATTCAGTCATAGATTACTGGCTCCGCAGGTGCCTCACTCTATCAACTCAAACTCACGATAGAAGTAATGCAGGGAGTACAGACACGTGGTTAGGAGCCACGGCCCAGATTGTGCACTACTATCGGGAGAACGTACGCTTGAGATCGGTGTACGGATGCCAGAAAAAATTATCGAATCTTCGACCAACTACCTGTACTAGCTCTTCCTGCGTGCTCTACATTTTCCATACATATATTTATCCATCTTCAAAATATTTTTTAAAAAAACTGTTTATCGGATCTACGTCATTGTATTAGTTGTAATTAAATCTTTATAACAAGATACCACATAATTATATTTCTATGAAAAAAATATATATTTCAAACCGTTAAAACTCGATGTTTTATGCATCATAACGACATATTTTAGTTTGTGTTTTAGTGTGTTTCACAAAATTTAGACACTACTTGCTTTTACTCTTTCTCCTGCCACTCTCTCTTTTCACTCCATGCATGCATGCATGTAGCTATCTTCAAAATAATTTGTTTCCTAAACAATTTATCTGATTTATGATTCGATTGCACCGTTAAATTCGTTGTAATTAAATCTTTATAACAAGATATAACACGATTATATTTTAATGAAAGAAAAACACATGTTTCAATCCGTAAAAACTTGTTGTTTCATACGTGATAGCGACATATTTTAACGTGTGTTCTCGTTGTGTTTCATAAAATTTTTAAATGCTTTAATTGCTGATTTTTTTCATCATGTATAATTTAATGTTTTACTCGTTAGTTTTTTAAGGAATCGGGCACTTGATTTGGAGTTTCCTCCCAACGATCGGTTGGCGAATGCCATCCTAAATTCTCTGATCATGGCACACAACATGAACTGGATGTGCATGGTGCGGTCTAGGGGCGATGACAGGCTCTCAACAGAAAGAAGCATAAACCTACCGAAAAAAGAAACAAATGTGCAATGCAAGGGTTCGTTTGGCTGGGAAAAGTTTTTATGAGGGATTAGAGAGTTTGGACAGATAAAGCTATAAGTGTTTTGTTTGATTAGAGCACATGGAAATTTTGATGTGACGGAGATAACGATTGAGGGAGGTACTCCCTACTTTTTAATACCTAGGTAGGGGTAAGAATTGGACAGAAATGTAGGATCGAACAAAACCCAACAAACCTATCAGAGAGATGAATGGTAAGAAAAATCAAAAACCAAAAATCTTTTGCAGAATAAAAAATTTATCTCGAACCGAAGTAGTCGACGAAACACTGACCCGCCGGTCGAATCACCTCCTAGCCGCTGGTCAGACCATCGTTGTCCGGCCGGTCAGACTGTCGAGATCTTGAAAATACTGGTTGACAAAAACTCGAATATGTAGATTGAAATATTTCGACTTTATTGAATCAACTAGTGTTTAGAAGATGCACCGATAGCACTTCTTATAAAAACTCGACTAAACTTGAAACCCTAACTTTTCTCTCAAACTTGATATACCCTCAAGGCATAGTCTCCCTTTTTATTTATACCGAACATCTCCTACTTAAATAAAAGTAGAACTATTATTTCTAATAAACTCAAACTCTTAATTTTCAAATCTATTATAATTTTTCAAACTTGTAATTCTCTCAATCTCTTCGAAAACCGGTTGCATCAGTTAACATGTCAGACTCGGTCTCCTCGTCGCTTCTCCGTGTGGGCCGCCTAGCTGTCGCTGAACGGACTCGGCTTTGCTCCACCGAGCACTGTTGCATGCTGCCTGTACTGGTGCACACCGACGCCACCCAATCAGCAAACAAGAAACCATCAAGCTACACAAGCACAGCAACATACATGCTCAAATGGTACTGTAGCATCATACCCTTCTCGATTTTTCTCCTACAATTTCCTTCATAAACACCGACGCTTGCACGCACACCTTGTGAAACCCATTACGAAGATCTCTTTCTCACAGTGTTCATTCACCATGTGCCATTTCATATCCAACTTCGTCACTCGGTATTCTTGATCGTCTGGACCTCAACTTCTTCCTGAGTCTAGTCCCGATCTTACCGTTGACCAAAGTTGACCTTCAAGAATTCTGCACATAACCAGACAAAACAATTGTTTCTGGGCTCAGATATTACAACCTGATCCACATTAGTCACACGTACTCACACCAATATCCACATATCTTTTCAAACCAATTTGCGAAACAATTGTTCATCACAAAATATTAATCACACGATAATTTCACAATCTCCCCTTGTAATGCCCACGATTTTATTTAAAATCCCAATTTAAAATTTTATTAAAGCGTCGTCCTTTCTCCACCTAAGTTCTCCAAAAATTTCGAAGATAGTTTTTTTTAATTTTTGATTTTAAATTTTCTTTTTCCGGCCTTATCAAATCTTTTCCTTTTTGGTTCGAATATTTTAATTATTTTCATATTCCTATCACCCGTGTTTATCCGTCCTCCCCTTCTTAATAATTTTTCCAGACCCGGAGTTCCTCCTTTTTTCCATCCCACCCGTGTGGCACATACGCAAGTATCGTTCTCCCAATTTCCATTCTTCACGTAGACAAGAAAAATCCAAAAGCTCTCATCCCCTGGCAGCCCCTCGCCGTTTTGTTTTCTTCGTGGCGCAGTCGGCACGCAAGCCACAAGCTCACTCCGTCTCTCTGACACAAGTCCACCAATGTTTCCCCGACATCTCACCTCCTTTCTTTCCTCACCTCCATGACTCCATCCACACTCCAAACAAGCAACAGCAGGCAAGCAGTGAGGAAGAAGGGAGGACTCACACTCAAGCTTAGCATTGTGACTCCTCCGTCGACCCTTCCCTGCACACCCAACCCTCCACTCCACCTCTGCACCCTCACTGGCGAGTCAACTTTTGCTCCCCGACACCTCAATCCACCACGCCAAGACACGAAGAACAGGCAGCGGCAGAGACGGACATATTGGAGAAGACGGGAGCACCGGAGCCGGTATGGTCTCCACGATCAACGGCCATACCTCCGGCAGCAAGGGAGAGTATAAATATCCCAATAAACTAACCCTTAAGTCCTCCAGCTACTTCACCGAAACTCTCACTCCACTCTAGTCACTCTGGAGCCGAATCGTCAAAGCCACAGAGCTCATGGCGCTGAGGGTATAGCCGGCCTCTCCCTTCCCCTTTTTCTCCTTTGCTCGGCTCCGACCCCTCCTCTGCCCGGTGCCGCTCCCTTCCGCCCTCCCGTCCCGGCGCCAAGCAGCGCCGCAGCCTCGGCGCCGAGCCACCCCGTCGTCCGGCCGAGCCGTGCCCCAGCCAGCCGGCGTCGCGCCGCCCTGGCCGCCCCACCGCGAGCCGCTGCCCAGCCGCCCGGTGCCACCACCCCACCGCCCGCTGGCGCCAGCCGCACCATCGCCCTCCTGCTGCCGCCCCCCTGCCACTCCTCTTTGTCGAGAAGAAAGAGAGAAGAAAAGAAGAGAGGAGAAAACAGAAAGAGAGAGAGAAAAGAGATAAGGGAGAAAGGGAGAAGGAAAAAGAAAATAAAAGAAGGTGGGACCCACGCGGCCCTCTCCACCTCAGCCTTTGACTCCTTGACCAGCTGACAGCTGGGCCCCACTGGAATATTCCGGGAATATTCCATCTTGATTTATCCATCCCGCGAAAATCCTCCAAACTTCAAAATTTCATATCATTTTATCCATAACTCCGTTTGACCTCATTCAAGTCTCAAAATCTTTCAAAAACTCTGCTCTACTCAATGGTGCTACATTTTATGTGTTTATTTTGTTTCTAGCAGTGATTTTATGTATTGTTTATTTTCTTACGTATAGAGTCCGGGACTGACGCTTTGGTTACCACTGCGGATCAAGGCAAGCCTCCTTGACCACTTCTTGCACCCATATTTTAGCTAAGCATTTTATTTGCCAAATTGCATGTTTTAGGATGCACTGTTTGGCCATGACTCGAATACGAATCGTCAGACCTCCCTAGTAGTTGCACTTTTATTATATAGGATTTGAAAAACCCCCTTCCCTTCGTAACTCCACCATAATTTCGTTGGTATTCACAAATGCCGAAGTAGACTACCTATAGGTGACAATTGTACTGTCTTATGGGAAACAATTGGATATTTAATATTATTGTTGTTTAAAAACTCGGCGAGATATCGATTTGGTTTTAAGATGAAAAAATAATTTATAAAACTTGATGGTGCAGGAGTTAGTTCCTGGGTGGTTTGGCTACACATCATCCATAAGGACCGATTCCTTTGGAAAATTCATCCAAGCATAAGACAGTACGACCACACGGGTAGAATGGGATGCCCCAGACCGAGTAAGTAGCTAAAACATAGGTGTCTAGCATGTTGGCACTTGAGGAGCACCGGTATGGTGAAGTATACGGCAATCTCCCGCAATGAGGATGTGTCGAGGTCCATACGGTGAGGCCTGAGTAGATGAGGGCTTGAATCTAGCTTGATGCTTGGTGAAGAGATTTCACCCTTCTGTATGACACGGGGCATTTATGGGTTGGTTATGGAAAAGCCTTGTAGTAAGCTCTCCGTTGTTGGCTATGTCTGATCCACATGTGTCTGGTAATATGAGAAGTTCACGGCGTGTGAGTAAAGCGTGCAACCTCTGCAGAGTTTAGTCAAACTGTTTAAATAGTCGTGCCCACGGTCATAGGCGGATGTGAGGTGTTTCTCATAACGTAATTTTGTTTTAAACTTATTTAATAAAATAGTTTGTGGGATGGGAACGTTACCAGTGTTTGCCTTTGTGGCATACGGTTAGCCTTCGTGGTTGGGAATGAGCCTGTGTGACTCAGGGTGTCTTTTGGCACCAAGGTGTGGTTTTGGTTGAGACAACCGTATTGGTTTAGGCTGAGATGGCCGTGTTGGTGTTGTGCTGAGACGGCACAGTGTTAAGTTTGGACTTGGGACTTATGATTATTGTGACAGATTGTTGCAACGCAACCTAGGAAATGGAGCGAGGCATGGGCCTTGTTCCAAACTAAAATTTGACTCACTAGTGTTTTGAAACTAAAACTAATTAAAAACCTTGTTTTTCAAAAGTAACCTTACCCCTTCTTGTTTATAGCCTTGCATGTCATGTTTTCCTCGGCTTGCTGAGTACACTGAGTACTCACCCTTGCTTATATTTATATTTATAGAGCTAGAGGAAGGATACCTTGACCCTTCTACTGAGGCATACTTCCATGAGCAGGTGAAGTATGATTTCTCGGGGTTTCAGGCCTAGTTCCCAAACCAAGCCTATGTTCCATGTTCGCCGTTTTACTTCTAGTGATTTACATTCCATGCCTCCCACCACTGTTTTCCATGCTTCCGCCCTTGTCTCTTTTGCCTTTTTATGTTTTTACCGGCCTGGGGTATGACCATGATGGTAGTATGTATGAGACTTCCCTCAAGGTTCTAATAAAACTTTGTTATTTCCGATTGCCACAATTATTCTGTGAGTACCAGCTTGTGTATCCTAGGACTAGTACTGTAATCACAGGTAATAATTTGACCTCCAGCCTATGCCGGTTCTTGTTCTTGGACTGGTATAGTTTGGGGCAATAAAGATATTACAATTAAGATCAAATCATCAATAAAAATTCATGTATTTAAGCAATTTATAATGCAACATATTCACTTAGTACATAGGTTAAAAGAAAACCCCCTACATATATACCAATTGCATTATTACTCCTTCTCAAATTAATTCAATCTCATAAAAGCAATAACCAAAAGAACTTTCAACAGTTATTTAAGCTTTTGTGCTCATTTTGACATTGAACATTAAAAAAAATCTCTCAATTATTTCGGGTACGTCCTTATCGTTAAGACTATTTCCAAGGATTCAGTACCCATTATTTTCCTCACCACGAATACGTCCTTGTCGTCAAGACTGTTTCTAAGGATTTGGTATTCATTTTTCTCTCTCTTAAAAGTAAATATAAGCAACAAGAAAATAAAATATCAATGCAACAAAGAGCCACAAACTCTCCCTCAAATGATACCAAAAGGATGAATAACTCCCAATTCCCCTCGAAGAAAAGCAAATTGAGAAGAATCCAAAGGTTTTGTAAAAATATCCGTCAATTGCAACTTTGTATCAACAAATTTCAATTCCACATCTCCCTTCTCAACATGATCCCTCAAAAAGTGAAAACGAATATCAATGTGCTTGGTGCGTGAGTGTTGAACAGGATTCTTAGCAATGTTAATAGCATTTGTATTATCACAAAAGAGAGGAACTTTTTCAAAAGTATGACCATAATCTCTCAATCTGAGAACAATAACTAGCAGCAGCAACATATTCAGACTCAGCTGTAGCAACATTAGATTGTTTTCGAGAAGACCATTCAATCAAAGAAATTCAAGAAAATGACATGTACCACTAGTACTCTTTATATCAATTCTACAACCACCAAAATCGGCATCCGAATAACCACTCAAACATATAGATGATGAAATAGAATACCAAATTCCAAATTCAAGAGTGTGTTGCAAATACCTCATGATGTGTTTGACAGCTTGACGATGCGAAGTATGTGGAGAAGCTTGAAATCGAGCACACAAATACATAGCAAATTGAATATCTGGCCTTGAAGCAGTGAGATTGAGCAAAGATCCAATCATACTCTGGTATTCCTTTTGATCCACAGCTTCACCATCTTTATCTGGATCCAAAACAGCAGCATATCCTATTGGTGTAGTCATCGGCTTGCAATCCGTCATCTTGAAACGTCATAGAAGATCTTTGGTATACTTTGATTGATGCATGAATGTACCTTGAGATATTTGTTTAATTTGCAATCCCAAAAAGTAAGTCAACTCACCCATCATACTCAGCTCAAATCCCCGTGTATACTCTCAGCAAACTCCACAACCAAAGGGTGAGATGAACAACCAAAGATGATATCATCCACATAAATCTGAACAAAAAGTTGATCATTACCATGCTTGAGAACAAAGAGAGTTTTATCTACCATTCCCATTATAAAACCTTTAGCAAGCAAAAAGTTTGTAAGTCTATCATACCATGCTTTAGGTGCTTGTTTCAAACCATACAAAGCTTTAGACAAGCAGAAAACATGATAGGAAAAATCAGTATTTTCAAAACCGGGTGGTTATTTTACATAAACTTTCTCCTGTTTATAACCATTTAGAAAAACACCTTTCATATCCATTTGATATAATTTAAAACATTTTGAAGCAGCAAAAGCCAACAAAAGTCTAATTGCCTCAATTCTAACAACAAGAGCAAAAGTTTCATCAAAATTCAACCCTTCCATTTAAGTAAAACCCTGAGCAACAAGCCTAGCCTTATTTCTCACAATTAAACCATTCTCATTATGTTTATTTTTGAAAACCCATTTAGTTACAACAACATTATGACTAATAGGAGGTTCAATCAAAGACCAAACTTTATTTCTCTCGAAATTCTCAAGTTCTTCATGCATGGCGTCAATCCATGATTCATCAGTTAAGGCATAAGTAACATCTTTGGGTTCAAAAGTAGCAACAAAAGTAGAATTTGCATAAATATCACGAGTTGTTACCTTAGACCTTCTAGTACGTTCACCGAGATTACCTATTATCTGTTCTAGAGGATGTCGTCATTGGATATGAAATGGAGCAGCAACTTCTGATGAAATTTCACGCTCTGCATCGTGATCTCACCATGTAGAAGATTATGGAGGTCCTCCACCATCAGCCACTGACACACCCGAGGAAGCTCCCCCAGGCCGGTCTAACCGCTCGTCTTGCGGCGGTCTGACTGATGTGGAGCCGACGGTCTGACCGCCCGTAGAATTGGTCTGATCGGCCGTCGGCTCATCGTCCTCCTCGTCGTCACTTTTCTCCACAAAAATATCCTTCCCCTGAACCTGTGACAATGTACATGAAATTTCGGGTCTAGTACTAGGACTAGCCTCATCAAAAATGACTTCACAAGTCTTGACAATTTTGTTAGTTTCTAAAACAAGTACACGGTAACCTCGAGAATGTGCAGCATATCCAAAGAAAATACCATCTGTAAAACGTGTCTCAAATTAATCCAAATTTCCAGATTTCAACACAAAGCACTTACACCCAAAAACACGCAAATGTGAAATCTTAGGTGTATGACCAAATTGAAGCTCATAAGAAGTCTTTCCAAGTTTAGATCTCAAGAAAACACGATTGGAAATATAGCAAGCAGTGTTAACAACTTCGGCCCAAAATCTCCTAGATGTGTTATACTCATCAAGCATAGTCCTAGCCATTTCAACCAAAGAACGATTTTTTCTTTCAACAACACCATTTTGTTGAGAAACTCGAGGAGATGAAAATTGATGTTCAAGACCTTTTTCATTGCAAAATTTTTCAAAAGAAGCGTTTTAAAACTCACCACCATTATCACTTCGAATAGTTCTTAAAGATCAAGGAAGTTCAAGAGTCAAACGAAGATACAAACTTTTAAAGTGATCAAAAACCTCATCCTTAGTAGCCATAAAGAAAACCCAAAAATATCTAGAATAATCGTCAATAATAACCAACACATACCACTTTCCTCCAACAGATTGCACTTTAGCTGGACCAACAATGTGCATGTGTAAAAACTGTCCTGGTGCATCCGTCATCACAGAAACAGTAGGAGTATATGAAGAAGCAACTATCTTAGCATGACAACACAGCGAACAAATCAAATCAAGATCTTTCTTAAGTTTAGACAAACCACGAACAAGATCCGAACCACTAAGTCTGGTGAGATGATTAAAACCAACATGTCCAAGTCTACGATGCCAAAACATCACATCTTTAGAAAATTTTGCAACAAAACATGCAACTACAGAAGAAATGCTACTTTCAAAATCAGCCTTAAAAACTCTTTCATATCGAGAAACATTAAGCACAACATCTCCAGAAGAATCAAAAACTTTACTTTCAGTTTTCTTAAACAAGACGTCAAAATCCTCATCCATAATTTGAGAAACCGAGAGTAGATTATATTTCAAATTCTCAACCAAAGCGACATCATTTAAAGTAAACTTGTCACTAACCTTGACAGATCCAGTAGCAGTGATCGTACTTGTAGAAGCATCACCGAAAATGATCAAATCCTTCCTTGATGCCTTCTTGAGGGAGGAGAACCAACTTTTATCACCGGTCATGTGTCGCGAACAACCGGAGTCCACAATCCACACGTTCTCCTTCCTTGCCAAAAGAACCTACATACAAGCAAATGTCGAAGCCTTGGTACTGGGGTTATATAATAAAAATTTAGGAATCTAATACTGAGATACATGACCAGAACCAATAGAGCATAACCAGTAAAAAATTCAACCCATTTCCTGTTAGAAAAATTCACCTGAGGCCGGTCTGACCATTGTGTTACCTACGGTCTGACCATGGGCTTACCGCCGGTCTGACTGACGGTGAAGCGCTGGTCTAACCACCGGTACTACTGCGTTCTGACTGTCTCCCTCGAGACAGAACGTGATTTTTGCCATCTTTCTTTTGCAAAAGCAATTTCGCGTTCCTTTTTTTGTTTTCTAGCAAGTCTAAAACAGAAACCAACAAAATGACCATCTTTACTACAAAAAGAACAAGTGTCCTTTTTATGACAAGTAGAAACAGTTGGTTTAGCATTCACAATCTTTGTTCTTTCAGATGATGCACTCAAATAAGACATGATACCAGCAGATTTAAACACATTGGTTTTAGGTTTCAATTTAGTCAAAATTTCACCTTCTTTAGTAACACTTAGAACAGTTGGTGGATGACTAGTGTTATAAGCATAAAGATCAAAACCTAAATCACGATTGTGTGTGCTAACCTTAGATTGATCAAGAATCATGTTGAGGTTCTTTTTACCTTCAGAAAATCTTTGCAAAGAACTTTTTAAATAAGAAACCTCTTGAGTAATAGTAGCACAATTTTTGCAACCATCTAAAAGACCTTTTTGTTTTCTATAAGTTGAGCAGGAAAGCACTTCATCCTGTTTTACTATTTCTTCCATGTGTTTAACACAGCCTAAAGCATCTTTTAACTTCATCTCATTAGCAAAACATGTTAAGCAAGTTAGCAAAACATGTTTAGCAAAACTTCATCTCACTAGATTGTTTAATCCTCTTAGAACTAATCAAATTAAACATCGATCTAGAAAACAAAGCAACTTGATTTTTTTTTCAAAGTTATCTTAGTTAAAAACAATTCATCAACCAATGTAGTTTTCATGGCAAAGCTAAGAGCAAGACAAGATTCAAATTTCTGAGCTTTATTAGTTTCAACATCTAGTCTTTTGCTATTAATCCAATTAACCTCTCTTAGAGCATTTACTTCAGCAAATAAAACCTCACAAGACTTGCATTCATCATTATCAGAAACAAGAGATTTTATCCTATTATTTTCAGCATTAAGAGAGTCAATAGTAACTTCATGTTGACTAATTTTTTGCTCAAATTTAGATATCTTGTAACCCAGTCTAGCAATCACATCTTGAAGATATTCAACACTACGAGTGTAAGTTACCTCGTTGTCATCATAAGAATCTTCATTGCTTCCGCCCATGAGATAAACACCAGCGATGCTCTTGCCTTTGTCCTCATCTTCATCACTTTCAAACTCAACATTACTTGCTCCTTGAATTGCTGCAAAAGCTTTATCAATTGCCTTTTGATAGAACTTCTTCATCTTCATATTCTTGAATTGCTTCGTGTTTTGCTTGGCGTTCTGGGTTTCATCTTGAACTTCTTCTTTTGTTCCTCTTCCAAATTTGGGGCATTAAAAACGGATGTGATTTGGTTGTCTACATCCAAAGCAATGAATCGGTCCTCCTCTTCTCCTAAACCTGACATTACTCATAGCTCGAGAAACTCTGTTAGCAACAAAAACTAAGTCCTCCTCACTGAATTCCTCTAGTTGATCATAAGACAAGGCATTAAAAGCAGAAAGAACGGCCATAGGAGAAGAATCCAAAGAAAATCCAGATGAAGACACCAAAGCAGTAGATTTAGAATAAGTTCTTTTTTAATGAATATTCATCTCATAAGTCTTCAATTTGGTACAAAGAATATCCAAAGTTAAAGTGTTCATATCAATTGATTTCCTAAATAGATGTAACTTTAACATCCCAAATCTTTATATCAAGATCATTCATAAAGTGGCGAGCAATCTCAGATTGAGAGTAATTAATCTTATAAGAAGCAGTAACAGATCTGAGATTACTCAAAATCTTATTAAAACGCGTCAAATAATCATCTAAGGATTCACCAAAATTCATCTCAAATCTAATATACTCCTTTTTAAAAACATCTTTTCGCAATTCTTTAATATTGGAAGAACCAGTGTAAAAATCATTTAAAGCTTTCCAAATTGCATTAGCAATAGCAAGATGCAAAACACGATCAAAATCGAAGCAAGAAATTTCATTGAGAAGAATATTACGTGCTTTGCAATTATTTTCAAAATCCAGTTTATGAGCAGGGGTGTCAATACGAGCAGGAATCTCATAAGGTTAAGCAACTTTTAACCAAATATCATGACTTTGAGATGTTATATAAGATTCCATCTTTTTCTTCCAAAAATCAAAATCAACTCCATCGAGAACATGAGGTTTATTTGTAAATTTTTCAGCCATGGCAATAGATCTAAAGATCGGCAAAGATCAAATAGAAAACGTGGCTCTGATACCACTTGTAGGATTGACAAGACCAAACAAACCTATCAGAGGGGAGTGAATGGTAGGAAAAACCAAAACCCAAAAATCTTTTGCGAAATAAAAGAATTACCTCGAACCGAAGTAGTCGACGAAGCACTAAACCCACCGGTCGAACCGCCTCCTAGCCGCCGGTTAGACCGTCATTGTCTGGCCGGTCAGACCGCCGAGACCCTGAAAACACCGGTTGATGAAAACTCAAATATGTAGATTGAAATATCTCAACTTTATTACATCAACTAGTGTTTACAAAGTGCACCGACAACACTTCTTACCAAAAACTCGACTAAACTTGAAACCCTAATTTTTCTCTAAAACTTGACATACCCTCAAGGCATAGCCTCCCTCTCTATTTGTACCAAACATCTCCTACTCAAACATTGTTGACCGAAGTTGACCTCAAAGAATCCTGCACACAACCAGACAAATCAAATCGTTTCTAGACACAGATATCACAACCTAACCCACATTAGTCATACGCACTCACACGCAAAGCCAATTGTTTATCACAAAATATTAATCATGACGATGATTTCACAGGAAATTCTCCCTACTTAAATAAATCCCAGCCCTCCATTTTTGTTTAAGATCTAGCGTCCATCTAAATTCCTATCAATTCCCATCACCTCCGCCAAACAAGAGATTGGAATTGAAAATCAAATTTTATACTAATATTTCTACTAATTTACTCATTTAAACTCCCAATCTTCTTCGCCAAGTTACCAAACACGTCAAGTTTAGCACATCTTAGTGTCAACACATCTCAGCACCTAGTTCAGATTATTCTAAAAACTCAATTCCCTCTCCTGATTTGTACTATGCAATTCCTTGTGTTGCTGATTGATTAGCAAACACTGAGAGAATCATGCAAAGGTTTTGGAGCCCCAGCAAGCAAGTTGCGAGCTTCTGAATTGAAAGGTCAGTGTAGAAGTAGCAGTCTAGCACTGGGTTCAATGTTTTTCCTGAGAAAACCTTTGGAGAATGTTGTCATTGGCCTTCTTTTTTGGTTCATATGAATTATGTGTGTGATTCTGGATCTTGAGCAGTCGACACGAAACAACACAAATCTGATGATGTTTACGTCTGAAGCTGAAAATTGCCCACGAGGACATGCATGGAGAATAATGAGCTAAGAAAATGTTCTTCTTGACCACTGGGTAGCCACTCCCCATGTCAATTCATGTCTGTCGAAGCGTCCATCCCAGCCTTCTGTCTGGATTGCGAAACTGTAGGTTCTATTATCAGAAAAAAGATTCACTGCAAACATATCACATTGTGCCTCTTTTTTTTTTCTGAAATTTGTTTCAACCGTTCTCTTCATGTTTCTTAATTTTTCTTAATGAAGTACTTTTGTTTCGTTTTTTCCTGTAAATCTTCTTTCATTTCCTTCGGTTTTTTAGATTAATTTCGAGGGAAGGGAGGAAATGCAAGGCGTAAGAGAGCACGAGTATAATGGACAAAAAATTAAGCCCATGCCAAATTCTTCCCAACCTAAGTTTAGCCCGCTGCCGATACTAAATGGGCTGATATGAGCCCAACAAATATAAGATTAAACAGGTGATCAACGAAATTTTTTTATTTATATATTTATTTATTTTAAATATTCAGGAATATATTTTTGTTTTCAAAAATTACAGAATATACCCCTAACGTTCTTTGTAAGAGCGTTTCTTTTTTTTTTTTTGAAAAAAAGCCTTCTGCAAGGGCTGGAGGGGACTTAAATGTAAATTTCCCATATAGCTTGCCAACCTTGTATTTTTGTATTTTCAAATATTTTATATGGAGTCGGATGAAATCAAACTTTATATTAAAATTTTAGAGTTCGAGAAGATTTACAACTTTATAGTTAACAATATTTTTATTTAAAATCGTTTAGAAGTTTAAATATTTGTTACAAAATCAAAATTCTAATTTTACAAAATCTCATTTCTATATTTAAACGACCTTCAGTGAAAACAAGCTTCATATAAAGTTGTAGATCTCAATGAGATCTATAACTTCGTACTTTATCACTTTTTCATTTAAATTTAATTGGAGTGTTAAATAAGCATGTAGAAATTAAAACCGATTAGAAGGGTATAAATGCAAATATAAAATTTACACGTAGGACCCCTTGCTGCCCTTTGGAAAGACGATTTTTAAAAGCAATATTTTAAAAAAATTCAAAGAATTAAATACATAAAAAAATAGGTGATCAACATGAGTGATATGAGTATAACATGAGGTGGCTTGATCTTTAAGGAGTGATGATAACTATAATTTTTGTTGAAGATAAGAATGACATTCTCACTACAACCGTATGAGATGTTGAGTTGTGTCTTACTGATTCATACATTTATTTTCATAGGTTATTGATATGTTGCATGTGCATATCAATCTTACTCCTATAAGCAACTGAAAAACAAGATGGAAAGCAATCTAAAATTGTAAATAGAGATAAAGCACATGATAAGTTGACATTCTAGATTAAGACGAGAAAAATGTGATCTAAATGACACATGTTTATCATACGGAAACCAGTAGCAATGGTTGAACATTAATCTATAATCAAAATCTAAGAAACTCTATAGAGTTACACAGCGTGTGTTTGGTTCAGGGGATAGGGTGGGACTGGACGGGTCGAACCCATTGGGTGTTTGGTTTGGGGTAAGGTGGAATGGATTCAATCCTAAAAGGGAATATTCTCCTAAGATTCACCTCAGCCATATCACTTAAAAACCAGTAAACCAATCAAACCTACTTTTTCATGTCACTGACATGTAGGTCATATCATTCAATCTCTCAAAAAACAGGTCATCCCATCCATCTGGCCAAATAGATGGCTAAAATCATCCCATCCTAAAAGGTGGGATAAGTTTAATCTATCTTGCCTCGTCTCCAAATCAAACACATACTTAACATACTTAGTCATTTAAAGAGATAGAATGATGGACAAAGGCATTTTATGATCGTCCTCTACCTGTTTGGGATGCACACTTTTTAGGCTCCTTTTGGACCGAAGTATGAAAAAAAAACAAAGTTAATACGTGATGCAGCATTTTGTTTTGTATTTTTTTCAGCTCGAGATGAATTAAAAGGTGGAGGTGAAAAAATGACAGCATAAGCTTTTTATGAAGTACAAGAGCGTCTAAATCGAGCTCATATGCAAAAGTAATGACCATCTAAATTTAATGTTGTCTTATGAGGTTAAATTAGATTTCAGAACCCCCGCAAAAAAGAAAAGATTTCAGAACGTAGTAGACTTGATATCTAATAACTCTGTTTGCACTAGGAGTAACGTGTTTACTTCCTTATGAGTCTCTAAAGATGCAGATCACTCGTAAACAAATGAAGATATATGTTCTCGTTACGAGGTAGTATCATATTCTTAATAGAATATAATTAAATTAGAGATTATATATTATGAAATAGTATCATCTTTTAATCTAGCGAGATATATATCCGTAGTAGTTCTGATCACATCAGTAGTCAACTAAAAATGATGCTTAATGGCCTTACTAGGAATTTAACAGGCTCAAACCAGGCCATTTGTACTCTACGTCTGGGCTAAATTGGACTAGTACAATTTCTTATTACTACCTCTAAAGAGATGTTGCCCATCCGCCCTCTCTCTCAAGTCGTACTGCACTCAACCACTGCTTCCCAGTTTTTTTAACGTATAAAAAAACTGCATGTCATTTTATTAAGATGAAACTAAAAATTTACACAAAAGCAGAAACCACTAGTACAGAAACGCTTTTTCCGTGCGGGCCGAAAGGCATCTTCCCGTGCGGAAGGTCTGTCCGCACACGCGAGAAGGTCTGGGAAAAGACCATTTTCGCGTGCGGGCGGCCCAACCGCACGGGAAGATCTATTATCCCGTGCGGTCGGCTTAAGCGGCCCGCACATTATCCCGTGCGGGCCGCTTAAGCCGACCGCACGGGATAATAGATCTTCCCGTGCGGTTAATTAAGTGGACCGCACGGGAAGATAGTCAGCAGCATTAAATTTTTTTGTGCATATATTATTTTTTTGTGCCTATATTGGCTTATCTCTCCCTCCCTCCTCTCCCTCGATCCCTCTCTCTCTCAGTAATAGTATATATACACATCGCACGTATTAAGAATTAAACGTAATTAATTATTTCTTCATGGAATTAAGATATTAAATTGTACACCTCACATATATACATATCATCGCGTCTCGCAATTTACAAAAGTTCAAAAACCCACATAAAATATATACTTAATTAGAAATATTTGTACTAGCTAGTATACATATGTTCTTTTTCCCACTCTCTAAGTCGTTTGAAGGCATCCTTCGTCGCAAGCTGGTTCTTCGGATCGTAGAAATCGTCCAAATGGTTGCAGACATCGCGGCGGATGAAGCGGCAAATATCTGCACACAAGTTTCGTATGGTTCGATCGTCGAACCGGTTCGCTACAACTGGAATGGACTGGATCTGTTTAAGAAGGAATACACATTGTTATATTTAGGAAAATTATACAAGATCTTATAATGTGTAAAAAGATATTTTCTCTGGACTTACTTCCTCAAACTTTGTAGTGTATTTCTCGTTGATTCTAAGCATCTCGCATACGTAGTATCCGCATAAACTAGTCCCAGGTGGTTGCTTAAAACACTATTTTGAATAAAATTGTATACATCAATATTTTGAGTGAAACAATTATATATAGGAAATGTCATTATAACGGACATGTAATTACTGGCCATTTTGTCTTCACGAGAAGCTTCTTCTTTTGTGGATTATTGATTGGTTCACCATGGTCTACGTAATATCTGTGTGATCTATAAAGACAAAATAATTGTTTGAGTCAATTATGTGTCTTCGAGAGTACAACAGCCAATATTTAGTAAATGGTGCATAACAGGACTTACAAATTTAATATAATGAGAAACTCTATAAATGTTTTCTCGCCATAGTGTGCCGGATCCAGCACTACGGCCAAGTGGTCCCGCGGATATACCAGAAAAAGTATGTAGTGATCGCTGCAAAGAAGATATGTTAATCGTAGGTGATATCGTACTAAAATATCAGTAGTACGGAAGAATATTACGTACCACAGCGCATAAGGGACCAAGAGGACAGTTTTGTCTTTGTATGCGATCATCGCTCTGCCCAAGTACAGTGCTACGCTGACCATCTTTTTCTTGTGCATTTTTTCGACGACCTCTTTTTTCTTGGACGTCGTTTTACCTTTGAGCTCATTGGAATCTGCACGAATATTCACCGTGTGTTCCGTCCAGCAAACCCTTGTTGGGTTGATGTATCCTACTGGATGGTTGGCCTTTTCGGCGGCGTGAAATTGCATCCTACGTAATGCAGTGGGTAATTTATCAGAAGTTAGTTAGCAAATGAATTCATTTATAACATTAAATACGATTGACTTACAGGCAAAATGCAGCAACGATATTTATATCCAATTTGTCCAGCTTGAATAATGCATGAAGGTCGTGGAAATCAATTACCAGCATCCCATTTGGTCCACTGATGAAAGCATTATCCAGGACCTTCACAGTAATCATTTCCAGGCCCTTTTTAGACGCATTTAGATACCAGTCATGCATAAGCCTCATTTTCCAAGGCAGGCCTTGTATGACGTGCGGCGGCAGGAACGGCTTCCCGTACGCGTACTTTGTTGGCACTTCATCGGAAGTCCAGTTTTGCAGGTCCTCCATTTGATTTTTCACTGATTTTTGGGAATCCGACAACTGTGGAGTTTCGTCCTGCTTCTTGTCAGTCGGCGCTCTCCCCCTGAAAGCCTGGAACACTAACCTTTCCTCGTACACGGCCATTTTTTCCTTATCATAAGTTGACCTAATCATTGTTGGGATAAGCCGACGAGGTTCAAGCTTGGTCGGACTTGGAAGACTTGTGCTTCTCAGGAGAGGCCTTTCAGGTAGCACCAGTGCTGACTGTGGTGTCGAAGGAGGTTGTTCTGCGTGGACTTCAGGGGCTGACAGATGTGGCGAATATGGACCTTCTGCTTTAGGGGAGGAGGGAGGTGGGGAAGCAAGCTGATTAGGTGGAGGAGGTGGGGAAGCAGGCCGATTAGGTGGCGAATCTTGCCCTGGTGGCCCTGGTGGAGAAGGCGGTGCAGGCGGGCATGGGGTTGAAGGCGATGGACCGACTAGCAGGATATCTCGTTGATGCCATAGTATAAACTGATTCACAGCATCCCCAAGCAATTCTACCCTTTCCGGTGTTGGAATATCTATCTCTAAACTAGTATGCTTTGCATGCACCTTGGCCACTTGCACCCTTGCATATACTTCAGGGATTAGCGTGTTTTCAATTTGACGCCCTGGTATCGCAAGTCCTGTACCCACCTCCTTTCCCTTCCCGGCCCTTCCTATCGGCACGAGCAGGCTGCACGGCGTCGGGGCAGTTATGTTATCTACTGGATAAGGTGCGGTTTCTACTGACCCGACACTGCTTGGCACCTATACTGTGGGTTCTTTGGATTGCTGGAACAAGTTTGGGAAGGCTTGACGATTTTGAGCAACAAGAGAGTAGAAATGTCGTTCAACTTGTTTTGCTATCTTCTCTTCCAATTTCTGTTTGTACCTGTCCCATTTCTTGTAACCCGTAGCTTCATCTGGAAACCCTTCCTTCCAGCTCGTCCATGACGATAGACCCCTTACTCGTCCGAAATGTTCAGGGTTGCCTAATGCAACTGTTAGTTGATCATTTTCCCTCTTGGCAATGAATTCCCCTGTTTTCTCTTTTTCCGCAATGTCCTTCAGACTACTTGTCACACGCTCGATATTCGAATCCTCGAAACGGATCTCTCCCTCGTTGGTGACTTGCCTCGTGCTCCGTGCCCAAACCCAATTTTTGCTTCTTTCCTTCAGTGCATCTACAAGCAGGGGCTTGCCTTGGGCGGCAAACTTCTCTTCGGTTGCTCGCCACTTCTCTACGTGGCCATCGTAGCTGCTCGAGCCCAACCGGTGCGGGTATTTATTCCTTTTAGCTAGATCGGACATCTTTTTCCTCCGCGCTAAGGCTTCCAGGCTTGTCATCTTTGCCACTAAGGTGTCCGATTCGGCAAGCGTAATACCACCGTAGTCGGCGAATGGAGTCTTGTTCTTTTGCACGTAGTAAGTGTTCATGTCTGATTTTCACTGCCTCCACCGATGCGCCATCATTTTTAAGGCAAACTCTTTTCCCAGAACCTCTGAACCAGGCGGATATACAAGCCACTTCTGCAACTCGTTCCACATGAAGTTCTTCATGTTGTCATCCACCTGCTCCCAGGAATCTACATTTAAAGGGCCGTGGGTTCTAGCCAATACACCGCAAGTGCTGCTGAATTTTGTCATTGCTATCTTGGGCTCTAGTGGCTTCCCATCCTGGTTCAGAGAGGTGATATAGTATGTCTCCTTCGGAGGTTGGTTCTTACTTCTCTGACCACGTCTTCTCTTTTGACCGGGCGTTTCTCCGGTGTCGGTTCCTACCGGACCGGACGTTGCTGTGTCCGTCTCGCCTTCGGCTATGACGGCAGACTTGGCAGCCTTTCTTTTTGATTGGCGTCTTATTTCCATCTGTACGTACATCAGAAAAAGTTAAACGCGACTGAGAGGGAGACGGATTAGTTTAAAACACTACGGCTCGACTTACTGCTTGCTCTATAGGAATGTAGTCGGGGTCTTCTTCAACCGATGGTGCTGGCGTAACTTCGATATGGCACATCGGATCGCTTGGTGTCTGCCATGTGCCTTCGCTCGAAACCTCTTGCGTTAGTTCGACGTTGGGTGCATCGGAGGAAGCTTTCTCGGTCGCCATTTGATCTACGGTTGGTTGTAACACAATTAAATGACACCACAGAGCAAAAATCAAACAAAGTACTAACTTATTGACATATGTTTGTTTAGTTTTGTTTTTTACATTAAATTTTACATTGAAATATGGTTTTAGCAGTGGCTTTGGCGACTGTTGGATTACATGATGAATTACATGTTTTCTAGTCATGGTCCGGACATGTTAAATGCACGTACACTATACAACATAATGGTGTAATATTACTCGTCGCCGGGATACGGATTCTATCTAATCGACATATGTTTATTTATTTATTTATTTATTTATTATATGCATGTCAACTAAACAGTTATAAAAAAATTAATAATAATCAGATAGATTAATGTAATAATCGGAGGGAGCTTTCTCGTTCGACATTTGATCTACGGTTGGTCGTAACACAATTAATCTTGAATAAAGTAGACCAATCAATCATAAATCCGATGTACTCCTACCTACAGATCGAGCTTTTTACAAATTCAATAAAAAAGAAAGGTTATTTAATCTTTAGGCATATTTTAGGAGGTAGTTTTGTCAAATTCTTTTCATCCAGATTAAAGGGTACATATTCTAAGATGAAAAGCAGTGGCTTCATAATTTTGGGATAAACCATTAATTTACTAGAGATTTTACAAGTCCTAGGTGCAAAATAAGTGTTTTTGTGTTACAATTTTAGTTACATTTTCTGTACAGAAGTGGGAAATTTTTTTTACAAACTTAAAGAGCACAAATTTAGGAAGACACAGAAATTTAGTTCACTCAAAAATGAGCTCAAATGAATTAGTTATGTATTTTTAAAGTTTGCCTATTTTCCTGTTTTTTTTTGTAAATTCCTATGGACTGCACTTTTGCAAAACAATCCCTGGGATTTTCCAAAACTTGCAACACAGTCCAGCTTCTTCTCCAACGCAGCAGACACAGAAACAGCCATGGCTGAGCTCGATGTCAAGCTCAATAAGAAAAAGTGACATGAACCGTTATTATAATTACATTATTTGGAAGAAAATCCGATTGCTAGAGTGACATGAGTTCAAATAAAACGAATATATAAACCACTAATAAATCCGATTGCTAGAGTGACATGAGTTCGATTATTTTACAACTTCAAAGTGAACATCCACATTAAATTAATCAAAATTCAACACTGTATTTCCTTTTCTATTGGAAAATTGTTGTTAGAGAACCCGTCAATTATTTGCAATTAAAAAGTGAACATCCACAATAAATTAAAAACAACTCAACGCTATATTTCTACCAGAACATCAAAACTGAACATTATATTTCCTTTTCTGTCAGAAAAATAACTAAATAATCAAAACAATATTTCTTTTTCCATCAGAGGAAGAACCAAAAAAATATTTCCTTTTCTACCAAAATAATTCCATAAAAAATTTTCATGTCAAGAATGGGATTCGAACCCAACCGCAGTGGAGAAGGCGCCGTGGTGGAGCGGCAGCGGTCGGTGGGGGCGGCGGCGGAGGAGGCGGCCGCGTGCGGTCGGAGGAGGCGGCCGCGGTGGAGGCGGCGGCGGCGGCGGTCGGTGGAGGCGGCGGCGGAGGAGGCGGCCGCGGTCGGAGGAGGCGGCCGCGGTGGAGGCGGCGGCGGAGGAGGTGGCCGCGGTCGGAGGAGGCGGCCGCGGTGGAGGCGGCGGCGGAGGAGGCGACCGTGGTGGAGGCGGCGGCGGCGGCGGTCGGTGGAGGCGATGGTCGCAAGAAATTTGGACAGCCTGTCGGCGCTAGATCTAGGGTTCGTCGGGTTAGTCGGGACTTAGAAAATTTTGGCACCCGCGCGCCCTTATATAGGCGGAGATCATCGCGTGCGGGCGGCTTAAGCGCCCGCACGGAAATATAGTCTTTCCGTACGGGCCGTGTAATCCGCCCACACGGAAAGACTATATTTCCGTGCGGGCCATTTAAGCCGCCCGCACGGAAAGATGGTTTTTCCGTGTGGGCCCTTAAGCCGCCCGCACGGGATAATCGCCGCCCTTATATTAAAACTATAAAACTAAAAAACATATGAATGCACATAAAATATTAATTAACATATTAATTATTCCATGTAAAACTATAAAACTTATTAACAAATATCAATGCACATATTAATATATCAATGTAAAAAAATGCAATCAATGTAAATTCATCACATATTAATATATCAATTGCTCACATATTAATTAATTAACATATTAATCATCCACACAAATACCATAACTTCGATATAAAACCACACATTCATTGGTAACACCATAAGTTTGATATGTATACATTCGCTCGCAAAAACATATTATACACAAAAAAAACAAACTAGCGTTTCACAATTTTTGGATTAACATCCTTCCGCACGGATACAAACTTTGATTCGTCGAGGACACTCTCAATGCGTTTCATCCGCGTGGGAAGATCTGTGAATAACTCAATGGCGTCGTATTGATTATAATCGTGTGCGTCTTGAATGTTGTCAATACCAATGATGTGTTGGTTGCCCGATACAATAATTTCCATCTTTTCATCGGAAGGATCCTTCACATAAAAAACCTGTGCAACACGCTCGGCAAGGACCCATGGATCATCCTTGTGTCCAATTTTACTCTGTTCAGCACACGTAAATCCAAATTTATCTACCATGCTCTCTTTCACCCATTGGCATCTGAGAACAGCGATCTGAATGTTTAAACCATAGTCAATTTCCCATATGTCTTGTATGATCCCGTAGTAAGACTTGTTCTGCCCTGTTGCGTCCAATGCTTCGACACGAACCCCACTGTTCTGCGTTGAGCTTTTCCTATCTTTGTTGTTTGTGTAAAAAGAATATCCGCCGATGTCATACCCTTGCCATGAGGTCACAAGGCTTGTTGGGCCAGCTGCAAGTCTAGCTATCGTTTTTTCCTCGATTGATTCTTCATACGTTAGCTTTTGATCCTTCAGCCATTGGGGAAAAGTGTGCTTCTGTTCTTTCGAAACCCAACCGTCGAATCGCCCCGGATTGCATGCTCTGATCTCCGAAGTGTGTTGCTCAATGTAGGGCGCAACGATGGCGAGTTGTTGAAGAACACTACTGTGTGTATCTGATACCGCTTTGTAATCGTTGTTGTAGAAGCATTTTCTTCCCACAGTACCCTTCCCAGATAACCTTCCATCATGTCGAGGCACCGATATCCCAATGGGGTTGACATCTCTCATATAATCTAGGCAACACTCGACAACCTCCTCAGTTGTGTAACCCTCTATCATCGAGCCCTCCGGATGAGCACGATTACGGACATACCCTTTCAGAACGGCCATGTATCGCTCGTACGCCCACATTTGATGTAGGTATAGAGGACCAAGTTCAATAATTTGAGGGACAATGTGAACAATGAGATGTTCCATCATGTCCCAGTACGATGGAGGAAAAAACATTTCTAGCTGGCAAGCTGTCTCGACTGCGAATTTCTGAAGGGGTCCTAATTCTTCTGGATCAAACACTTTCTGTGAAACTCGATTAAAAAAATAGCACAGCTTTGTTATCACTACCTTGGTGTGCACTGGTTTCACTGCCCTTATAGCGATAGGGAGGAATACCGTAAGCATCTTATGACAGTCGTGAGCGTTGTATCCAGAAATCGACAAATCTTTCATTGATACTAGTTTTCAGATATTCGATGAGAATCTAGTCGGCACTTTCAATCCACGAAGACATTTACAGAAAGCTTTTTTCTCTTCTGGTGACATTGAGTAGCATGCCGGTGGAATCTCAATCTTACCATTCGTTAGCTCTATCGGGTGGAGATCTTTCCTTATGCCCAAATTGACCAGGTCGTTACGTGACTTCAACCCCATCCTTTGTTTTACTTGGGATGTCAAGTAAAGTCCCGATAGTGCTGTCGAACACGTTCTTCTCGAGGTGCATGACATCGATGGCATGGCGAATCTCCAGGTCTTTCCAGTACGTCAGGTACTTAAAAAAGATTGAATGTTTCTTGAAGGGCAGCGTGTTTTCTACCACTTCTTTCTTCCTCTTGCCTAAAGCTGTCTTTCCCTTGCCGAACACGACCTTTATGTTTTTTGTCAGCTTGAACACCGTGGAACCATCCTTTGCTTCGGGGGCAGTACCTTCCTCAATAGTTTTGTCAAAAAAGGTAGCCATCGCACGATACCTATGCTTCTGTGGTAAGAAACGACGATGACGCATGTAAACTAACTTTTTTGACGAGGTCAGGTATATGTACGATGTGTTGTCCAGGCATATAAGACATCTGGTCTTTCCTTTAATCTATCCTGAGAGAGAAAAATTTGCTGGTAGATCGTTTATAGTAACGAATATGATAGCACGTAGAGTAAAATACTCCTGTCGGTACGCATCAAACAATCGTAGACCCTCTTCCCACATTTCTTGCAAATCCTCCATCAAAGGTTCAAGAAACACATTTAGATCGATGCCAGGCTGTTTTGACCCTTGTATAAGGATAGTCAACAAAATATACTTTCGCTTATGACATAACCATGTCGGAAGGTTATACATGGTGAGCAGAACAGGCCAAGTGTTGTGCGAGCTGCTTAGGTCACCAAACGGATTCATTCCATCCGTGCTCAACGCAAACCTTACATTTCTCGGATCATTTGCAAATTCTGGGTGCTTCGAATCAAAGTTTCTCCATTGTCGAGCATTGGCGGGGTGTCGAATCATACCATCTGTTTTCCGACCCTCTTGATGCCATCTCATCAACTCGGCGTCGGTGGGGTTCGAGAACAATCGCTTCATGCGATCTTTCACTGGCAAGTACCACATCACCATGGCCGGAATCTTTTTTCCTAGCTCGACCAATGCATTTGGTTCGACAACATCACTATCGGTGGCAGCGTTATCCTTTTTGTACCTACTCGCCCCACAAGTTGGACACTTGTCCAGGTCAGCGTATTCGTTGTGATAAAGTACACAGTGATTAATACATGCATGAATTTTTTCCACACCAAGTGATAATGGACATATCAGTTTCTTGGCTTGGTAGGTGTTAGCTGCCAACAAGTTAGACTTAGGAAGCATAGCTCTTAGGAGACCCATCAAGTCGTTGAAACTACTATCAGACCATCCGTGCCTGGCCTTCAATGTAAGAAGTTTTAGCACCGACCGCAACACTGTATAATCCATGTCGCATCCCTTTGATTGATCATACAAAAGATCTTTCGCTGATTTCTGCAACATCTCCCAATTATTTAAATCTCTTGCTTTCTCTGTTAGGACCTCTGGTTCAGCGTGCCGCAACATATCCTCAAGATCAAGATCAATATCAACCTCTGCGGCGCCAAAACCAGAGCCTCCAAAATCACCAGTCATTTGACGGGACATGTCCTCAATTATAAAATTCTCTGCTTGATCGAACCAAATATCACGAATCTCTACAGGAGGGGCGACTTCCCCGTGATAAGTCCAAACTGTGTATTTCTCCACAAATCCACGCTGAATTATGTGTCCCAGAATTACATTCGGATCTTTCCACATCTTCTGATTCTTGCAATCCACGCAAGGACAAAAAATATCCTTCCTATTCTTCCTCAAAGCGTGTGTCTTAGCCTTATCAATAAATGTTGATACTTCTCTCATGAACACCGGATGAGTTCTCCGTGTCTCATACATCCATGTCCGATCCATCTAAAAAAATTCACAGCATTAATTAATATTATATTGCCGGTGTTTTCTAAATAAACAAATTAAACTTAAATCCTACTTTTTAACTAAAACGTCATTCACAGCAAATAATAATACTGAGACAATATTAGTTACCAAAAAATGGTTCAATTAGAAAAACAAAATATTTGACCTACAAATTACAAAAATAGCACAAAATATACAATTCAAACAAGTTTACATATCTTCGCATTCAACCAATGAAATTTTACAAAAACGGAAGCAAATGAAGGAGATGATCAAGCACATTACCTTTTATATTGATTTCAATCGAAGATTTCAACTCTAAAACCTCCCACCAAAAGAAAATGCCTATTTTTGGAGAAAGAAACCGAGTTAAAAAATATTCAAATATCTTCACATTAAACCAATAAAAATTTTTAAAAATGGAAGCAAATGGAAGAGAAGATCAAGCATGGTACCTTTTGTATTGATTCCAATTGAAGAATTCAAGTTGAAAACCTTCCCCCCTAAAATTGTCTTTTTTTGGAGAGAGAAACACCAGGTTCAAAGTGGCACTGTCGGGGTTAGGAGCTGCTTTATGGTGCTTCATCGCGTGCGGTCCACCTAACGGACCGCACGGGATAATGCATTATCCCATGCGGTCCAACTACCGGCCCTCTCGGGGCCGGTTTTTCCAGGCGCGGCCACTTATGGCCCGCCTGGAAACTATCAGGGCCCTCGTCCAGAAAAATCAATTTTGTAGTAGTGAACACTGGGACGCCTACAAGGGATGAGGGGAAAGGGGGGCCCAACACTAAAAGATACTATTACAAGAATGATCTCCAAAGGAAGAAGGAAAAGAAAACTACAAAAGATCTATCCTCCCAAGAAGCCTCCCAAATTGAAGATGTCAACCACTTCCCACTGCCTACCCGCTTGGGCAATCCTCACTACGACAAGCGGAACTAAGGATAGGATATGATCGAAGACATGGGCATTGCGCTTCTTCCAAAGCTATCAGGAGTTGAAAGAGTGACGGTGGTCAGGCACGAGGATTCGCCACGTGAGTAGCCATCAATCCTGAAGCTGGCAGTGGGGGCTTGGGGCCAGACCTAGCAGGCAAAGAAGCACTCGAGGATGATGTGGTTCGCTGCCTCTTGTTCTTGTGCACACAAGGGACAAAAGGAATGGCAATCTATGTCTCGGTGCAGCATAATATCATCAGTCCAACAATGCTTTTGAAGCTTTAGCCAAAGGAGAAACCGACACTTTGATGGCACTTGCGCATGCTAGAGAAGGTCGGCACAGGCAGCGAGGAAATGCTGGCCCATGAAGGACTCATAAGCTAACGAGGTTGAGAAGGTGATGTTGCTATCATATGTTCCTGATTGCGGCTGGAGAGGCTGAACCTTGTCCCAAAGCAAGAGAAATTGGCTGAGGATAGGAACTATCAACGCTCCCTGGATGTCAAGCAACCAGGCATTGTTCGGAAGCCCTTGCCCCATGGTGCGTAATTTGCGGCAATGAGTCAGAACTGCATGCGCAAGATCAGGAGCGAAGGACGTGACCGTCCTCCCATCTAGCCATGGATCCGTCAAGAAAAGAGTCCTGGCCCCATCGCCGAGAGAAACCAACTTCCCCTTCCCGGGTTAACAAGAAAAAAAAAGGAGTAACTCGTGCAGTTGGCTAAAAATTAGTGGTACTCAATCACTCCCAGCCTATTTCTAATGGTATGGAGTTGTGAAAAAAGATCTAATCTATATTTAAAGTTCAACATCCATTACGATGCATGGAAATGTTCCTAGTATATGTAAAATGAAAATGGCCCAACAGACAATGCCTGATGGATCAGAATTATGCTCTCTTTCCAATCCAAACAGGCAAAATCTATCCCCTCTTCCATTGCTAAATGGGCCAAAAGCTGGACTACTGCTATTGCTAAATATGCTGAAAAATGGAAAATAAGTTCAGTGCCTTTAATTTGTTGAATGTGCCAAAGTTAGGCCTATATATACTTTGTGTAATTTAGAAAATAGGAATTAATAGTTACCGAGCTCCAATGACAGTGAGTCTTATCTTAGTAAAAAAAATCCAAATTTATTATTTCTGAATGGTGGAATTAATATTTCCAAGTTATAATTTGAATGTAACACACATATTCTCGCCTATCAAGTACCAAAAGATCAAAAGACACCACACCACACATATGGACCGATCCAGACCTCAAGATATCCACATATACGAGCCAATTTCATATTGATACATTCGAACATACAAATATTGGTATTCGTCGCGTCTGATTCGTGCAACACATTGATCGATCTCACTCCGTCCGGTCCGTACCACCCTTGGTAACCTCGCGGAGTGGCCGGTCGCCGGTGAGGCGGACGAGGTTGTAGGCCCAGGCTCCGGCCGCCGCGCCGGCGAACGGCCCCAGGATGTACACCCACAGCGCCGTGTACTTGCTCCCCACCAACGCCGGCCCAATGCTCCTCGCCGGGTTCATCGACGCCCCCGACACCGGCCTGCGCCACACGTCATCCATGTCAATAGACACCAATTAAGTCAGTGTGACGAGATCATTCGCGGGTGTGTGAGTGCGTGCGTGCGTGTCTCACCCGGCAAACAGCACGTTGAGCGTGATGGTTCCACCCACTGCCACCCCAGCCATATGCCTGACCTGCACGGACAGGGTCGGATGAGTGAGTACGTCAAAACTGACAAGTATTAATTCGCGGTCTGAATGGTTTGCCTTACCGCTTGGTCGTCCGTGGCGACGGCCATGATGACGAACATGAGGTAGAAGGTGATGACGAACTCGACGACGAGCGACTGCATGTGGGCGCCACCCGGCAGCGTGGCCGGCACGGGCGCGTGCCGCCCGCCGAACATGAGCCGCAGCATCACGCTGGCTGCCGTGGCGGCGACCGTCTGCGCCAGCGCGTACGCCGGCGCGTGCTTCCACGCGAAGCGACCGGCGACGGCGAAGCCGAGGGTGACGGCCGGGTTGAGGTGCGCGCCGGAGACGTGGCCGACGGCGTACACCATCGCCATGACCGCCGTGCCCCACGCCGCTGCCACCCCTGGGAACGTCACCGTGCCCTTCCTCTCCTCCACCGTGATGGCGCC
Source organism: Oryza officinalis (assembly GCA_008326285.1). Lineage (NCBI taxonomy): Eukaryota > Viridiplantae > Streptophyta > Magnoliopsida > Poales > Poaceae > Oryza > Oryza officinalis. The sequence goes on along the minus strand of BDMV01000006.1, from coordinate 34,643,727 downwards.
CAGCCCGGCGAACATCAGGAAGAACGTGCCCAAGAACTCGGCGAGCAGCTGCACGCAGCGTCGTCGTCGATGACCAAATTAACCAAGCACACGATCATATATATATATATATATATACATTTCGTCGAAAAGATGATCAATGGCAGATGCTGCTCACCATCTGGAGGAAGGTGAACGACACGGGCATGCCACAAACCACGACGTCGCCGTCGTCGCGGCCGTCAGGCTGCGGGTTTTGGTGGTCATCGTGCACATGCTGCTTCTTGTCCAACTTGCTGCCTTCCTCCATGGACACGACCTCGACCACGGACCCGTTCGTGTAAGAGTCGTCGAGTTCTCGCCGTGCCATCTGCCGCCGGCTAGCGCACGCACTCCAATGCAAATTATGCGGCAAAACCGAAGATCTTGTCGATGTCGAATTGTCTATCGATCAGAGAGGAAGATCGAACAGAATACTGAAATTATATAAGAGCAGAGGCGTCCTCAGAGTGTCAGCCGTCAGCTCTGTCTTGCTCGATCTCTGTCCCTTCCATTCTTTCTTCGGATTCACCAAGAGTGGTTGATGAAAGCAAAACCAGGTGAAATACTGAAATTAAATATACGAACTGGATTGGACAAAATTGAAACGAGAACTCCCATGGATATATATTCCAATGAGGACAAGGCAGAGAAATGTATTAGAGGATGGATACAAAATTAACCTGATGCCATCTTTTGGTGACACATGACTGCAACTCTGCAAGTACATGTTCCATTCATGGATGATTTTTTTTTTAGATGGAAAATTGGGATTTTACACAAATTAACGATTTCTTTGCGCACGGATCACCTATAACTCGATTCGTTAGCATGTTACTTAGTGGTTCGGCCCAATTGATCTGGTGAAATTCAGCTCAGCTTGACTATTTTGCAGTTTCATTAAAAAGCCCAAATCTACAGAATTAGGCTCACCAAATCAGGGCCAGAATGAAACAATAGATAGACGCAAGAGGTATGTGCAAGTCCCTTCGTCGCCTTCGGCTTCTTTATAATTTACAGCCAATAGGATCAGATGATTAAACTTACAACGCAAAAATCGAACAATAGATAGATGCAGTTGTGATATGCCTCTCATTTCTCATCTGATAGCTCAAATTGATGGATGGATGGATAATTTGATTTTTTTTAAATAGTTATTTGAGGGTATAAACTATAAACAAATTAATTAACTAATACAAAGTTGAAAAGTTGCTAGCAAAGTATTCAAAGAAAACTTTATATAGAATTCTTCTTTCACTAAATGCAATGTTTAGAAGCTTGGGAAGCATGTAAACAAAAATCCAAAATCCAAAATTAGAAAAGAACAAGGCCGTAGACTACGGTGCTAGCAAGTACTAGTTTTCTTCGGATTCATTAAGGCCTCATTTTGAATACATGATTTGAAAAACTGTAGGAACAGAAAAAAGCATAGAAATTATGGTGGCACACCAACTTGATCCTAAGTAATGTAAAAAACAACAAATTATTCAATCATATTATTTGGATGCTTCACAGGAAAATACTGCAGGAATTGGAGAGGGAATGACAGAATGGAAATGTTCCAAGAGGTTAGAGCCCATGATAGATTTCTTCCAAATTTACTATGTATTTGGTTATTCTATAGGAATTTCAAAGGATCAATTCCTTTGTTCTAAAGGAGTAGAAAACTTTTCCAAAAGATTCAACCCTACAAGTGCTCCACTGGATCAAAGGAAAAAAATGGAGGAATTTTGGAGAACTGAAATCCTTGTAAAAAAATCCTACATGGTCATTTGAAACAAAGAAATGACATTTACAAATCTTTCGAAATTTATATGAAATAGCTCATTTAAATATGTATTTGGGAGGAAATTTAGCAAGAGTCAATACCTTGTGTTTTCTCTCATTGTCTCACTCAAAATTCTTATGTTTTTCCCATAGCGTTACCAAACTCTTTTTTTTTGCAAATTTATGTGGATTCACGTTCTGTAGCATTCAGTGAGACATGACATCCTATTCTCTGTACTTTCTCTTTTTTATTCCATGTAAATGTGAGTGCGTCAACTGATCAAAGCATGTTCTATGTTAAAATGAGTATAGACATCTAGTCTTAGTTATACGTGCTGTAGGACGTATCCACACATAAATATGCAGGAATATGATGTGCGCGGGAGCATGTGAATGTATACGAGTCCAACCACCTGTGCTCGGAAAACCTAAAAAAGAAAACAGAAGTACTAACTTCCCATCCACAGAAAACACATCTCCAAATCTTACAGATTTTAAGCCACCAGATATGCTTCACAATTTATGTTCCAGACTTTTCTCCTCTGACTTTGACGACACCCTAAACTCTGATAGAGGACCTAAGTATTAGGGCCTCAGGCTGAGGTAGGGGTGAGAGGGGTGAGGGAAAAAGGTAAAAAAGACGAGATCATTGGGTTTAGAGGGATGATCGTGATAGGTGGTAGTCTAGCGGTGGGTGGCGGAATGAACGGGAGGCGACACTACTGCAGATTTGATTTTTCTGTACGAGACCCCCGTTAGGTTCCAGGCGGACCATAAGTGGCTGCGCCTACAAAAACCGGTCTCCTGGGGCCGGTTCAAAGACCGTACGCGATAATGGATGTATTATTGCGTGCGGGCCTCTTAAGGCGCCGCCTGAGACGTTGGATGCGATCGCTTAAGAGGCTTGCACGCGATAATATGTCCATTATCGCGTGCGAGCGACTTAAGCAGACTGCATGCGATGATCGGCGCCATATTAGGTCCTCAGCCCGAGCTGCAACCATTCAAACCCGACGTTTCTCTCCCTAAAACTTAGTAAAAAAGGAGGGAGGTTTACAACTTCAAATTTTTGCTTGGCATCCATATAAAAGGTTTCATGCTTACTTTTCTCTTTCATTTGCCTCTATTTATTTAAATTTTCATCAGTGAAATGCAACGAATTTCGCACTTTTGTAAATGGACTTTTGTAGGCTATTTTTCTATTTTTAGCTTAAATATATTGTTTGCATGGCACAATTTTACAAGTATTTACTAGTGCATACTACTTTAATGTAATGTTGGTTTAGTTTACCTCCATTTATTTCAATTTTCATCGGTAAAATGCGACGAATTTTGCAATTTTGCAAATGGACAATTGTAGGCGTTTTTTTTCTTAAATATATTGTTTGCATGGCAAATTTTGAAAAGTATTTACTAGTGCATACTACTTTAATTTATTATTGGTTCAGTTTGCCTCCATTTATTTCAAATATCTTTGGTGGAATTCGATGAATTTTGCAGTTTTGCAAAATGTATTATTGTAGGCAATTTTTTCTATTTTTAGTTTAAATACAATGTTATTGAAATCACTAATGCATGAAGAGTAATCTATTGTAGGTTTAATTTTTAGGTGATATTTTTTTCATATTATGCAATAAGACTCGTTAGAAATGTTTTTCAAGAGATGGATCAGGCATGAATGTACGAGACACGAAGAACTCATCTAGCGTTCATGAAGAAAGCATCCAAATTTGTTGATTAAGAAAAGGCACATGCCTTGAGGAAGAATAGAAGGGACATTTTTTTGTCCATGCTTTGATTGCAAGAATGAGAAAATGTTGAAAGATTCGAAGAAAATTTTGGGGCACATAGTGGATCGTGGATTTAAGGATGATTACAAGGTATGGACCTATCACGGAGAAGTCGCTTAGACTTTACTTTTCCCTCTTTCTGCCCTTTCCTCTATTTGTTTGATAGGGTCTTCGTCTCCTTGTAAAAGAAAACTCTTCAAATTTATGACCAACCTTTCATTCAGTGATCTTACAACAAGCAGGAGTTTTTCCATTGTAAATGAGTACAGAGCAATCAACGAATTCCGGCGAAATAGAAGATCTACGTGACCAAATTTTCATGCTCATCAGACTTTCTCTGTTCTTCTTTATTCTAAACAGAAAAGCATCAACAAAACTTCCTTTCCATATAGATCGTCATGGCATGAACTAAATTCAGCGTTTCCCCACCCCCACTACTGCCCGAAATCCTGCTTTGGTGGGCTTCCCCCAAGGTGACACCGAAGGTCTACCTCCTTTCGTGCACCCCTCACCTCCTCCATGAGGATGATCCATTGGATTCATTGCAACACCACGAACAATGGGGCGTCTGCCTGACCATCGTCTTTGTCCTACTTTTCTAAGCTTACGTGCATATCAATAATTGAGAAAAGGGGACCAGCACTTGATTTCGTTGTCCAAATGAATCCCATTCAATCGTTTACTCATTCCATGAGTCCGTCAGAAAGTTCAATCAATCTTTTTTTCATATACATTTCACCTTTTGTGAAGGATCTGTGCCTACTCTACTTTCTCATCTAGGACTTCGATATACAAAATATATACTACTGTGAAGCATAGATACGACGTTCCTGATAAGGAGACTACTGATATTTGCTTCGATGAGGCAGAAAATTTTATAATTGAAGACATGTCCCATGAAACGATGCCAGAATTTGGTGGCTTTGGTATTGACGATTCAGAGGCTGATTTTGATCTGGAGGATATATTGCGGCACGCTGAACCAGAGGTCCTAACTGGTACAACTCGAGGGTTGGACAATTGGGAAGCGTTGCAAAAATCAGCGAAGGACCTTCTTTACAACGAATCCAAGGGATGTGACAAGGATTATACGGTGCTGCATTCTGTGCTTAAACTTCTCAGATTGAAGGCCAGGCACAGATGGTCGGACACTAGCTTCAACGATTTGATGGATCTCTTGAGAGTTATTCTTCCTAAGCCTAACTTGTTGTCGTCTGTCACGCCCCAAACTAGCCCCGAACGGAGGCCAGAATAAGGCGATCCAAATTAACCTGTATACCTGTACCAGTCCCAGGAAATAGTGCTGGCACCATACCACAACAACAGCGGTCTCTTTATTAAGAGTAGAATTACAGTCAACGTTGGAACTGTGGACATATCCCGAGTTCGCAACAGCATTACAAAAAGGCGGAAGTGGAAAGGTGGAGACTAGCCCTAAGCCACAAGCAAAACTTTGGGGAAAGGCCGAAACCCTACTACTGATCGTAGTCTGCTTGTTCCTGGAAGAACTCTTCTTCAGCAGGGTCCATCTCTTCGTCTTCGAGAACTGGGGGGGTTATTTTTATAGAGCAAGGGTGAGTACGAGAGTACTCAGCAAGTCAAGGAAATTAAGTGTTTGATGCAAGCTTCAAGGGAGAGCCAGTTATTTTTCGCGTTCGATTTTAGTTTAAGGCTTTCAGAAACATCTAAGTGAGTGCTTCCCAATGACACGGACGAGAAAGTGCGTCTCATCTGGCCGGAGCAGTGAAATGTATCGATTGATTTCGTCGGCACGAAAGGCTCCCTGCCAATCATTCACCAACACCGGCTGCCAACACCGGCTGCGCCAATAGCCACAACTCAAGCACTGAAAGGGGTTTCTCACAACAACAGCAGTTCACAAGGTAGTCATTAAAACTACGCTAAGGAATCACCTCACATCCGCCCATGACCGTGGTCACGGCTATTCGAACACTTTACCCACACGACGTTATTAACCCCGAGTCACCCAGCCCGTGACTCACAGCCACGTCTGGCGACCTTGAGGCTTTCACGACAAGGCATTTCGAAAGCTGACTCAAGGTCATCTTATGCCAACGGGAGGGGTCCCACGGACCAACACCAGGTTAGGTCCCAGACCATATTGTGCCAGGAAGCCCAGGGGTCCTCCCCGACACCACTCCGACGAATCCACTTGTCCCTTGGCATCAAGATTTCCCTGGCCTAGCTAGTTACTCAGCCAGGGGTGTCCCATATCATCCATGTGGTTGTACTTGACATATGCTCGGATGTAATTCCCTAGGAATCGGTCCTTAGGGCGTGAACGGGCAGACCGTACCTCCAGTACGTCTCCCGCGCCGCGAGTTTTAGAAACTCAATTTATTTTCAAGGCACCGACCCAAGTGTCGGGTTTTTTTCCAAGCATTTTGTAAACTCAAGTTTTACCCAGTTGACCATTTTAAATTTGAGGGGAGTCCTCGATATTCGTTTGTGGGGTGCAAATACCAAGACCTCACCAGAAGGGTGACAAGGGGGTGTTACGGTATTCAATAACCAAGGAGGGTGAATGCAGCAATTGGGTAGGGCCTGCCGGTTGTATTGCAAACCGAGGCCAAGTGCCAAGTGTAACCTAAATAATGCATAGTTTGCGAAATCAAAATACTTAATTTCAAATTATAGGTTCAATTGGTCAAAGGTGACTTGCCTTGCTCGAGATCTTGAGCTTCTTCCTCGAAATCCGTGCACTGCGAGTCTTCTGGTTCCGAAGCTACACGCAAAACGAGATGACTCAACAGAACGATAAAAAGGAAGCCCTATTAATGACCACTAAGCATGCCATTGGATAGATCTCGATTTTTGAGGAATTTTGGAGGTTGAACAGAGTCAAACAGACGAACGGTTGAGAAGATATGAATTTTCTAAGATTAAATGATTTTCTGTCTAAAGGAAAAAGGAATTATTAATTCCCTTGAATAAGAAAAAGAAAAGAGAGACTTGATTTGGACTTGTATTGGAATAGATTTGGCCCAAGGCCGATTCGGGCGCGGCCAGACTACACGGGACGACGCGTAGGAGGGAAGGCGGCACAAGGCTGAGTGGCGCGCGAGAGAGGCCGATGGGCCGGAGGTCGAGCGGCGCGGCCCAACGGGCGAGCACGGGCGCGGCCGAGTGAGCGGGCCGACGCGTGAGAAGGACGGCCCAAGGCCCGGTGGAGCGCGCGAGACGGGAGGGAGGCCGACTGGGCCGAGGCCAACCGACTTGGGCCGACTGGACCGGAGAGGAAGGGAGGCCGAGTGGGCCGGGACGGGGGCGCAGCCCACGCGAGCGGCCGGACCGGTGGACCGCGGTCCACCGCATGGCGCTAGGGCAGGACCTGCCCGTCAGCGACCCGGTGCACGTGAACCCGGCGCACGGAGGAAGTGAGGCCGTCAGCGCTCGCGTGGCGCCGATGTGGCTGCCAGGGAGGCCGACGAGAGGGGCGAAGGAGGGGGAAGCCGAGATCGACGGCGGCGCGGCGCGAGCCCGAAGATGAGGGAAAAGCGCCGGAGCGGAGAGGGGAGCGAGAGAGAGCGAGCCATCGGCTCGGATTCGGGAGAGGAGCGGATTCGTTTGTGGGGTGCAAATACCAAGACCTCACCGGAAGGGTGACAAGGGGGTGTTATGGTATTCAATAACCAAGGAGGGTGAATGCAGCAATTGGGTAGGGCCTGCTGGTTGTATTGCAAACCGAGGCCAAGTGCCAAGTGTAACCTAAATAACGCATAGTTTGCGAAATCAAAATACTTAATTTCAAATTATAGGTTCAATTGGTCAAAGGTGACTTGCCTTGCTCGAGATCTTGAGCTTCTTCCTCGAAATCCGTGCACTGTGAGTCTTCTGGTTCCGGCGACAGCGGCGACGGCGGCGCGAGGGAGGAGCGGAGGAGAGGGGCGCGGCCACGGCGGTGCCCCGAGGAGGTCTATGGGGAGCTAGCTAACGTCCTAAGTCGAGAGAAGAAGAGGGAGACGGAGGGGAGAGGGGTTTACCGTGGAGGAGGAGCTCGCTGGGGAGGAAGGCCGACGGCACGGGGCGGCGGTGCGGCACGGCTTCGGCCGAGGGAGAGGGGGAAGGACGGCGCCGAGGTCTCCTTTGGCGTCCTCGGCTGCGGCGGCGAACGGCAAGAGCGGAGGCGGCACGACATGGCGGAAGAGGAGAGGATGGAGCTCGGTGGCGGACGACAATGGCGGCCGAGAGGGGAGGGTTTAAAAAGAAGGGGGCGCAAGTTGGTTTGGGGGCAAAGGTCAGTGCGGGCAAGAGGCGGTTCGCGGAGAGGGGAGAGAGGCAGTCGAGCTGCGCGGGAGGGGACCGGCGCGCTAGCGGCCGAGCGGCGGCTGCCGGTGATGTCGACCGGTCGGGGAAAAGAGAAAAAGGGGGAAGAGAAAGGGGCGCGGCCCCCTTGCCGAAACGGGCAGGGGCGCGCGGGGAGAGAAGGGGAGGGCTCGCGCTCTCCCTTTGCTGGCACGCGCGTAGGGCGGCGGGGCCGGGAGCGACGGACGCCGGCGGGACGGAACGGGACAGAGAGAGAGAGAGGAAGAAACGGCGAGGGAGAACGTGAGCGGGGGCGAGAGAGAGCATCGCTCTCTCGCGTGGGCATACGGCGCACGTGCGCGGCGCGCCCTGCGCTCGGGCCGCGCGGACCGAGCCGAGCTGCGCAGCCCAGCGGGGAGAAGGGAGTAGGCCGAGCGGGCCGGAGGGGAAAAAGGGGGAGCGGATCGAAGGAGAGGAGAGAGTGACTGGGCCGAGCGGTGGCCCGAGAAGGAGGGAGAAGGGAAGCAGGCCGAGAGGGAAATGGCCCAAGTAAAGCGAGGGAGGTAAAGTAGACTTTTTCTGAGAATTTAAATTGGAAGGGTTAGGGTTCGGATTTGAATTCTGATTTCGCGATTTTCTCCGGGATTGAGCCGAGAGGGGAAACACGAGATCCAGGGCACACGACAAGACACAACCGAAGAGCAAAATTTTCGCAAATATAGTTTTTAGAAATTAGGTTTTCCCGCTAACGCCACGACGAAACGGGCGTTACATCGTCCAACACGTGTCAAGCGAAGAAACTGGTATATCCATTATCTCTAGTGTCACGCCCAGAGATTTGCTAACCCAAATTCCAAGCAGAATGTGTATTCAATCCCTGTCTAGGACCGGCCAGGGTACACAAATGACAAAGTTAACATACAAATCCACGTCTTACAAACACTGTAAAGATATCTTATATAAATGCAGCGGAAAAAGATAAACAAGCTATTCTAGATAACTAGACGCTCGCAACATGGTAGCACCATTCCACGGGCATCCTCGACGGCAACCACAAGCCTACTCCTCTGAATAGCCTCCATCGAAAACATACTCCAACTCTGATGTGGGGAGAAATAGAGCAAGACTGAGTACTACCCACTGTACTCAACAAGTCATACCGGAAAGGGAGAAATGATGCAAGTAAAAGCAAAGGAGGCTAGAGGGGTTTGTATGCATGAAATACGCATTTAAATACCGTAGTTGAATGTGGTAAAGCAGTTGAGTTAATTGAGCAAGATTGAACCATCACTGCCCAACGTTACACCACGTTGCGACAGGCCCAAACCACCACCTGAACTACACCAGTTCCATTAAATCAAGTTATTAAAAAGATATAACTAATCACGGTGAATCTGGTTGATCACCCTTAATCGCGAGCACGACTATTCGAGTAGTTTTACTCTGATCAGAGGTATACAACTATACCCACAAGACACAGCCCCACGACATGTTACCATGTGCCGGCGTGCCACCACGATACACCGGAAAGAGACTGTGACAGGACCCTACGCACAACCGTCCCTAACCAAGCGCACCACACCACAGGTTTTGCCCCACCTTTAAACCAAGGCAGGCAACCCCCTCTTGTGCCTAGGTAAATCCTACAGCTGATCAACGAGTAAACCCCCGCTGACCCAACTCCATCACACTCACTCTTGCCTGGATGCGTCGGCTAGGAAAAGCCACACTACAAGCCTAACCATTACCCATGCTGGCTTGTGGAAAGTACGGTAATTTTTTCAGGGTTTCCCGCGAACTTGTCCTTAATTGTCATGAGCACGACCATCAAAACCATGTGCGCACAACCCACCATTAATCAGGTTTTAGTTGCACGAATTAATTAATCAATCATGATTAACCATCGTGAGCTACCATTAAAAATCTATCATTAAATAATAATGAAGCATTAGTTATCCCAATAGTGTGCTAATGTTTCTAAGTAGGGCTAAGGATGTTCTAACCTAGCAACTACTCAAATTACTTCCCAAGCTACCAAAAGAACAAGATATTTGGAACATAAGGCTGAGTACAATAGGTAATTAAGCCCATAAATGACATTATAAAACAATGCAATATTTAGAGAAAAATAAGACAGTCGCAATTTAGGTACAATATGTTCAAATGAATAAGCATGACTTGCCTTGCTCTTACGCTGGATCGACCTCTGCAACAACCTCAAAGTACACAGGAGTGTTGAAATTACCAGAATCTAAACATAAAACAAAACACACAAGCAAACAGGCTATAAGTCTACTGAAATAGAGAACAAAACCATTTTTAATGGATTCTTGGCATTTTTATGAATTTTCTGCAACTTGAATGGACTCAAACGGAGTCCGGATGAATTAGTTATGAATTTTAGAAGATTAACTGTGTTTTTACTATAAACAGAAAAGTCCTTATTTAATTTATTGTGCAATAATCCCTAGGGCTGACGTCAGCGGAGGAGGGGCGGCAGCGCCGACAGGTGGGCCCCACCTGTCGGTGGCACGGGGCCCCGGTCCACCGTGGACCGAGTCCACGGGACCGGCGGCGAGCGGCGCACCACGTGGCACACGCGTGGCGCCCACGCGGCGGGTGCGACAGCGCAGCGCTCACGTGGCGCCGACGCGGCGGCCATGGCATGGCGGCAGCCAGCGCAAGGCNCGGGCGCGCGCGGGCAGCGGACGGGCGGCGGTCGAGCGGGCGGTGGCGCGGAGAGAGAGAGGAGAGAAAGAGGGAGAGAAGCTCACCGGAGCCGGGGAAGACGACGGCGGTGGCGGCGCTAGAGGGCATGGGAGTGGATGGCGAATGGGGGAAAAGAGAGAGGGGAGTGCGGGGAGAGTTTTTATAGGGAGCCGGGAAGCTAGGGGTGGCCGGTGGCGTCCGGATTTCTCGCCGGAGTTGGGGAGGAGAGAGAGTCGAGATTCTGTTACGAATCTCACACTCCACGGTGCGGCACGGGCGGCGCGGAGTAAGGGAGGTGGGTGCAGGTGGCACGGGCTACGCGGGGAGGTGGGTGGCGCGGTTGCGGGGACGCCGGCGGCGCGGGTGGCGGCTGGGCGTGGGCGGCCGGCTGGGGAGGGGAAGGCCCAACAGGCGGGCCCCTCCTATCGGCGGCCCGGGAGGGAGAGGGAGGCCAAGTGGACTTGGCGGCACAGGCCGCGGCCTTGGGCCGGCACGGGGAGGGGGAAGGGCGCGCGCGGGCCGAGCCGGGCGAGGTGAGCCAACGGCCCGAAGAAAGGAAAAAAGAAAAGAAAAAAAGGGATTTTCCAGGGATTTAATTATTGCGGTGAGGGTTTTTAATTGATTGAAATTAATTCTAGGGCTCTGAAAATTCCACTAAAAATCCTGTTAATGTGTTTTAACATGGGGAACTCAAGAAAAATCCCACCATGCCATTTCCACTTATTTAAATATATTTTTAAATAGGTTTCTGCTCTAGGTTAATTAGACACTTTCTTTTAAGCGATTTATTTAATGAATTTAACGCTAGAAGAGGAAACTCCAGGGTGTGACATCTAGGTGTTCATAAGATCCATGCATGTATAAATCATTGTATATTGTACCGCAAAGGAATACGCTGATTTGGACAATTGCCCAACATGGGGGACGAGTCGGTACAAATGGGTAACGAAACCTCTGATAGTGAGGTTGTTGACACAGATGCATCAATGGATAGAAAGAAAAAGATTATGGCCACGGTGATGTGGTACCTACCAGTGAAAGATCGCATGAAGCGGTTGTTTTCAAATTGTACCAACGCCGAGTTGATGAGATGGCATCAAGAGAACCGGAAGACGGATAGTATGATTTGACATCCCACCGATGCTCGATAGTGGAAAACCTTTTATGCACGACATACAGAATTTGCAAAGGATCCAAGAAATGTAAGGTTTGCTTTGAGCACGGACGGAATGAACCACTTTGATGACCTAAGCAGCTCATACAGCACCTGGCCAGTTCTACTCACCATGTACAACCTTCCTACATGGATTTGTCAGAAGTAAAGGTATATTTTGCTGACTATCCTTATACAAAGGCCAAAACAACCTGGGATCAACATAGATGTGTTTCTTGAACCTTTGATGAAGGACATGGAAAATATATGGAAAAAAGGATTACGAGTGTGGGATGAATACCGCAGAGAATACTTTACATGCCTTCATATTCGTTACCATCAACGACCTACCGACGAACTTTTCGCTCTCAGGCCAGATTAAAAGGAAGACTAGATGTCTCATCTGTCTAGACAACACATCGTACAAGTACCTGACGTCCTCAAGCGAGATAGTGTACATGCGTCATTGTCGGTTCTTACCACAGAGACACAAGTACCGTGCGATGGCCAGATTATTCGACAAGACAGTAGAGAACGATCTTGCCCCTCAAACACGATGTGGTACTGTGGTCTTTGACATGACAAAAAATATTAAGGTCGTGTTCGGGAAGGGAAAGAAGAAGGCAGGCAAGAGGAAGAAAGCAACGGATCAGGATAATACTTTGCCTTTCAAGAAGCACTAAATCTTTTTCAAGTATCTGCCATACTGGAAAGACCTGGAGATTCGTCATGCCATTGACGTAATACATCTTGAGAAGAATGTGTTCGACAGCACGATCGGCACTTTACTAGACATCCCGAGTAAGACAAAAGATGGACTGAAGTCACGTACCGACCTGGTAAATTTGGACATATGGCATGGCCTTCACCCAAAAGAGTTGACTAATGGGAAGATCGAGATTCCACCGGCATGCTACTCAATGACACCAGAAGAGAAAAAGGTTTTTTGTAGATGCTTGCATGATTTGAAAGTCCCTACTGGTTTCTCATCGAACATTAGGAAACTTGTATCAATGAAAGATTTGACTATCTCTGGATACAATGCTCATGACTGTCATAAGATGTTAATTGTCTTCCTCCCTATTGCTATAAGAGCGGTCAAGCCAGTTCACACTAAGGTAGTGATAACAAAGTTGTGCTACTTTTCAGTCGAATTTCACATAAGGTTTTTGATCAAGAGGAATTAGGACCCCTTCAGGCATTCGCAGTCGAGACAACGTGTTAGCTAGAGATGTATTTTCCTCCATCTTACTTCGATATGATGGAGCATCTGATTGTCCACATCGTCCCTCAGATTATCGAACTTGGTCCCCTATACCTACATCAAATGTGGGCGTACGAGAGATACATGTCGATTCTGAAAGGGTATGTCCGCAATCATGCTCATCCGGAGGGATCAATGATAGAGGGGTACACAACTGAAGAGACGGTTGAGTGCTGTATAGATTACATGAAGGATGTCACTCCCATTAGGATACCCGACTCTACACGAGGGGAGGTTAACTGGGAAGGGGACCATAGGTAAGAAACGTTTATATGATAACGACTACAAAGTTGTAGCGGATGCACATAGCAGCGTGCTGCAACAGCTTGCCATCGTTGAGCCGTACATTGAACAACACATGAACGAGATCAGAGCCTGCAACCCTGGATGACCCGCTGCTTGGATCTCAAAAGAACATAAGCGCAAATTTTCTCAGTGGTTAAAGGATCAAAACCTGTTGTTTGGTAAATCCCTTAAGAAAATAACTTTGCAGAGGCTGGCGACTGGCCCATCTAGCCTCGTGACCTCATGGCAAGGGTACGACATCCGCGGATAAACATTTTACACGATAAGTAAGGACAATAAAAGTGCAGCTCAAAATAGTGGAGTTCGTGTCGAAGCGTTAGACACAACAGGCGAGAAGAAGTCGTACTAGGGATCATACAAGAAAATGTGGGAACTTGACTATAGACTAAACATCCAGATCTCTGTGCTTCGATGCCAATGGGTGAAAGACACAACAGACGTATCCCTGGATTACTACGGCCTTACGGTTGTGGAACGCAATAAACTAGGCCACAAGGATGATCCTTGGGTCTTTGCTGAGCGTGTTGCACAGATTTTCTATGTGAAGAACCCTTCTGACGAGAGGATGGACATTACTGTACCCAGAAAGCAACACATCGTTGGCATTGACAACATTGAAGACGTGTCTGATTACAACCAATACGATGACATACCACTATTCATCGATCTTCCTAACTGGATCAAACGCATAGAGCAAACCCTGAACGAAGAGAGCTTTTCGCATGTGCTGGCCGATGGTGTTGCGAAAAGAGTGAAAAGTTAGTTTGTTTTTGTATTGATTTTGTTTGGGAAACGTATGTATAACACGATGTATTTCGTATTGGAGGGACATGTCACTTCCTGTTATGTTGTGGTCTAATGAGTTGACATGTACTAAATTTCTATTGGATTAAAAATCAGTTAAAAATTGTATTTTAAAATGTGCATCAAAAGTCCCATGACAAATTTTATGCCTTTTTAATAAACAAATTATTCAAAATCAACAAGACTTTCAATTTTAAAATGTAAAATTTACAAAGAAAGAAATAGAGAGAAAGAAAAAAATTATGAAAGATAAAGAAAAAAACAAAACAACTTGTCAAATTTTTGATAAATAACTGCACAAACATTTTTTATTTGAATTTTAAATTGTAATATTCAAAATTTTGTGCTATTAAAAAGATATTTGAAAATTATTTTTGCATGCAGTCCACGTAACCAGCCCACACGGAAAAATCTAATATGCGTGCGGGCCCTTAAGTTGACCGCATGGAAAGACATTTTCGCGTGCGGGCGGTTTTAGCAGCCCGCACGGAAAGATATTTTCGCGTGCGGGTGCTTAAGTCACCCGCACAGGATGATGTGACAGGCTTTATAAGACGCGCATGGGACTTGAAAATTTTCCAAGTCCCAGAGGTCAGGCCCTAGCGTCGCCAGGCTGTCGACGCCGACGCCCTCGTCCACCGCCAACACCGACACCGACGCCGTTGGGCGCGCGCCTAGATCCGCCGCCTCCGCTTTCCTCTCTAGTCGACAAGCGCTGAGCTAGCCTTCACCACTGCCACCGTCGACCTCTCCAAGCCAACAGCGACGACGCCAACAGAACTGGCGACGCCGCCGCCGCTTCTGTACCATCGCCATCGACCTCCCCACCGACCTCCACTGTCGGCCTCATCGCTGACCCCACGCGCCCTCACCGCCGACCCCGCTTGCCGTCGTCACTACCGACCCCGTGCACGCGTCGTCATTGCCGTCCCTGCCGACCCTACACACTGTCACCGCCGGCCTCGTCGCCAACCCCGCATCCCGTGACCCCCGACCTCGTGCGCGGTCACCGTCATCCCCGCCAACCCTGTGTGCGGTCCCTGCTGTCCACTGGTATTTTCTAAAAAAAATATTTTGTGAGATGTGGAAAATTGTGTGATGTGATGATGTGAAAAAATTTATGAGATGTGGAAAATTTTGTGATGATGTGAGATGTGGAAAATTTTGTGATGATGTGATGATTTAGACGCTAATTAGACATATATTTGATTTAGACGCTAATTAAATTTGATTTAGACATATATTTGTTTAGACATATAATTTGTAATGTGCTAATTAAATTTGAGATGCAAAATTTGCACATGTGAAAAACGACCATATATTTGATTTAGACTCTAATTAAATTTGATTTAGACATATATTTGATTTAGACGCTAATTAAATTTGATTTAGACATATATTTGATATAGACGCTAATTAGACATATATTTGATTTAGATGCTAATTAAATTTAGACGCTAATTAAATTTGATTTAGACATATTTGTTTAAACATATATTTGTTTAGACATAATTTGCACATGTGAAGAATGACCACACAACAAATGTCAAACGACAAAGTTCCCTCTAAGGCACCCATAGCAAATGCCGGAAATGAGGCGGCGTGTAGCGAGGAATCATGACACACCGCTAGCGACCCTTTTGTGGTAGAAATAGCGCAAATGGTCCCTGCTCCCGAGGAAGACCCCCGACTATATACCTATCGAGCAGGAAGTAAGTCCGAAAGTTTGGCATCCTAATTTTTTTACCTATCGAGATCATAGGCGTCTAATGGCGTGTTCATGTAGATGGCTACTCAGCGTCGCTCAAAATGAAAGGCCGCCCAGACTGTCGCCAGAGCTAAAGTAGAGACGGACACAGCCACATTGGGCCCAGAGCGTACGGACACGTCTGCAACTGCAGGAGGACGTGCAAAGAAAAGACGCGGTGAGAGAAGTAAGAACCAGTTGCCGAAGGAAACGTACTACATATCTGCTCTCAACGCAGATGGGAAGCTCGTTGAGCCAAGACACGTGATGACCAAGTTTAGCAACACATGCAGGATTGTGACCAAACTTAACGGGCCACTAAATGTTGAGAAGTGGGAGTAGGTGGACCCAAACATTAAGAATCTAATGTGAAACGAGCTGCAAAAGTACCTAGTCTATCCGCCTAGTTCAGAGGTTCTGGGAAGGGCGTATGCCTTGAAGACAATGTCTCATCGGTGGAGACAATGGAAGTCAGATATGAACACGTACTTCGTTCAGGAGAACAAGTCTCCATTCGAAGAGTACGGCAATATCTCGTAGGTCGAATGGGATAAATTTGTCGCGAAGATGACAACACCAGAAGCATTGACATGGAGGAAAAAGATGTTCGACCTAGCGAAGTAAAATAAATATCCGCGCAGATTGGGGTCAAGTGGATGCGATGGTCACGTTGACCAATGGCGAGCTACAGAAGAAAAATTTGCACCTCAAGGCAAACCATTGTTGGTCAAACCTCTATAGGAAAGGACCAAAAACTAGGTATGGGCATGAAGCACGAGGCAAGTCATGGAGGAAGGTGAGATGCTTTTCGAGACTCCAGATATCGAGCAGGTGACCTCGTCTCTACAACAGATCGTCGAGAAGGAGAAAACAGGGGAGTTCATCGCCAAAAGGGAGAACGACCAACTCACAGTAGCATTGGGCAACCCTGAACACTCCGGAAGGGTCAGAGGTAAATCGTCAAGGACGAGTTGGAAGGTAGGATTTCCACAGGAAGCCCAAAGTTACAGGAAGCGGGACAAGTACAAAAAGAAGATGCGAGAAGACATAGCCGCACAATTGACACAACATTTCTACTCTCTAGTGGCTCAAAATCCCACAACCTTTCCAAACATATTTCCCCAATCATAGCAGACTATGCAGATGCCGAGTATTGTCGGGTCGGTTGAGAAAACTCCTTACCCCGTCGATCTTATTATCGGACCGACACCATGTATTCTTGTCGTTCCGATAGGCAGAGCTGGAAAGACGAAGGAGGTTGGAATTGGATTAGCGATACTAGGAAGACAGTTCCACAACACTCTAATTCTGGACGACTACGTAAGGGTGCAAGTGGCAAAGGTTCATGCCGAGCATAGCTCGTTGAAGCTAGACATCCCAACACCAGAGGGGATAGAACTCCTCGGAGATGCAGTGAACCAGTTCATACTGTGGCATAGTTGAGACATCATCCTAATCGGACAGCCACCATCAACAACCCCAACTCCATCAGCACCACTGACAGCTGCACCTCTAGCACCGCCATCCCCGTCGAGATCGCCTATCCCACCAAGATCACCTTCCCCACCAAGAGCACCTTCTCAACCAGCACCGCTATCCCCACCAAATTCCCCAACTCCGGTGATATCACCACATCGTCTGGAATCCCCACATCTGTCTCCTATTCAAGTCCACCCTCCTCTTGAAAAAACTAATCCCATTAATCAATCTCCTCCTACACCACAATCAGCTCTCGTGCAACATGTTACACCTCCCCAGAAAGCTACCTCTGTCCCAATTACTCCTACCCTTGAACCCCGTCGACTCATACCACAAATGGTTTCCACGTACAATCTCAAGGAAATGGTAGTTTATGAAGCGAGATTAGCGTTTCAGGCTTTTAGGGAGAGAGGTCTACAAAGAAAGATGAACCTCAACAGCCATCGGATTCGCAAAAATCCGTAGTAGGTCATGTGGAGGACATGCAATCTTGGCTATCTTTTGACATGCCACAGGAATATGAATATGGCAAGTCATTCTTACCATACAACGTTATGCAAGATATACCATGGCAGATGAGGCTGATGCATGACTGGTACCTTAAAGCAGCTAAAAAGGGCCTCAGTTTCATTAGTGTCAAGGTC
The DNA here is from genome assembly GCA_008326285.1 of Oryza officinalis. Classification (NCBI taxonomy): domain Eukaryota; kingdom Viridiplantae; phylum Streptophyta; class Magnoliopsida; order Poales; family Poaceae; genus Oryza; species Oryza officinalis. The sequence goes on along the minus strand of BDMV01000006.1, from coordinate 34,625,780 downwards.
CTAGAAGAAGCTTTCTTCAGTGGACCCAAAGGGTTCTTGGTCATCGATTTCAAGGACCTACACGCCTTTTTCAAGATGGATAAAATGGACATTAATCTCGTTGTTGCATGGTGCCTGTAAGTGTTTACTCTTGTTTGTTGTTATTGAATGCGTGAAAAAAATATTCATCTCATTTAACCTGCATTTTGTAGGTCACAATTCACTGACGCGGTAAGAACGAGGACCTTAATAGGCTACGTCAACCCAATGAGGGTTTGCTAGACACAACACGATGTGATGCTAGATTCGGATGGTCCAAAACTAAAGGATAAGACACTGGAGGAAAAAAACATATATCAAAACTTTACACAAGCAAAAGAGGGTCGAGGTAGCAACTTGGGGAAAGCAATGCTTTCACACCAAGACAAGAATGTCTTAATGGTCCCATACGCTTAAATGTAAGCAACATCTCTTTCGTTTTCTTAATGTTTTCGTAGTACAACAAATTAACTACCAAATGTCATATGTAATTCATATACCTTGTTTGCAGTGACCACTACATATTATTCCTTGTATATCCAAAGGACCACTTGGTCGTAGTGTTTGATCCGGCAAACTACGATGAGAGCGCGTTCATGGAGTTCCTTGTTTTGTTGAATTTGTAAGTATTAAATATACCCACGAATATCATATTGCTTTTCTGCAATTTTAAATTAACTCAAACAAATATTTATCGTTGTAGAGGACACCATTATTACGTAAGACATAACGGGCCAGTAAAGTATCCGCAAAAAAAAAGCTTCTCATGAAGACACGTTGGCTGGTAAGGACGTATATCATTGACTTAATCATGTGATTGTTAGTTTTTAATATTGACGGGTGTAATGTTTTTACGTAGTGTTACAAGCAACCCCCATACTAACCTATGTGGATATTATGTATGCGAGATGCTTAGAATCAACAGGAGGTACACAACAAAGTTTTCAGATGTACACAACTTCTATATGAACTATTTTGTCTAATTTCATTTCATAACTTTCATTTTGTCTTTTTTTAATAGCTCCCACAAGTTCCAGTTGTAGCAAATCGGTTCGACAAAAAAACACTTCTTAACTTTTGGACGGATCTGTGCCACTTCCTCCATTGCGATGTCTGCAACCGATTAGGGGAATTCTACGACAATGAAAGTCAACTTGCACTAGAGGACAAATTCAAACCCCTAAGAGAGTGGGAGAAAGAACATATGTAGGTCTAAAAAACCATGTATTTGTGTTCAATTGTAACATTTGTGTTCATTTGTAATATAAATATTTTCATATGTGTATGTACATATGTATATTATATTTTCTATATAACAATGTTTGTGTTCACTTCTAATATCTTCATTTTGTAATCAATCAAGTTTGTACTATGCATGAATATGACAACTAGATTAGCTCGTACGTGTACCATTCGAAAACTCAATGATCAATAGTGGAAAATATTTCGGTATATAGTGTACGACAACTTCCCAAACGGCTAGGTATTGCACGGCCGTTTGGGAAAAAAGATCTTCCCAAACGGGCCGCGTAACGCGACTGCACGCGAAGATCGATTTTTTTGTGCGGCCTAGTTAAGCGGCCCGCCTGCGTAGATACATTTTCACGTGTGATTGGGTCGCCCGCACGAGAAAATTTTGATCTTCGCAAACATATGGGGGCAGACAGGTCAGGCAACCACACGCGAAAATGTGTTTTGGTCGTGGTGTCGACAGCGACGTCGAAGCCGCAGGGTCAGCAGCCAGCGATGGGCCGCTGTTGGCAACAAGGGCAAAGCACAACGATAGGTTAGGTTAGGAGGCGATGGTCGGTAATGACGGATCCAGTGGCAAGGAGCCACCAGAGACGAGGAAGACGGCATAACGGAGGCACCTCGCTGCCACCGGCTTGAGGAGCAGAGGGACGTGGTCACGAATCTAAAAGCAATCCAACGGTCTAAAAATTACAAGATCTAGAGGTGTTTTCATGTCAAATGTGTAATAGACAGTAAAAAAACAAAAAAGTAAAAAACTGCACGGACATAAAACTGTACGCTCCTCTGTTACACAAGACTCCCACTAATCTGCAGAAAATGTTGTTACCAATCCTTAACGGTTGTTTACAGTAAGTTAAATTGCAATTAGCACCCAAACATTAAAAAAAGAATTTGCTAGTTTTCAGTCATCTGAAAATTTGTACAAACTACATATTGTTGCTCTTGAAGTTAAATTTAGGAATCGTAGCCCTGCCAAACAAGCTATTAAGTCTAAAAGTGTAGTAACTAGTAAAGGTTCATCTTTCTTATTAAGGCTGCGTTCGAATGTACTAAAACAGTACAGATAAAAAATAAACTTTCGTGGCACGCTTTTCAAACTCTCAAACGGTGCGTTACGTGCGAAAATTTTTAATATGAAAGTTGCTTTAAAATGTTAGATTAATCCATTTTTTAAGTTTGTAATAATTAAAACTCAATTAATCACACGTTATTGTCACCTCGTTTTGCGTGAAACACTTTATCTTTATCTTTATCTTTATCTTCAGGACTTTCAAACACCACCTAAGTGCTGGATTCCGATCCCTAGTAGTATGACTTTTTTTTGCCAAATTTCAACAAACTTTGATCAAATTTTGGTCAAAATTTTCTGTTTAAAATTTGAATTCTCGAAAACCATTCGATATTTTGCTCATGATTTACTTTTGTCCCATGTCGATACCTCAAAATGTCATAGTTTTCAATCAGTTTTCATTGAAAATCTAAACCCTAATGCAGTATACAATTTTAGTTCGTTTTAACTACATTTTTTGTTGTTATATGTAATTTTATTTTATTTTTATCTAAGTTTGAAACTTTTGTGTGTATTTCTGTAATCTTTATGAGGTATATTTTTTCATGTATTTTTTTAAATATGTGTATGTCAGAATAGTTTATTATTCAATCATCATACGTGGTAGGTGAACCATTGGATTTTCAACCAACAAATAACAAAATTATAATAACTCACTAAAAAACAAAATCACGAGAATCATTATTGAAAGATAACCAGAGTTCCAAACCAACTTCTAAACAGATAACAAAATTATAATAACTCATTAAAGAAACAAAATCACTAGAGTCAGTCGACTGAAAACCATTGCTGAAAGATAAATAGAGTTTCAAACCAACTTCCAAAAAGATAATAAAATTATAATAACTCATTAAAAAACAAAATCACTAGAGTGAGTCGGCCGAGAATTATTGTTGAAAGATAACTGGATGTCGAAACCAACTTTAAAAAAGATAATAAAATTATAATAACTCATTAAAAAAATCATTAAAGTCAGTCGGCCGAAAACCACTGCTGAAAAATAATTAAAGTTTCAAACCAACTTCCAAAATAAACACCTCCTACTAATATAAACACCTCCTAATAGAACGTGTCCTACCTAGGACGTGCCCTACCGTGCAGGACACTGAATCAAAATACGTCACATCAGAAGGTGGAAAACGTAAAAATGCGGCAGCTTTGTTGTAGCCTACACGTCCCCGCAAACCCACAAATTTTTAACTTTTCTGTCCGCCGTCTCCCTCCTCCTCCTCTCTTCTAACCCAAACTCAAATCAATTTCCTCACGAAATCCCCCTTAAAATCTGCAAATCCTCACGAGCCACTCGATTTGATCATGGCGGCGAACGATGGACTCTACCCTCCGATCGAGCCGTACGCCCTGGAGCCACCGCAGTTCGGCGACGACGACGCGGTCGGCGGCGGAGGAGGCCGAGACGGTGAGGCTAGGGTTTGTGACCCGTCGGCGGTCATGTGGGACGAGGAGCCCGAGGCGTCCCCCTCGCCAGAGCCGGTGATTGAGGTCCGTAGAGCTTCGTTTTCTCCTAATTTTGTGCGGTTTTCGGTCTCGCTGTAGATTGGAGTGGTAGATTGGATCGGGTTGTTTATGGTAGATTGAAGTGGGATTGGAGGAGGGAGCGTGTTTGATTGGTTGGGTATGCTTAATTGGGCGCTTCGGATTGAGGAGTAGAGACCATGCGGTGAAGTTGTGCGAGCTTTATAGTAACGAACAATTTGTTACACGCATAATGGTGCTGGTGTGGCTAGTTGCTGTTTCAGGTGTGGTTGCAGGGTGTAGATCAGCAAGCGTCGAAAAACTCTAATTGAGTAGTTGAAGTTTGCTAATGCTGTAAAGTAAAAGGTCATAATTGGATAGATTACAAGGATGTACCTTTTTAGGCAATTTTTGGACTGTAGTTTATATGTGTTGAACTACTTTTGGTGTGTTGGTTTTTCTAGATGCATATGCTACACTACGAAGAAAGATAAAGAGATGCGTTTACTTTTTCTATGTATCTAAGCATGATGTGCATATGCTTGGGAATTCCTAGCTAATAATCAACGCGTGGAAGCTCCTTGAAATAGCAGCAGTTGGATATACTTCATCAATCTCTGTTTCTTGCCCGAAAAACTATTTGTGTAATTTTTCTTAATGTCGCTGTGGACTTATCTAGATTGTTTCTTGTTATGATTTATCATGAAAAATCAGGGAACCCACACATTTGAGCAAGGGCCAAAGGTTCATCTTGCCGGAAATAACATGGTAGGCAGTGCTGGTATTGGTGATGTCTATGAATGCAGCAGGGAAATGACCACCACTAAGGAGTCAGTAGAAAACACTTACTATGATTGCGCTCTTCGTGATCAAACTGGCATGTGGGTACCTCCATCTATTCCACCGATGACAAAGCATGACCACGAGGAGTGGCAAAAGGGCTTTGGTGCTAATGGTGGGTACTTCGCTGAAGAAGATTCATGGGATATAGATGAAGAAAACAAGGAGATGACAATGTGGGATGTGCTTGCTGCGATGGTTTCTGCAGGAAAAGATAAAGTATTGTCTGTTGTATCATATGATTTCGGGAGGCAAGGCATGTCTCTGATTTCACATTTGCTTCTTGAAGAGGCCTGTAAGGATAAGGCCGATACACTTGAAGATGCTAGTGTTGGTCTCGAACATGCACTCCTTGAGGCAGAACCAACTGTCTGGCTGCCTGACAGTGCTGCTCCTTCTTGCATGCTTTGTGGAGCTCGTTTTCATCCAATAATTTGCTCCCGCCATCATTGTCGTTTCTGTGGTGGACTATTCTGTGGTGGTTGCTCAAAGGGTAGAAGCTTGATGCCTCCGAAATTCAGCACTTCAGAACCTCAAAGGGTCTGTGATGTTTGTGGAGTACGTCTTGAGTGTATTCAGCCTTATTTGATGAATAAGATCAGCCGTGCTTGTCAGATTCCAACAAATGATTTGACAGACTTGAGCACCTTGAGGTCGTGGTTAAACTTACCATGGGCACACACGATGGAATATGAGATATACAAGGCTGTAAATTCTATATATGGATATTTTAAGGTATGGCTAATACCTGTCCATGTTATAACTTGGTTGCTTTTCATTCCTTTTTTATTTTTTTGTCTGGAACTCTGTATTCTCATGTATATCGCCCCAAAATGTATGTTGTTATGCTTGTTTGCTTTCTGACAAATATGTCTGCTCAACCAACAATTGTTGATTGTCTATTTTTATGAAGTTCATGACTATCAAGTTGGTACTAGGAACCAACTGAACTTGCCTAAAATTCTAATTCTTCTGCGCAGCTGAACTCTACACATCACAACCTAAATTGTGTTTGCTATAACTCTAGCCAGCTTTAGTCCACCACATACTTCATATTCAAAACCATTGCAGCAAGGTTGATAATCCAAGTTTTTAATTTCCTATCAAACCTAAACTCAACCAAACCATTTTTTTTTCAAAGCCTTTTCATTAGTCATTATGTTCTTTTTACCATTCCAGGCCATGGTAAGAGCTTACATGATTCTTCTATTCTATCCACAATGTAAAAATTCTGGTGTCATGCTTAGAATTATTTCGCAAACCAGCATCACATGAAGTTTTAATTTGAACATTTATAAGTAGTGTGAGCATTTATTCTGGATTTCAGATGATTTTGTAGGTTCAAATCGGCATATTCTTTGTACTTCCTGAGGAAGAAAATAAGTGGTGTGGCCTGCATAGCATTTTCTAGAAGACCCTTTTGAAATTCAAATGAAATAATTCCTTTTGCATTTGACAATGTTGAGATTGCACTATGGAAATTTCACCTTTTCTTTTCCAGCTACACTAAGTTATGCTAAATGCTGCTATGAAGCATTGTTAGCTATTCAGTGTTCACCACTTCATATATTCAATTACAACCTGTTCTTAAATTTGTGAGAACATGATAAAGTTTTAAGACTTTTGTCCAGCTTCTTGTTCGATCAGTCATTTTGGAATCAGTTAGAACACTAATCTCATTTTGTGTGCTTCAATGCAATTTTAAGGTTGGAAATTTGAAACCGGAGAAGTCAATCCCTGATTCGATTCTTAGACAAGCAAAAGGACTTGCTATAATTACTGTGGTAAATGTTGGAATGATGGTCACATACAAAATTGGTACTGGATTGGTTGTTGCTCGAAGGGCTGATGGTTCCTGGTCACCTCCTTCTGCCATCTCTACTTATGGTGTTGGATATGGAGTTCAGGTCATTGCAACGGCTCAAGTGTTCTTGTTTCACCAAAGACATGTGTTGAACATATTTATTTATTTCTGTATTGGCCTTGCAGGCCGGAGGTGAGTTAGCCGACTACATCATTGTTCTGAGGAATACTGATGCCATCAGAACTTTCAGTGGAAATGCACACCTGTCAGTTGGGGCTGGCATTAGTGCTTCTGCTGGTCATCTTGGGCGAGTGGCAGAGGCTGATTTTCGTGCTGGTGATGGTGGTTATGCAGCCTGTTATACATACAGTTGCAGCAAAGGTATGATTCAAACAACTAGCTGAACAAAACTGAACTTCCTTTCCATTTTACCATTGCCCATGTTGGCTTACAGAAGTACTCTTCCTTTCTTCCCGATTTATTCACCAGCACACAAACCTGCACACGATTAAGTTTCCTTGAATACCAGATAGTTCAGGGAGTAGATGCTTGGCTCTTTGAGTTTTTAATGATCTAAACTAATTTGGGAGTGCGACGCATTATTGATTGTGAGCTCCTTATTTCACATTTTACTTTCTTACATGCAGTTAAAAGGCAACTTATAATTGTTGATACCACTAGGCTGGTTGTTTCTGAGCAGCTCTTATCTTTTACCTGGTGTTTTTTAGCCAAACAGCGATGGGCAGCACTGCTTGGACTTGCTGTCAAGAACTAGTTTTTGCTGAACACTGTAAAGTCAAATAGTGCACACATTTGAATTTTGTGATTATTGTTTAGTCTTTAATTTCTTCTGGCTACTGTCATTTTTCTTCAACATACCAACGTTGCTTAAAGACTTTTAAATATCTATATGATTGTTTGTTGTTTAGAATAACATAAAAAAATAAAAAGGAGTTTTGGATAACTATAACCACGTGGTCATTTCCAGTAGCCACTTAAGTAACTAATTATAGCTTATAACAGACATTCAGACAACAAGAATCTGCATACTTGTAATTCCGCGCGGTTCAATGAAGTGAGATCATGATGGTTTGGAATTGTAGCTAGCCACTTCAAAGTACCACATTCAGATAATTTAATAAATCAATACATCATACTCAGGTGCCTGAGGAGTAAATTATTAGATATAACATAATTTTAATTTGTTTATTTGCATATTTTTGTTCGGAGAGAAGTGAGAGAAATGGCTTTGCAGCTTTCTGACTATTGCTTAATAATAAAATCTGACTAAAACAAATGTAATGGTTTTGAATCAAATTAATAGCATTAAATTCTTGCGAATTCTTCTGCAAACTGTGATTGCTAGAACAGCTGAGTATCATTGTTACTGTTATCTTCAATGTTTCAGCATATAAAAATAATATAGTTCAGTTTTATTTTGAAAAGGAAAAGTGGAATGTCATGAAACACATGCTGAAATTTTATATCCTGCTGGGAGCTTGGGAGCTTCCCCCAACGGTATTCTATGTCCTAGCTATAGTTATAATCGATGACAATTATGCACATGTATGGTCAACTCAATTAGTTATCTGTAATCCCTGTTCCATTGTTTCCCCTTTACCATTTTCTATTCTTCTTCTCTGGCAGGGGCATTTGTGGGCTGTGCACTCAATGGAAGTGTTGTATCAACTCGACATTCGGCGAATGCCCAATTTTATGGTGGTCCAATAAAGGCATCAGAAATCCTTCTTGGTTCAGTGAGCAGGCCAGCTGCTGCTGCTACCCTCTACAGAGCTCTGTCCAAATTATTTGAGAAGGTCGAAAATTACTCCTCTCTAGATTTCTGACACACATTGTGTCCCCTTGTTATTACCCACTGGTAACTCTAGGTATTGCTTTGTGCTCTCCACTTACTCCTGGGTGGGTGATTTATCAACTGTACAGTTTGCCATTCGTTGCCATCAAATAGATCATCTCTCCAGTGCCACAAACAGAAAAACCACTCTGTAAATGTTGTATATATAATTGTTACGTTTGTGTGAATCATGATAAATGAAAAGAAAAAAAAAGAATCATTTGTTCTGAATGTTGATCTTTGAACCTGGCCTGGCAAGAAGATTATTTCTACATTTCTGGAGATATAATGTCCTATATCTTTGTGCTGTTCAAGTCCCTGCCTTCCTGAGAAGGATAGTGCCATAGCCCATAGGGGACCATTCAATAGAAATCACAAGAAGTGTGCAGCCATAGCCCATAGCCAAAGGTCCAGAAGCCTGAAGGCATAGCCTGACTGGAAAGTGACTTTCTTGCAGCACTGGAACTGAGATGGGAATCCTATGGACATGCTCTGTTATGTATTTGGTTCGTTCCGGCATTACCGTACAAGAGACCATGCATTGCATGATGCTGGCAACAATACCCTGTGACTACAGAGACCCATTATAATGGCTGCAGTAAGCTTTTCTTGGATACACTACTACTGATATCTTCGGCATCATGATGGCCGGTCTGCATGCACCTGTGCTACGTATCTGGTGTTTAAGAAAAAACGAGTTTATTTTCTCGATTCGATAGCTATATATGGGTGAGAATATAAACTGTTTAGGGAGCTAATGATTTTAGAAGAAGTTTTAGAAGCTCCTCCAAAGAGGATTTATATGACATGCTGATCAGATTCTGCCATTCTAGTTTGTGATACTTGGATTTTAGTTGATCCTGCTACGACCAAACCATATGATCATTTTGTTAATCGGCGAAAAACAATTGTTGCCAGCCGAGTTATTTCCTGGACAAGTGCTATTATATAAGGATAATTCCATATAGGGTAGCCTTTTTCTAACAGTGCAATCCAATTTTTTGGTCGGTGTGTCGATCGTCTGCACATTTCTAGCACAGACATGCACGGTAAACACTGTTATGTGAAACTGTGTGACCGTCATCTAGCTGAGCAACAGTGTTGCCAGAAATCTTCTCGTACTACTGGACTACTTCTGTGAGACCAGAAACATGAAAATACTGTTCAGAAACAGAACGAATCGGCCGTAACTCAATTATTACCAGCCTCACTCCCTGCACAAACAGGCGTCTCATAGGTCATAAACTGTTCAATTATTTCACACAAACATTCACTGCCACAGGTCACTTAAAGAACGACGGATGAGTGTGTGACAGGTTTTACCTTTCCGATCGACCGTGGGATCCCCACCCCTGGTAGTAAGGTGGTTTTCGTCAATTTTCAGCTAAATTCCGCTCGTATTTACCGCTCAAAATTTAAATTTATTGAAAACCATTCGAAATTTCAATTGGCATATCCTTTTGTCCCATATCGAAACCCTCGAATTTCTCGGTTTTCGACCAGGTACTATAAGTGCCATAGTGAAATCTTGCTGTAAAGAAATGAAGTAATTGGATAACAAATCAAAAGCAACCCAGACACTCTGATATCAGTGGTGTTGCGATGTGGTAGGAAAGAAACCAAGTGCAGACAATGAGCTTCTATAATTGGAGAACGATATACAACATGTATAGGACAATGACAGCAACTCAGCGAGACAACGTAAACATCAAATTGGACAAAGGTATCCTAAAAAGGGAGCATGAACTTTGTAATACTAGCGACTTCAATCATAAAAGGACATAACAGAATCCAATCAATGATCCACGTACAATGTACACACCTCCGACAGAAGTACAGAGACAACAGTCATAGCAAGGACAGCTAAAACTTGTTACGGGAGCACATGGAAAATAAAATAAAAAAATTTAAAGAACTCCTTTCCTGCAAGCACTCCTTTCCCTTCCCATATTTTCTTATCAATTCTAAAGAAAAATATAAGAAAGAAGTAAAAACAAAGTAAATAAAAGAAAAAAAGTTAATAAGTTGCATAAGCTAACACAAGTTCAGATCCCTGAAAGAGGATGGATATCATCTGCAGAGGACCATGGTAGGATCTCTGAATTCCCTTCTCTCTTTCTACAAACACTGAACTTAAAAAACAGATGAATAGCATACAAATAAATATGAAATAAACCCAACCGAAGAAGTGACGTTCTAGTAGCACAATCAGGAGGGATCCGCACGAGTCTTTGAGCTCCCAAGAGTGAGCTCCAGCTCATCGGAGGCGCATTCTTCATGTATCCGCTCCCCCTCCCATGCCTTCACCAATCCAGGTGATTCATTGTTGCCATTGCTGCTGCTCCCAAAGGCAAAATCATCCGGTGCACCATCAACCATTTGAACATCATGATGAGCCGGCATGCCACCCATTACCGGGGAACATGTTCCGCTCTGACCAGGGGTGCACACCCTGGAAGTGCTGGCAATAGCTTCTTTGAAAATCCCAAATGGATTCGGCGAAACAAGATTGTATGTTGGCGATGAGGGACCAGCAGATGATATTTGAAATCCTGCGAGCCATGCTGGGTCTGGTGCAATCTGGTGGCCTGGGCTCGGTGGTGTAGAGTTGGGAAGAGATGTATAATTTGCACTAGCCCATGGTGGCTGAACACTTGCGTTCTCCCAATCAGTCCTTATGCGAGGTGTGCGAGTAGGGGAGCTGGATGGAGGTGTCACTGGTGCACTAATGGAACCTCCATTGAAATATAAATGGTGAAGCTGTGGGAACTTGGAGGAGGAGGCATATGATGAACTCAACGGAAGAGTCTTCAGCCATGGGATGAGGGAGCTTCCCTCGACACCACCAATCAAGTTGTTTCCGCCAAGAGTGATATGCGAGGAGGATCCAGAGCTTGGAAAGGAGGACGATGCAGGACTTGGGTTGTATGAAGCCCGTGGACTAGGTTGATATGAAGAGCAAGGGCTTGGCGAAGCCGATCTTCCAATTGGATCAGGACGCTCTGCTTGAGGAGGTTTACATCCCTGAAATATAAACGAATAGAACACATAACTGTTAGTACATATCTACATAATTTCATTCATCTAAAGAAAATTGAAATGCACTGGACAACAGTTGTATGGGGAAGGAAATTGTCCAGAATTTAAGCATGTCTATCCCCAAAAAAAAATTGAAAAGAAACATGCCAATTTATCTGCAGACTTCAAAGTGAAAATATACCTCAAATTTAATGAATTATATTTCCAAATAGGCAAATACTCGAATCTGAAATGGTGCGTTATTAGCAACTTGTAAAAAACTGCTAAGCTTTTTAGATTAAATACAAATCAATCCACAGAAAAACACGGTTGTTGTGGCCTCTGTGGGTGCGCCTATGGACAAAACTCTTGTCCTGTACTGTACTAACCTATTCTGCAGTAACCGCAAAAGCACAGTTAAAAATTCTGCTTTTGATCACTGAAAGCAATGGCATCATTTGCACAAGGCGGAAAGATCATCGCAAGAGCGCCATTTTGCACTCTTCTTTGTGTGTGTGTGTGTGTGTTTTGAGAAATCTTTGTGTTTTATGATGTGAATTGTGAACCCCTCTATTATATCTTTACCTGGATGCAGGTAAGTGGCACTCTGTTATGTTCATATTTGTCTATGACCTCACCATTAAAACTCGCATCATCATCTGAACCCAGCAGCTTTAAATACCTTCGTGCCACTCCCAGCAAGCAAGGCAACGTGGTGATTTCTCATACAAATGTACTACTGCAGTACATAGGAGTATAATTTTGTCAATTAAACCATGCAAGAAACCATTAAAAGTGTACTGCAAATTTTGGTCAAAGGATTCTATGGCACACAAAGCCGGTCATCCTCAAAAATATTCTTCCCCTTCAGCTGAAATGCCCGCAATCGTTTCTTATGGAGTTTGCTAACTATGCATTCGCCATTACTAAATCCAGCTCCCCTACTCTCTCTGACTAGGCAACACAAATCAAGCATCTCGCAAGAGACAAGAAAGCTCAAAGCAAAGAAAAAAAATATGTTGAAGAGCAAACAGATTTGACAGGCATGCAAATCAAATTTCGCGCATCCAGGATCAATCCTTAATTTGAAGAAAAAAAAAGAAAATCACTGAATTGCATTCCCCCATTGGTGAACAGAGCCATACGCCAATCTTTAGCTGATTCGACAACGAACCAGCTCAAAATCGAAGGCAAAATGGAGAGCGCATAACTCAAGGAAAGACGCTAGGCGAAACAGAGAAAAACGGAGAAGCTGCAGCGACGCAGATCGCAGTGGCGTCCAGGATTGCTCGCTCCGGGTGAGGTGGAACAACGACCGAATGACAACAACTCCCGCCACCGCCACCCCCTCCCCCTCCCATGGCGCAGAAGCTAAGCTACAGGACTCACGAAGAATGGCGGCGGGAGAGGGAGAGATCGGGTGGGATGGGGATTTACCTTGCGGTAGGTGGTGCCGTCGGGCTCGACTGTCCAGCCTGCCTCGTTGCAGAGCGCCTTGAGCACCTCGTTGTTGTCGCAGTGCTTGGGGAGGTTGTAGTTGCCGTAGGCCCTGAGCCCCGCGTAGATCTTGGCCGCGATCGCCCGCCGCCGCCGCTCCCTCCGCCGGTTGTTCTCCCGCTCCCTCCACGTCGGCACCCTCGTGCCCCCCAATCCTCCGCCTCCTCCTCCTCCCCCCGCCCNGCTCACCCCCCCGCCGCCGCCGGATCTGCTCGCGCGAGGTCGCCGGGGATTGATTCCTCCGCCGCCGCCGCCGCCGCCGCTCTCCTCGCCTCGCCTCGCCTCGGTTCAGCTCGATTGTTTAATAGTTTCTCGCGAGGAGGAAGAAGAGGAAGTAGCAGTCTGAACGCAGCAGCTGCCACTCTGCTTCTGCTGCGGCTTATTGTAACGGCGCTTGGGTCGAGTGGCAAAAAACGCCAGGGGGTAGTTTTGTCATTTCAGATACACTAGCCGCTGCCACTGACGAGTGGGGCCCAGGTGCCATCGCGGATCCGTGGTCAAACGGAAGAGGGGGCGGTGGGGTCCACGTGGCCCCAGCACGCAATCATGCGGCGTGGCCGGCGAGCCGAGCCGAGCCCGGGAAGGAGCTCCATCGGCTCGGGCCGGCGGTTCGATCACGTGGTCGATGGATGCGGGGTGGATGGGGAGGCGGTAGCCGTTGGATCGCGGCGGATCTTTTCGATTTCTTTTTCGATGATGAGGAGGGGACCGCGGCCGTGGCTCGGGATCCGCGGCGGGGAGGAGAGGATTACGGACGGGCTACGGGCTATGGCGTCGCACGCTAGGTTTAGCGGTGGCGCCGCAGCCGTGACGCTGCTGCGTTGGGTTTGGCCCGCTTTTTCTCCGCCTCTCGCGCCCAGCTTTCCTGGGGTGTAGGTTAGCGGTGGCGCGCGTCCGTTTTCCGGGCGTTTTGTGCGTAATTTCGGGCGGACGCGCCCGCGCCGCGCCGCGCAGCTGCGGCCGAGTAGCTCGATGCGTCTAGGGTTGTACCACTGCTAGACTGCTAGTATCGTGGTGCCGAGGTGGTGTCAGGTGTGCAGGGGTTTCGGTTGGGACTTGGAGCGGAAATCCGTGCGTGGTGGCGTGCTCTCGTTGCATTGACTTTTTGGGTGCCGTACGTGACGGTGCTTGTGCAAGGCATGCATGCATGCATGCTGACGCTTGTATGATTCACTTCTTCCTTATCTTTCTTTTTTTTTGGTCTCTCTTTCTTGCAGCGAGGTTAATTAACTCTTGTGAGTTTTTTTTTTATGCTATGATTGGTTTTTTATCAGTTAAGGGGAGGAAAAATAAGAAGAGGGAAGTGGCGCTGAGGGTTGTAGTGTGGTGATATGTTTATGCTGCTGCTGATCGTGTGGATATCAACGGTGCAGCTTTTTTGTTTGGCAACGGTGAGCTATACGGAGATAGGTTTAGCTAGTTTAGTGTTAGATTTGGGAGCTCAACCAAAAATATATTTTAGTGTAGATATATTTTAAATTTTCTGTGCCACAAGCTATATTGTCTCCATGATCAAACACGATTGGAAAAGCATATCGTACGTGCACGTACGACTAACTTGCCCATTCAGAGATTTCAGACAAGCTGAGGCAATTATCCCCCAAAAGAAAACAAGTCAACGAAGGATTAACCTGAAGCCATCTAGGAGTACGTACCATAGTCTGTTATAGTATTGCACAAGATAAAGTTGATTTAGCCAAGGCTAAGTGTAGCCACCGCCTAGAGATTAATGTCCATTTGTCAAGTTTCATGGGTGCATGCTGACAAACAAAACATGACAAGCTAGCTAGCTAGTGAGCATATACAAGTGCCTTATAAATTCTTCCGAGTTTTCATGATCCAACTACTGATATATATTATTTTTAATTAATGGACTTGGTGACCGCTAATTCTCTGCTTATGAAACATATTGCCTTAGACACGCCAATTTAATTTTCAACATACAACTTCGAACAACTACGTACATTTTTTTCTTACTCCTACTAAAAGCTCTAAAAGAAATATAAAATATTGTGATATACATTAATTTTTTATGCAAAAATGAAGACTTGTGATTTTTATGTCAAATATTTAAAAAGATTTTGGTGCTCGAAATTAGGTTTCAAAAGTTTGACTTGTCACGTGTACATTTTTTTTACTCCCTACATCAATTAATTGATTTCTAGACTATTTAATCTCCATTATATGAAGACCCTTCATATAGGGATGAAGCTGAAACGAAATGGAAGGGGTTCCACTCACATATTTTACTCTACTTTCGATCGAGTTTAGATTGATACGGGTATCTAAGTTTGAATTGAGAAAATGCATGTGATGAAAATAGATAACTAAAAAAAATTTTCTGAACCGAGTTCTTGGGCACCCCTTGATACATGTAGCTCCTCTCCTGCCTTCATTGCCGTACACCCACATGCAAGTGACCTTCATGGCCATTCAAGGTTCCGGTTCACCAAGGAAGCAGCCGGAGTGAGGAATATTTTTTGTGTGGGTAGCTAACTTTGACTACCCGGTTCTTATAAATTTAAGTTATGCTATCAGTACGAAATAGAAAAAAAACAGACTAATTCAATTCTAAAAAATAGATAATATATATGGACTTTTTCTCAAATTGTCTCATTTTCCTTCTGCTTGGACAAGGAGAGATATAAGTGTGATATAATGAAAGCTCTGTTACAACACGGATTTGAATATACCATTTTGATATACCTATAAAACCTATGTTTTAAATTATTTTTAATTTATTGTCAAAGTTAACTCGTGTTAATTGCAGGTATATAAAATGAATTGTGTTTTAGACCGGACTACCGGAGTGATTAGTAATTCAGTAAGTGCAAGTCGATCCACATTCCATGTACCTCAGGCATGGCTATACAAATCAACCATCATCGTGGGAGGCAAAACAAAAAAGACCTTCGACCACTACACGGAGTGTACAGCTGGTAAGTTAAGTCATACGAACAACGAGCTTGCAGGTAGTACAATGGTACGAGCACGGCTTAATTGCATAGTGAGTGAACCGGGCCATCATTTTCACTGTCCGACCACGATGGTCCATGGCCCGCTAGTGTGCTCCTTCGGATTCCATCCAACCCAACCCCATGGCCGGTTGGAGAACATCCCGATGCTCTTTCCTGTTCCGTCATTGCGCTCTCTCTCTCTCTCTCTATCTCTCTCTCTCTCTCTCTCTCTCTCTCTCTCTGAAGGTCCACCATGGGGGCTAGCTTGTCTTTCATGCACGGGTACTCTCTTCTTTTTTTTCTCTGATCAGTTGCATTGCATTGCCATCAGCTTCATCTGGCAACAGCAGAGAGAGTGAGAGAAATGTACAGCTAGGGGAACAGATCACGAGGGAGATGGCGCAAAAGAGAGAGCAGGGATGCGTCCACTGTATGCTTGCATGCCTGCATGCCATGAGCCACGAGAGAGACGGAATTGTACGTATCCAACCTCCAGCTTCGATCTCAACTCGTGCCGTTTAAGGCCCCATGAGATTTTTCCCACCGCTTTGTACGGGAATAATTAATTAAACTGTTCTCTATGAGGATATGTTCTGATTTGTTTGGAAAAAGACGATTATTGTTCGCTACATCAAAACTGTTTATCTCTGACGGTCCATCAGTGACGGATCGATGTGCTCGTCATAAGTGACCGTCACCTTTAACGGGTCCTATGGGATGTCGTCATCGGTGAGCCCTCCGGCCATGGCTCGTCACATTTATCGGGTCACCTATGATGGATCGAAAGTGGCACCCGACATAGGTGTCCCTCTATCGGGCCACAAAGGTTTGGCCCGTCAAAGGTATTATCAACTCATCTCAAACGGGTTGTAGTCCTAACCCGTTTGAGGTGAGTTGTAGCATATATATACCCCCAACTGTCAACTACTTTTTATCCTGACCCAGTGCATTGTTCACATTTTGGTTGGGAGAGGGAAGGGGGTGAAATTTTGCTAGAAATTGGAGGTAAAAAAACTTTGATAATTATTATTTTCTAACGTATATTACATACTGTGTCTTACACTTTCTATGTTATTCATTGCAGATGGATCGAAGTTGGATGTACGATATTCACCGTTCGACCCCAGAGTATAGGGAGGGGGTCACTGAATTCGTAAAATTTACGGATAATGACAGGAAAAATAGGATGAGCAAATATATGATCCGTCCATGTGTGGATTGCAAAAATGAGAAAATATTCGAAGAGAGTTGATGGGTGCATTCTCATCTAATCTATAGAGGATTCATGGACCACTACAGATGTTGGAGCAAGCATGGAGAGCAAGAGGCACCAGATGTTGCGGCTGATGAAGTGCCGGATGTAGTGAACGACCCAACAGTTCGAGATGACATGTTTGTTCCATCTCCATTAGGCAGAGATACCATAAATGTGGATCCTGAAACTTTGTCTAAAATGTTGTGTGATGTTGAAGACCCAAATCACACAGAGAGAGATTTTGAGAAGTTTAGTAAGTTGGTGGAAGATTCTGAGATGCCTTTGTATGATGGGTATAAGACAAAGCACACCAAGTTATTCTCTGTCTTGGAACTCATGAAGTTAAGACAAGTAATGGTTGGTCAGACAAGAGTTTTACAGAACTTCTCGAGCTGTTGAAAGACTTGTTGTCAGAGGAGAACAAAATACCGCAAATGACATATGAAGCAAAGAAAGTCTTATGCCCCTTGGGTCTGGAGGTCAGAAGAATTCATACTTGTCAGAATGACTACATATTGTATTATAAACAATATGTCGACTTGGATGTTTGCCATGTCTGTGGGGTTTCTAGATACAAGCGAGACATAAGTGAAGGTGAAGGTCATAAGTCAAAGAGGGGTGGCCCCGCAAAGATGGTGTGGTATCTCCCAATTGCCGAGCGCATGAAGAGAATATTTGCGAATCCAAAACAAGCTAAGTTAGTGCGCTGGCATACTGAAGAATGAAAGGTCGATGGTAAGCTGAGGCACCCAGCAGATTCAGTACAGTGGAGGACAATCGATAGAATTTACCCCGAATTTGCAAAGGACTCGAGAAACATCTGTTTCGCCATGTGTACGGACGGCATTAATCCATTTGGTGATTTGAGCAGTCGTCATAGTACATGGCTAGTTCTTCTTGTGAACTATAACCTTCCTCCTTGGTTGTGCTTCAAGAGAAAGTATATTATGCTTGCCATGCTCGTTCAAGGACCGAGACAACTTGGCAACGATATCGATGTGTTCATTGAACCAATAATCGATGACTTTGAAAGGCTATGGCATGAGCGCAAGCGAACATGGGACGCATCTCGGCGGGAGTACTTCAGCCTCCACGCGTTGCTGTTTTGCACCATAAACGATTATCCGACCCATGGTAACCTTTCTGGGCAAACTGTCAAAGGGAGAAAAACTTGTTCGGAGTGTATGGATGAAACAAGAAGCAAATGGTTGAAGCATTCACGTAAGATAGTTTACATGGGTCACAGGAGATTTCTACCAAGTTTTCACCCTTACAGAAATATGAGAAAAATTTTTAATGGACACATAGATGTAGCCAGCCCCCTGCCGGAGATAACGGGCCTAGAGGTGCATGACTTAGTCAGGGGAATCACCAATAATTTTGGAAAAAAGAAGAAAGCCACAAACACAAAAGATAAGAGCATGTGGAAGAAGAATTCAATATTTTGAAGACTACCGTACTGGGAGTATCTTGAGGTCCGACATTGCATAGGTTTGATGCATGTCAAGAAGAATGTCTATGAGAGTCTTATCGGGTTACTGCTTAACCCAGGTTGTACAAAGGATGGTCTCAACGCCCGACGAGATTTGTAAGTTATGGGCATTCGTTCTGAACTACATCCCATAACCACGGAGTCCGAAGGTGTGTTCCTGCCTCCAGCCTGCTACACTTTCGAGAGAGATGAGAAGAAGGATATGCTGACATGCCTGAATAATATTAAGGTTCCATCTGGTTACTCATTGAGAATTAGTAAGTTCATAAGATTGGACGACGTTAAGTTGGTTGGAATGAAGTCGCATGATTGCCACATCCTTATCACACAGCTTCTGCCTGTTGCCATCAGGAATATTTTGTCTCTTAAAGTTCAACCCATGCAATTGGCCAGAACATCATTGATCCAAAAGGCCTAGATGAACTACAGGTAGAAATTGTGAAAACCCTATGTCATCTTGAGATGTACTTTCCACCTACGTTCTTTGATATAATAGAACATCTTTCCTACACCTAGTGAAGCAGACAAAATGTTGTGGTCCTACTTTCATGAAGCAGATGTATCCTTGTGAAAGGTACATGGGGATACTGAAGGGCTTCATACGGAACTGATCCATCCCGAGGAAAGCATCATGAAAAGTTACATCACCGAGGAGGTCATAAAGTTTTGTCTAGACTACATGTCGGAAACCTCTTCAATTGGATTACCACGATCTCATCATGAAGGCAGACTTGAAGGGATGGGTACTGTTGGAAAGAAAATTGTCAGACTAGATCACAAGGTGTATGATAAAGTGCATTTCACGGTCCTCTAGCATATGACTAAAGTAGTGTCGTACTTGGAAGAACACGAGGGATTAATTTGACAGGACAACCCAGGGCGACCAGAGAGTTGGGTTAGGAAAAAACACATTGCTTGTTTCAACGAATGGTTTAAAAACCGAATTGCCAACTCGCACATCTTGTCAAGTAAAACACTAAAGTGGTTGTTACAGGGTCTAGAATGGGATGCTACTACCTGGCAAGAATATGACATCAATGGATACACATTTTATACGGTCAAGCGAGACAAAAAATGCACAGTGCAGAACAGTGGGATACACATCGAGGCAAGTAGCGACGGTGGTCGTCGTGATCAATACTACGGCTGAGTAGAGCAAATATTGGATCTGGATTACTTGAAATTCAAAGTGTTGTTGTTTCGTTGTTGATGGGTCGATCTTCGCAATGTCAAAGTTGATAAGGAAGGTTTCACCATTTGTCAACCTGGCTACCAACGCGTACAAGGATGAACCGTTTCTTCTCATGAAAAAACTTGTTCAAGTCTTCTACATAATTAACCCAAGTAACAGGTGTAAAATCAAAGTGTGTTTGATTCTTTTGTTGTGATGAACAATTGGCATCTGAGGTTATTGGTTTTGATATTTGGAGTTTATTTGCGACGTGGTTTGTGAGATGATTGAATTTTCAGACGGTGAACAGGGACTGTTATTTTGTTGGGTCCGGTCAGACCGGGCAGGCAAGGCCGGTCAGACCGGAGGTATGTGTGCGGTCAGACCGGTCAGCCCGCGGTTTGACCGGTCGACTTTGTGTCGGTTTTGATTTCGGGTTGTTTTATTGGATATCCGTGGTTAATTCATGTTTATGACTTCTAGATGGATACTATGTGTATGTAATACTGTTGTGTGCTAACAATGAGACAAGTTGGTGATAGCTTGTGCTCGGATATAATTTTTTTGTTTGATTCATGTGTAGGAAATTTTTACGTCTTGGGAGAGTATTGCCGGTGATGGATCGGGAGTCAACTTGGAGATAAGACGACGTCCGGATGGTCAGATATTATGCGGAATAGTTAGGCTAAAGATTGATGCACGTGGTTGGTGAAGATTCTATATGGCATACGATGGAGGTATTGTGTCCGTATGGGATGCTTTGGTTTCTCCCTCGACTTCTTTGGATGTTGGTGCTTCTTCGTCAAATTCTCCGCTCTTGCTTTGATTAATGCCATGTCCGATGAGCAACTCGAACTGTTCAAGGAGGAAGACTTGGTTTTGGCTGCTAACAAGATTTCTCGAGCTGTGAACAATCTCAGGTACAGGAAAAGAGGAGGTCAAACTCGTTGCTTTGAATGTGGTGCACTTGGTCACATTCGTTCACATTGTCCTAAGCTTGGGAGAGGCAAGAAGAAAGACAACAGTGGAGAGAAAACCAAGGACGACAAGCCCAAGTCGAACAACACGTTCAAGGGGAAGAAATCCAAGGATGTGGTCCGGAAGGTGTTGAGTCAAGTCTATGCTGCTTTTAAGCCATTAAGCGACATAGATTTTGATAGTGATGAAGACAAGGAAAAGGAACAAAACATCTCCGGTGTTTGCTTCATGGCTCGTGGTGAATCGGATTCAAAGTATGAGGACAATGAGGTGAGTTCTCTTGAGGAAGCTATTCTTATTTTAAGTGCAAAAAATAAGAAGTGTGAGAAGATGTATAAAAAACAAGAGTTCATGATTGAATCTCTAAATACTGAAATTGCTAGATTGAAATATCTTACTCCTGATGATGATGATTGTAAAAATTGTGAGATTTTAATGAATGAAATTTTAAAAATTAAAGAAATTAATGTTGCTCATGATTTGAAATTGAAATCTTCTTTTGCTCTTGGATTTGCTGTGTACACACGCACTTTAGATGAATTTTTTTAACTAAAAAATTATTGAAAAAATATCAAGTTGCTTTTTATGCTAGTTCGATGTTTAACATGATTTGTGCTAAAAAGTTAAAACAACACAATATTTTGAATTGCTCAACATGTACACTAAACAAGATGAGATTGAAAGATGCTTTGCATCGTGTTGAGTATATGGAAAATATTGTAAAATCTGATGAAGTGGTTTCTTGTCCAAAATGTCGTAAAACCAAAGATGTCATGGTAGATTGTGAAAATTGTGCAAATTTGGGAAAAGAGGTTTCTTATTTAAAAAATTCTTTGACAAGATTTTCTAATGGTAAGAAACAACTTAACGTGATTTTGGATCAATCAAAAGTGAGCACTCATAATCGTGGTATAGGTTTTGACACTAATGCCTATTTTACAAATCATCAACCTGCTGTTTTGAGCGTAACTGAAAAAGGTGAAGTTGTAACAAAACCTGAACCAAAGAAAACGGTTTTTAAATCTGCTGGGATTTTGCCTTCTCGTTCGTTAACGGTTCAAGAAACAAAGTCTTTGATTGCGAAACCATCAATTTCAAAACCATCTAATTCAAAAACTTCTTGCCGTGAGAAGTACACTTGTTCTTTTTGTGGAAAAGATGGACATTTGGTTGGTTTTTGTTTTAGACTTGCCCGTAAAGAGAAAAAGAAAAAAGAGATTGCTTTTGCGAAACAAAGATGGCAAAAATCGGCTTTTGGTTCAAGGAGCACGGTCAGATCGCAGGTGTTTAGGCGGTCAGACCGGCCAGGCCCGGTCAGATCAGCTAGACAGCAGTGGTCAGACCGGTCTCGGGGTAATTTTGCGTGTAATTCAAATCGAATTTTTGTGAAACGACAAGGTAAGTTTTCAGGTAAGTCTGATTCTGTTTTTGTTCGTACATATGTACCTACTGGTTCAAATGGTCATGTGACTCAGTGTTGGATTCAAAAATTTCTTATTTCTAACCCCAACACGGAGATTTCGACATCTTCTTGTTCATAGGTATTTTGGCGGCATACTCCCCATTTGTCTTCAAAGTGGAGACGGTGATTGCTTTTCAAGGTAACATCAATTTACTTTTGGGTTAACATAATTTTTGTTCTACTTCCTCGTTTATTAGTTTTTCATATGCTAGTTTTGAGGTAGTAGTTTTTTTTAATAATACAAGTTAATATATGTCAATTCTTGAATACTTTGATGATATTGTTAGCAATTGGATGTTTTTTTAAAAAAAAATCTTTGATTTCTTCTTGATTTTTCTTCGTGGAGAGTTGGGAATAATTCATCCTTTTGGAATGGTTTGAGGGGGAGTTTTTGTGCTCTTGGTTTTATCAAGCAACAATTGAAAGAAACAAATTGAAAGAGAACTTTTGTATTATATATATAGTGTTTTCTTTGTTCATGCTAGCAATACTTTGAAGGTTTATTTGTCTATTTTATAGCTTGTATGAATTTTAGTATTTTCATAAGGTTTAGATATTGCTTTTTAAGGAAGATGATGCATGACACTTAAATTTCATATTTGAATTAATGAAATATGCAATATTGATACTAATGCATAGGTTGGATTGTGAATGCTTATATATATGCTTTGTTGAATTGTTATTCCTCAAATAGCTTTAAAATTGCTCATTGTGCAAGAGAATTAAAAACATTTATGTGAGAAAAAAATGAATACCGAATCCTTGGAAACAGTCTTGACGACAAGGACGTATTCGATATGAGCAAAAATAATGGGTACCGAATCCTTGAAAACAGTCTTGACGACAAGGACATATCCGGAATAATTGAGAAAAATATGAGCAAAATTAGGTTCAAATAAATATGAAAAAATTTTCTTGGTTGTTTTGTGCTAAAGCTAATTTGGGAAAGAGTAATGATTGCAATAAGTCTATATGTGTGGATTTATTTTTCAACCTATGTGTTTGTAAAGATGTTGCGTTATAAATCTTTTGAATTCATGAATCTTGATTGCATTATTGAACTTAATTGTAAAATCTTTGGTTTATGATTATACTCTAGTATATGCTTACTATATAATTAATGGGTTTATCTTCTCTTTGTTGCAATACATGACATGAATTACTATATGTATGTTATTAAGTTCTTGAATATTAATTGCACATAATTTCTATGCTTGATGAAATCATTGTCAAAAGGGGGAGAAGAGATATAAACAATGCAAGTGTTTTTCTTTTGTTTTTCTTTCTTTGTTTTTCTTTCAAAGGAGGAGAAAATTTTTATTTTTGTTTTTATTTTTCCAGACACCAAAACAAATATTTTTGATGGGTTTGACAATGTGTTCATCAAGGAAGAGATTGTAAAATCAAAGTGTGTTTGATTCTTTTGTTGTGATGAGCAATTGGCATCTGAGGTTATTGGTTTTGATATTTGGAGTTTATTTGCGACGTGGTTTGTGAGATGATTGAATTTTCAGACGGTGAACAGGGACTGTTATTTTGTTGGGTCCGGTCAGACCGGGCAGGCAAGGCCGGTCAGTCCAGAGGTATGTGTGCGGTCTATAGATGGATACTATGCGTATGTAATACTGTTGTGTGCTAACAATAAGTCAAGTTGGTGATAGCTTGTGCTCGGATATGGTTTCTTTGTTTGATTCATGTGCAGGTAATCTTTACGTCTCAGGAGAGTATTGCCGGTGATGGATCGGGAGTCAACTTGGAGATAAGGTGACGTCCGGACGGTCAGATATCATGCGGGATACTTAGGCTAAAGATTAATGCATGTGGTTGGTGAAGATTCCATATGGCATACGATGTAGGTATTGTGTGCTTATGGGATGCGGAGTCGAATTTGGAAGGAGTCCAAATTTGGTACAATTGGAATATGTAATGTTGGTTTCTTGTACGGGAAGGTTTCCTAGGTGGATTAGGACTTCTTGTATGAGTTTGGTTCGTGGTTTTAGGCTGCCTACCTTATGTATAAATAGAGAGGGAGGGTGTGGTCTCCCGGTATCGCTTTTGAGAGCATTGAGTTGTGAGTTTTAATTAGGGTTTCGAGTTTAGTCGAGATTTTCGTGAGGAGTGCTGTTGTTGCACTTTGTAAACACAGAGAGAGGTATTAAAGTTGTCATCTACATTGAGAGATCTTCAATTTGTGTTTGCTTGGGTTCGGCGGTCTAATCGGCGAATCATAGGCGGTCAGACCGGAGGCATCATAGCGGTCAGACCGGCAGGATAGGGTGGTCAGACCGATGGCACAGGACGGTCAGACCAGCAGATCTACTTCAGTCAGACCGATCTACATCGATTTGAGGGTAACTTGTAATTCCGCTAAAAGTTTTGGTTTTTGGATACTTCAACCATTTACCCCCTCTGGTTGGCTTAGTTCTTGTTCTTCAATCCTACAACTGGAAACTACATGTAGTTCGTGAAGAGAAAAGGAGAATTGTTGGATTGGACAATATTCCAGATGAAGATGATTATAACCAGCACGTCCACGGCGTGGGTCAAGAAATACCTCTAGAAAAGGAGGAAGAAGATGAGGTTCAACATGCACGCGTCGACCATGAGGAAGGACTATTTTTGTAAGATAGGTCCAGTATGATCATGTCTAATTTTGTGTAGTACACATGTATATTATCTTGGAGATAGTTTGAAGAGCTGTACTATTTTGAAACATGTTGGAGAACTTTTGAAATATTTAAGTCTAATGAAATAATTTATTGCCTATGAAATAGCTAAGAAAATATGTAAGAGCCCATAATTTATAAAATAAATTAATACCTTTGAAATGAATAAAAAATAATATTGTTAGAATCAAAATAGTTAGAGAAAGTATTTAAGTCCAATGAAATATTTATAAAATAATGCCTTTAAAATGAATAAAAAAATTATTATATTACTTATGAAATAGTTAAAAAAAATGTGGGAGCAAATATAGTCAAAATTGTTACTCATGAAAGTCAGACGGTCAACCTCACCGGTGACGGGCAAGAGAGCTGGCGCTATCACAGGTGACCTCATTTGTGACGGGCCCTTCTTTGCAGCTCGTCACATGTGACATTACCTATGACGGGCCTTGGGGTAGAGCCCATCACAGGTGACATTACCTATGACGGCCTCCGCCCTCTAGCCCGTCACAGGTGAGGTTGACTGGGTACCAGGGTTGGACTGGCGCCCTCAGATCTAGATCTCTCTCACAACTGCCGCCTCCCCGAAGACCGTCAGTCGCCGCTTCCTCGCCATCGACCGCCAGTCGTCTCCTCGGCCTCCATCGACGCTGGTCGTAGCCACCACTGACACCGGCCGCACTCGCCTCCCTGGCCTCCACCGACACCGGTCGCGACCTCCCCAGCCTCCATGATGACAGCCGTTGCCTCCTCGGCCTCCACTACACCGACAGCCGCACCCATAGCAAAAAGATGACGCCGATCGTCGCATCTCCGGCCTCGACGACCCTGGTCGCCACCTCCTCGGCCTCAACGACACCAGCAACCACACCCCCGGCCTCCACGACATCGGCAGTTGCCTCACCGGCCTCCATGATGCCGACCGCCGCACGTCCGCCCTCAATGACGGCGACAGCCGCTCCTCTTCCTCGTGGTGAGCCACCCCCTATCATTCATCTTCTTTTTGTCAATTTGATGTTTTCTAGTATCTCTAAGAGCAAAATATGTATACCGCAACTAGATCATTGTTATATTTGAGAAATTGTGAGGAAATTTTATGAAATGCTATAGGAAATTTTTTACGAACTTTGATGACATGAGTTGGAAAATTTTAGGAAATGCTTTAGGTAATTTTTATGAACTTTCGGAAAATGACATGGCAAATTTTAGTTAGGAAATGTTTGAAAATTTTAGTTGTTTCTTTGCTGCAGCAGTGTCTTAGGAACATGAACAGTTCATGTCTGGAGGGACAAGTGGATATGTTTCCTGTCGTAACCCTCGAACGCAGAATAGGCTACCGATCACCCGACAACTTATCACCGAGGTGGATGAAAGTGATAGGACTACGGCGCCGAGGAGTATCATAGGGAAATGGTCTAACTGTTGCAGGTGGGTAGCACATAACCATTTTGGGAATCCTACATAAAGATATTGGCAAGGCCCCAGAGGACAAGAAAGAGCGAGCGTGGACGACATTAGTCAAATGGTTCGGCTATCCCGCTGAAGCAAAAGAAAGGCTGAAGCGGAAGGCATTGCAAAAGATGGGCAAGTCTTGGAAGAATTTCAAGTGGAAGCTTTTCTCGGAATATGTCATCCTGCCCGGTAATCGGACCCCATTCGGAGAGTACCTGCAAATAACAGAGAAGGTGTGGAAGGAGTTCTGCGATGTCAAAAACACTCAAGAGTTCAGGGACTCAAGCAAGGCCCATCGATTACTGCAACAACGGAATGAGCATCCACATTGGCTCGGCACGGCAAGGTACATCAGCAAGAAAGAGATATGGGCTCAAGAGGATGAAGCTGTAGCTGCAAAAAATGTCCCTGCCCCTTTTGCTGACATCCCTGAACCATGAGCTCGAAACTAGGCTAGGGCTAGGGGTAAGGTGAACCAGGACGACACCATTACATTCCCAAACCAAAATGATGCCATCGTCTATCAGCAACTTGTGAGTATCCTACTAACTTAAGAAATGCTCTACTCGCGAGTTCGCATGGTAATACATCGTACATGTTTGTAACGATGACTCTTATTTTCTATAGATGGGGTTGGTTACCGAACAAACTTCACAAAGCGAGGTAGAGTCCGTGCCGAAGAGGCTAGAAGATGACATCCTCACGAGGATGCTAGGAAATCTAGAACATCTTGGCCGGACTTGGGGAATAGGCTCCGATGTGCCATGGAAGCATGGGTTGCCCCAGTATAGCTCGCAATATCGGAAAAGGAAAGCTTCAAAAGAAGAGAGGGAAGCCCGCATGAAGGAGCAGCTTAAGGAGGAGGTCATTCAAGAGCTGAAGCAGGACATGGACGCTAGGGCCGAAGAAAGGGTGGCCAAGGTCCTCGCTGACATGAACATAGCTCGAGGGTGTGACCATGAGACATAGCCAAGTCCTCATCCACATGTTGACGCGAGCCCGTCACAACACAGGAGTAGTTGTGCATCCACAGAGTTGCCTAATCTCTTGGTCCAAGTACCAGCTGTGATGGACCACATAGAGGTAATTGGTACTATACGATCCATCTCTTTTGAAAAGCCTCACCCTTGACATGTTTCAATATTAAATTATTTCTTTACAATGCATGACGTAGCGCAGTGTGTTTTAGTGGTTAGGGTCACACCAACCTTTGCGTTAGAAGTCGCAGAGGGCATGGCTTACAAAACCACCATAACAGAAAGGGTGCACAACACAGACCTCATGGATGGATATGCCAAGGTGTCAATCGATTAGGTCATGCCCAACTGGCTGTCGCCACTGCCCGCCCCCGAACGATGAAATTCTTACTTTAGGCGATGCGTGCAAGATGTACATATAATGGCCCAAGACAGATATTATTGTAAAAGTGATTCCTTGTCTAAGTCAACCGATGGAACATACACCTCCTAAGTCCCAACTATCAATTGAAACTCCTCGTGGACTGGCAATGACAGAACCACATTCACCCTGGGCACATTGCATGGATTTGGCTGATATAGTTGCCACCTTGACTCCAATTAAGACCACACGCAAGATCGATAGCTCCCCACCACTTGTCAAGAGACAGAAAACTAAACGGGGTCATGCTAAAGGCAAGGGAAGGTCCTAGAGATGGAGTCGGTGCCCTAAAAGCAGCGTGTGCTCGCGCAGTTTGTCTAGGCATGCCTTTGGTGGAGGACAATGTGTTAGTTGTAATAGGTATTGCATATCGACAATTGCACAAACAGTACATGGAGTTGAGCAATGCCAAGCGAAAAAATAGGGAGTCCACTATAATTGGACATCACGACCACCAGCCGTTCCTATCGACCCCGGCCTATATTACTGTAGGCTTTGATAACCTTTTCGATCTATTTAAGATCCAGAAGCTAGAGACGAGTCTTCTTAAATGTTACTCATTGTAAGTGCACCGTACCTCCATGTGATTTGCTAGTAATTTCTTCATAAATTAATGCTAATATGTACTGCATGTCTTAAGGTTGTGTTGGCTGGAAGCTCGTCGAACTGGTAACCACGTTGGATTCTTAGATCCAATGATGATCAACGAGGTCAACCTCCAAACCAAAGTAGATGATGTGGTTGAGTACGTGAACCGATGCTTATGGGCCCACCAAGATAAGGAGTACATCATGTGTGCACATAATCAAGAGTAAGGAGACAATACCCTTCGTCTAGATTATTTTAGGGGATTCTTATTACTGACGCTACATAACCACCGTGCAGGTGCCACTGAATTCTGTTGGTCATGGTACCTAAATGGAATAAGATTTACTACCTTAACTCCAATAGGGCGAAAATGTATAATTTGAGTGCATTCACCAATGCCATAAATAGGGCTTGGGAACCATATGTTGCAAAGGGAGGTAGGCACAGAGAGAGCAATGACGACCTATATCATGACACCGATTTGAAGTGCGCACAATAGAACGTTGACCAGTGTGGTTTCCATGTGTGCCACCACATGTCGACATTCCTAAAACAGGTGAACGATTCCGACCCTAAGGTTTGGGCTCAATGCCAATTCGACGATTTCGAAACTAACATCATTCCTCTATACGTACTAACCTCTGTCTTATTCAAGAGAGAGTTGCAGCTGACTAGAAGATTAGCGCTATCAACCCCCCTCCTTCCCCTGCGCACGCTATCAGAGGCGAAATTTACGCCTTCATTCTTAGCGAAATCATGAACAAGAAAGGAGCATTTTATCTTAAGCAGCTCGTCGAACTGTTAGATGTGGTCTTGTAACAAGTGTGATTCTATGTTGTGAAAGACAATATTATTTACTTTCATATATGCAATCGTCTATTTACTAAGAGTATTTGTATTTGGTTCCTTGGTTATCAAATAATCACATAATGTGAGGTTCTCATGGACCCAAGTTAACTTGGGTGATGCATACACTGACCAGCTAAGACACCCTGGGTCATTGAGAACCTCGTATTCTGTCATTTTTTGATAATTGGAAGGAGTCGACTAGAATATGTATTTAGTAAGATTATTTGTAGTTAGTATGAGGTAGTTTACTATAATATGATCCTTTGTTATCAAATCATCACCGGATAGGAGGTGTTGAGCGATCCGTGTTGGTTTGGTCGGATTAGCGTGTACACTAACCAACTAAGACAACACGGGTCACTCAACACCTCGTATTCTGTCATTTTTTGATAATTTGAGGTAGTTTAATAGGATATCTATGTAGTTGGTTCCTTGGTTATCAAATCATCACAAAATTCATATATGCAATCGCATATTTAGTAAGTAAAGTGTAGTTAGTTCCATGATTATCGAATCATCACAAAATATGAGGTCCTTAGGGGGGCAAGTTGGTTTGGTCGGGTTAGTGCATTCACAGAACCGACTAAGACACCTTGGCACCCCTAGGACCTCGTATTCTGTCATTTTTTAATAATTTGAGGTAGATTAGTAGGATATCTATATAGTTAGTTCCTTGGTTAGTCAAATCATCACAAAATTCATATATGCAATTGCCTATTTAGTAAGTAAAGTATAGTTAGTTCCTTGGTTATCGAATCATCACAGAATATGAGGTTTTTAGGGGGCCAAGTTGGTTTGGTCGGGTTAGTGCATTCACAGAACCGACTAAGACACCTTGGCACCCCAAGGACCTCGTATTTTGTCATTGTTTTGATAATTTGAGGTAGATTAATAGGATATCTATATAGTTAGTTCATTGGTTAGTCAAATCATCACAAAATTCATATATGCAATCGCCTATATAGTTAGTTCCTTTGTTTAATACGCCTTACATCTACTCATTATTTACTACATTGTATCGTTCAATTATTTCTCTTTTTTTAAAATGACAGGTCGTCGTTATTCTTCAAAAGGCATAGGCTAAAAAAAACTTGGGTAAATTTGTGGCTTCATGTGGAAATTAAGAAATTGAGTAAGTTTGTGCCTTCACAGGCTCAAAAGAAATGTGAGTTGGGAATGTGTGATGCGATTGTGACTGTCTATGATGTAATTTCTGTGAGAATTTGGAATGCTTGTGTGTATGATGTCATTTTTGGGATGAATTTGTGCTGAACTGAGGAATATGTGATATTGGGATGAATCTGGGCTGGGATATCTATGATGTTCTGTTTTTCAGAGGGCGTAGCTAGCAAATCCTGAGGCTAGCTAATATTATAAAATTATTTTTTTTCGAAATTACCTCATCACTGATGGGTGGTAAACAAAGGCCATCACAGGTGACCTTGGCTGTGACGGCCCTCTACTATAATCTGTCAGAGGTGAGTCACCTGTGACGGACGCCAAGATACATTCGTCAGAGATGGCATTATCTCTGACGGGCAATAAATTTTAAATCCGTCATAGGTGTCTCACCATTGACAGGTTGCAACCACTTATGGGCTTGTGGAGACCCTCACCTCTGACGAGCCTAAAAATACTGGCCCGTCAAATGTAACTGTCACCTCTGATGGTCCGCCGTCCGTCAAAGGTGACTAGAGTCATCAGTGATCACTATTCTCTGACCAGGGCCAAGCCCGTCAAAGGTGAGAGTTATGGTCCGTCACAGATGATCCGGCGTAGTGGTTTAAGCCAAAGTTAAGATGATTTTCAAATTATCTGAATATAATTGTAGAGCTCATTTTGTTTTGTCCAATTCGAGTTCTAACCATCTTAGCATGCATGTCGAAATTCCATCGTTATCCTTTAACAGGAAGAAAGAGAAGCATTTCTCATCACTTTTTATATATGCCGGCCTGAACAATTAATATGTTCGGCCTTAAAAAGAAAGTCAACAACACCACACTGCACTACACCGTACGAAAATACCATTGACCGATTACCAAAAGAAGAGATCCCAGGCATCGATCGATTGTGTTTCCGTTCCACAAATACTACTAGTACATTTTTTTGGATTTATGAAGACCCCAATGATAAACAACCTAAGCTAGGCAATATATACGACCAGGAGCACATGATGATGATTTCTATATCCCCCACATGTTAGGCGACCTAGGTAGCTAGAAGCCCGCACATGCACGAGACACAGCAGACAGACAGGCAGGCAGGCAGGCAGCACAACGACGAAACGATATTATTCGCGATCAAATGCACATATATAATTATATACTATATATATGCAAGATCCTGCTTAATTGCCAATGCACGCAACGCCGTTGCAAAACGACCAATATATACTTACTAATGTAGCTAGTGGCATTTCGGACACGACAGTGAGCTGCACGCTGAGTTGCCGATAGATGAAAGTACATGCGGTGCTGGCCGGTCAGGAGCAGCGACCAACTCGCAGCCTCGCGTTGCTGCTGCGTTTCTGGGGCAAGACTTCGTGGCTGGCATCTATGCGGCTCGATCTCCTGTCTCGACGTGTTTGGAGAGGCCGACCAGATTAATTAATCGCGACTCGACAGGGAGTGTTAGTTCATTTTGGGCTAAAGAATGGGCGGTTAATTGGTTGAACCAACTGGACGGTTTACTTTAAAGGGCAATTGTTCCCTCTCGCCCGGCTATGATCGGCCGATGCTTCTATGAAACAGGTATGAAAAGATGGGGTAGCTAATGGAGGAATTTAACTTGTTAAAAGTGGCACCAACCTGCTGTCTGTGTTGGGGTGTATAAAAAGGCGGCACGCCCATGTGAGTGTTGGTGGCGAGAGGTAATACATATACATGGTGATATAAGAATATAATGTTGCTTTGTTACATATTCTTCTCTCATGTCTTCAATAAACCGGACTTTATTTCTAGCTAGCCTTGGCCGTCGATAGAAATGACGGGTAGGGATCGATCAGTTAAAGTGGGATAATTTAGCTTGGGGACCCAAGCATGCATGCAGGAGAGCCGAGCATGGTCACATAAAATCGTGCACCTACTCGTAGTATTCAGAGGCACGACGATATATATATATATATATATATATATATATATATATATATATATATATATATATATATATATATATAATATATATATATATATATATATATATATATATTATATATATATATATATATATATATATATATATATAAAGGCTGGCGTGCGGCACAGTTGCACTGCCACACGGGCGTATATTGGCATACATGCATTGGCATATTCTGACGTGAAAAAAGGGCCTGCGCGCCACCACAGCATCAGGCTGGGAACTGGTGTTAGAGCCGGAGAAGATCACTCACGGGCCATGCAGTGCACTCGCGTAGTACGTATGTAGCACGTACGTACGTCATCGCGTAACCGACTACACACGCAGCGCTGCTAGCTAGCCTAGCCTACGTCTACGTTCACGTACGCGCGCATCACATCACATGCAGCCGCAGACTAGCTTGCAGGAAGCCGGCCGTCCGCTGCGGCGCGCGGCCGAGAGCATGGAGGCGTGTCCCAACTTTTTCACCTCGGATTCGATCGCGCCCCGGCCCCCTGCGCGCACGCGGTCGTTGCCGCGCGCTGCTATAGCTACGCCCGCGAGACGCGGGGTGACGAGAGGAGGCGGGCACACGGCACGGCAACGCAACGGCACACGGGAAGGGAAAAAAAGCAGCACGCACACGCGCAAATTCACGGACTCCCCCCACCGATCCATCGCACCGGCCACCGGGAAAAAAGCAACGAGACGGGACGACCTGCGTGACCGGGCGTCACTGAGATGGATGGATGGTCTGGACGCCTCGGGATTGGGGATTGGGGGTTGGGGGGATCTTTCTCGGAAGGGAGAGCACAGGCCATGTCCGCGTTTACTGCCTGTCCTGTCGTATTCGCTTTCCACGACTAACCTCTTTCTTTTTTCTTTTCTTTCCTCGATTCGCCTTGTGACTGTCACTGGCTGGCTGCGGCAGCGAGATGTTGCCGTCGCGCATGTTGGGGTGAACGTCTTTTCATGCATGCGGTCACTCACTGCCCCGTAGAATGTTTGTACTGTTCGGACCGCCAACCCAACGGCACTGCACGCGACTCCCTCCCCGTTACTGTTACAGTGGTGGTGGTGGGTTCGCCTTTTAAATTACTGCGCTGCAAAGCAGGAACAGTAAAGCTGATCAGGACTCAGGAGACATCTCACATCTATATGTCTCAGTTTTGGTGCTATAAGCAGTAGTCCCCCTATTAGAGATTATGATGGGCTAGAAAGATTTCCATGTGGAAAGTCACTATGGGCTTTGTGGGCTGCCAGTGACCTCACTGGGCACAAAGTCCGCTTCAAGTCCCTCAAACTAAGGGATCTAAAGTGGACTTTTTCCTTTTACTGGCCAGGTGCTGCAAAAGGAGAGCCGAAGTTAGTGTGGGCCTGTGGTCCCAAACGGCAGCTCACACACTGGGCCTAAACCCTCAATCCTAGCGTTGACCAGGTAAAAAATGCTCTGCCAACTGCCATGCCGTCTGCATTTCTTGACTCCGTTCTTCTGCTTCAGAATGTAAAGTTTTCTTGAAGCTTCCATTGACTTGTAAAGTTTTGATGATGACATGGACATTCAGGATACGGACTCTCAGGATTGTCAACCATCCGGCGACAAGAAATAGATACAGCATTAAAAATAAGTGAAATGAAAGGGAAAGCACACAGATGGATCCTACTGGCTTTGCATATGACTACTTCAGTTTGACTTTAGCTCAACCAAAAGAAGTCTCCACAATTAATCTTTAATACATAATCTAATCCTTGTGAAAAAAGAAGTATACAGATAGTACAGTAGTATTTTCTACATAGACGTGCTCAAACATGGATTGTATCTTATAAAAACGTAGGTAGATAGGTAAGTTGTCAGGCACTGATACTGACGGAAGATCATGACAAGGAAAGCAGTATCTACGCAGTCAAATACATCAGCACACTCAGGCTGAGTTCGGCAGCCCTGTGTTGGGAAAAAATTTCTTCGCACGAAAAACGGAACGATTCATTAGCATATG
The DNA here is from genome assembly GCA_008326285.1 of Oryza officinalis. Taxonomy (NCBI): domain Eukaryota; kingdom Viridiplantae; phylum Streptophyta; class Magnoliopsida; order Poales; family Poaceae; genus Oryza; species Oryza officinalis. The sequence continues at coordinate 34,591,573 of BDMV01000006.1, read as the reverse complement.
ATTAATTTAGTATTTACTAATTTTTTTTCAAAAATAGATTAATATGATTTTTTTAAACAACTTTCGTATATAAACTTTTTAAAAAAACGCATCATTTAACAGTTTAAAATGTGTGCGCGCGAAACATGAGGAAATAGAGTTGGGAATTAACACTCCCAACCAAAAGCATCCTTTGGTACTCCATATTTTGATTTGGACGGTCATTCAAACAAAATTCCTTCTCTATATTTCTCTACTCCAACAAATCATTTTGGTACTCCATCTCTTGATTTGGACGGTCATTCAAACAAGATTCCTTCTCTATATTTCTCTACTTCAATAAATCATTCATATTAGATACTGTATATCACCTCTCATATATTTTAATAATATCTTTTCAACCAACTTTGCTATGTATACCTTTTTTTATTTTAAAGCCTGGACTAGTTAAAAAAAATAATACCTCGCTATTCGCTATTAATCGCAAAACATGCTTCACTGGTAGTTAAATAATCTATGATGGTTGATTAAAAAAACGTACTACTACGTTTAATGTGAACGTAATAAAGAAAAAAATATAAAAAAGGAGCAGATAAGTCTCGTTCCCCAACCCCAGCTGCACAAGATGCGCGATGCGGCCAATGCGGCCAGGCGAGCGAAGCGAAGCGGCATGGCGGGTCCTCGGGCACCCGGCGGAAGCAGAGAAGAGGGCCGACGGGCGGGGCGGCGCGGCGCTCGTGGGTAGAGATGGAGGAGCAGCAAAGGGGCGGCGCGGCTCCGACGATTGGCGCGGTCGACGCCGCACCGGAGGAACGTCGGCGCTTCTATTCCGGCACCTAGGGGAGCGACTCGATCCGGATGGTGGTGCGAGTTCGTTCCGGAGACGGATAGTTGCGGGATGGCTCTGGTTTCTCTCTCCGGAATAGCGCATGCGCTACCGGAGGCACGGATGGCGTATCAGCTGGAGCCGGATTTGCTGGGGTGGCTGATGCGCCGGTGGTCGCGCGCCCGCGCCCCCGCGCCATCAGTTCGCCCCCTGTCTCTCCTCTCTCCTCTCTATACGTATGTATATATACGTATAAGTTTGTATACATATAATTTTTATATGTATATATATACGAATACAAAGTTTGTATACATATATACAAATTTTATATGCATATATATATAAATTTTTTATACGTACATAATAAAATATAAAAAACGAGAGAAAAACCAAAAAAACATGTATACAAAGTTTGTATACGTATGTATAAAAAAATGCATAAATATATATATATATATATGTATATGTACATATACAAACTTTGTATACGTACAAAATAAAAAACCGAAAAAAGAAAAAAACGGAAAGAAAAACCGAAAAAACACATATATAAAAGTTGTATACGTGCGTGTACAAAGTTTGTATATGTGTGTATATAAAGTTTATATACATATGTATAAAAAAAATACATGTTTACATACATGTATGCAAAGTTTGTATATATACATATTAAAAAACCAAAAAAACCGGCGCACATGGCCCTCCTGCGTGCGTTCTGCTGCCTCCCCTCCGCGCGCGTCACGTATTCGCGCCGCGCTGGAGGGCGGGCACGCGGTTGGTCAGTTTTTTCGGGATTTTTCTCCTCCATACGCTATTTCGTGGATGAAAGATGAGATGGAGTATCTGTTGAGGATGCTCTTAGAGCAAGTTTAATAGTATATCTAACTATTGGCTATTAGTTAATATTAAAAATTAACATGTATAGATTTTATTTTTTCTCTTCTCTCTTTTTCTCATTATGAATTTAATGTAAATATTTTACAGCATGTGTATAGCTAGCTCTTACATTAAAGGCAACACTCATCACTTTTGTTTATCACTCATCATTTTTGTTTATCTCTCTCGTTTACATAGTATATAGTTGGCTTATAACTCACTGTTATGTTTGCTCTTAGACACACTGCTATGGTTCATCGTGGTCCAGACAGTAATGATGCTGAAGGGAGATTTGGTTCACCCATGATTCCTTCGTTGAAGATTGATGAACTGGTAACAACAAAATTGAAATCGAGATCTTCCTGCACAGTGGCTGCATCCTCCAGAACCTTCAGAACAGTTGACATCGAAGGCCTTCTGTTGCTATGAAGCTGCAGGCACCACATTGCGAGATGCATCATGTGCATTACATCTTCAGAATGAAGCTGCATGTCATCCATCCGGTGGTTAATCATATCTAAAAGCTTGTCATTGCTGGCGCTCTCTTGCAACAAGCTCATCAGGTGAAGGGCTCCCTCTGGCTGCGAGTGATCCAAGTTTCTCCTACCACATATAATTTCTATCACCACGACACCAAAACTGTAGACATCTGCCTTTTCAGTTATAGTGGAGGTTAGCGGTTCTGGAGCCAGATACCTTGGCGTTCCTCTCATTCTGGTCATCACTCTGCTCGTCTTTGTCAACCAGCTTGGCGACTCCAAATCAGAGATCTTCGCATTAAACTGGTCATCAAGAAGGATGTTTTGGGGTTTGATGTCCAGATGAACAATCCTTTGCCTGCATCCTTCGTGCAAATAACATAAACCTCTCCGCAATGTCAGAGACAATCTTATGTCTAAGGGGCGACCATCTTTTTCATCAAAGATCCATCTGTCCAGCTATCCATTTGACATGTACTCATAAACCAGAAGCCTGTGGTTCTTCTCAGCGTAGAATCCGATCATTCGAACCAGGTTGACGTGATGAATGCTACCGATAGTCTGAACCTCTGTAAGAAACTCCTCTTTACACCGACCAACACTGTCCAAACGTTTCACTGCAATGTTTTCATCTTCCATCTTCCCTTCAAATACTGTCCCAGATGCGCCTTCACCAATCTTGTTGGAGAAATCCCCAGTGGCTACTTTCAACTCCTCAAAACTAAACTTTCTTGGCATTCCAGGCGGATGTTCAATATGTTCTCCATCCACTCGTTCTCTGCAGGTTCTCATCCTGATAAGCAGAGCAATGGAGAAGAGCAAAGAAACAGTTCCAATTATTATACCCACTAGAATTCCAGTCCCGAACGTCTTTTTCATATATCCCTGCAGGAGTAATATCGTTCAACTTGATAAATGCCCTGGAGTTGTAGAGGCTTGGTGCTGTAGTCTGGAGTTTGTGCAACGAGAATAGCTGTGACTGAAGGAAACATGTGCCGTTTGTGTCGTTCATCCTGAGCTTGAAATAAGCAGCCTTGCAAGAACAATTCGCTAAGCAACCTGAAAGACAATCTGATTGTTAGATTAACTATCTATATTGTACTTATCCTATATGCAAACGGATTAAGATGGCTGGTAGTTTGTTATTATTCCGTGTAAGTAGGATCCCAGCCAATCTATCTATGCGCATATATATATGTATCTGTACTGTGCCGATTTGGGCACCAAGTGAAACACGTACCGTCGCACCGACGACGTTCATCTAATCTAGGTTTTCTCTCATGGTATCAGAGCCTTCGACATAGATTGTCATGGCATCTTCCTCCTCATCCACCACCGCCAGCAATCCATTGTTTGGCGTCCACATCTCAGAAAAATTGACCAAGCAAAACTATGTAGTTTGGTCGGCTCATGTCCTAGCGACCATTCGAGGCGCGCGGCTGGAGGGCCATATCAATGGCAAGACCATCGCTCCTTCTACTGAGATCGAGAAGGCAGGTGCCAAGGAAGGAGACAAGGCCACAATGGTGGCCAATCCTGCCTACGAGGAGTGGTTTGCCACCGATCAACAAGTGCTTGGTTTTCTGCTCTCCTCCCTGTCACGAGATGTTCTCAGTCAGGTAGCAGGCGCGACCTAATCGGTTCGGAAAAATCAAAAGAATAGAATTGATCCGAACGGATCGAAAAGAACCAAACCCTTACCTCGTCGCCGGTCATCTCCGACGCCGGCAAAGGGGAAAAGGGGGAGGGCACAGGGCACCGCAAAGAAGCTCCTCGACGGCCGTGCGCGCACCCGCGGGTGCACGCGCGTGCCGGCGAGGGGGCCCGTAGCGGCGCCGCCATCTCCATCGCCGTTCTCCGTCTCTCACCGCACGAGGGATAGAGACGGTGGGGGGGAAAAGAGAAAAGAGGGGCCGGCGGCACGAGGTCTCCGGCCATGGCGCGGCGGCGCGAGGACCGCCGGCGGCGGCGACGCCGCTCCGCACGCCATCGGCCGCGCGCGCAAGAGAAAGGGGCTAGGGTTTTTCGGGCGGCGGCGTCGGCGGTGGTTTTGACCGGCCGATCTCGGCGCGTGGCCGTCCGATCGCTAGGGTGGACGGCCGGAGTCGGCTTGGCCAAATATGGCCCAAGCGGGCGCGCGGTGGGGGCTGATTTCCCGGCCCAGCCCAGGTTGCGGCCTGGGAAAGGGGGAGTCCTGCCCGCCCGCGCAAAAAGGCCGTGGGCCGCAAAAACAGAAGTCTGTTTTATGTCCCTCGGGGCCGAAAATAGAGAAAAGATTTTTTCTTTTAAATTTTGCCAATTTTCATGCAAATTTCAATAGAATTTTTTAATTGTTTTTTGCATGTTTTACCTCTATTTAAATTTGAACCAACGGGAGAATTTTTACAAGAGAGTAAAATTATAGAATTTGCTACTGTTCATGTGAATTTTAATAGAGTTTTCCGCTGCAAATAGATGAAATTGATAAAATTAGTGTTTCTAAAATTAAATTTCGAACCAACGGGAGAATTTAATTTTAGGAACATTAATTCTGTGCTATGATGTTGTAATTTTCTGACCAACGTTGATAATTGCAATGTTATAGCTATGGCTCTATGTGTCATGTCTATTTTCTGCCCAACGGTGATGTAGACTTAATACATAGTATTTTTAATGTTAATTTTTGTTTTCACTGTACATGATTATTTCAGGAGGCTACTCTTGATGGGTTGCATAAAAGATATTCCAACCCTGAAGGGAGATAACTACGGAGAATGGAAAAGAAAACTCGACCTTGCTTTCATTTTGGGAGAGGTGGACTGGGTGTTGACCACCCCACGTCCTATAGCACCTGCTGCACTTGTCAGAGGTGAAAACGAGTCAGATGCTGACTGGCAAAAGAGAGAGAGGGACAATGCTCCCCTCATCATGTCGTATGACGTTGAGCATACGAAATGGTCCCTAGCCAACAAGAAATGTTTGGTTGTGGTAAAGAACACGATTGAGCCAACCATATTGGGCTCAATCCCAGAGTGTGACGCCGTCTCAGAGTACCTCGAAAGAATAAAGAGCCAGTTTACTGGTTCTTCAAAGACTTATGCCACACAACTGATAAAGCAGCTTGTGACAGAGAGGTACCATGGAGGTGGTGTCAGAGATCACATTCTTAGGATGAGCAACATGGCTTCCAAGTTGAAGCCAATGGATTTGGGCATTACAGATGACTTTCTGGTCCATCTGGTTATGGCCTCATTGCCAAAGCTTTTTGACAACTTTGTTGTCAACTACAATATAAGTCCAGAGAAATAGAATTTTGAAAAGCTCATCGCTAATTGTGTGCAAGAGGAGGAAAGAATTAAAGAGGCCAATGGTGGCTCAATTAACTATATTAAAGATAACAAGAAAAGAAACCCCAAGTCTCCCTCCTCAAAAGCCAAACAGCCTCAGCATCTACCTCAGCAACAACAGTTTACTGTTGAAAAGGATCAGTGCCTACACTGCAAGAAGACAGGACATTACAAGAAAGATTGCCCTGACTTCCTGAAAATGATCATGGCAAAGAAAGGTGAGAACATTATTTCATTCGTAAATGAATCTCATTATGTTGGCTATTCCAGATCCACATGGTGGACTGATTCTGGAGCAACTATTCATGCTTGTAATTGTTTAAAGGCATTCCGTTCGACGAGGACTACGCAAAGAAGCGAAAGATCCATTAGAGTTGCCAATGGAGTTGAAGAAAAGGTTGAAGCTATTGGCGATCTTTCTATAGAGCTCCCGAATGGCTTCACACTTTTACTTCGAGATGTTTTTTATGTTCCTTCTTTGCAAAGAAATTTAATAAGTGTATCCAAATTGGATTTTGATGGATATGATTGCCGTTTTGGAAATGGCAAATGCGAACTATGGTATAATAATGCATGTATTGGTCTTGCTGTGTTGCAAGATGAGCTTTATTTGTTATCTCTTTCTGAGAATGTGAATGTTGTGTCCTCGTTGACAAAAGAAAACAAGAAAAGAAAGCGAACTCCCGATGTCTCATCGAAATTATGGCACTGCCGTTTAGGCCATATTTCGAGGGGGAGAATTGAGAGACTAGTTAAGAATGAAATTCTTCCTCCATTGGAGTTCTCAGACTTAGAACAATGCGTAGAATGCATTAAAGGAAAATTTGTAAAGAGCATCAAAAAGGGTGCACAGCGAAGCACAGGAATATTAGAGATCATTCATACAGATATTTGTGGTCCATTTCCTGTGAAAAGTGTGGATGGCTATGACTCGTTCATAACATTCACAGACGATTACTCCCGATATGGTTATATTTATCCAATTAAAGAAAGATCAGAAGCATTGGATAAATTTAAGATATTCAAAGCTGAAGTTGAAAATCAGCATGATATAAAAATTAAAGTAGTAAGATCTGATCGTGGGGGGGAGTACTATGGTCGGCATACGCCTTATGGGCAAGTCCCCGGATCTTTTGCAAGGTTCTTACTAGAAAATGGTATAGAAGCCCAGTATTCAACACCGGGCGAACCTCAACAGAATGGGGTAGCTGAAAGGCGTAACCGTACTCTTATGGATATGGTGCGTAGCATGATAAGCTATTCCACCCTACCATTGGGTTTATGGATGAAGGCGTTAAAAACCGCCATTCATATCCTCAACAGAGTTCCAAGCAAATCGGTGCCCAAAACACCGTATGAGCTATGGACAGGAAGAGTACCCTCGCTAGCTCACCTCCGTGTGTGGGGGAGTCCTGCGGAGGCTAAAGTATTCAACCCAAACCTTGGCAAGTTAAATTCCAAAACAGTAAGCTGCCAATTTATTGGCTATCCTGAAAGATCAAAGGGTTATCGTTTCTACTGTCCAAACAGTTATACAAAGTTTGTAGAAACGAGACACGCCGTCTTCTTGGAAGACGAAGTGATTAGGGGGAGCTTGGTAGTTCGAGAGATTGATCTTGAGGAAAGGCGGGTGTCTGTACCCGCTCCGTCAATTCAAGACCCTTTCTTCTCTCTACCTGCTGACGTTGAACCCACAATGCATGACGTTGCGGTACCAACACCTGTTGTTATCTCTCCTATGGCAACAATGAATGAAAGTGAGGAACCTGTTCTATAGGATTCAACAGAAATCGCTGCCACACCAGAGGAGGAGTTGCAACAGCCTCAAACAGATAATGTGCCAGAACAGGAGGCCCTTAGAAGGTCTAAAAGAGTCAGAAGATCGGCTATCCGTGATGACTATGAAGTTTATAATATAGAAGAGTCGCATATGCAGGATGATCCCACCTCATATGAAGAGGCCATGAGAAGCGCTTGCTCATCTGAATGGTTGGAAGCCATGAAAGATGAAATGAAATCAATGAAACTAAACGATGTCTGGAATTTGGAAGAAATTCCTAAAGGAGCCAAAACAGTAAGCTGTAAATGGGTCTACAAAACTAAATATGACTCCAGAGGGAATATAGAAAAGTTTAAGGCGCGACTTGTGGCAAAAGGTTTCACGCAAAGAGAAGGGATTGATTACAATGAGACATTTTCTCCAGTCTCTTGTAAAGATTCCTTTAGGATTATAATGGCACTGGTGGCACATTATAATTTAGAATTACATCAGATGGATGTAAAAACAACATTTCTAAATGGAGATTTGGAGGAAAAAGTATACATGGCACAACCGAAAGGTTTTGTTGTGAAAGAAAACGATAATATGGGATGCCGTCTAAAAAGATCCATTTATGGATTAAAGCAAGTTTCGAGACAGTGGTACTTGAAGTTTGATGGGACAATAAAGAAATTTGGATTTCAAGAGAATGTTGAGGGCAACTGTATTTATACAAAGTTTAGGAATGAAAGATTCATTTTCCTAATTCTGTATGTAGATGACATTCTACTGGCTAGTAGTGATGTCAGTCTATTGCAGGAAACAAAGAAATTCTTGTCCTCAAACTTTGACATGAAAGACCTCGGTGAGGCTTCATATGTTTTGGGCATAGAGATTCACCGAGATAGAATGAAGTATACATTGGGACTTTCTCAAAAGGCATATATAGAAAAGGTGCTGAAGAAATTCAACATGTACAGATGCAGTGCTACACCTGCTCCTATAGTCAAAGGAGAAAAGTATGGGACATGGCAATGTCCCAGAAATCAGTATGAGCTCAACGAAATGAAAACAAAGCCATATGCGTCAGCTGTGGGAAGCCTACAGTATGCGCAAGTGTGTACACGCCCTGACTTGGCATTTGTCACCGGGTTACTTGGCAGATTTCAGAGTAATCCAGGCCCAGAGCACTAGAAATTAGTAAAGAAAGTTTTGCGTTATTTACAAGGTACAAAAGGCCTCATGCTGTCTTACAGAAGATCAGAGTCACTCCAGATAATGGGGTATTCTGATTCTGATTTTGCAAAAGATAATACAAAGTCAACATCGGGATACGTGTTCACCCTTGCAGGAGGAGCTATTTCATGGAAAAGCTCAAAACAGACTATCACTGCAAGGTCTACGATGTATGCCGAGTTTATAGCATGCTATGAGGCCACGGGGCAGGTGAACTGGCTGAAGAAGTTCATACCCGGTTTAAAGGTGGTTGACAGTATTGAGAAACCACTAAAGTTATACTGCGATAACGAACCCGCAGTAATGTACGCTCACAACAATCAGTCAAGTGGTGCTGCCAAACACATTGACATAAAGTACTATGTTGTGAAGGACAAAGTCCGGGATCAAACAATCAGTCTCGAGCACATTAGAACAGAAAGAATGCTCGCGGATCCGCTCACGAAAGGTCTACCACCCAACGTGTTCAAGGAACATGTAGCCGGCATGGGTTTAAGGGAAGCCTTATGAATCCTGGACTATAGGGCCCAAAAGTTAAGGTATCTGTTTTTGAATGGAGACGTGTATAGTGGCTGTTAAATCCATCGGTGATTAACCGTGACGATGAAACATGCTCTATTTACAAATCTGTGATGGAATAGAAAAAGCTAAAAGAAATAGTGAGATCAAGGGGGAGAATGTTAGATAGATCTCCCACCCGTCGGGCCCAACGGCACAATGGACCTTGACCGCGCCCTGATCGGGGGCGCTCAGCCCATTGGCTGGTGGGCCCCTGTCACCCTGCGCCATATAAAACAGAGGGTGGAGGCCGGGGCAGCAGACGATACGAGGTTCGCTGCTGCCGCCATCTCCACCCACAAACCCTAACCCTAACCGATCGAGGGGGCACAGCCAGTGACGAGAAGGATCACTGCCGCGCCACGCCTCGTCGAGCCCGCGGCAACAACGATGATTGCCGACGCCTCTTCATCCTCCAACACCTCAACCGGTCGGTACCACTAAACCCTATCCCTCATGATCCCGAAACACACGTACAAGAGAAATTCCGCCGATCTAAACCTAGGTGATCCGCTATAGAACTCTAACACGGCGGTGCTGGCATGGAAGGCGATCGGAGACATCTTCAACTCGCGAACCCGTGCTCGCTCCATCAACGTACGGCTCGCCCTCACAAACACTCAAAAAGGTACAATGTCAATTTCTGAATATGTCGGAAAGATGAAAGCATATGGTGATGAAATTGCATCCACTGGAAAACCTCTAGATGAGGAAGAAATGATTGCATATATAGTTAATGGCCTAGATGGTGATTATGATTCATTTGTATCATCACTTGGGATGAGGGTTGAACCCATCTCGGTGATGGAGCTATATGCCCAACTGTTAAAGTATGAGAACAGGATTAATCTGCGACAAAGTGGAGCTTCAACGAATGCAACAAACCGTGGCAATGGTGGCCGCGGCATCTATGTCCCTCACGGTAGTCCTGGTGTAAATCCAGGGCGTGGTCGTGGGGATGGTGGCGCAGGTGCCCGTGGCCGCGGCAACTCTAGTGGAGGCTGTGGACGAGGCAGCAATCAGCAGCAGCGCATCGATACTCGCCTCGTGTGTCAAGTCTCCTACAAGAGAGGACATGTTGCTACAAAAGAGAATTCATTTGCACATAATAAAGGCCAAGCTTCTGTCGGAGCGCAGCGGAGGCCCGTCGCCGGAGGCTTGGGTCGAAGCGTCATATATATATCCCTTTTAGGGTTCCACCGTGATGAATTTTTACCTCTTGTAAGCCATTGTTCGGCGTTGTAACCTCACCCTGATATAGTGAAGATATTTTGCTGGCTGGTGCCCGTGGTTTTTTCTCTCCTGCTTTGGGAGGGTTTTCCATGTTAAATCTTGTGTCTTCTGTGATTTATTTGCCTATCATTTCCTAACAAGTGGTATCAGAGCTTGTTCTCAAATTAGGGTTTTCGTTATGGCATTGATGAAGTATGATCTACAGCTGCTAGACTACAAGACGAGATTCTCGCTGTGGCGAGTTAAGATGCGGGCTATGTTGGCGCAATCTTCGGATCTTGATGAGGCGCTGGAAAGCTTTGGGAAGAGGAAGAAGGATGAATGGACCGATGAGGAGAAGCGAAAAGATCGTAAGGCACTGTCGCTGATCCAACTTTATCTATCTAATGATATTTTGCAAGAAGTGTTGCAGGAAAAAACTGCTGCAGAACTTTGGCTCAAACTGGAATCGATCTACATGTCTAAGGATCTAACCAATAAGATGCATATGAAGATGAAGTTGTTCATGCACAAGTTGCAGGAGAGTGGTTCTGTGTTGAACCACATATCGGTCTTCAAGGAGATCATTGCCGACCTAGTGTCGATGGAGGTTTAGTTTGATGATGAAGATTTAGGTCTTCTTTTATTATGCTCACTGCCTAGTTCGTTTGCAAATTTTCGTGACACCATACTCTTAAGCCGTGATGAACTAACCCTTTCAGAAATTTATGAGGCACTCCAGAACAGGGAGAAGATGAAAGGTATGGTTCAGTCTGAAGCATTGTCCTCCAAGGGCGAAGCATTGCAGGTCAGAGGCAGATCTGAGCAGAGAACCTACAACGACACTAATGATCGTGACAAGAGCCAGAGTAGAGGCCGTTCGAAGTCTAGAGGTAAAAAGTTCTGTAAGTATTGCAAAAAGAAAAATCGCTTCATTGAAGAGTGTTGGAAGTTGTAGAATAAGGAGAAAAGGAAATCTGATGGTATGGCCTCTGTTGTTACCGGTGCTGAAAACTTTGATTCAGGAGATTGTCTTGTCGTTTTTGCTAGTTGTGTTGCTGGTCATGATGAATGGATACTTGATACTGCATGTTTGTTTCATATCTGCATTAACAAAGATTGGTTTAGTTCTTACAAGTCTGTGCAGAATGGAGATGCGCGTATGGGAGATGATAACCCGCGTGAGATCGTGGGCATTGGCTCCGTTCAGATCAAGACACATGATGGCATGACACGCACGCTTAAAGATGTGAGACACATACCAGGGATGGCAAGAAATCTCATCTCTCTCAGCACACTTGATGCAGAAGGATACACATACTCCGGTTCAGGTGGAATTGTAAAGGTATCAAAAGGTTCTCTCGTTTATATGATAGGTGATATGAATTCTGCAAACTTATATGTCCTTAGAGGAAGTACATTACATGGTTCTATTATCGCTGCTGCTGTTTCTAAAGATGAACCTAGTAAGACTAACCTGTGGCATATGCGTCTTGGACATATGAGTGAACTTGGTATGGCAGAATTAATGAAGAGGAACCTGCTGGACGGCTGCACTTAGGGTAGCATGAAGTTCTGTGAGCACTGTGTCTTTGGTAAGCACAAGAGGGTAAAATTCAATACCTCAGTTCATCGCACCAAAGGTATACTTGATTATGTACATGCTGATTTGTGGAAGCCTTCTCGAAAGCCCTCTCTGGGTGGTGCTCGTTATATGCTTACCATTATCGATGCTTACTCTAGAAAAGTGTGGCCTTATTTCCTGAAACATAAAGATGATACTTTTGCTGCTTTTAAAGAGTGGAGAATTATGATAGAAAGGCAAACTGAAAAGGAGGTAAAAGTACTTCGCACTAACAATGGTGGTGAATTTTGTTCGGATGTTTTTAATGATTACTGCAGGAAGGAAGGCATCGTTAGGCATCACACCATCCCGTACACTCCACAGCAGAATGGTGTGGCTAAGCGCATGAACAGAACCAACATCTCCAAGGCTCGTTGTATGCTATCCAACGCTCGCATGAACAAGCGTTTTTGGGCAGAGGCTACTAACACCGCCTGCTATTTGATCAACAGGTCGCCTTCTATCCCACTTAATAAGAAAACTCCCATTGAGGTATGGTCTGGTATGCCTGCTGATTATTCATAGTTGAGAGTTTTTGGATGCACTGCTTATGCTCATGTTGATAATGGAAAATTAGAGCCTAGAGCTATTAAGTGTCTATTTCTTGGTTATGGTTCAGGAGTAAAAGGATATAAGTTATGGAATCAACTAAAAAGACCTTTATGAGCAGGAATGTTGTTTTCAATGAATCTGTTATGTTTAATGACAGCTTGTCCACAGATGTCATACCAGGTGGTTCTGATGAGGAGCAGCAATATGTCAGCGTGCAGGTGGAGCACGTGGATGATCAGGAAACTGAAATTGTTGATAATGATGTTCATGATACTGTTCCGCACTCACCTCCTGTTTTGCAGCCACAAGATGAGCCTACTGCACATCGTAGAACAAAGAGGAGTTGTGGAGCTCCAGTCCGTCTTATTGAGGAATGTGATATGGTTTATTATGCTTTTAATTGTGCTAAAGAAGTGGAGAACACTCATGAGCCAGCTACATACACTGAAGCTGTTGTTTGTGCTGATCGCGAGAAGTGGATCTCAGCAATGCAGGAGGAGATGCAGTCTCTTGAGAAGAATGGCACATGGGAGGTTGTGCGCTTGCCAAAATAGAAGAAGACTGTCCGTTGCAAATGGATCTTCAAGTGAAAGGAGAGTTTATCTCTTAGTGAGCCTCCGAGATTTAAGGCAAGGTTAGTAGCAAAAGGCTTCAGTCAGATTACTGGTGTGATTATAATGATGTGTTCTCTCCAGTTGTAAAGCATAGTTCAATTCGTACATTCTTCAGTATTTGTTGCTATGCATGATCTTGAGCTTGAGCTGTTAGATGTGAAGACAACATTTTTACATGGAGAACTTGAGGAGGAGATATACATGGACCAGCCAGAAGGGTTCATAGTACCTGGTAAGGAGGATTATGTTTGCAAGTTGAAAAGACCCTTATATGGTTTGAAACAGTCTCCTCGTCAATGGTATAAAAGGTTTGATTCATTTATGTTGTCACATGGCTTTAAGAGGTATGAATTTGATAGCTGTGTGTAAATTAAATTTGTTAATGGATCACCTATATACTTGCTGTTATATGTTGATGATATGCTGATTGCTGCCAAGAGCAAGGAAGAAATCACTAGATTGAAGAAACAGTTGAGTAGTGAGTTTGAGATGAAGGATCTTGGTGCTGCTAAGAAAATTCTAGGTATGGAAATCACTAGAGACAGAAATTCTGGTTTGTTATTTCTTAGTTAGCAAAGTTACATTAAGAAGGTTCTTCAGCGTTTTAACATGCATGATGCAAAGCCTGTTAGTACTCCTATTGCACCTCATTTTAAATTATCAGCTTTACAATGTGCTAGTACTGACGAGGATGTAGAATACATGTCAAGAGTTCCATATTCTAGTGCTGTTGGTTCTTTGATGTATGCCATGGTTTACTCCCGTCCGGATTTATCTTATGCTATGAGTTCGGTTAGTAGATACATGGCTAATCCTGGTAAAGAACACTGGAAGGCTGTTCACTGGATTTTCAGGTACCTTAGAGGCACAGCTGATGCTTGCTTGAAGTTTGGCAGGACTGATAAGGGGCTTGTTGGCTATGTGGATTCAGATTTTGCTGCTAATTTGGATAAGAGAAGGTCACTCACAGGTTATGTGTTTACTACTGGTAGTTGTGCTGTGAGTTGGAAGGCAACATTGCGGCCTGTTGTTGCCCGGTCTACCACTGAAGCAGAATACATAGCTATTGCTGAAGCATGTAAGGAATCAGTTTGGCTGAAAGGATTGTTTGCAGAGCTTTGTGGAGTTGATTCTTGCATTAACTTGTTTTGTGACAGGATTGCAAACCAGTAAGTACTCCTCTACTCATATCTGAGAAGCTCTCAGCTCATGAAGGTACACCTCTTGGTCCAAGTGATGCAACTCAGTATAGAAGTGTGGTAGGAGCATTACAGTACTTAACTTTAACTAGACCAGATATTGCTTATGTAGTAAATAAGGTCTGTCAGTTTTTGCATGCTCCTACTATGACTCACTGGACAATAGTGAAATGGATCTTGAGATATATCAAGTATACAATCAATTATGGATTAAAGTTTAATAAGTCTACTTCCTTGCTTGTTAGTGGATTCTCTGATGCAGATTGGGCAGATTGTCTAGATGATAGAAGATCAACAGGTGGTTTTGCTATTTATTTTGGCTCCAATCTGGTGTCATGAGGTGCAAGAAAGCAGGCAACGGTCTCAAGATCTATTACTGAGGCAGAATACAAGGCCTTAGCAAATGCAACAGCTGAAATTATGTGGATACAAACCTGTTGGCGTAGAATTTCGACCCGCCTCGCAACAAAATGGGTTCCATGTTTCCACGGCGGCCTGGGAGATCTGCTTAGCTCTAGTACAGGTCCAATGGCTTGCCTAGGTGCATGTAAGGCGTGCCAGTTGATTTGATCTGCAATCAACAAGAACACAAGTAAACCACATTAGAAACGATGGCCGATCGGCCGATAGGCCGATGTTGCATTGTGGGAGCCTAGCCGATAGGGCAAAGCTATAATATAATAAGATTGGTAAACAGATCTACTCCCATCGGCCCATGTTAATGTGTTTGTGGCAACTTGACAGGATTGGCCGATGAGAGATACGCGAAGATAAATACACTAGCTAATACTCTAGTGCAAACCTATACAAGCCAATTGGCCAATATAGATATACAAATCACAGAGAAGTCCTAAGAATACCTTATAATAAATATATTTATATTTAACAATTTGCTCGTACAAGTGGCAAATACATGCAAAAACCTAAATAATCACATGCATTAGGTAAGACTGGCTGAAACCCCGGTGCTATCCTTAATTACGATCGAAAACATGCTTTGAGTTAAACCTCGAAATACGACTAAGGTCGATTGCAACTCAAAGTATAGATCGAGAATTAACACAAAGAAAATCAAGCCGTCGATCGCTTTTGGGGATGGTAGATGCCTTAGATAATCTAGACGAGCAAGCTAATTCGATCATCGCCGGCAATAAACCCTAAAACGAGTTAACCACTGGCGAGATAGAATTAGAAAGCCACGTCAAGATTAGCTAAAACATGATAAACGACGATCGCATCGCCAGGGCTTAATGTGTCTATATTGACACGCTAGCCCCGACGATGTAGATCGTCGGGTATGAGTTCTTACCTCTGCTCTAGAGAAGCAAGAACTCGTCGGAAGTTAACCTCTTGCGAGGGTTGGCGATACGTCGAAAGTAGATTGAATTGTCTTGAATTGATTGAGAGAGTTTCTATGTACAGACTACCGGGATATTTATACCCGAGATTACAACATGGTCCGTGTAGGACACAATCTTATCTCTAACTAACAAACAAGTCTTTGCGGCAGACTCTTGCCAAAAATTAGATCTAAACTTACTTAATTTACAAGATACAATTGCCTAAAACCGAGCCTTATCTCTATTTGGCAATCTCCTTGAAGCTTATCTTGAGTCCAAGCCAAGCCCATGCTAACTCTATCAACTTTCTGCCTCTATCGGCCAACAGCCATATTGAATCCATATCGGCCGATACACCCTTTTTGCTAGTGCCTCTTCCAGTCCGATACACTTACTGAGTCCGATACAAGACTTGGTCCGACTCCAACTTGGCCCCTCTTCTCTGCGTCGGTTTTCTCTTTCGTCTCCGAATAGATTACGAAAATCTGCCGTTAACACATGCCCCCAATTTCGCTTCATTATATAATGTGGTGGAATTAGCTCTGAGGAACCCATCGACTTCTTTGCTAGGGTTTGTCTGAAAACCGCGCAGATCCAGATTCGCAGTCTTCCACCGTCGATTTCCTTGCACCCGTTCTTCATTAGCCACTTGCGCCTCTCGACTCCGGCAACTCCTCGACGTCTCTTCGGCATCGACCCCCTCTTCGACGACCTCTTCAACCGCATCAATGGCCTCCTTGCCATTCTACGCTTCTGAAATCCCCGTGGTGAGTCAATCCTTTCTGAGTTCACATTTTCGTTTTCCCGCCAAGTTTTTCAAACTAGGGTTTCTGCTCTTGCCTCCCCCGAGTCCTGTTCTTATGTCGTAGGTCTTCAAGAACCAGATTTTAATCCCTACCAACGACAAATCACACCGGTTCCTTCTGGGCCCCATGGGCAATCCTGACCCAACCTGGCTGATAAACGCGGAGACAAACAGAATCCCCCTCAAAGAAGTAAAGCCCAATGCCGCTTCATGGAAGCACACTTTTAGATCTTGGCCGTCCAAGCTCAATGGCTACAGGACTTGGTACAAGAGGATTGCCGCGGCCAAGCAAGTTCATTGGGATGAAATAGGAATCGGCCAGTGCATCACTCTATCTTTGGCCGATACCAAGAATAACGAACCTCTTATGTCAGCAGCTACCTATTTTTGGTCCAGCACCTTGAATGCTTTTCTGTTCCGGCAAGGTCCGATGACCCCAACATTGATAGATGTCAAGATGTTGACAGGATTAGACATACACTCTGAAATCAATCCCTTCAACCTCCTCATTAACAGCACCCACAAGCTGAAAACCAAGAAGATTGGAGGTTGGTCTGGATACATATCCGAACACATGGAACAAGGATCTGTCTCAGAGAGAGAGCATGTGGCTTTTCTGACCCTATGGTTAGAAAGATTCGTCTTCTGTGGATCAACCTGTGGCCCCACTTTGAATTGTCAACATTTAGCTCAGGCCCTGGTTGGAAAGAAGCAAATTCCTCTTGGCCGATATCTCCTTGGAGTTGTCTATCGGATGCTTTATTCTGCTAGTCAGGATCTAATGTTAAAACGGACAGTGGCACACGGAGGTCCATGCTGGTTTATCCAGCTTTGGCTAACAATCCATACCAACACCATGGTCGATCGACCTCCATTATCAGACTCGGTCTTCCCATCGGACTACACTGACAACGAGGATCCCTCATCAAGGAGATGTATGTCCTTTGGAGAAGCAGCTTCAATTTATCCTGGAGCAGAGCAATCGGCCGAAGACATATCCACCTGGTTTGTCCGATTCTACACTGGTCCTCCATCAGCCAAGATGGACATGTTTGCCTATCCTTCGGACTCTGATTTTGAGCTCCCTGCCGATCTGACCCTGAGCCAACTGAACGATGACATGGTTTCGAGGGAGATCTTCATGATCGGCATCACTACTTGCCTGCTTGTCATATGAGTTCTACAACCCTATGGTGGCTGCCAGACAATGTGGGCTTGGACAACTTCCTATCAGCCTACACTTCCATCGGCTCCTAGAGAGTAGGGATACGGTCTCATCGGCCTTGATTATGAGTAAAGCCCTGGAGATCAGAGTACCAAACTTGGGCGACTGTGACCGATTATGGTTGAGCCTCTTCATCCATATCAGCTTCCAATCATGGTGGCAGGAGTGGGCTTCTCACCTCTTCCATCAATCGGCCAGGTTTTATCTGATAGAACTCATTGACAATATCAGTCCCCAGGTCCCTGACGCCCCAATGCCATCAGTCAGCAACAGTGGGCAGAAAATCTCCTATGCTCTAGTCCTAGCCCCCTCAGGAAGAACTGTTTTAGAGTCAGTTATCGGCCTTACTGCCCCAAAGGTGTCATCACTGCTCCAAAGGCCGATAACCAAAGAAACTCCTAAAAGGAAGGCGCCAGTAAAAGAAAAAACTCAGAAAACCAGCAAGAAACCCAGGACTGATGACTAGGCCGATTTTGACGAACTAGACCCCTCCATGGAAGAATTCCTTGATGACCAAGCAATGGAGGAGGAGGTCGATGCAGCAGCTGCCGATCTGCTTGAAGAAGAAGATCCATCGGCCAACACCGCTAAAGAGCCATCGGCCAGGTCAACTAAAGACCCATCGGCTACAACCACCATGATTCCACCGGCCAATGACCAAGCCGACGCCGCTCAACCAAGGAGAACCAGACATGCAGTCCGCAAGGTTAATATAATCCCTTTCTTGAATTTATGCAATCTCCTTCTGCTGGTGTGTTATAACTTGACTTCCCTGCCAGGTCGTCGCATCATCTTTACTTAAAGAAAGAACCCAATCGGCCCCTTTACCAAGAACTAAAAAGTCAACCTTGCAAAAGCGCGAACAAGCCAAGGCCCGATTGAGAACACCTTCCCCTTCTCCACCACCCTCTCCGATTGCTTCGGTAAGAGTTAATCTTTTCGCCTCATTCCTCTGATAATATGGATCTGACCACCATTTTCTTGCCTTTCTTCAGCTGCGAGCTCCATCACCTGCACCACATCGGCCAACTCCCTCGCCTACTGTCTCAGGACAACAAAAAGAGGCCGATGCAAGCATAGCCGATGCCCCATCATAGGTAAACCAGATCACTTCGAATCCCTTGCCGATTTTTGTTTGACTGGGTTAACCATGCCCTATCTTGATGTTTGCAGAACTTAGCTGATATATTTTCTTTTGATATGGGCCAATTTCTTGATGACGAGGACAAAGAGCCACCCAACACAGCCAAGGCGTCAGTTTATGAAGAATTGAAGAACCGGCTGTCCGATATCGCTAATCGGCTGGAGTCATCGTTGGAATCCTTGGTGGAGAACTGCAATCCCATCAGGAGTAGGGTACAAAAAATTCAAGATCAACTACCTGAAGACCTGATGGAGACCCTGACGCCAGCCATCTTCTTGGAACAATACTACTTCAAGCTTCATAAGGCTAAGGAAAGAATCACGGAGAGGCGGGAACGTGAAAGCTTGGAATCGACCTTAACTGCCAGCAAAGCTCAAGTCAATTCTGACAAAACTAAGTTGGATGAGCTGGCTGTTGAGCCGATCATCTTAAACAATAGGCTTGAAGAACTCCGCCGCCTCGAAGCAGATCTAGTGTCAAAGCTAGAAGCAACTCGCAAGGAGATCCAAGAAGTTGAAGCCGAGATAGCTGCATCGCCAAAGGCCATAGAAGATCACACGATGAAGTTGAAGGCATCGGCCAAATACCTTGCGACCCTGAGCAAGTCCTTGAAGCCGATTCCAGGGTTGACGACCGATGACGCTCAGGCAATAGAAGACATCGATCAAATCCGTCATAAGGCCATTGCAGCTATTAAAAAATTCATAGGCTGATGTAATACTCTTGTTGTGTTTTGATTAATATATATCTCATCGGCCAGTTAGCCAATATGATCTGAATTGAAACTTTTTTTAAGTCCATAAATTTGAATCGATCTGATAAACTTGAAGAATCTCAAAGAATTGCTTGCTTGTATACATATGCCCCCCAAATTTTGGAAGATGAGGGCTCATGTTGTAAAATTTGAACTAAGGGCGATAGCGTATATCGGCCATCTAAAGGCGATGCGTTGTACATTAGCTGTGATAATAAATCGGCTAGCAGGCCGATCATGAATTGATCCATACGCTGGGGTAATATTTCTTTAAATACTTGCCATTAAGGGCTCTACCATAAATTTCTCCATCCAATCCTTTTAGTAGATAAGCATTGCGAGGAACACACCGATGAATCTGAAAAGGACCTTCCCAATTAGGTGACCACTTGCCGAATTTGTTATCTCTGGAACCGATCGGCAGTATTAATTTCCAAACAAGATCCCCTTCCTCAAATGACTTGGCTACAACCTTTTTGTTATAATGACGAGCAACTTGATCTTTATCTCGCTTTATCTTTTGTTATAATGAATCGGCCTCGACCTCTTGTAATAATTGCAAACCTTTAAGAACAACTTCATATTTTGCTTGATTATTAGTATAATAAGGCTTAATGGTAAACGCAAACTCGAAGCTTGCCCTCCGAGGGAATATGAGGACTAGGCTGATACCGCATCCATGTCTGCAAACAGACCCATCAAAATACAATGTCCATGGCACAATGTCTGAGTATGCAATTGAATCATCTCTATATTGAACAATAAAATCGGCCAGGGCTTGTCCCTGGATCGCTTTGGCCGATTCATACCTGAGATCAAACTCTGTTAAGGTAAAAATCCACTTCCCAATTCTCCCTTTCAACACGGGGGCCGACAACATGTATTTCATTACATCGGCCTTACTTACCACAACGCACTCATTGGAAAGGAAATAATGCCTCAATTTAGTACATGAAAAATATAAGCATAGACATAACTTCTCTACTGGCGTGTACCTTGTTTCAGCATCTAACAACCTCCTACTGAGATAGAAAATAGCTCTTTCTTTGCCGTCAATGTCTTGAACCAAAACTGAGCCGATAGACCTCTCATCGGCCGATAAGTACAGCCTGAAAGGAAACTCCCTTCTGTGGAGGAATAAGAACTGGTGGGGAACTCAGATACTCTTTGATGTTGTCCAACGCCTTTTGCTGCTTATCACCCCATATAAATTCTTGATCGTCTTTCGTCCTCAATAATGGAGTGAATGGCTCTATCCGGCCTGACAGATTTGATATAAAACGCCGAACAAAGTTGATCTTGCCGAGCAGAGATTATAACTTGGTCTTGTTAGTTGGAGGCTTGATATTTTTTATAGCATCAATGTTCTTCTGTGTAATCTCAATTCCTCTTTCGTGGACCAAGAAACCCAAAAACTGACCGGTCGATACGCCAAAGGCACACTTGCTAGGGTTCATCTTTAGACCATATTTCCTTGCTCTTTCTAGTACCTTGCGTAAATCGGCCAGGTACGTATCATACTCTTTTGACTTTACGACTACATCATCGATGTAAACCTCAATCAGCGAGCCAATAAGATCATGAAAAATATAATTCATAGCCCTCTGATAAGTAGCTCCAGCGTTTTTCAAGCCGAATGTCATAACAACCCACTCGTATAGGACGATTGCCCTCGGACACCCGAAAGCTGTCTTGTGGATATCTTCCTCGGCCATGAAAATCTGGTTATAGCCTGTGTTTCCGTCCATGAAGCTGATGATCTTGTGTCCAGACGCGGCATCAACTAGCAAATCGGCCAAAGGCGTAGGGTACTCGTCTTTCGGTGTTGCTTTGTTTAAATCTCTGAAATCAATATACGCCCTGAGCTTGCCGTTTTTCTTTAGTACTGGAACTATGTTGGAAACTCACTCCGCGTATTGGCAGGGTCTGATAAAGTTAGCATCGATAAAGTCTTGTGATCTCTGCTTTGATAGCTTCATGCATATCAGCCTTAAATCTCCTAGGAGCTTGTTTAAATGGCCGATAGCCTGGTTTAATAGGTAACCGATGTTCTACAATCGATCGGCTTAATCCTGGCATCTCATGATATTCCCATGCAAAACAATCCACGAATTCTTTCAACAGATTTATCAAATTATTCTTATAATCCCTTGGCAGGTTAGCACTTACATACGTCGGCCTAAGCCTATCACCTATTCCTATATCAACCTCTTCAAGTTCATCGGCCGACGTAAAGCCTTGTCCTAGTTTTGCATCTAACTCATCCACCACATCATCTGTATAGGGACTAGCTTGTTCATCTTGGGCAGTGGATGATACATCTTTGTTAAAGCAATTGCTTGTCTTGATCTTCGATCGTCTCGATGTCGCAGTCAGTTACTTTGAGGAAATCGGCCTCCCAAACTCGCCCGGACAGGCAGTCGATTCCTTCCATCTCCCAAACTGCGAGATCGGCATTGGCCACATGCACTAACCTATTGGCCTGCACGATCTCGACCTGGTCCCCTTGCCACTGAATGAGGCACTGATGCATTGTTGAAGGAACGCAACAATTTGCGTGGATCCAATCGCGTCCCAACAACAGGCTGTAGGAACCCTTTCCATCGAAGACAAAAAAGGTGGTAGGTATTATCTTGTTGCCGACTGTGAGCTCCACATTCAACACCCCTTTTGCCTCTGATGCATTGCCACCAAAGTATTTTAATACCATATTGGTCTTGATGAGATCTTCAGGTACTTTTCCAAGCTTCCTGAAAGTTGTATATGGCATCAAATTCACTGCCGCGCCGCCATCGACCAGCATCTTCGTCATCGGCCGTCCATTGACGAATCCCTTGATGTATAACGGCCGGAGGTGCCTGTGGCTGGTGTTGGCCGGCTTGTCGAACACGGCTTGGTCTGGTGACAACTGTAGCCTAGCCGAAGATTGTTCTATCTCATCGTTGGCTACTGTTTCATCGGCTATCTGTACGCTGTATTCTGTTGGCAATACGAAAACCATGTTAACAGAAGCCGATGCCATGCCTTTACCTTTCGCAGACGCAGGATCTCGAGTTGATTTTGAGGCGCCCTCATCGGCCTTGACCACTGCAGACTTTACCCTCCACTCTTTTTTTGTCTTGGTGGGCCGATGGGCGGTTGTCGCCTGCTGCTCCTGGATATGCTCCTTCTGCCTCAGCCGCTGTACCCGTCGTTCCTGAATCTTGCTAAACGTGTTGCTTGGGCACCACTAAGGATTCTGCGGTTGCTCCTCGTCTTCATCCTGACGATCATGGTGCATCGGCCCTAGCCTTTCGTGTACCGATTTCCTTTGTTTTATCGGCCGATGTGCTTGTCTACTCGAGCTGCCCTGGTGAGAATCTTCTACGTCGTTGCATGCAGGACACTCTTGAATTGTTGGCAACCTCATTCCTTCGTTCTAACAGAACCGGAAAAACTCGCACTCCCAATGAGGGTCATAAGATCTGTCTTGGTCAGAGTACTCTTGTGCTTGCTCCTCCCGCCTCCGCTGGTATTTCTTGATCAAGCCTTCTGAGGTTTGATGAGGTCGCTTGTTGGTCCGATAGGCATCACTATCGGCCCTGTCTGCTCGCACCATGTTCACTGGGAAGGGGTGTTCTTCTATCTTCATCGGCCGCTTGGCTTCATCAATCTTGATCCTGCCTTGTTCGATGGCCGATTGAATTTGTTGCCTGAAGATTTTGCATTCATTGGTGTGATGCGAATATGTGTTGTGCCACTTGCAATACCTTCTCTTCTTGATTTCCTCGGCCGATGGCAGTATATGACCCACTGGCAGCTGAATCTGCTTTTCTTGCAAGAGTAGATCAAATATTTTATCAGCCTTGTTGATGTCGAAGTCGAACTTATCCTCTTTGTCGCCCTTCTTGGCCCATTGTCATATTGTCGGCTTCTTCATCCGAGCCCACTCAGCCAGATCGACGTCGGCATCATCTTCATCGTCTTCGTCGGAGGCGTATTGATAGACAGTGTTGATTTTCTTTGCAAACTTCTTCGCCTCCTGGAATCTTTGTTCATGGGCCGATACCCTCTGTGCTAGCTGAGCTAGGCTATCAAATTCTTGCGATGAGAACCTTTCTCGTATCGGCCCTAATAATCCTTGGAACACCAAATCGGCAGTTGAGAATCGGTCAAACTGAGGCTGTAACACCTATTCCTTATGTCCCTGAATCTTTGGATGTATTTCGGGACCGATTCGTCAACCCTTTGCCTGATGGTGGTGAGATCGGACAGCTTCATCTCTTGTACACCGTTGTAAAAGTATCAGTGAAACTGTTTCTCTAGATCGATCCATCCTCTGATGGAATTACAGGGCAAAGAGGAAAACCACATGAACGCTGACCCTGACAAGGACAGAGGGAAAAATCTCACCCTCAACGCTTCCACAGCCGATGCCTCACCACACTGAGCTAAGAATCGGCTAACATGCTCGTAAGTAGAGACATTATCCTGCCCCAAAAACTTGGAGAAGTCTGAGATCTTGTACCGATTTGGCAACGGCACTCTATCGAACTCCTCGGGGTAGGGGTCCCGATACACTGTGGAACTCTCCTTGGGCTTCAAACCGAATTGATCACGCATCACTTCGGCTATCATATCGGCCCAGTGTCCTTGGGGGAACCCTGCGGGTTGGTGAGGAAGCTCTTGATAGTAGGGCTGTTGAAAGCCTTCCGGCCGATATTGCTTGGGGGAGTACGGCTGGAAGTGATCGTATTGCCCCGTAGTGTACTGCTGGTAGCCTTGCGGCGCATTATAGACAGCTGCTTGCGGAGGGTTGCTTGGCTGAGCGAACTGAGGTTGTCCAGCCGATGGTTGGTTGATTGGGACTTGTTGTATCGGCTCACCCATCGGCTGTTTCCCTTTCGTCCATTGTGCGAATTATTCCTCCGTGATGTGCTGGGGGCTTCCTCCCGCTTGCTTGGTCAGGACCAGCGGCATGGTTGACGCTGGCTGGGCCGATGGAGGTGGAATCGGCGCCATTGGCTGCGAAGCCGTACTCAGATCGGTCCTCAAGGTCCGATAAGCAGGAAACTTGTTGTTTGGTAAGAAAATCGGTCCTTGAGGCTTGTACTGGTGAATAGAACTGTCTAGGATTGACTTAACCGTATTGGTCAATGTGTTCACCAAGATCCCCGATTGGTTGACTAACGCAGAGTGAACCGCGGAGTCAATGCGGTCTTGTAGCATCGGCGCGGCGCTATCTTCAGTCTTGACAGCGTGATCGTGTGCTGCCGCCGACGTGCTGGCTCCGTCCCCAGGGCTCGGCATTACCATCTTAGATTTTTGGATGAGAGTGCCTTGCCGAGTCCTGGAGTACGTCTGCAGGTACATGTTTTGAAATTGCTCGACCAGCTTGTTCATCTCAGCTTTCTGCTCCTCATTGAGCTGGTCGGCGGTCACAGAGATGATGTTCTCCTCTGAGATCTCGCTCTGCTTTGACATCCTGCTGTGAACTTCTTGTTGTTGCGAAGCTTGTGTTCTTATTGGGTCCCACCATGCGTGCCAAAAGCGTGTTGGCGTAGAATTTCGACCCGCCTCGCAACAAAACGGGTTCCACGTTTCCACGGCGGCCTGGGAGATCTGCTTAGCTCCAGTGCAGGTCCAATGGCTTGCCTAGGTGCATGTAAGGCGTGCCAGTTGATTTGATCTGCAATCAACAAGAAGTATAGATCGAGAATTAACAAGACCGGCTGAAACCCTGGTGCTATCCTTAATTACGATCGAAAACAGACTTTGAGTTAAATCTCGAAATACGACTAAGGTCGATAGCAACTCAAAGTATAGATTGAGAATTAACACAAAGAAAATCAAGCCGTTGATCGCTTTGGGGATGGTAGATGCCTTAGATAATCTAGACGAGCAAGCTAATTCAATCATCGCCGGCAATAAACCCTAAAATGAGTTAACCACTGGCGAGATAGAATTAGAAAGCCACGTCGAGATTAGCTAAAACATGATAAACGATGATCGCATCGCCAGGGCTTAACGTGTCTACATTGACACGCTAGCCCCGACGATGTAGATCGTCGGGTATGAGTTCTTACCTTTGCTCCAGGGAAGCAAGAACTCGTCGGAAGTTAACCTCTTGCAAGGGTTGGCGATGCGCCGAAAGTAGATTGAATTGTCTTGAATTGATTGAGAGAGTTTCTATGTACAGACTACCGGGATATTTATACCTGAGATTACAACATGGTCCGTGTAGGACACGATCTTATCTCTAACTAACAAACAAGTCTTTGCGGCAGACTCTTGCCAAAGATTAGATCTAAAGTTACTTAATTTACAAGATACAATTGCCTAAAACCGAGCGTTATCTCTATTTGACAATCTCCTTGAAGCTTATCTTGAGTCCAAGCCAAGCCCATGCTAACTCTATCAACTTTCTGCCTCTATTGGTCAACAGCCATATTGAATCCGTATCGGCCGATACACCCTTTCTGCTAGTGCCTCTTCTAGTCCGATACACTTACTGAGTTCGATACAAGACTTGGTCCGACTCCAACTTGGCCCCTCTTCTCTGCATCGGTTTTCTCTTTCCTCTCCGAATAGATTACGAAAATCTGTTGTTAACAAAACCTTACTGCAAGAAATTGGTATTGAAGTGCCTAAAGCAGCAAAGATTTGGTGTGATAATATTGGAGCTAAGCATCTTTCTGCTAATCCTGTATTTCATGCCCGTACTAAACATATCGAAGTAGATTATCATTTTGTTCGAGAAAGAGTTTCCAGGAGATTACTTGAGATAGAATATATTTTTTCCAAGAATCAAATAGCAGATGGTTTTACTAAACCATTAGCTGTGAAACAGTTTGATGTTTTCAAGAACAATCTCAACATGAGAAGTTTAGATTGAGCGGGAGTGTTAGATTAACTATCTATATTGTACTTATCCTATATGCAAACGGATTAAGATGGCTGGTAGTTTGTTATTATTCAGTGTAAGTAGGATCCCAGCCAATCTATCTGTGCGCATATATATATGTATCTGTACTGTGCCGATTTGGGCACCAAGTGAAACATGTACCGTCACACCGACGACATTCATCTAATCTAGGTTTTCTCTCACTGATGGCATCACCTTGTCACGCATGATTGCTCCAGAGCCGTTGTAATTGAAGTAGGTCACATTTGGAAGCTCCACCATTTCAATACTTCGTACAACAAGGCAAGAAATTGGCGTCACCGGCTCACATCCGAGACCTGGCCGATCTCTGTAGATTGGCGAGGAATACATCGCTGATGGGCAACTGCAATTCCCGGCACCAGAGCAGATGCCATAGCTGCCACATGCCATCGGGTACTCGCAGTCGCCGCCAGCGATGTACTTCTATAGCACCTCGTACATGATCACCCACGATGATAAATTCCACCCGTAGAGCCTCATGTGTCCATCAGACTCAACACGGATGTACATGTACTGAACTGAATGTGATACGGGCAGCGCGATCAGGATTTTCGGTGAGGAAGAAGACGACCGTCCAAATGCAGAGATGCTACCATTCAAGAACGTAATGTTTGCAAGCGTGTCCATGGTGTCACTGACCGGAGCTGTGAAGTAGAGCTGAGGTGGATCGTGTCCAACGAAGCCGGCCATGCCGTTGTTCCCGACGGAGACGTAGAGCGAGCCCTCGGAGAAGTTGGCCGCCGAGGCGTTCGCCGTCAGCCTCATCCCCGGGCGGAGGTACTGCCCTGGGAGTAGCACATCCGCCGGGTGGTCGAATGATTGCCAGACGGGGAAGCTCTTGTCGTCGAAGAGCACCAAGTTGCCGGAGTCGGCGAGGCGCACGACGGCGACGGCGTGGCTGGAGGTGTTGGTCGACCAGATGTGAACGCGCCACCCGCGTCGCGGAGGACCAGTTCGCCGGCGTCGCTGAGCTGGAGCATGGCTTTGTCGCGGACAGGCCTGTCGCGGTTGGCGGACCACACCACCACAGGCGGCGGTGCAGCTGCTGCTGCGCCGGCGGTGACACCGCCGGTGCTGTTCGTGCTGACAAGGAAAACGCCGAACAGGAAGCTCTTCCGGTCGCATGCCGGGCCGCAAAAGAAGCCGCAGGCGAAGGCGACGTCGTCGTTGGAGGCGCCATGCGACGAGAGGAGCACTACGTGGACGACGGAGCCATCGCCGTAGCGGATTTGGTCGTTGGTGTTAAGATATCTAGGTCAGATAATGTTGACTTTATGTCACGGACATGGGCCATGTTGGGCAACAAATGGGCTTGCTTGTGGGCCAAAGGATTGGAAGGGAGGCTATAAAAGAAACCAGAGCATGGCTGGAGCCGGGATCGACAAAAATAAAAACTGGTAAGCCACGGGCTCTCCCCTGCCTCTTGCTTCTTCCCAAATGTTGGAATATGATCCGAATTAGTAACGTGAGTCTTGTGGGGACGTCTGGAGGGCCTACGGTTCGGTCATGTTTATTAGCGGATTTGTTTCCGTATTTGACAGCAGTCAGTCCGTCCTATAAATACATCTTGTAAGTCGCACGGGAAGAGTTGAGACGACTCATTGTATTCTCTGCGTTCTGTAAACTCTCTCCTCATATAGTGAAGATCGCCGATTGGCGCCCGTGGTTTTTTCCCGCAAGGGTTTTCCACGTAAAAATCCTGTGTCTCGTGTTCGATCTTGATTGCATTACTTGTAACAAGTGGTATCAGAGCAAGACACAAGATTAAAAAAAAAATTAGGGTTTCAATCCTGTTTGTGCGCCGCCGCCAAGTTCCGTCGCGTGGTTGTCAGTGCAAAACTGGTCCACGCGATTTTCGTCCGCCGGCCAAGTTCGTTTCGAAGTCGGCGTATTGACCTGCATCTATAAAAGTTGCTAGTTTCTTGGTTGTCGTCGCTGAGTTTCAAAGTGCTGTGTTCGTCATCGTGGAGAAATTTTCCGCTGTGCTGCTGCCGATCTGTCGTCTTGGGCGGTGGTAATTAACGCCGCCGCTGCTGTCCTATCAAGAGGAGACCAATCCATCTGCTGCCGCTCTACAAGTTCAGCTTGCTGTGTTCACGCGGATCGAAGCCAAGGCTGTTTCCCGTTCGTGTGAGGTGAAAGTAAAATTGGTGATTTTTTTTTGCTACGTGCACACAGAAAGAGTACCAGAGGATTTCTTTTGCAACTATTTTTTGCTATTCGTACACATCAGGTGTACCAGGCTGCAGGTTCTGCTAGGGTTACACCTATATTTCTGCAGATTATTATTCTTCTGGTTATTGCTATTATTGATTCACCATGTCTTCAGTGAAATATGATATTCCTCAACTGGATCGTGATACGAGGTTCGCTCTATGGCAAGTCAAGATGCGAGCAATTCTTACGCAGGCTGATGTTGATGATGCTCTTGATAAATTCGGTAACAAAGATTCCAAATCTTGGACCGATGATGAGAAAAGGAAAGATCGTAAGGCCTTGACCCAAATTCAGCTTCATCTTTCAAATAATATTTTGCAAGATTGTCTGCAGGAGAAAACTGCAGCTGCTCTATGGCTCAAATTGGAGTCAATTTGCATGTCTAAAGATTTGACAAGCAAGATGCACATGAAGATGAAGTTATATTCGCACAAGTTGCAAGAGGGTGGTTCTGTTATTAACCATCTGACGGTCTTCAAGGAGATCGTTTCTGACCTACAGGCTATGGAGGTAGAATATGATGATGAGGATTTGGGTCTAATTCTTTTGTGCTCTTTGCCTAGTTCTTTTTCAAACTTCAGAGATACATTATTATATAGCCATGATACACTAACTCTTGATGAGGTTTGTGAGGCGTTGCATGCTAAGGAAAAGATGAAATTGATGGTGTCTTCTGAAGGTTCTGCTTCCAAAGGAGAAGCGTTGTCTGTTCGTGGGAGGACAGAAAATAAATCAAACAATGGCAATAGAGGCAAAAGTTCTAATCGTTACAAAGGCCGATCGAAGTCTCGAGGTAGAGATGAAAAATTCTGCAAGTATTGCAAGAAGAATAATCATTTTATTGAGGATTGTTTGAAATTGAAGAATAAAGAGAAGAGAACTGGCACATATAGAGAGAAAGGTAAACCCAATGATGAAGGTAATGCTTCTGTTGCCTCTAAGGCAGATTATTCCGATGGTGATTCGCTTGTTGCTTTTGCTGGATGTGCTAATAGTGATGATGAATGGATTCTTGATTCCGCTGCTTCATTTCATATATGCTCTAAAAGAGATTGGTTTGTCACCTATGATTCTCTCCAAGGTGGAGGTTCTGTTAGATTGGGTGATAATAGTCCACTTAAAATTGTTGGTAAAGGATCTATTCAGATTAAGATGCATGATGGCATTGTCAGAACATTGGCTGACGTGAGGCATATTCCTAGCATGAGCAAGAATCTTATTTCTCTCAGTACTCTTGATGCTAAAGGGTACAAGTACTCCGGTGCAAATGGAGTTTTAAAGGTGTCTAAAGGTTCTCTTATTGTGATGAAAGGTGAATTGAAATCTCCCAATTTGTACCGTCTTCGTGGTACTACAATTACAGGTGATGCCGCTGTAATTTCCAATTCATCCTCTAATTCTGATGCTACTGATCTTTGGCATAAGCGTCTTGGACATATGAGTGAACAAGGCTTGCATGAATTGTGCAAGAGAGGACTTCTTGATGAACATAGCATCAGTAAGTTGAAGTTTTGTGAGCATTGTGTGTTTGGCAAACACAAGAGGGTGTCATTTAATATCTCTA
This sequence comes from Oryza officinalis, assembly GCA_008326285.1. Taxonomy (NCBI): domain Eukaryota; kingdom Viridiplantae; phylum Streptophyta; class Magnoliopsida; order Poales; family Poaceae; genus Oryza; species Oryza officinalis. The sequence goes on along the minus strand of BDMV01000006.1, from coordinate 34,561,359 downwards.
CTCATAAAAGTAAAGGTATTCTTGATTATGTGCATTCTGATTTATGGGGACCATCTCGCAAGCATTCTTTTGGTGGTTCTCGTTATATGTTGACAATCATTGATGATTATTCTCGTAAGGTATGGCCTTATTTCTTGAAGCATAAATCAGAAGCATTTTCAGCATTTAAAGAGTGGAAGATTATGATTGAAAATCAAACTGAGAAGAAGGTTAAAAAGCTTCGCACTGATAATGGGATGGAATTCTGTTCTAATGAATTTAATGCATATTGCAAGTCTCAAGGCATTGTTAGACACTACACTATTCCTTATACGCCTCAACAGAATGGTGTAGCTGAGCGTATGAACAGAACTATCATCTCCAGGGCCCGTTGCATGTTGTCTAATGCTGGTTTGAATAGGCGCTTTTGGGCTGAAGCTGCTTCCACTGCTTGCTATCTTATTAATCGTTCACCCTCTATTCCTCTTGATAAGAAAACTCCAATTGAGGTATGGTCTGGTTCTCCAGCTGATTATTCACAATTGAGAGTTTTTGGTTGTACTGCTTATGCTCATGTTGATAATGGTAAATTGGAGCCTAGAGCTGTTAAATGCATTTTTATTGGTTATCAATCTGGTGTTAAAGGTTATAAATTGTGGAATCCCCAGACTCAGAAGGTTATGCTTAGCAGGAATGTTATCTTTAATGAGACTGTTATGTTTGTTGATAATCCTTCTGTTGATGCTCCTATTGAGAGAGAGAAAATAAGTGTGCAGGTGGAGCACTTAATTGATTCACCAGATATTGATAATGTTGCTGAGCAAGATGCACCTATTGCTGAAATTTCTCCAATTGTTGATGATTCTTCTGCTGTTGAGCATTCTTCTCCAGTTGTGCAGTCTCCACAACATTCTATTGCTGCTAATAGGCCTAGAAGGCAGCCAAAGCCTGTTAAAAGGTATATTGAAGAATGCAATGTTGCTTATGCTATGAGTGTTGCAGAAGAGATTGAAGGTAATTCAGAACCTTCTAATTATTCTGAGGCTATTACTTCTTTTGATCGCAACAATTGGATGACCGCTATGCAAGATGAGATGGAGTCACTTGAAAAGAATGGTACATGGGATTTAGTGAAGTTGCCCAAGAATAAAAAGCCTGTCCGTTGCAAATGGATTTATAAAAGAAAAGAGGGTCTTTCTCCTAGTGAGCCAGCAAGGTACAAAGCAAGGTTAGTTGCTAAAGGCTATAGCCAGATTCCAGGTATTGATTATAATGATGTCTTTTCCCCTGTTGTTAAGCATAGTTCTATTCGCACTTTGCTTAGTATTGTTGCCATGCATGATTATGAACTTGAGCAACTTGATGTTAAAACTGCATTCTTACATGGGGAGTTGGAAGAAGACATTTATATGAACCAACCTGAAGGTTTTATTATTCCTGGAAAAGAAAACCTTGTGTGTAGACTAAAGAAGTCTCTTTATGGTTTGAAGCAATCTCCTAGGCAATGGTATAAGAGGTTTGACTCATTTATGCTCTCTCATGGCTTTAAGCGGTCTGATTATGATAGCTGTGTTTACTTGAAGATTGTTAATGGCTCAGCTATTTATTTGCTTCTTTATGTTGATGATATGCTGATTGCTGCTAAAGATAAATCAGAAATAGCTAAATTAAAGGCACAATTGAGTAAAGAATTTGAGATGAAGGACTTAGGTGCAGCTAAGAAAATTCTTGGAATGGAAATTACTAGAGATAGAAAATCTGGTAAATTATATCTCAGTCAGCGAGGTTATATTGAAAAGGTTCTTCGTCGTTTCAATATGCATAATGCAAAACCAGTGAGTACTCCATTAGCTGCACATTTTAGATTATCATCAGATTTATGTCCACAGTCAGATCATGAAATTGAGTACATGTCTAGAGTTGCATATTCCAGTGCAGTTGGTTCTCTTATGTATGCCATGGTTTGTTCTCGTCCTGATTTATCTCATGCATTGAGTGTTGTCAGTAGATTCATGGCTAATCCTGGTAAGGAGCATTGGAGGGCTGTTCAATGGATTTTCAGATATTTGCGAGGTACTTCTAATGCCTGTTTGCAGTTTGGGAAATCTAGAGATGGACTTGTTGGTTATGTTGATTCTGATTTTGCTGGTGATTTGGATAAAAGGAGGTCTCTCACAGGTTATGTTTTTACCATTGGTGGTTGTGCTGTTAGTTGGAAAGCATGTTTGCAGTCCACTGTTGCTCTGTCTACTACAGAAGCTGAGTATATGGCTATTTCTGAATCTTGTAAAGAAGCTATTTGGTTGAGAGGTTTATACTCTGAACTTTGCGGGGTTACTTCTTGCACTGCTATACATTGTAATAGCCAGAGTGCTATTTGTCTGACTAAGGATCAGATGTTTCACGAACGGACCAAGCATATTGATGTGAGGTATCATTTTATTCGAGGTGTCATTGCCGAAGGTGATGTTAAAGTGTGCAAGATAAGTACTCATGATAATCCTGCTGATATGTTGACAAAGCCAGTTCCTGGAGCTAAGTTTGGGCTATGCTCAAGCTTAGTTGGCATTACAAATTAAGTCCTAGTGACTTTTGGCGCCGGTGATTATTTATTATTGAAGTGAGTTGATTGATGATACTTCATTCGCTACAAGATGGAATTCGTCTCAAGGTGGAGTTTGTTGGAATATGATCCGAATTAGTAACGTGAGTCTTGTGGGGACGCCTGGAGGGCCCACGGTTCGGTCATGTTTATTAGCGGATTTGTTTCCGTATTTGACAGCAGTCAGTCCGTCCTATAAATACATCTTGTAAGTCGCACGGGAAGAGTTGAGACGACTCATTGTATTCTCTACGTTCTGTAAACTCTCTCCTCATATAGTGAAGATCGCCGATTGGCGCCCGTGGTTTTTTCCCGCAAGGGTTTTCCACGTAAAAATCCTGTGTCTCGTGTTCGATATTGATTGCATTACTTGTAACACCAAATCCTACACTCTATTTCCTCTGATTTCCTGATCTCTTTTCTCCCAACCCAATCTACTGCTATTCCCTGTCTAAACTCTTCTTTCTCCCTGATTTTGTTCTGAATATTTCAGCGGTTTGATGCTGGTTTTGCTTGTGCTTACTTGAGGTTCGTTTGATCCGTCAAAATTGATGTTGGAATGTAACACTTCATCTCTTGTATTACTTAATCCCTAATCCCTAAGATGCGCACTTTGTTGTAATCATCTGGGGTTTATCCTAACAATTGTATTGCCACGGTGGAGGCTTTTTTCACCCTATATAAATACAACTACGTGGCCCTAAAAAGGGTTAAAACACCTCCTAATATTTCGTTTAACGTGGTATCAGAGCCTTCTCTTCTTACCAATCCAGTCTCCATCAGGTTCAATGGCGTCCTCATTATCTACATTATCGCTGCCATCACTTCATGGTGCAGCGGTCTCTGAGAAGCTCACGAAGAGCAATCATGTGCTCTGGAAGGCGCAAGTACTGATTGCTCTGCGAGGCGCGCACATGGCCGACTTCCTTGATGAATCCATCGCAGCACCGGCTCCCATGGTGATTGTCACCAGCAAGGACAAGGATGGCAAGGAGGTCACCGAGAAGGTGACAAATGCCGCCTATACTAAATGGGTGGTGCAAGAGCAACAGGGTCTCAGCTACCTGTTGATGTCTCTGTCGGGCGAGGTCCTAACTCAAGTCGCGACTTTGACAAAGTCTGCAGATGTTTGGGCGGCCATTGAGGAGTTGTTCTCCTCACAGTCCCATGCGCACATCATGAACATACGCATGGCACTGTCCTCCACGGTGAAGGGCAATGTCTCGATTGCCGAATACGTGGGGAAGATGAAGGGATATGCAGATGAGATGGCATTTGCTGGAAAAGCTCTCGATGATGATGATCTGATCTCCTACATCCTGGCCGGATTAGATTCTGAATATAATCCTGTGGTGTCATCCATCACTGGGCGAACAGAACTTGTTTCGGTAAGCGAAGTATGTTTGCATCTGATGAACTTTGAGATGCGCCTAACCCTACAGCAAGGAGGATCACAATCATCAGTGAACAGTGTGTCGCGTGGAGGTGGACGCAGCGATGGCCGTGGTCGTGGCAAATCGAACAACAACCGTGGCCGTGGCAATGGCCGCGGCCATGGAAACAACAACAACAACAACTCCAATCGACCCACTTGTCAGTTGTGTGGGAAGATTGGCCACATGGTAATAAAATGCTGGAAGAGGTTTGACACCTCTTATCAGGGAGAAGAGAAGACCGCTGCAGCTGCCACGTCTTCATATGGATTGGACTCCAACTGGTATGTGGATACCGGAGCCACAGACCACATCACCGCCGATCTTGACAAGCTAACCGTGAAGGACAAATACAATGGAAATGAACAAGTTCAGATGGCAAATGGCTCAGGTATCTGTATTAATCATGTTAGTCAAGCTATAGTGCACACCCATCACGAAACTTATATCTTAAAAATGTACTTCATGTTCCTTCTGCTATAAAAAAATCTTGTTTCCGCTCATCAATTTACTAGAGACAATCATGCCTTTATTGAGACACATCCCTTCTTTTTGGTTAAGGATCTGGAAATGAAGAAACTCCTTCTTCAAGGCAGATGTAAAGATGGCCTTTACCCCTTGCCGCCCACGTCGTTCTCTTGGAGCTGCCGGTGTGCAAGTCCACGCCGTCTCAAAGTCGTCGACAATAAGGTGGCACAGTTTTGCCTGGGCCACCCTTCTTTTGCTATCGTCAATAGAGTCCTTAGCCAAAATAATCTCTCAGTGTTTGGAGAATTTCGAGATGAGTTTGTTTGTAATGCGTGTCAAAAGGGGAAGAGTCATTAACTACCCTACCCTAAGTCATTTAGCATGTCTACTGCTCCTTAGAGCTTATTTTTTCAGATGTCTGGGGCGCCGCTCCTAGTTCTGTTGGAAACAAGTCATATTATGTTAGCTCATCGATGATTTTAGTAAATTCACTTGGATTTATTTGTTAAAGCACAAGTCCGAAGTTTTTGCTAAATTTTGTGAGTTCCAACTACTTGTTGAGCGTCTCCTTGATCACAAAATCAAGATTGTACAAATAGATTGGGGTGATGAGTACCAAGCCCTAAATCGATTCTTTCACCAGATGGGAATTGTTCACCATGTTACGTGCCCACATGCTCATCAGCAAAACGGATCTACGGAGCACAAACATCGCCATATCGTCAATGTAGGTCTCTCCTTGCTCTCTCATGCATCCATGCCTCTCAAGTATTGGGATGAAGCTTTTGTGACCGCAACTTAATCAATCACACACCCAGCAAACTCCTCTAGTATGACACTCCCCTTGAATGGCTTTTCCATGAGAAACCCTCTTATGCATCTCTTCGGGTTGCGCCTACTGGCCCAACCTCCGGCCCTACAACAACCACAAGCTTGCTTTCGATCCACACAATGTGTTTTTCTAGGATATAGTCATATGCACAAAGGGTTTAAGTTCTACATGTCTCTACTGGGTGTATCTATATCTCTCGCGACGTAACATTTGATGAGGTTGTGTTTCCTTTTGCTACCCTTCATTCCAATGCCGGTGCATGGCTTAGGGGCAAAGTCCTTTTGCTTCCATCCAACCTACTTCCATCTTCCATGCTTGATCATCCGAGGGCATGAATACTTGATCAACCACTGAATAATACGCGTACTAATGTTATTAATGAGACTGGTGCAGATGGCACAGGCGAAATTGTAGGTACAACAGGAGAAAATGCAGGAACAGGTGAAAGAAGCCATGATTTTATGCAGAAACATGGAGTGAACCATGATTTCATGCAGTCACCGCAAAGCCCTGGTGCCATTTCCCATGAGGATCTGGCAGAGATGCCTGCAAACTCGCCTGCACCAACAGCTAATCTGCGCATGCACTCAAAGGCAGATTTGCTCCCTCACTCTACATCAATACATGACGGGCGGGAGAGGATGCGGAACCCGACTCCATTGGTCACGTGGCTAGCTCGGATGGGGCGCGGGGCTCTCCTCAGGCTTTGTCCCACGACGCACAACCCGAAGATGTTGTGCCCTCCTCAATGGAGAGGGGATCTTCTATGGACATAACCAGGGTGGCCTCACCGACGGCAGCAACCACACAACCTGGTGAATCTAGGCCAGTCACCAGAGCGTCAAAAGGTATACACAAGCCTAAACTCTACAAAGATGATACCATTCGTTATGCTGCCTTGACTACTTTCGATGAACCACTGAGTTTACAAGAAGCTCTTAGCAATAAAAACTGGAAAGCTGCTATGTATATTGAATATTTTGCTCTCATGCATAACACCTGGCACTTAGTCCCGCCTTCAAGTGGTAGAAAAATATTGTAGATTGCAAATGGGTATATAAGATTAAGAGAAAAGCAAATGGGCAAATAGACAGATACAAGGCTAGACTAGTTGCTAATGGCTTTAAACAGTGATATGGGATCGATTACGAAGACACTTTTAGTCCAGTGGTAAAAGCAGCCACTATCAGGTTAATTCTGTCTATTGCAGTCTCTAAAGTATGGAGTCTTAGACAACTAGATGTTCAAAATGCTTTTCTTCATGGCTATCTAGAGGAAGAAGTTTACATGAGACAAACTCTCGGTTTTGAGAATAAGAAGTATCCACATTATCTCTGTAAGTTAGACTAGGCACTGTATGGTCTCAAACAAGAGCTTGGTATTCTAGACTGAGTAAGAAGTTGCAGGATCTTGGGTTCACCCCATCAAAGGCTGATACCTCTCTATTCTTTTATAACAAAAGGGGTCACACCAGTTTTGTTGTTGTTTATGTTGATGACATTATAGTTGCTAGCTCATCTGTAGAAGCAACCTTAGTGTTACTTCAGGGCCTTGCAAAGGAGTTTGCATTAAAAGATCTTGGAGACTTGCATTATTTTCTTGGGATAGAAGTTAAGAAAGTGCATGGAGGCCTCATGCTATCACAAGAGAGGTATGCTACCGATATTTGTTGGTATTTCTTACGATCACAGATAAATCCGCAAATGCACAGATAACGATGTAGCACTTCACCCATGAGTATTCCCAAGGGTATCATATTTATATTCCGCAGGGAAGACGGCGGTGTAAGATATAAGTTATACATCATTAATCAATCCATAATTAATTCATCTTAGTCTAATCTAGAGTTAGGATAAATAATGATAAGGTAGTAGACACAGGAGATTCATCTCTATAATTATGTTTAGTAGAAAAGAGCATTAGAAACTACGATACAATTGTACTTCTATTCTATTCATGTCTAGTATAAACTTAACATATACATGCTTATGACATAGGACTTGTTTCAGGCATCTAGGTACTACCGAGAGACTACTTCCTGCTGGTCTGCCAGCGTAGTTATGACATTTACGTACTCTTACGTCATACCTGAATGTGGAGGAATACAAAGAATGAATAGGGTTGTCACTAGCTGCCACCCACATCACTTTTCGTGGGGCACACCCGCATCCAACGGCATTTATCTAACCTAAGCACCATGCTTATGCTAGCAAATAATGTCACTAACTCCCCTAGGACTCCCACCCTTCGGATGAACAAGTTAGAGCTACAGTAACCTATAAAGGTCATTGGACTGTTACTGTAGCATAGATCGACTAGCCTAGGATGAAGCAGATATACGAAATATATACTATTCATAGAACACATATTCAATAAAGAAAGATATAGACTATGAGCATAAATAAATAAGAAAGATAATTCTATTAATTCAACTATAGTCTTACAAGAAGAGTAAAGTACTAAAGACATACCGGAAACTCCGAGAAGATTATAGAACCGAAGCTCCTATGCTTATTCCTACTAAACTATAGAAAACATAATATGGATAGAGAGAATTGCTCCTCGAGATGTGTGTTGTCAAGTGAGAAGCTCATTCCTATTTATAGCCTCCCAATGACGGTTGTATGGCGGTTACTAGTCCAGGAAACCAGCATCACCGCCATTAGGAGTGTAGGAGGAGTTGTCATGTGGAAGGTGGGTGCCGGGGTCGCCAAGCCTAAACCAAGGACAACCGCCATTCGCCACCGACTTTGGTGAGAGGATGATAGGTGGGCCCCTTAGTCAGTTGAGGTTGTTTTGGTCCCACTTTAAGTCGGTTTCGCCTGACTTGTGGGTTCCTCAATCTGTGTGCTCACACGTGATTCGCCGGAGGTGTGTTTCTTTACATGCCGGTTTTATTTCTTTTTTACTTTGGTGTATAATTTCTGCATCCATGTTAATTCTTCAAGTCTAGTACAACATTATATATTATTGATATACGTGTAAGAAATAGTAATTCTCCCTTTATTTATTATGATAGATAAAGATCAAAATTGATACTACCGTCAATAGTATTCTCAAGCGCGTTGCTATGGACTCTTGTAAGCCATCAAGCACGCCACTGTCAAGTGTCGAAAAGTTGTCAGCAAGAGATCGGGATACGCTGGGAACTGAAGATGCAACACAATACAGGAGTTGGAGGGTAGTAGGTGCCTTCCAGTACTTAACACTCACACGTCCTGATATAGCTTTTACTGTCAATAAAGTTTGTCAATTCCTGCAGTCACCGACCAGTGCATTTGGCAACTGTTAAACGGATACTACGGTACCTAAAGGAACAATTTCCTTTGGTCTTAGGATTAACAGATCTCCTATTTTAATCGGGGCTTCTCTGATGCTGATTGGGCAGGGTGTGTTGATGATAGGAGATCTACCGGGGGATATGCTATATATTTTGGTACTAATGTTGTGTCGTGGAGTGCATGAAAACAAGCAACGGTATCTCGATCAAGTACAGAAGCTGAGTGTTTACATCCAAATTTAACACCTAGAGTCAAAATAGAGAAATATTACCAAAATTTAAAAGACGTCGGGTTTTCTTCATGGGGCCGGTCTGACCGCCGTCCATCGGCCAGTCTGACCGGCATGTAGGGCCGGTCTGACCGGTGGCATGTGGCCGATCAGACTGCCAGAGTTCGACTTCGAGTCCAATTTTGTCGGGTCTCGGGTTTTCTTGCATGAAAGCAATTTTTTGAGTTCTATTTGGTCTCTACCTCGAGATTGACATGGAGGAGATCCTATAGTGTAAGAGGTCCTGTAGAAGGCAAGACCAACCCTTTATAAGGGTCAAGGCTGGTTCGATTCCAAAATAAAAACCCAACCTCAATTTCTACACAATCGGATCATTCTTTTACTTTTACTTTCAGCCATGTTTTCTACTTTACCTTAGTTTCGTCCATCATTGTCGGTTTGCGCCGTAAACCGTCCATCTTCGCCGCGAAAGTACGATTATTCCTTTGTAGGTTTGTCCCGTAAACCTTCTGTTTGCCCTCGAGACGGGTAGTTATGCTCATATCGATCTAAATCGGCCTAGAGGCTAATTCTGATCTCTAAATCGGCTTTGCTAGCCGGTTTAGCTTTTTTCTATGAAACCCATCTTGATTTGGCTTTTGGCTAGATCAGGATGATTGACGACTTTATATCACCGCAAAGCGTATCGATCGTGATTGTTTTTTTGGCAAAAAAAAGTTGTCAACACGATTTTTAACGACTTCACTGGGAAACGTCAAAAATTCGGCTATTCCAGCCGAAATCAATCTGTTCATCAAACCGCCGTTGCCGGGTATACTTTCTCCCTGAATCAATCGGTTTGGCGGCGTTATTGTTCAGACATCAGAAAATTAATTTACTACGCCGGCTGCTATTGTTGTTCGATTCTCATCTATACCACAGTCGGCGCCGTGATTATCTGTGTTAAGACCGATCGAGTCGATCAGTTTGATTAATTTTAGAAGAACAGCAGCACGCATTTCCTCCTGTCTTGCTACATACGGCCAGAGAGGAAATTCAATCGGATTCGATCGATCTAGCTAGTACTGCACTCGGTTACCGAAAAGAAAATCAAAACGAAGCAGTCTCTGTTTCTTATCGTGTACTGTTACCGGAAAAAAAGGCCGATTCTTACTGTATCGGTTACTTTGTGACGCTTCAGTTTTTGTAAATTTTTTGCTACGTGCACACCGCAATCGTACCACGGAAATATAGAGACCCTACATTAATCTATTCGGTCATAATATTTTGGCTATAACCAATTCGGCCAAAATTAATCAAGGAATTTTTTCATCAACCATGACAAGCGACAACAAGTTCACCAATTAATAAACCCTGAGCTCCACTTGATAAACTCAAGGCTTTGATTGGCTCGATCTTTCGGTGAGTTGATGGTTGACGACCCGACTACAACCGTACAAGACGTTGTTGTGTTGCGCCTTAGCGATCAATACATCTCTCCGTGGGTTGTTGATCTTGCCGATGCAGATCAATCTTATTCCTGCAAGTAAATCAAAGAAACAAGTAAGAACAAAATAAAATCAATCTGAATTGCAAATAGTAATTGAATATAAATAATAAGTTGGAGTTTCGTAACGAGCAAACCGGCGATTTAACCGATCACGGGATTACACGGCAAAGTAGCGAAGCTAAACTTTAATCTAAACAAAACTCAAGAAACCCTGAAGGGGCACCTAGCTAGTTAAGGGGGTGGGAGGACGACCAAGGGGGTTCCTAAGTTGTGCTTCACCAGGTTAGGGCACACCACACATGGGCCCCACCCCGGCCGGGGCCCTAGATGAAGTTACAAGCCCATAAGCCCATTATAAGTGATGTAGCGCCTTGTTTCTTCAACTGCAGCTGACTGAGATAGAATTTAAAGATGAGGCTAGATCCGTTGAAAAGAAGACTCCAAGAGCTTTCCATCAAGTACTTATGGGCCCAAAACGGAGCTCGTATGCATATTTGAAAGCTATTTGAAATCAGCACTGTAGCAGGTAGTCGAATTGGATTCCAGAAGTTGGACAACTTGATCTTGACATCTTCCTGTTGACATATAATATAAGTAACGGTTGTATCCATAGTAGCCATGGTCACATTACCAAGGAGGACTTGACCGAGAAGGAGCAGCAAGACCTTGAAGAAAAAGTGGCAGCTTTTAAGAGGGAATTTCTTGGAAACTTCATCAAGACCGACGAAGGCGTCTTCAAAAGAGACATCTCTCTATCTCAAATCATGGTTTCACATAAGGTAACTTTCGACCCGCATGATCCATCTATTGCTATTCAAGAAAATATTAATTGTTGTGTAGATGCATCTATTAGCACTTATATTGATAAACTTGATGATGCGTTTGAAGATGCTTTGAATAATAGTCTTGATAAGGTCATTAAGAAAATTGGCTCCACAATAGCCAATTATCAACAATCTAATGCTATATCTAGTTTTGCTCCTTTACAATATGCCTATAGTAACATGGATGGATCAACGGGTATTTACAAAGCAGATTACACGGGAATCAGCTACACAACGGTTAGATCGCGTGTGATGCCGATTAGACCGCTCCCTTTGTTGGTCAGACCGTGTCCACCATGGTTGGTCAGACCGTGCTTCCTGTCGCCGGTCTGACCACATCACTAACCACCGGTTAGACCGTCCTTCAGCCGGTCAGACCGAGTACTTGGCCGATCAGACTGGGCTGCCTATAGCCGGTCAGACCGATGCCCTAGTGCCTTCTCAAAACTGTTACGCTACGACTAATGGTACTGATGTTTATTGTTATTCACTCATGTTAATGCTGTTAGTCATGCTATTCCACATACACATGCTATTTGCATCAATGATTGCTATGAGCCAGTCCAAAATCATCAGGTGGATGGATTGGTACAAACACACGTTATGGCCAGCAGGAGGTTCGTTCTCAAAACCCTGTTGTGCTCACACTAAGGCCACTAGATCAAGAGGGTAATCAATTAAGGCTTGAAGTTTTTGATGATCCACGTGAATAGATACGTGACATAATTAAAAAAGTTTTTAAAATTGAGCCAAAGAATGAGGTTACTCGAAAGCCTTATCCTAATTACTACGATCGAATCCCATATCCTCATGATTTCAAGGTGCCCGAGTTTGTAAAATTTAGCAGCGAGGATAATAGGATCACATATGAACACATAGGCTAATTTTTAGCTCAATGTGGTGAAGCAAATAGTTCCGATGTTCTTAAATTACGTTTATTTCATTTATGTTTGTCCGGAAATGCTTTGATTTGGTTTACTTCATTGCCTACAAATTCTATTCATGCTTGGACACAATTAAAGCAGAAGTTCCATGATTACTTTTATACTAGAGAAAGTGAACTTCGGCTATCTAATTTGACATCGATTGAGCAACAATTTGATGAATCTGTGACTGATTATTTTAAGAGGTTTATGTACCTTAAAGACCGATGTTTTGGTTTCATACTTACGGACAAGTTTTTTGTTGATTGCTTTTGATGGATTACTTGGCCCTATTAAAAAAAGATTGGATGGCCAGGTATTTCCTAATGTTGATGATAAGTTGCATGAAGCTCTGGCTCAAGAAAGCCGAGTGGATGACAATAGTTCAAGTGCTAGTTTGGACAATGATACAATAACATGTATAGCCGAACCAAGTGATGGTTCGGATTGTGTTACTAATTTGGGCAATGATACAACAATGAGTATAGCTGAACCAAGTGACGGTTCGGATTGTGTGGCTAGTTTAGACAAAAACCCTATAGAAAATATAGCCTAACTAAGTGGCGGTTCAGATTATATTACAAATGAAAGTGAGATATTGTTGTCATCTAAGACAGAACGACAAATCGGTCATGAGAGTGTTAAAAAAGAGACTGACAATGTCTTGTAGGGTAGTGGTAAAATAAAGTCCAAAGCAACATCATATACATATGAGAGGCCGTATCCTGGGCGTATAGATTCGGTCCCGTACCCGCAAGGATTTGAGGTGCCCAACTTCACAAAATTCACAGTTGAGGACAGCAGAACTACAATTGAACATATCGGCCATTTTATTGATCAATGTGGGAAGGCCGGTAGTGATGATTTTGAAGTTGAAATTATTTCCTCTTTCTTTATCAAACTTTGCATCTATATGGTTTAGTTTACTTGCTCCTAATTCAATTTCTTCTTGGTCACAAATGGAGCATGAGTTTCATGATTATTTTAAAGATGAGAGCTTGGTGGAGCAAAGACCGATTGATAATTCATTGGTCACTTGTGAGACTATTTCGGTTACACCTATGGCTAAGACCAGAAATGTTCATGATCCTCTCCCTATTGCTTCTATAGATTTTGACAACAAGAGAATGTTGATTTGGCCAAGTCAATCCAAGTCTATAAGAGAGAGGAATGTTATTATTGGTGATCTTCGGCCTGAGATGATTAGGTTCGATAATAACAAGGCCGAAGATTCAAATATTAATAAAGATGAGTCATCTAATAATTCCAACAAGACTAAAAAGCCAAAGCTTACTTTTGTTATGCTTATGGCTAAATACAAGAAGGGTTTGGCCGATCAACGATTTGATAATCGGCCTAGTGATTCAAAAAGACCAAGATCATCTCCTAGGAAGAGAATTGGTCAAGCATCAAAGCAATCGAAGCCACCAACAATACAAACTCCATATGAACCGTCGGTTGTGATGCAATGGTATCCATATCCAATGCCATCGTTTGGTTATCCTTTTATGTATTACATGTCGTGGATGCCTCAGTCACTTATGCCATTTCATCAAGAATGGAAGGAATCACCAAGGTCAGTACCAAGTCATTCATCTAACTCTATTCAAGACTGTTTCCCACAAAAGAATTGGTTCGGTGGATCAAAGGTGAAAAAGGTCGTTACTGTCAAAGCTCCGGAGGTCGTTACTATCAAAGAAGGGTTCCAAGATGTCCAAGTACCTACTGGAGATGCGACGGAGGGGCTACAAGCAAACAAGTCTGAAGACGGTGCTGTGACCGTCGATAACGGCGGTCTGACCAGGGCATCTGGCCGGTCCAACCACCAGCTTACGACCGATCTGACCGAGTCTCAAGGCCATTCTGACCGACACTTATAGCTGGTCTGACCGAGTTCCAAGACCGGTCTAACCGGGGGGCACCAGAAACGACCAAGAAACTTGAGGGCAACACAGGAGCTTCCAATCCGATGAAAAACATCAAGAATCATCATTTAGCTCCTGGAACACAGCCAAAGCCGAAGTGGTTACCTTCCGACGTGTCTCATTCTCAAAAGAGGAGGCTACAACATCTTTGGGCAAGGATCAAAAGGAGACAAAGGCCGAAGGTGTGAAGAAACAAACGTGTAACAATTTAGAGCCTCGAGTTGTACATAAGCTAGTGTGGACACCTAAGGAGGTAAAAATCGAGAGACCGGTGATTTCCCAAAGTAGTGATAAGTCTAATTTCTTGAGTGAATAGTCATCGGTCATTCGAGGTAAGTCTCTTCCACATGATGCTATGAATATCGATACGGTGTTTATCTTGCCTTCAAAATCAAGCGCTAAGAAAAGCCGATTTTCCTCGGGGGGCAATACAATTAACATGTTTCTAAGAAGATCGAGAGAGATGAATGGCGATGGGTACAACATCACATCTTTGAGCCGTCATTTGTTGGATGGTAAGACAAGGTATGTGTTTATTATGTTCATCATTATATTATGCACATGCCATGTTAGAACATTGCTTGCTATTTAGCACATGTGTCTTTGCTAGTTAAATCAATATTACACATACATGTTGCAAATGCTAGTTCTGAGTGGTGGAATTGGCAAGTTGGCATATAATTTATTTGAAGTATGATTTGGCTCATGGATCTTTGATATAGGCCAAATCATGTATGTTTTTATGGATCGCCATATAAGATTTCGATTTTATAATCATTGCACCATGAAAGTTTTGTTTCGTAGTAATTTGGCTTGTGTGAATGGCCAATCTGCTAATTTTGCTTTATTATTATCTAAAGATATTGTTTTTGCAACATTGGCCCTATTAGAGTGATTTTGCATCTATGCTTGAGCCGATTACTTACATTTGTAATTTATTAGAATTCATGCGTGTGAAACATATGAATTTGGTGATTCATTACTGGTCATTCAACAAGTGGCTAAGAGTTTTGGGTGCCTTGATAATTATTCTAGATAGCCACTTGAGAAACCATATTGACCAATAATTTGGTACACCAAGCATCTGGCGATAAAGATAGGAGAGGTAATTTTTATAGACGAAAAGCCAATGCTTGATTAGAAAAAATGCAAGATAACTCTAGACCAAGCCGGTTTGATCACAATTGTATGGCCGGTCTAACCGAAACACGTGGCCGGTCTGACCGATGCTTTAGTGCCGGTCTAATCGATGCCTCGTTGCCGGTCTGACCATAGTTACAAAGACGGTTTGATTGGACATGGGAACGATCTGACCGCGAGTCTAATGTCGGTTTGCCTAGAGTATTGCAGCCCGTAGTGCGTAGCTAGGGTGCATGAGCTTAAATTTGATTGTATAGCCGAATTGATACTGTGAAATTCAGTTGATGTGTTACGGCTTCAAGATTACTAATTGGAGGGTTCCACTAGTTGAGTATTTCAAAGATCTAAGCAAGATGGTTGATCAGAGAAGGTCTGTTGGAAAGTTCGGCGGTAAGCATTATGTGCACTTTGTTTAATAGATAATTATATTGTCGAATCATTTAGGTGCCGGTCAATCTGAAATTGTTGTGGATAGAGTTGCTATAAGACGTGGTGAAATTTATTAATCGTCTTGGGGGACAAATTATTTAGCCGATTAATTCTCCTAGTTTGGGTGAGGTGATTTATCGGTCAATGGTTATAAGACCTTAATAGTGATAGAAAGACTGATAGATGTTTGAAGACTTTGGAAAGGATTAAAGAGATGAAAAAAGAAGGATAGCCAAAGTTTATAATTGGAGTGGAATCATTTCAAGATTAGGGACTTAACATCAAAAGACGATTTTATCGTTTGGGTCTAAGTGAAAAGTGCTCGGTGGGAAATCATCTAGTTGGAAATGTCTATACCGAGTTGTGTGAATCGTTCTTAGAAAATTGTTGATTTGTTAGGACAAAACAAAGAGAGCGATTTACTAGGCACTTGGAATCCCGTGTGGCCGGTAATTAGATTATCATCCCAAGTCCCTATGTTCTATTTTTTTTGGTTCACAAATTCACCAAAAAGGCATGGGGGCATGTGTTTACACCCAAATTTGGCACCTAGAGTCGAAATAGGGAAATATTGCCAAATTTTGGAAGACATCGGGTTTCCTTCATGGGGCCGGTCTGACCGGCGTGTTGGCCCAGTCTGACCAGTGGCATGTGGCTGGTCAGACCGGTAGAGTCCGACTCCGAGTCCAATTTTGTCGGGTCTCGGGTTTCCTTTCATGGGGAGCTATTTTTTGAGTTCTAATTGGTCTCTACCCCGAGATTGACGTGGAGGAGGTCATGTAGGAGGCAAGACCAACCTGTTTATAAGAGCCAAGGCCGGTTCAATTCTAAAAAAACCCAATCTCAATCCCTACACAATTGAATCATTCTTTTACTTTTACTTTCACTTTTACTTTCAGCCATATTTTCTACTTTACCTTATTTTCGTCCATCATTGTCGGTTTGCACCATAAACCATCTGTCCTCACCGCGAGAGTGTGATTATCCCTTTGTAGGTTTGTCCCGTAAACCTATCGTTTGCCCATGAGAAGGGTAGTTATCCTCATATCGATCTAAATCGACCTAGAGGCTGATTTTGATCTCTAAATCGGCTCCACTAGATGGTTTAGCTTTTTTCTACGAAACCCATCTTGATTTGGCTTTTGGCTAGATTAGGGTGGTTGGCGACTCCATATAAGCTTTAGGTGTCTTGATCGTGATTGTCTTCTTGATAAAAAAGTTGCCAACACCGAGTACAAAGCACTTGCAAATGTGACTGCTGAAGTTATGTTAAGTTACTTGATGAGTTGGGTATTTCTCATGCACATACAACAAGACTTTGGTGTGACAATATTGGAGCAAAATATATGTTAGCCAATCCAGTTTTCCATGCTCGGACGAAGCACATTGAAGTGGACTGTAACACCCCGGCCCAAGGCATAATAGGATTGATAGGATACTCATGCCAACAAGTTGCAACTTCTTTTCCGGAAGCCCATCTCCAAAGAACTCTAAAGTTAAGCGTGCTTGGCTTGGAGAAATCTAGGGATGGGTGACCGATCGGGAAGTCTTTCCCGGGTGCGCATGAGTGAGGACAAAGTGCGCAGAAAAGACTGGTGTTGGTTTGTGAGGGCAGTCTATGTCCTATTTAAGTTGCTAGGTGTAAGCGGGCCCGGCCTCGTGGAGGCGGGACGTTACATGGACTTGGAGAAATCTAGGGATGGGTGACCGATCGGGAAGTCTTTCCCGGGTGCGCATGAGTGAGGACAAAGTGCGCAGAAAAGACTGGTGTTGGTTTGTGAGGGCAGTCTATGTCCTATTTAAGTTGCTAGGTGTAAGCGGGCCCGGCCTCGTGGAGGCGGGACGTTACATGGACTTTCACTTTGTTCGTGAACAAGTGGCACAAAAGTTGTTAGAGGTTCAGTTTATCTGATCAAAAGACCAGCTTGCGGATGGATTCACAAAACCAATTCCGGTAAATCAGCTTAATGAATTTAGGAACAATCTTAACTTAGATAAGTTATGATTGAGGAGGTATGTTAAGATATCTAGGTCAGATAATGTTGAGTTTATCTCTTGTATTACTTAATCCCTAAGATGCGCAGTTTGTTGTAACCATCTAGGGTTTATCCTAACAATTGTATTGCCATGGTGGAGGCTTTTTCCACCCTATATAAATACAATTACACGGCCCTAAAAAGGGTTAAAACGCTTCCTAATATTTCGTTTTACAGTCGGTCGAGTTCGTCTAGGACTGGAGGTGTTTGCTGCGGATAACGTGGTTTTGAGTTCGAGACACTGTGCTTGTGGTGAGCTACCGGCGATGAGGATGATGACTCCAGTGATGGCAGACAACAGCATCATCGTGTGGGGGTGCTGCATTTTTTTTGGTGAGCAAGGCTAACAAGATTGAAGAGTGCGCCTTTGAAAGTTGTGACTTAGCAATAACACTCATAATATTTCGTTGGGCCGGTGAACCATAGATTCAGAACTCTGAACTTTTTACCAGGTAAAAAACCAGAGTCACTCCTACCATTTATAATACTGTCATTGTCCAGTTGACACTTTGATGTTTCGTTGACGTTTACCAACCCAACTGCTACAGCAAACTGCGAACGCACTGTTCATGTCCGGCAAATGGTTTTCTTCGGTTCCGTATGACGAAGATGAAGCCACATTTACATAATTTGGTAGAATTTGTTGGAAATATAGTCAAGATTCAGTATATTTTAATCTAGAAAAATATCACATTAAACATGACATGTATATAGTAGTGTGATCTAGTGACAGTGCTAAACTTGAACATGCTAATAACAAGATAAGCTTCATCAAGAAACATGTTTAACACTATAGTTAGAAATTTGACATACCCGGAGAATGCTTTGGTATTGGGTGAGGCAGTGTTGGTATTGTTGCCTCCGTTGATGGAGCCGTTCTCGCCTCCATCAGTGGTGCCGTTGCCGCCTCCACCGTTGCCGTCATTCCCTCCACTATTTGACATGTTGATGAAGAGGATGCAAAGGAAGCAGACGATGCAGTGCAGAGAGCACTCGCGTGAGACTGCGCTCCCCAAAAACTTGATTGCCGGCCTACCTGTGCAAGTACGCAAGTGGACGGAGTTCCGGAGGACTGCTTGTCCCGACAACCCGTGCGTGCAGGTGATCAAAATCGGAGAAGCAGAAGCAGCGCAGGAACAGAAGAACAGGGAAACCAAGGAGTGTTAGAGTACGAGAGAGGATGGATTCAGTCTGTGTCCGTCTATCCTATTGATGGGACTTATATAGTGCGCGAGAGGGTAACGTTCTGGGAGAAATCAAATCGGGATTGAATTCTCCATCCGTTATAGGAGTAACAGCGGAATCAATCCGATTGATTTACCGTCCATTGCTGGAGTAACGAGCGAGCGACTCCATCGGTTACGTCAAAAACTTAACGTTACATAGAGAGAGAGAGAGAGAGGGCGCAGCAGCCAACCATCCAGGCAAGCCTCACCCATGCCCACGCCCACGCCCACGCTCACGCCCTGGCTCGGCGCGCATCGCGCGTGTGTGTGACAGTCCCACCATCATCTCAACCACTTAACAGGTGCTCTCTGATAGCAGCCTATTTAAGTTGAGATGTTGTCACGCCTCAAACTAGCCCCGAACGGAGGCCAGTAAAAGGCGATCCAAATTAACCTGTATGCCTGTACCAGTCCCAGGAAATAGCGCTGGTACAACAGGAAGACAGAATATCACAACAACAGCGGTCTCTTTATTAAGAGTAGGATTACGACCAAGGTTGGAACTGCGGACAGGACCTGAGTTCACAACAGCATTACAAAAAGGCGAAAGCGGAAAGCGGAGACTAGCCCTAAGCCACAAGCAAAGCCTTGGGGAAGGCCGAAACCCTACTACTGCTCGAAGTCGGCTTGCTCCTGGAGGAACTCTTCATCAGCAGGGTCCACCTCTTCATCTTCGAGAACTGGGGGGGTTTAATTATATAGAGCAAGGGTGAGTACGGGAGTACTCAGCAAGTCAGGGGGAAAAACTGTTTAATGCAAGCTTCAAGGGGAAGCCAGTTCTTTGCACAATTGATTTTAGTTTAAGACTTTCAGAAACAACTAAGTGAGTGCTTCTCGACGGCACGGACGAGAAAGTGCGTCTCATCCGGCCGGAGCAGTGAAATTGTATCAATTGATTCTTGTCGGCACGAGAGGCTCTCTGCCATTCGTTCACCGACCCGGCTGCACCAACAGCCACAACTCACACACGCCGGTACGAGAGGCTCCCTGCCAATCGGCCCCGACTCCGACTGCTTCAACAGCCACAAGTCAACACATCGGTACGAGAGGCTCCCTGCCAATCGTCACCGACTTCGGCTGCTTCAACAGCCTTAAACCAAGCACAGAAGGGGAAACCTCACACCATCAGCAGTTCACAAGGGGTACATTAAAAATTACGCTAAGGAATCACCTCACATCTGCCCATGACCGTGGGCACGGCTGTTCGAATAGTTGTTAACCTCTGCAGAGGGGGTACACTTTACCCACACGACGTTACTAACCCCGAATCGCCCAGCCCGCGACCCTCGGTCACGTCTGGCGACCTTGAGGCTTTCACGACAAGGCATTTCGAAAGCCGACTCAAGGTTATCTTATGCCAATGGGAGGGGTCCCACGGACCAACACTAGGTTAGGTCCCAGACCATACTGTGCCAGGAAGCCCAGGGGTCCTCCCCGACACCACCCCGGCGAATCCACTTGTCCCTTGGCATCAAGATTTCCCTGGCCTAGCTAGTTACTCAGCCAGGGGCGTCCCATATCACCCATGTGGTCGTACTTGACATATGCTTGGATGTAATTCCCAAGGAATCGGTCCTTAGAGCGAGAACGGGCAGACCGTACCTCCAGTACGTCTCCCGTACCGTGAGTTTTAGAAACTCACTTTAGTTTTCAAGACACCGACCCAAGTGTCGGGTTTTCCAAGCATTTTGTAAACTCAAGTTTTACCCAGGTGATCAATTTTAAAGTTTGAGGGGAGTCTCGATATTCGTACGCGAGGTACAGATACCGAGGCATCACCCGAGGGGTGACAAGGGTGTTAGGGTATTCAAATATCAAGGAAGGAGAATGCAGCAAATGGGTAGGGTCTGCTGGTTGTATTGCAAACCGAGGCCAAGTGCCAAGTGTAACCTAAGTATGCATAGTTTGCGGAATCAAAATACTTAATTTAAATTATGGGTTCAATTGATCAAAGGTGACTTGCCTTGCTCGAGATCTTGAGCTTATTCCTCGAAATCCGCGCACTGCGGGTCTTCGGGCTCCGAGACTACACGTGAAACGAGACGACTCAACAAAACGATAAAAAGAAGTCCTATTAAAGACCACTAAGCATGCCATTGGATAGATCTCGATTTTTGAGAAATTTTGGAAGTGGAACGGAGTTAATCGGACGAGCGGTTGAAAAGATATGAATTTCCGAAGATTAAAGGATTTTCTGGAATAAAGAAAAGGAATTATTAATTCCCTGGAAAAAGAAAAGAAGGAGGGATCAAAACTGGACTTTATTTTGGGCGGCTAAGGGCAGCCCAAAGGATTTGAATGGGCGCGGCCTAATTAATGGGCCAGCGGCCCGAAGGGATTTGGCTCATGGCCGATCGGCGCGCGAGGGGGGGATAGGCCGATGGGCCGGAGGCCGATGGCGCTTGGAGGCCGAGCAGGCCGACGCTTGAGGGCGCGGCCCACGAGCGAAAAGGCCGAGTGGCCGAGGGGCCGACTGGGCCGGTCGGCCAAGGAGGCCCAGATGGCCGGCCTGGAGACGCGGCCCGGCCGATACGCGAAGGAGAGGCCGTTGGGCCAAGGGGGAGCGAGGCCGAGGAGGTCCAAAGGCCGACGGCCCGAGGCCGATCGAGAAGGGAGGCCGGTGCGGGACCGTTGACCGGTCTCCCGTGGGGCCGGGGTAGGCGGACGTGGCGTCCACGTGGACACCACGTCGGACCGAGAGGGGGAAGAGGCGGGGAACCGCATCGGCCGGCCGGCGACGGGTGCGGGCTCCGGCGGGGCGACGAGCCGGAGCGGGCGGCGGCGGGCACCGGCGGCGGGAGGAGATGCGGCGGAGTTGGTTCGCCGGCGCGGATTGAAGAGAGACGGTGCGGCGGTGGCCGACGACGGCGCCACGCGACGGCGGGCATGGTCGCACGGCGACGGGGCTAGGAAGAAGGGTGGCGGCACGACGGCGGTGCCCGGGGAGAACTACGACGCTCCTAAGGCCCTAGACCGGGGAGAAGAGAGGAGGCGGCAAAAAGGGGGGAGGAAATTTACCGCGGCGGAAGGCGCTTGCCGAGGGCGGGGACGACGACGCGGGGCTGCGGTGGGACGCGGTCCCGAGCCGGGGAAGAAAAGGGCGCCGGGCTCCTCTTCTCGCGGCGGCGGCAGCAAGAGGGGCGGTGGCGCGACGGCGCGACGGCGGGAAGGGGCGAGCTCGGGGAGGCGGCAATGGCGGCCGGGCGGAGGGGAAAGAAAATACGGCCGAGCGGGGGGGGGTTTTGTAGGGCGCTAGGTCGGTTCGGCCGGGGGAAGAAAGGCGGTGCGGCCGAGAGGCGGTGGAGCGCGGTGAGGGGACCACGCTGGCGCTCCCCGCGC
This sequence comes from Oryza officinalis, assembly GCA_008326285.1. NCBI lineage: Eukaryota > Viridiplantae > Streptophyta > Magnoliopsida > Poales > Poaceae > Oryza > Oryza officinalis. Next base: position 34,539,204 of record BDMV01000006.1, on the reverse strand, counting down.
TAGCGGCCAAGCGCGGCAGCGGTGACGCCGGCCGGTCGGGAAAAGAGGAAGAGAAAGGGGGAAAAAGGGGCCTTGCTCCCTTGCCGAAACGGGAAGGGGAAAAAGCGGAGAGGGAGGGGACGCGCGCGCGCTTGGGCAGCGGCGCAGGGGCCCGGCTGACGACGGTGGCGGTCGTGGCGGGAACGGGAACGGAGGGGTGCCGGCGGGAGAGAGCTCCGGGAGAGAGAGAGAGAAAAAGAGGACGGGAGAGAGAGGAAACGGGGGACGGGAGAGAGAGAGAGTTGGCGGACCCGGCTCGGGCGCGCGCGGGCCGAGCGGCCTGGCGCGGCCCAGCGGGGGAAAAAGGCGGCCGGGCAGGCGGCTGGGCCGAGGCAGCACGCGGGAGAGAGCTGGGCCGGGAGGCGGCCCAGGGAAGGAAGAAGGCCGGGAAAGAAATTGGCCCGAGAGCAGAGGGAGGTAAAGTGGACTTTACCAGAGAAAAGAAAGAGGGAGTTTGGGGGCTCGGATTCGAAATCCGATTTCGCGGTTTTCTCCGGGATTGAACTGAGAGGGGAGACACGAGACCTTGGCACACAACAAGACTCAACTGAAGAGCAAACTTTCGCAATTAGGGTTTTTAGCAGATTAGTTTTCCCGCTAACGCCGCGACAAAACGGGCGTTACAAATCTCTCCCCTTAAATTTCCAATGTGGTATTAATCCCTTAACATTAATTATGGGCCCATGGAATTTATTGGGATTAAATTGGGCCTAGCCCATTTAATCTAACAATCCCCACCAAAATTTCAGGGCTCACAGGAAATATTCTCAGTTCTACACCTGTTTGTTATAGAGTGTTTCGGTGGAAACTGTTAAGTTGAACTTTCACCTAGAAAAGGAGCTACACCTTACCACAACTGAACAATGGACTAGGCCTTGAATTGTCAGTCTTGTGCAGTTAGGCTTTACGCAATTCCTTAACTGATACTAGGTTGCCATTAGCATCCCCTCTGTTTGGAGCATATAAGTCGTACTCCAGGCCTTTTCATGAGTATCTAGAGATTACCCAAATCTTATAGATTGTGACTAGCAGTCGGACTCATATAAGTGTGTTCCTTCTAAGATGTTCTGTAGGTCAACATCTCTGCTTTAAGAAAAGCCACTCGGATTACATTAAGGTATGCACCATCCTGCCATACAAACAAGGAGAGAAGCACATCAAAGAAATGAGCCTTTTTAAGGCTCTCTCCTCTCAGTTACCCAATAGCTTGTTTCGCCATCCTAATTCACATGATCTCCGATCACATAGAATAGGTTACCACTATTGTGTAACTCAAGTGGGTCTTAGTCCCATCCACTCGATGCAATGTCTATCACATTACGCGATAGCCCCTTAGTAAACTGATCTACCAGATTTTTAACAGTCTGCACATGGAGAGGAATGGACAACGGAGGCTTTGCAAACGATCCAAGCGGAGTGAGTACTGTTAGAGATACTTTTGTATTGTACTCGATTTCCCTTACTATCTCCTGATTTTGTTTCTATAAGTCGGTTGTAGAGATAAGGATGCACCGCCTCTATATGTACTCATGTCCGTGATCAATCTAATCATCGCGTTGACTCTCATACGCTTTCATAGTATCAGACGATATCCACTTCTGCCACAAACCCTAACCCTAACCCCTCTGCCGCGTGTTGTCCTCTGCCTCGTACCACCTCTCCCCTCCTCCTAGCTGTGCATCGCACTCTTCGGCGCATCACCCTTCCCCATGCCATGGCCAACGACCCTCTCTCCCCTACAGCTGTCGTCGATGCCGCCTCTGCCGCTGTCGTCGACGCTGTTCACGAGGCGTTCCAACCTTCCGTCCGCCTTGACGTTGATTTGTCTACCGCTGCCAACATTGCCGACTCGGCGGCCACAATGGCCTCCAACACCACATGGAAAGCGCTCATCTCCTTCCTCAAAAAGGTGTCGCTGCCCGTGTCCTCGCAGCCGTCTTCTCCCACTGCCACGGTGCCGGTTGACTCCACCTCTCCGGCAACAATCTCGTCTACATCGACGATCACCTCTTCAGCTGGGCTCTCCTCCACCATCGCCACCAGAAACACACAAGTCTTTCCCTCCTTGCCGGTGCTGCCAGAACATGCGATAGGACCCTTGCTGTCCATGCCACCGGAGCTCACGACGCTCTTCGCCGCACCGCTCTTGGCACATCTACTGTGCTGCCCCACGCTTCTCCGCCACAGATGTTCGCCGGACCTCTCCCCATGCACGGCGGCCCTTCCTTCATCCCTGACGCGCCACCTCTTCCTCCGCCACACGGTGCTATTTCCCTGGCCGTAGCTACTCCCGCACCAACCGCACCGACTGCGGACCACTTCTACCACATCGACCTTGACGACGACGCCACGGCCAATCTCCATGCACAAGCGGTCGTTGTTCTGAACATTAAGACCATTGTGCCCGTTACCCTGGACATCAACTCCGGTAACTATACTCGGTGGCGCAGGCTTCTCCTGATCACCCTCGGCAAGTACGACCTCGCCGACCACGTCCTCACCGACATCTATCGGCCGAACCGCTCCGACTAGATGCGCATGGATTGCGTCATACTCTCCTGGTTGTATGGCATGATCTCCATAGATCTATTAGAGTCCATCATGACGCACACCACCACGGCTCAACTTGTATGGCGCAGCGGCCTCGAACATTAGTTCCTCGGCAACCGCGAAACTCGCGCCCTCAACCTCAATACCAAGTTCTACAACTTCTACCAAGGTGATTTGTCTGTCACCAACTATTGCCGCCGCCTGAAGTTCATGGCTGTTGATCTCGAAGACGTCGGTGAACCCATAAGTGACCGTGCCCACACTCTTGCTGCCATTCGAGGTTTGAATGAAAAATTTGCACATAGGCAATCCGCTTTTACCATGCAGAAACCATTTCTGACGTTCACCGAGGTGCGATCGCAATTCCTACTAGATGAGCTCACCAAGGGGCGTTCCCGGCCACCCGTAACTGCCCTTGTCGCCACCACTGGAGAATGGGCTCCCACTTCTGGAGGGGCAGCCGCTGGTTCCAACCCGACACATGCCACTGGTTCTGGCAACAACAGCAACAGTGGCAATCACAACAACGGCGGCTGCCAAGGCAGCAATCGCGGTCGACGTCACAACAACAATGGCAGCTAGCAACAACAGCAGCAGCACCGGCCACCCGGCAGTAGTGGACAGTCGGCTTCCTGGCCCTCTCCGCTCAATCCTTCGAATGGCACCATGCAAATGTGGCCGGCTCCTATCGGCTTTGCTCCTTCCCGTGTTGCCGACGTAGGTCCCGGTCTACTTGGACCACACCCCGGTGCGTTGCCCCGTTCGCTGGCGCCATGCTCACCATCGCTCCTCAGGGTGTGGCCCAGCACCCTACCTCAGCACAAGTGCTAGGCCTCACCAACCCCGACTACCTCGGGAACGGGCAGCAGCTTGCTGACCCTACTGGCTACTAGCCGGCCTTCGTCACCACTTCATCCACGCCGGCTACTCCGTCCCCATGGAACGACAACACCAACACGCAATGTGATCAACAGGGCCTCATCAACGCCTTCAACACAGTATCCTTGTCCCAACTGCCTTCAAATGACTGGTATATGGATTCTGGTGCCTCTTCCCACATGACATCCAATGTCGGTACCCTCTCTATTTCCTCCCTTCCCAACCCAAACACTCCCTCTCATATTATCATTGGTGATGGTTCCTCTCTACCCATAAGTGCCACTAGTTCCACATACTTATATTTTCCAAACCGTTCTTTTATCCTTAACAATGTTCTTGTTAGTCCTGAAATCATCAAAAACCTTATTCCCGTTCATCGCTTTGCTCATGATAATGACATTTCTGTTGTATTTTACAAACATGGTCCTGATGTGAAGGATTTCCAGTCCAGGTATGTGATTGTTTGGTGCAATAGCTCTGGGAACCTCTACCTCGTCCGCCCTGCCGAACTCCACTACGCCCTTCCCGTTCGCGCCACGTTATGGCATCGCCGCCTTGGCCACCTCAGATCCGTAGCTCTCACACGTCTTGCTCGTTCTTTCATTATTCCTCCATACAAAGAACTTTCAGTTTATCATTCTTGTCAACTCGGTCATCATTGTCGTCTTCCTTTTCATACTAGTTTCACTAGTGCTACCTCAAATTTTGATTTAATTCATTGTGATTTGAGGACCTCCCCTGTGCCTAGTGCCCCTGGTTATAAATACTACTTGGTCATACTTGACAATTGTTCACACTTTGTTTGGACATTTTCACTTCGAATTAAGTCTGACACTTTTCGCACCTTGGCTAACTTCTTTGCTTATGTCAAGACAAAGTTTTCCAAAACGATCCAAAGCATTCAGTGTGACAACGGCAGCGAATTCGATAACACCACCTCCCGCACCTTCTTCCTCACCGAGGGAGTCGTGCTCCGCATGTCCTGCCCCCACACTTCCCCTCAGAACGACAAAGCTGAGAGCATGATTCGTTCCATCAACAACATCGTCCGCTCCCTACTCTTCCAGGCAAGCCTCCCCCTCCTTTTGGGTCGAGGCACTCCATGCCACCACCTATCTCATCAACCGCCACCCTACTAAAACTCTTTAGTTCCACACACCCAACTTTGCTCTCTATGGCATACATCCATCCTATAACCACCTCCACATCTTTGGCTGCAAATGCTACCCAAACCTTTCCGCCACTGCTCCTCATAAACTATCCCCTTGTTCCACCACCTGTGTCTTTTTCGGCTATCCCAACGACCACAAAGGGTATTGGTGTTTGGACCTTAGTTCTAATTAGATCATTATTTTCTGTCATGGGGTGTTTGATGAGCATTCATATCCTTTTGCCGAGTCATCTAATGGGACATGTGCTACTGATTATAGTTTCTTGGATGATTTTTCAGCACCTCTACCAAAGCCAATCGGCCCTCCTCGGTGCACCTCGGTGATAGTGCCTGTTGTGGCATCCCCATGTCGGCAGCCATCTCCTGCCGCCGTGCCGGCCTCTGCCACCATGCCGGCTCCTAGTGTGCAGGTTGGCTCTCCTGTGGGCTCGCTGTCTAGCACACTGACGCCTCCTACCGGGCCCTCTACCGGCCCACCGACGCCATCGGCTTCACCTCCCAGTGCTGCTCGCTGTCCTTCCACAGCGCCCATGGCAGCCAACGCTCCACCGACATTCGGCTTGCCACCTGTGCCGACTCGCCCTCGCAACATGCGAGTCCGGGTGGCCGCCGTCTGCCATCTGTCCTTGGAGCTTCCCGGCCATCAACTCCCACAGTATGACCACTCGTAGCAAGTCCGACATCCACCTCCTGACTGACCAGCTCAATCTCCATGCCTTTACACTCTCGCTGATCCAGTGCATGTACCGAGTTGTGCTAGCGGATCCACATTGGCGAGCTACCATGGAAGAGAAATTTGTGGCTCTTCGCCCAACAACATGTGGGACTTGGTTCCGTGTCCCCATGGAGTGAACATAGTCATTGGGAAGTGGATTTTTTGCCATAAGTTCAAGGCCAATGGCTCACTTGACAGATACAAGGCGAGATAGGTTCTACATGGTTTCACTCAGTGTCCAGGAGTTGATTTTGATGAGACTTTCAATCCAGTGGTGAAGCCCGCCACCGTTCGCACTGTCCTTAGCATTGCCGTCTCTCGAAATTGGGCGATCCATCAGCTTGACATGAAGAATGCCTTCCTTCATGGTCAGCCGCGTCGGTCGCCACCGCACGGGTTGAAGGCAGCCAACCGTACCATCCTTTTCTGGGTTAAATGCCACCAGTGGTAGGTGCATGGGAAGGAGGGAACCGCTCTGGATGGCTGCGCCGGAGATTGACACAAATGGTCGTCGCTCGCTGCTAGCCATAGACGCCAGGGCCAACCACGCCATCTCACAACTTCAGCCGCTTGTCGCCTTCTCCTGTTGTCTGTGCTGCTAGGGCATGCATCGTGCATGAGGAAATCCACCGCTGTCGTGCCTCAGGCAGCCAATGGTGTGTTCGGTTTGGAGATGGCCCTCTTCCTCCACGCCTGGTCCTTTCCTCGGGCCAGCGCGGTGACGCGCCTCTACTACAAAGGGAATTGCCCCCATGCTGCCCTGGCCACCCAGAGTGCCACCTCCTCCATCCATTGGTAGTCGTCGCACGAGCGAGGGAGATGGAGTCCACTAGGAGTGGGATGCATGTGAGGGGGATTGATGCAACGCACGATTTGTCACCCAACTATCGTTGTGAGACGCGATGGTGCAGACGAGCCCACTAGGGACAATTGCACCGGTCGACGCGTCCCTTGGATCTCGCTGCCTACTCACCGAAGGGTGCCATTGCCCATCACAGCCAATGGATACGCCCCACCTCAAGGCGCATCCACTGGGTGCCAGCTCATTTGCAAGACGGCGAGGAGGAGGGCGGATGGCCATGGCGGTAGCTCAGGAACTACATCGCCGCTCGATGCCCACAAGTGGACCTCGACACGTGACGCTGCTCGTCACCGTCGCCGGCCTCCCTCGTCGCCATCCTTGAGATCCGGCCATCTTCCTCTAGATCCAGGAAAAAAGGGAGTAAGGAAGAGAGAAATGGTTGGATATGGCAGGATGGCTACTTGGGGATGATATAAATACATAGTTTAATGTGGTAAACAAATTACTACCTATGTGTGTGGGCTCGGATGCACAGCAGCTAGAGGCAAGTAGAGTTGTATAGCAGTAAAAAAGTTACTAGCGCGATGACCGAAGGTGCTATGTAACTAGATGGCATGCAGGGTGCCATGTAGTAGTTCTATAACGACAAGTTGTTTGATAGTGGCAGATATACATAGCTTCTTCTTGATCGATCGGTCAAGACATATATAAGCAGCAATTCATGCATGTCCACCATATCGAGATGGGGTTAATTTGAACAAAACATGATCTTCGCCCAGCACCGACATGATGGACCAAGTAGACGTTGGCCAGGACGGCACTAGCGCCAGCAGCATCTTGGAGCAAGTAGCCCAGGGAGGAGTAGAAGGGCCATGAACATGTTTCGGTTTTCCTCCCTTTTAGGTAGAACAAGATACTTCAGGTATGACCTGTAGCCTGCTGGAACTTGGTAGACTCAATGCATTGTGTCTTTGCTGGCCGTGCAACTTCCTGATCTGTTGTGGCGATCGATCTTGAACTGTTGAATGCGTGGCATCCAGTGGTCGTCGTCGGGGTGACCCTAAACCGGTGGTCGTGGCCTCCTCCGTTAGCGGCGACATCATCATGGCTAGCTGTTAACTGGTGCTGTCTGACGACAAGGTCGAGATGATCGAAAATTAGATCTGTCGATCAATGATGGATAAATAACAGTACAGCGTTGAAGGCGTATTGCTGCTATATATGCGGCCAGGAATCTCTGGAATAATTCAGATCTATATCATCAATGACTTAATTTTTTTTTTGAACAAACCGGCGTAGGATGTGCCAATTTCGTTGAATATAAGAGTAGTAAAAGTTACATGTACAAAAAAGAAAGAACTGTACAAAAGGGGAAGGCCTAAGGAATTAAAAACGCAAGGTGTTTTACTCCCGCTGAGGCCCAAGTTTTGGCTTCCTCCTTGATCTTTGCTCCCGGGATGTGACGAATAACTCCTTATGTTGGAAGACTCTTTGGCTACTTTCCTTCTAGATTTCTCATGCCATGAGGAGGGTTAGGGTACGGACTCCATTTTTCGGTAGTCCTTTGGAGGTTGCCAGCTCTGTTCACCAGTCATGGACTGTTGTGGTTGCACTCCACTCTGTTGGTTTGAGCTGCTCGCAGGCTGTCCAATTTGCTAAGGTTTCCCAAATTTTCCTTGTGAATCTATAGTCCGCCAGGAGGTGAAAGGATGTTTCTAGCGTGTGGTGGCAGAGTGGGTAATAGGTGTTGTTTGGCTATCCACATGTTGCAAGTCTATCAGAAGTCCAGACTCTGTTCTAGACAACTAGCCAGGCAAACATCTTGCATTTTTTCGGCACCCATGGTTTCCAGATCAACATCTCGTAGTTCGTATTGACTGAGCCAAAGAATTGTGCCCTATAGGCTAATCCAGCCGTGTATCCTCCGTGGCATGTGAGCTTCCATTTGATCTCGTCCTTTTCCTCGAGGTTGAGTTCGATGTTTTGCACCGCTATCCAGATGGTGACTAGTTGTTCTAGGAGTTCCACCGTCATGTCTGCACTAGTTGATAAGTTGAGATCCCGTAACCATGTGTTATCTTCGATGGCCTCTAGGAGGGGCCTATATTTTCTCCTTGAGATTGCATAGACTTTTGGTGCCACGTATTTTGGACATCTTCCTTGCATACATGTTGAGTTCCAGAAAATGATCATTTCCCATCTCCAATTGTTATTGTTATCGCTACCGCAAATAGTAGCCTATCAGATTCATCGCATGGAGTGTCTAGACCGACCCATGCCTTTTCTAGTGCCTTCACTCGTACCATAGCCATCTTACCCTCAACGCTCGCGCGAACTTTTCCAGGTCGAGCACCCCCAATCCTCCATAAGTCATTGGCATACAAGTTTTCGCCTAGTTGACCTTGCATTTTCCGCCTGTGATGTTATCGGCTCCTGCCTAGAAGAATCATTTCCTCTATTTGTCAAGCACCTCTAGGGATTCATTCATAACCTTTAGGGCTGTCAGGAGGTAGACAAGTTGTGACGTGAGGACTGATGTGACTAGAGTTGTTCGCCCTGCTAACCCTATGTTTCTTCCTCGCCAGCCTGCTAGGCGTCCAGCGGATTTGTCGAATAGTGGCTGGAGGTCTGCTTTATGTAGTCTTGTCACGGATAGGGGTAGCCCCAAGTATTTCATAGGGAAGCTCGCTCTGGTCACCGGCGTGCCTTCTAGCACATCGTCGAGGTCTAAGCCGGGCACACCTGATTGGCGCCACCTGAGATTTCCATATGTTGGTGCAAACACTTGTTGCCTATATGAAGTGTTCAAGGAGCCCGGTGAATGCTTGTACGTCATCCTTCTTTGGGTTGATGAAGACCACTATGTCGTCGGCATACATTGAGATTCGAAGGCGTGGCGACTACCCCTTGAGCTTACTGAGCAAATTGAGATCTGTAGCTTTGGACAAGAGGCATTGTAGCGGGTCGATTGCTAGAATGAAGAGGAGTGGGGATAATGAATCCCCTTGCCGTAGTCCGCGCCCATGGCGGATTTGATTTCCTGGGAACCCGTTAAGAAGTATTTTGGAGCAAGAAGTTGGAAGTAGGGCTGAGACCCAATCCCTCCATTTTTGCGGGAAGCCCTACCGCTGTAGTAGAGCTATCAAGTAATCCCATCTCACGGAGTCGAAGGCCTTTGAAATGTCCAGCTTGAAGAGTAGCATTGAGTTCTTGTTACGATGGTATCTTCTCACCATGTTTCGTACATAAAGGATGTTATCATGGATGCTCGCTTTGGTTCACCGAGATCAGGCATTGCATGACCGGGCAAAGTCGTACGGCTAGCACCTTGGATAGAATTTTCACGATGCTGTGTATAAGACTTATTGTCCTGTAGTCGGTGATACTCTCCGTGCCTTTCTTTTTTGTTATTAGAACGACATTAGCCAAGTTGAGGAGGTTCAAGTGATTGCATCTCTGATCATGGATGGAGTTGAAGGTCAAGACTATGTTATGTTTTATTATGTCCATGAAGCCATCGGGTCCAGGAGCTTTGTCTGCTGGCATTGCATTTATGCCTTTCCAAATCTCCTCTTCGGTGAAAGGCTCGGATTGGGTGGCAAGGTCTATCATTGGCCGAATCTCTAGGACTTCCCAATTCAACTCCCGTTATCTTGGGGTCGGTCTTCCCATTATTCCCGAGAAGTGATCAAAGATCGTTTTGCTTTTTTCATCATGCGTCACTGCCCACCCACCTTGTTTGCGAAAATAGTGGATGTGGTTCTTTCGCCTTCTCGCATTAACCTTTAAGTGAAAAAACCTGGTATTCATGTCCCCTTCTTGAGGCCTGTCTTTTCCTTGCTCTTTCGATTACTGCCAGTCCCAGCACCTGCGCTTTAGGGCGGTTCATAGGCTCAGCTCGGCGGAGGTAAGTTGCCTTTGCTCTTGCGCCGTCTCTAGACGCTGGATGACTTCTAGGGCCATGTGGTATTTTAGTTTCGCTTCTGAACATGAGGATTTGGTTCATCTTTTGAGCTCTTTGGCTGTGTCTCGTAGCCTGTGCGCTAGGCGGTGAAGCGACTCTATGTGGGGAGATGGTTGACTCCATGCCTGCTGGACAATGTCTTTGAAGTCTATTAGCTTTGGCCAGAAGTTCTTGAATTTGAAGGTGCAAGGCTTTCTAGGGCCGGTTGGGTTTGTCAATAGGAGGGGACAATGGTCCGAGGGACCAGTTGAAAGGGCATGAAGGATGTGGTTACTGAAGGTTAGATCCCACGCTTCATTGCAGAACATCCTGTCAAGCCGTACCAGAGTCAGCCGTCTTCTTTCATTGCTCGAAGTATACTTCCTATTTTGTAGGTGGATCTCCTTTAGCTTGCAATGATTTAGTGCAGTGCGGAACCAACTTATGCACCCAATGTTTAGGTTCCTATTGTTCTTGTCTCTTGCTCTGTAGATTAGGTTGAAATCACCGATGATTAACCATCTTTGGTCTAGCACCTGCTTTATTCTCCTCATGTGTCTAAGGAAGGCATCCTTTTCTCTGTGCCTTGTTGGGCCGTATATCGCTGTGAGCATGAAGCTAGTGCCGTAGTGTAGAAGGATTTCTTTTGCAGTCAGCGAGAAGCGACTGATGCGTGTATCCTGGATGGTCACCGTCGCACTGTTCCATAAGAGAAGGATATCGTCCGTCGTACCCCTGGCCAGTTTGTGACATACTCGTCTAACTTGTACCCCCCGATATATCTGGCTAGTTGGTTGTCGATGGCATTAAGTTTTGTCTCCTGAAAGCAGGCAATGTTGCATGAGGTCTCAATCATTAGCTCGTGGACTGCCGCACACCTGGCGGCTGAGTTTAGTCCCCTGACATTCTAACTCAGCAGGACAAGATTATGTGTTGCGATATGATATATAGGGTTTGCACTCTCATCGGCACATCAAGCATTTGATTCGCCTTCCTCATCAACTAGGTCAGCAACACCTTCCCCTACCACCTCTAGCAAGGCTCGTCAAGGCCGTGACCACCATCCTATAGATCGACGTCGATCTCAAAGATCGCCATGAGAGCCGCAACGATGTGCTGCGGGAGCGGTCCCTCAAACATGGCGATGTATTCTGCCAACACATCATCGAAGTCGGCATGGTCGTTCAGTAGGCCTAGCCGCTTGCAAAGCACCTGATGACAATGCTCCATTGTCAGTCGCACCAGTTGTGCCGCGAGGCGTGCACTGCGATGGATTGTGGTGCCATCAATGTCTCTTACCCTCCGACGGCGAGGAGCTAGAGGCACATGTGCCACTGGTGGAGGCGGCGACACTGGGCGTGGTAGAATTGCCTGTAGCAGTGTGGCAAAGAGGGCGTCGAGTAACGTGTCCTGGTCAGACCTAACCAACAAGGAGGGTGTCGATGTTGCCATGGCTTCCATCATCACAGATGGTGTTGCACCCTCGGGGCCGATAGGCGGTCCGCCGATCCGATTGCGAACCGCCATGGGGGACGCTGGTGGGAATGGCAGCGTTAGGGTTGTCGCCTTGGCTGCCGCCAAGATCTCCATCTTTGACAGGACTGCTTCGACCTCTACGAGAGAGGTTGCATATCTGCCCGCATGATCGCTGGCTCGGGGCTGGCAAGGGCTTGGCTAAGTCTATCGAAAACTTCGCTTATCGGTATGTCGCACATGAAGCCAACACCGAACCAGGCTTACTTCCCCGCCATCGGAGTTGGGCAGTCAATGGCGCTATGAAGCTTGCGCTCCCGGGAGGAAGCTAAGCAAGGTGGCTGGATCGGCCCGCCTGGCTGTTTGGTGCCAAGATGCTTGCCAATGTCATGGTTGCGCTGGCTCCCATGGTTGCTTTCCTCGCCCTCATCTTGTTGGTGTGACGAGCGTTCCTACTCCCTTTGCCCGTTTAGCCCCAAGGGCTTGCAAGCGTGGCGGCCACGCCAGGCCTATCTTTCGCACCCGTCCCTGCCATCACGATCGGCGACGTTGTCGTTGTCATGGCGGTGTAGTTGATGGTTCCTATCCAGGAGGACAAAGACAGCATACTTGGCGCCAGGTTACCAATGCTCAGGCGGCTTGTCGGTCACCATAATGAAGTCATGCTTGGCAGCAAGCCATAACTTCTTAGGAATCTCCCATTCCCATCGTTCGGCCTCCGCGGCGAAGGAAGTTGGGATGGAACAACTGTCTGGGCAAGTGGTCAACTCCCAAAGCGGTTGCCAAGCTTGGGCAGTGGAGGCAGATGGTTCACTTGGTGAGCAGGTGACAGCGAGCTCAAGTGAGGGCGACGAGGATGCGTTGGCAGGCCATGAGCTGGCGGAAAAGTATGATGACGATGTTCTGGCAAGTCGTGAACCAATGGCAGTTGCCTGGTGTGCTTGGGCGGTGGAAAGAGGCGTCTGCTTGCCGGCAGAGGGGCGGGGCGAGAAGGAGGCTGATGGCGACGCGACGAGGGCAAGCGCGGGTGGGAGTTCCTGGGAGGATTGCTCGAGGACCGACGACGAAACAGCGCTGGCGAAGTCGGTCAAGGTTGTCCCATCTGCATATGGGCTGCGGGTCCTAACGCAGCAGCCTACGGCCCCACTGGCAAAGACGTGCTCTGTGCCCAGGCCGAAGGCAGAGGAAGCAGCGCACCAGGTCACGGCAGGAGGCGTGGTGGTCGTGGGCGAGGCACATGAAGCATTTTCCCAAAGTCCTCTCTTGTAAGAGGTGGAGGGAGGATTTCACAGCCTGGCACGGGTGGTATGCAGGGCGCCTTGAAGGAGCGTCCCATCGGCTTGATGGTGGTCATTGGCCGACGGGTGAAGGCTGCTTGCGGCGCCACCAATGGCGCGGTTTGATCGGCTTCCATCCCTCCTTAGAGGAGGCATCGGGGAAGGCCGCGCAGCTGCGGCGGTGCACTAACACCTCTGCACGGCGTGGGGCACGGAGATTACTCCAGGAAGGGATGGAGATGATGGATTTCAAGGCCCGCTGCAGAGCTGATGATTCTAGCTGATCTGGGACAATGCAGGGCCAGGAGGGGGCCAGGGCGCTTGGCCTGCGAAGGAGCACCGGCGCCAGCGTCGGTGGGGGTGGAGATAGGCGCAGGTGCAGCTTGGAGGGCACCCATACCTGAGCCGTGGATTTGGGGATGGGCGTGGAAGGCTGGCGAACCACGTCGGCGAAGGTGCGCTGGTGGTCGTGGTAGTGCAGACCCGGCGTCTCAGGCACCTGGGAGACACTCCGTGGCGAGGGGACGCGGTCGGACCTGGGCGGCGGCAACTCCCTCCAGAACTCGATCTGGATCTAGCGCGGGCGCGGAGAGGAGGTTGGGGTGAGCGGTGGTCCGGAGGCGGCGCTTGACGAGAGATGCTGGGGCCGGCGGAGGAGCTTGGGCCGCTCTGGATGGGTCTCTGACGGCGGCAGCATACCCATCTCACCGAGCAAGACGAGGCGGACGAGGAGCGGCGAGGGTGGACGAGGAGCGACGGAGCGGCGGGGGCGGCAGGCTGGGCGAGGCGAACAAGTGGTGGCCGCCGAGGCCAGAGCGGCCGTCGGCGCGGGGGCATGCCTGCCGGGGCCGGAGTGGCCACCGGCGCGGTCAGTCGCCTATTGCTCACTCAGGTTGCACTTCTGTGGCCTACTGTTACTACTGAATATTCGATTGTTAGAAAAGTATTCAATGACTTAATTAGTTGCAGCCTTGTTGAGGTAGGAGATGTCAAGGTTGTCAGGGTAGGGATACTAGGAAGTATCGTTTTTTCTCAAAGCAGTATCAGAACGTAAGATCGTATCGTAGTACCGGGATCATATGAGATTTTATTTTAGAGTGCAATTTAATATTCATATCAATTATATACAGCTATTTTGTGAAAAATGGAGTAATAATACTATATAACATACAAACTGATAGATATTTTTCAAGAGAAAACCACGTATTATAAAAAATAATTTTATTCAACATAGATTTTAACTTTTTAAGCTGCTGATACGTATCCTGATCCTACGAGGATACTACCCGCAAACATACTAGAGTGATACGTATCATTTTGTCTTGGTAGTATCGTAGTATCATACGACACTACTGTACATATCCCGATACTGATAACCTTTTAAGGGGCATTTCAAAGGAAAACTGGACAATAATAATTTAACATTTTGTGGCCAGCACCGGTATAAATTTTTATATATATTATGATGTAAAATTATCTATATCCTTTGACGCACCGGTATAAATTTTTATATATATTATGATGTAAAATTATCTATATCCTTTAACGCATGGTTATCTTTTACATTTGTTAAGTAATTGACACGTTGTCTTCATTGTTGACTGACCAAGAATCGAATCCGAAAGAGATTTGTACCGATTGGTTTTTAAAAATATGGTACAAAGAGGGTATACTACTTTAAAATGTTTATTCGAAGGGCGGAACATGTCTGATGGATTTTTGGAACGACACTGCTGAATGATACTGAAATCAGAAAGCCGTTATATACGAACAATAAGCTCAACTGAATATATATGAAATTCCCTCTCAAAAAATATATGAAATCTTTATATGTTATATGATAGAAATCCAGGTAATAAAGGATATTTTGTAATATTTACAAATTCAAAGGGCAAAACTGAAAGAAGCTAAATCCCTTATCCACTTATCCTCTCACCCCGTCGATGGAATTGATCCCCTTCTGTCTCAGCCACTCCCCTCAAAATCCTCGCATCATGCATGGAGAGCCAGATCGGCTTCCTCCAGCGGTGGCAAGCAATGAACGTGGGCAGGGTTTTACTTACCGCCGGGGGCCCGGTTACCGTCACCCGGCGGTAAGGCGGTTACCGCGGAATTTTGAATTCAAAAATTCGGAAAAACCACGGTTTGAACCGCGGTTACCGTGCGGTATGGCACGATAACCGCACGGTTTGAAGCGGTTACCGCGCAATGTTAGAGCAAAAGAAGAACAAAATGAAAAAAAAATGAAAAAAATTGGAGAAACACTTAAAAATGTGTAGAATTTTAGAATAATAATTAAAATATGTAGGATACTTGTGGGTGTACAATAAAAAATTTTGGCATGATCTTTTCTATATTACGGACTTGAAATCAATTGAACAATACTTGTGAGTATACAATAAAAAATTTTGGCATTGATCTTTGCTATATTACGGACTTGAAATCAATTGAACAATTCATAATATAATATTTCGACAACAACAATCAACAATCTGAAGATATCGCACAAGGTGTCCACATGTCCACATGTCAAGATGTCCACAATATAGAGTTCACAGGTGAAATGCCACACCGTCCACAAGATAGAGTTCACAATAAAGTCGACAGTATAACATCCACAATATGATAGTTCACATGACAAGCAATATGAAAATAGAAGTTTTGTGATCAAATAAAGGAAATAGAGAAGGGCGTACCAACATAGAGCCAGCTATAAATTCCACTGATTATATGTCATATTGTACTCCTCTGTGGACATGAGCATCAAGCCATACGAGTGTAGCAACCCTGTCTTGTATTCCTCCCAACTTTGACATGTCCATGATGTTGTTGTTTGCCACTGAGCATACAATTGAGCGTACCACTGGGGTTCTTGCCACTCGTACACCCATGTAGGAGGGAGATAATCAGAAGGTTGGGTACGATTGTACGCATACGTTGGATAGCCACTTTCAATGCTAGAGGCACTGAATGAGCTGTAGCTATCCTGTGGTATGTCAAGATGCTGTCGTTGTTGTTGGTCACTCGGTGAAACGGTAGTTCGTTGAAAACTTGGAGCACCGTGATCACGGTGCTGAGTTGCGTGAGTGAAATCAGCCTCACTTGCAAATGAAATTGTAGGAAGAAAATTAATCAATAGTCAAATGCATGGTAAAGGTCTAAATGGTAATTGAAGCACATCGCACCAGTGAATTGAATAGGGCTATGGTGACCCCTAGTAGGCACTTCAGTGGTGCCTTGGCCTCCTTGACCACCGTTGTCTCCGTCGTCTGAATCAGTTCTTGAGCTACTATCATTGGACTCTTGGTAGTCTGGGCTTCCTTCAGTCTCTTCCTCGCTATCAACATTGTGAGACTGTGGACCTTTGGCCTTAGCTCTTTTGGATGTAGGTTCTTTGGTGGCTGCCGAGTCTTTTTTTTTCCAATATGAGTGTCACCTATATTCACATCAGTCCACTCTGCAATAGTAGAAGCTCCCGTGGTTCTGCGCAGGTCAGTCAAGTCCACTAGGTTGGCTACAAGTGGACTAGGCACGGGGGTGTCACTTTCAGTTGAGTCTTCATCTAGTTCTGGGTTGGCATTGGACCGAGCATTATCCATCCATTCTTTAATCTGATTCTTAGTTTCATAGAATGATAGGTCCGCTAGTCTTTGAAGGGGATCGTCGTCCTCCTTCCTAACTTGAGCATTTGCTTGCTGAATTCGTAGGCGAAGGTTGTAGTTCACATAAACTAGTTTGTTCAGCTTCTTGTGGGTAAGTTTATTACGGACCTTGGTATGTATGAATGCGAATGTGCTCCAGTTCCGTTCACATCCACTTGAAGAGCAGCATTGACCAACCATGCGCAAGGCAAGCCTCTTCAAATTCGGCGTGTCTGAGGCAAACATAGACCACCATTATGCTGCACATGCCAATTTCCATGTCAATTTACAACACTGAATACGTGTAAAGCATCAAGACATAATCCATGTGCAAATTATTAAAAACATACCAGGGGAAGTTTCTCCATTGGTTGCCATCTTTCTTGCAAGGGCCCTCCCAAATTCACCAATCTTGCGGCGGTACATCTCAACCTCCAGCAAAGCGGCGACGGCCGTATCGATGTCCGTCATCTACTCAAAGACCTGACGGAGGTCTTGGAAGACGAAGGCACTTGGAAAGTATGCATAGTGCGTCATAGGGTTCAATGCCGCACCTACAAATCATGAAACAAGATCGATGAGAGTCATACAATACCAATTTTCTCATTATGTAATGTTGATTACTCACTCGCATTGATTAGAGTTTCATTGGTGAGGTCGTGCATCCTCCTGTTGACAATTTCCATGTATGCTTCGAACTTATCCCTTTGACTCGCAAAAAGACTGTCATACTCCATTCTCAACAACTAATATCTCAGAAGAATCTCACTCAAATTGGGGTTCTTGTCCTCGCCAGCAAACCGAAGGAAGGAGGACATCGGCTGGACTGAGTTGACTACTGCCTGTAAGTTCTCTCACCAAGATATACTATGCGTGTGCATACCTGCCATCCGTTGTGCCACTGAATTTGCTTTGCATGAACCCAGAGAAAGCCATCCACTGCATGAACTGATTTCGCCTCCTAAGGAAGCTCTAAAGGAACATGTAGTTTGTGCCGAACCATGTAGCATTCCACTTAACCAGTTTACCACCTATAGCAGACACCATCATGGCATGCAGCTTGGAATGGTTGTATAGCCATCTACAAATTTTCCCCGCACTCCCAATCACCATTTCATGGTCCGGCATTTTTCCAACCTCCTTAAGCATCAAGTTAATTGTGTGCGCCACACAAGGTTGCCACACAATTGTTGGATACTCTTGCCGCAGCAGTCTGCAAGTCTTCTTGTAGTTAGACCCATTGTCAGTGATAATCTGAACGACATGTTGGGGGCCTAATTCGCGTACCACCTTTCTTATCTCCTGCATGGGTCAATCACAAAATAAAACAAGACCTCAAACACTACACTTGATGTTATCAAATGAGGCTAAAGTGTTGATGAAACGTCGTCACCTTCAGTACGAAGTTGGCATCTTGGCTTTGGCCCGTGGCATCAACAGAGTTGTGGAAAAACATGATTCCATTGCAATATATCAAAAAGTTGATGACCGCCATACCCGTCGGTCCTGTCCAAGAATCACACATTAGAGTAACACCGTACTCATTCCAATCACGCTTGAACCTGTCGAATTGCTTCTTGACGTCCTTCTCCGTAGCATCAAGGTACTTCCCATCAATCTCCCTACTGCTTGGAGAAGGTATGTTTTCACCTACAATGTACAAATGCAAATAATTAGTGTGCGAACGGTTAGAACAATGTAAATCCATATGAAATGCATACTTACCCCACTTCTGTGTTTCTCGAACGGCGCTGACAAAGTATGGATTATCAGCATTTCTTGCAGGAATGCCCGAGGTGTAGAAGAACCTTGCCCAGGACTCACCAATGGCCTCCCCTTCTTTGTGAAGAATCCTGTATCGATGTGTGTCTGCACAGGAGACTTGGCAGATGCTAGGTTGTAATCTCTCACAGAAGGTGACTCCCTGTGAGATGTAGCCCTTCACAACAAACTGGCAATTGGGTTGCTTCTACCTTTTCGTGCCTCGGGCTCAGCAGATCCACTGCCACCGCCATGCTCATAAGTGCCACCTCGTTCCTCCACACCCCTCCTAAATCTCGCCTCTTGCCGTGAGGCTAGCATGGCTGCTTCCATTTGTTCCTCTCGTCGGCATCACCTGTTAGATCATAATAGTTGATCCTAGCCGCTTCAACCGTTCTTGATCTCTCACTGTGACGAGTATCACCTGCATCTTTTATCCTGTCCAACTCACGCCTGAAGAATTCACGGACATCTGGAGGCACTGAATTGCAATACGTAACCCCCTTCCCTTTTCCAGCCAAATGAATTTTAAGTCGAGTTGCTCCACCACCGCCCTTTCTCTGATGACAATACTTACAACGCCATCCAGGTGCCATGCTCTCCCCGTGCTCCCACACAGGGTCCCTACTATCTGCCATATCCACCCTGTATGTAACATACGCGAAAAGTATAGTATTAGAAATAAAATCACCAAGGCCGCATTTTTATTTCACTAATGCCATACGTATAAAACTTCTACTTACACATAGTCTTTTATTACTAATAGACGTTTCGAATATGCATATGAAATCAAAATTATGGTGCTTCAAAGCTAGCTAAATATTTTTTTTTCAAATCAAAATTACAAAACGTAGCTATACGGTTTACCGTCGATTTACGCGTGGTAACCACGGTTTAGGCGCGGTTACCGCACGGTATTGCACAGTTACCGCTCTCTATAGCGCCTGGAACCTAAACCCTAACGCTACGGCAACCGCGCAAAACCGCGCGATAATCGTCGCAAATCATGCGGTTACCGCGCAAAACCGCGCGGTAGGAGAGGTCTTACCGTGGGCTCGCTGGCGTGGATGGTTACCGTTGCGTACCGCGCGGTTACCGTGCCCTACCGTGCGGTATTGTCGCTCGTCGGTGCGGTGGCGGCGGATCTGGCGCGGATTCACCGCGTCTGGCGTCGCCGAGGCGTTGGACAGAGAGGGAGAGAGAGAGAGCAGAGATGGAGCGCACGCAGAACATGGGGAGGAGATATTTTCTCCTCGGTTGGGCCTCAATGGGCCGTGTGCACAGTATCGGGCCGGCCCATTTTTTTTCTTTTTCCAATTTCCAAATTTATTCTCCGTTTTGCTCTCAAATTTGAATAAATATTACTCTTTTTCGAGAAATTTCTTCACCATAAAACACTACAAATCAAGCACTACCGTCACCATTTTTTTTGATTTTTTTCTTTTTTTTTGAATTTTTAAATTCGAGCAAAATTCATCAAACCGTACCACGCAGTACGGGTAACCGTACCCCCGCAGTACGGGCGGTAACCGCGGTACCGCCTGTAAGTAAAACCCTGAACGTGGGCAGTTTTCTTTGAACAATCATGAAACCGAATGAGAATGCTCCTGCCGCCGTGTATCAAACACGAAAATCAAGTACCTCTATCATCGATCATCCAACCAATAGTTTTTTTTAGAGGAAAGGGACCACGCCCCTGCTTTTGATTGAAAGCAGACAGAAAACATGGTTTTGCTGGGGTACCAGCTTCCCCAGATACATCAAAGATCTGACCACAACCCGGTCAGTTAGGAAAGGAAAAGCCACAGGCAACTTCACATCACTGTAGTAAAAACGACATATAGCAAACTAATGTCTCAAGATATTTTCCAGGATTAAGCAACCAAAGCAAGAAACAGCATTAACCTACACCCAATCTATCACTTCTCAGACTCGCCACCGCCTCCCTCAACTTCTTAATTTTGCTGTCAAGTTTCTCCACTTCATTCGGCCACAACTGCACCTTCCACTGCATAAAGACAGAAAGGATACGGAAAACCACAATCAAGGGCGAGTTCACCACAATGTTTCTAAAGATCATGTCGATCCTGGTCAGCCAAAGCTACCAGCAGATTGCCGCAAGCAGCATACAATGAAATCTAAACTCAAAGTTATCAGCTCTATTTAAAGTCAAGAGAAAAAAAATCTTCAAAACTGGAGGGGATCCTAAGCCACCCAAGGGCATCTCTAAACACGCACCAGACTGCGATTGAAAGTTCCTTAGGGAGCCTTGGTTGGGGGGGGGGGTTGAATAGGCTCAACCTGAAATTTAAACAACTTCGCAGCTGATTAAAGGTTAACTGGACTTTATTGAACAATCAAGCGGAACCTTAGGTGTGAGCCAAAGGTTCCGTTCAATTCTTACAAAGTCACGGTCACTAGAAGCAAGCCTTAACACAAGGTAAATACAATAATAGAGAGTGAGACAAGAGATTTTTTTACTGAAGTTCGGATTTAAGAATCCTATCATTGAGGGACTCCAAAGAGCCGGATCGCATTCAACCTTAAACCTCACCTAGATTTCATCCACAAGGTGTTCTAGGTTTTCAAACCACCTCCTAGGATTTAGCTTCTCCTTTAGCGACCACCAAGGTCAAGCTACAAGGAGAGCCCAAATCCAACGAAGGGGAAGCTCTACCAAATCACCTTCTAGAAGAAAACTAGGGTTTATACTCATGAGTACTCCTTTTTCTTGTGGAGGTGTAGTAAAGCCCTTACAAACCTTCCCCAGGCTTTCCACATGATTAGGAGGCTCACAGGGGATGCCTAGCCGTCTAGGAGGTTTTCCTCCAAGAGTAACAAGCAAGAACAAAGCCCGATGTCGATTTCAAGTGCTCAAAAGATGAACCCTAGCTCACAAGCACTCACTCCAACAAATCCCCAAGTCCTAGCACTCAAACCCACAAGATTTTCATCAAACCCTAGAGAGTGAGGGAGAGGAGAGCTCAAACAAGTGAGAGAGTGTAAAACCAGCAAATGAGGGAGTTACCAAGAGAGAGGGGTGGTTGGGGGTATAAGTACCCCCACCCCATGGCTAAGTCGTTAGGCATAAAAAATGCCTGAAGCCCCAAAGGCTCTGAGAAGCAAAAAACTCACAAGGACCCGGAGTCTTCGGGCCTAAAGCCCCGGAGGCTCCGGTCGCACGAACCCGGAGGCACACGGGATAACCTGGGACCTTAGGTCACGAACACCGGCCAATCTAGTGCCCTTACCAGAGACTCTGGTCTGAGCACCGGATGCTCCGGTCACCTGCACCAGGCAGCAAATAGGGATAACCCAGAGGCTCCGGACACGAGCTCCGGCCGGCCGAGTAGCCTTACCGGAGACTCTAGTCAACGCATCGGACACTCTGGTCTGCCAGCTGCACCTTCACTAAACCCCTTTTCCCGTGCCCGTGGTGCAACGTGTCTCTCAACTAGATTACAATGGATTGATGGAGCACTTTTAACCTTCATTAAGCTTTGCACGTGCCCCCCATTAATAGTTTGGCATTTCCTAGACTCAAAATAAATTCGAAACTATCTCTATTCCTTGAGTCCGTCAACACGCCGTTTCTTGGCATTTTTGTAGGGGTCACTGTACATGTTTCATTTCTTCTTTTGAAACTAACTCCTGCTTACACACTTGACACACATGTTTGTCCTTTTACTGTTTT
Source organism: Oryza officinalis (assembly GCA_008326285.1). Classification (NCBI taxonomy): domain Eukaryota; kingdom Viridiplantae; phylum Streptophyta; class Magnoliopsida; order Poales; family Poaceae; genus Oryza; species Oryza officinalis. The sequence continues at coordinate 34,517,259 of BDMV01000006.1, read as the reverse complement.
GTCATTAGTCATCCATAACCCACACGGGGCTAGATGCACTTTCAGCAATAGCGATCACAAGAGAAAATAATATGATCAGTACTCTCTACACAACTGCACAATTGACAGAATTCAGAGCCAGTCTAGTTCTTTTTCTTGAGTTGAACAGCACATTTGTATCATGAACACCTCAAAATGAAAGGAATCTATACATATATCTAGTGGTGTATTTCTTGTCTCTCTCCAAAGCCCAAAACATTTTGTCTCTTCCACCTAGAAGTGTAATCTCCTCCATAATCTGACATAGCTCTTGCCATTCATTCACTTCCCTTAGTCCAAAGGATATTCTAAAGCTTAGGCCACCTCTCCCCAAATGTTCTATCTCAGATATAAGAATTTCTTGCTGATTGCAAGTCTCAAACAAGGAATTGAAAGAGATTTTTAGGGGACAATCTCCAAACCACAAATAATGCCAAAGCTCACATGTCTTCCATCCCCCAATTCCCATTGGTTCCCAAATCTTAACCATTTTCTTGTACTAAGCACCCCTTTCTAGAATTGGGAGGCACCCTCCTCCCTACATTGGAAAACACCTTCATCCTACAGATATTTGTTCCTGAGCACTTGTAAGCATAGACTATCCTCATCTGATTCAAGCTTCACCATCCATTTGGCCAGCAGGGCAATGTTCATTTTCCTAGTCTCAACCCAGGCCACCAAAATCCTTGGGAAAAGCTAGATCTGCCCACTTGACCATGTGATATCTCTTACCTGCCTTGTTTCAAGACCAATAGTATCCCCCTCTAATCGAATCGAATTTCTTATGAATCCCTTCTAGCAGATTATATAGCCCCATTGCATATGAGGGGATTGATGAGAGGCAATCCTCAATTTGCACAGCTCTACCAGCATAGGACATGTGGCCAACAGTCCAAGTTCCTATACTCTCGTCCAGTTTCTAATTCAGAAAAACAAGATTTGAGTTGATCAATTTGTCAGGATTAACAGGCATACCTAGATATTTTACGGGAAAAACTCCTACAGGGCAATTTAGCTTCTGTGCCACTCTATCTCTTTCAATATTAGTCAAGCCCATAGTAAAGATCTCACTCTTGTGATAGTTTACCTTCATTCTAGCTAGTAAAGAAGGAATTTAGTTGTCATTATCCCAGTTTCATCAAAAGGTATAAAGATTAGAGTGTCATCAACATATTGGAGGTGAGTGACTCCTCCTAGGAAAATATTATGGACTAATCCTGAAAGGAAACCAGTTGACTTTGTGTGACCAAACATAGAGGCCATTGCATCAACCACCAAATTAAACAAGAGAAGGGAGAGGGGATTCCCTTGTCTAAGTCCTCTGAAAGTTCTAAAAAAAGGGGATCTTGTCCCATTTATATCCACACAAACTCTTCCACCTATCACACAAGTTTTGATCCACCCAATCCACTTCACAGGGAATCTCTTTTTTTCTAAAACCTCAAAGAGGAAACTCCAACTCACCCTGTCATACGCTTTTTCAAAATCTATTTTCATTATATCCCTTCCCTATTGGAAAACTTAAGCTTATGCAACACTTCATGGAGAATCACAGTTCTAGGATAAATCTCCCAAGAATGAAGGTAGTTTGGGTGGGGAAGATTACCAACTTAGCAACCTCAATCAACCTATTTGTAATCACTTTGCTTATGTATTTAAAACAGTCATTTAAGACACAAATCGGCATGAACTGTTTAATATTAGAACTCTCATTGCTTTTAGGGATCAGGGAGATTATCCCAAAGCTCAACCTCTTAAGGTCCAGCTCTTCATTGTGAAGAAGGATAAGCTTTTCAAACAGATCATCTCTCAAATCGTTCCAAAAAAAACCTATAAAAGTGGCCTGAGAGACCATTAGAACTTGGGGCTGTGTTAGTTTTAGATTCTTTTAACACCTTATCCAACTCTTCAATGGTAAAAGGTCTGACATAATGCTCCACTTTATCAGCTAGTAAGCCTCCTCCTGATCCCACATATTAGCTGAAAGGTGTATTGTGTTGGGAGGGTTAGCTCTAAAAAGTGTTTTATAGAACTCAACTATATGGGAATTCAGCTCCTCCTGGTCAGAAATTATTACCCCATCATGCTCTAGGGAGTGAATTTGGCATTTTCTTATTCTCCCAATAGTTGAAGCTTGATTGCTTCAACATACGGATTGACGAACCAAAAGTTCACACCAAAGGCAATTAATGGGTTTCATGCATTAAAACTAATCTACTAAAAAAACCCTAGGTCGATTGGAGCTGTGTGGGGATGTGGTTCCTTATTTGACTTGGTGTTGTGCATGATTTGGTGCACGCAGCGGGAGACGGGTGCGGCGATCTTGGCGCACGAAGCCGGGCAGAGACGACTATCAATTATGGAGGCCTAGCTTCACCACCATAACGGATTGTGCGACGAAAAGACTCGTGAAAATCTGAAACAGGATGGGAAAAGTGACACCGAACGAAGTACAAAGGAATCACTATCAATTTTTATAATAGATAAAGATATGTAAAGAAATTTTACAGTCCTTGAAAATATATCTCAAAGTACTACAATTATATACTAAAAATTTTAGTGTCTCGAGGTACGTAATACCAGGAGGGACAAAGTTTTTATATTAAAAAATATGGTATCTTCCGGTACTTGATATCAAGGATAGTAAAATTGCCCTAATATATAAAGCACACACAACACGTAAAATGATATTGTGACGAAACAACGAGAACATGCACATTGTGCTCACTCACTGGCATTGGAGAACGGAACACTCACAAGTGACAACACAACATAGAACAAACATATAATGGCGGAGAGGAAGATTGAGGGGGAGACGCCGTATGGTCGCCACGCCTATCTTACTGCTGCTTGGGCGGCTTGAAGTAGGCATAAGCAGCAAAGAAGCTCTGCATCACGGTCAATGAGAGAATGATCACTGCTGCGACGAGAGACGTGGCCACCCACGGGTTGCTAAAGTAGTTGCGCACCAGGGCTGCACGCCACCTGGGCCACCTGGACCGGCGGTACCTATTTACCTCGTCGATGACGCGGGCGAGGTAGTTGCGGTCAGAGGCTAGGTGCGCCTCGGCGCAGAGGCGGTTGAAGAACCCCGTGGCATCCCGCTCTCCGTTAATCTGGTTCACCAGCACGCCGCTACTGAGCAGCAGCCTCATGTCCTCCGGCGAGGTGACGAGGCAGTCCATGAAGACGGTGTAGGCAGTGACGTGGCCTGGCGTGAAGGGGTACGTCTGCTCGAAGGCAATCAGGTTGCGGAACAAGGGCTCGCTGTAGTCAAATAGCTGCAGCTCTGGGATCTCCAGGATGCCACCGTTGAAATGCACGTCGAGGAAGCTCGTCGCGCCTTTCCTAGGGCGGAATCTAATGCCGGCCTCCTCCAGCTCCCTGGCGCATGGGATCCACTGTGAGAGCTCTGATGGTGGCACTCCGTGCTGGTGGAGGTCGGGTGCCTTTGCCGCTGCAGGTGGGAAGCCGATGGAGATGTAGAAGAGGTGCAGGAGGTGGTGCACGTGCATTTGGCTGCATGGGATCATTGGCGTGGAGTAGAGCTTTTGCGGGCTGAGGGAGCGGAAAAGCCGCAGGGCTCCGGTGACGAGGACGTCGTCATTGGTCTCATCACTGTCCGTCCGAAGCTGCTCGAACAGCTTCTGGACGACAAAGAAAGGGATCTGGTTCTCCAGCAGCAGCAGGTCGGTCGTGACAAATCCCCAGACCCAGCACCTCCCGAATAACTGAGTCGAGTCCTCGTCGTCGTCATCGTCGTCGTCATCATCATGGTGGTTACCGCCGCCACTGCTGCGAGTAGAAGCTTCTTCCTTCCTGGCAATGCGTGCATACTTGAGTAGCCGACGGAGGACGAAGCACCCGTCCAACAGCATGCACAGATGTATTTCCTGCTTACGTTCTCGCATGAAGAAGGGCACCATGCCAAAGGTGTCCCACCCCCGCGTGTAGCTGACCATTCGTTCTCTCTCCCGTGGTGGGTAGGACGCCAGGATACGCGGCTCGAGAGTCTTCAAGGAGGCCATGCACCGGCGCAAAATTGTTGATGCCCAGCCTGGTTCTTCTTGGCTAAGGTGGTGTCTACGGATGAGCCTGCGCACGCAGCACCATTTGTAATTCTCGAGAGCTATGTAGCCCTCATCGGCATAGCCGATGGAAGTGCCCTTGCGGCGGTGGCTCAACAAACCAATCTCGACGGCGACCGGGAGGTAGGCCGCCTCGGAGCTGCCTTTCATCTCCCTGGGGACCTTGTAGATGGTTGGCGGCTGCTCTGACTGCGCAGTATCATCATATTTTGGAAGGACCACGCCGTTGATGGTCTGCTCGATGTTCGTCACAAACTCCTCCAAGTTACGGCTGTCATAATCTGAGTAAACGGATATATATCAACTACTCCGTACTTATCAATAACAGAATATTAATACACACACAGCACATATGAATCAATAACTTTACTTGTAGTTTACTTTTTCCGCCTTCACTATTCTCTATTCTACAAGTAATATATATTTAACTTCACACCTTGGCATTCATTCTCTCTGTCACGTTGAGGAAGATCCCCAAGGGCCCCACGGTGCCTTTTCACAAAATCTTGCTCTGGATGGTCAACCGTCGATCGTGTCAAAAAATCTTGCTCTGGATGGTCACCCGTCAATCGTGATCGCGGTACAAGTCGGCGTCCTGAAAACAATCCAGAGACATAACTTCACATGTCTGTCACTTTCAATTAATTTCACCAAGCAGATGTAGAAAAACAAGCATTGCCAATTTGCCATGGAACTACATAAAATCTCCTACGTACCGTGCGAGTTGATGTGCTGTGTATTATTAATGTAAATCCACGTGTTTAATCCTTAACGATTATTTGGTTTTATTTATCGTTTGATTAAATTTAGCACTCATATAATTAATCCATTTGACGCACGGGCACAATTTGGTCCTGTCGGGCAAAGACCGCAACGCGTCGCTGAGCGTCGGGTTGCCAGGGATGTGGCATTGTGTGGCCTGCATCGCGACACACTGCGTGTAGAGTGGTGAGGTACTGTTTGAAATTGGGGATTCTTGCCATTGACCAATCTGAGAGAGGAGAGTTCAGTCGTCCTCAGTCTGCCCATATCTTTTAACAAGCCAAAACGGTTTATTAAAAAATAAAAACTAATTTACATGTAAAACTTTTATATATATATATATATATATATATATATATATATATATGTCTATAGCGATTTAAAAGCCAATACTAAAAAACGTTGAAAATATCTTAAAATCATCTTCAAAATTAATTTTTAAAATTCAAATTTTAACTTTGGCTTACGAGGGCAACCAATGGGGATTCGCCTGTTTCTTCTCGACGAACGGTCATCATGTGGACTCGTTGGACTGTGCGTAGTGCAGTGGAGTGGTTTGGTTTGGTGGTGCTTGGCCACCCTCCCACCAGGGTTCAATCCCTGTATCAGACATGGGGTGTCTCATGGCTAGGAATTTTCCTGGCTGGGGACTAACCCATATCTTTACCTTTATTTTATCTTTACTGAGGCCCGGTTCGAATCTCATATTAGGAGGATAAAGTTTCATATTATCGTGGCACGCTTTTCAAACTATTTAATGGTGCGTTTCATGTAAAAATTTTCTATATGAAAGTTGTTCTAAAATATCAAATAAATCCATTTTTCAAGTTTGTAATAATTAAAACTCAATTAATCGCACGTTAATGTCATCTCATTTTACGTGAAACACTTAATCTTCATCTTTATCTTCATCTTAACGAGATTCAACACCATCTTATTATAAAAATTAAAGATGATCCCGTACTCATTGCGCATTGGTCGCAAGCAAACGAGAACCCGTCTAGATTTTGGAGCACGTGTAATATCTCATTCGACTCCTTTCTCTGCTGAGCTGATTTCTCCGCCGAGCTGAGGGCACGTTCGCGTCCACATATGTAGCAGAGCACAGACTCAGTTTGATTTTCCATCATCGATCGGTTCCCGTCCTCGTGTCAGACTCATCAACATCCCCGACCACGATAAAGAGACGTGGCTTACCTGCTCTTCCTATTCTTAAGCATTAGGTCCACAATTTCCTTCCCGTCTTCAACTCAATCCTTTCCATTAGGTGATCAACTGATGTATATTCTTAAAAAAGGAAACATAATGGAGGATGTGATTTATTGTTCTTATAATCTGTTCTATTTCTTCTATATTTATATCTACCTATACCTACCTAATAAAAAAATCTATCAGGCTCTTTTTATGGTCCGTTCGGTTTTTGTTATCGATGTTTTTTTCCATCGCCGATTCTTTAGTTGCGCACGCTTTTTAGGCTTCCGGTTTTTTTCAATCCGGTTTTTTCCATCGCAGTTTTTGTTGCACACGTGCTAAGGCTTCCGTTTTTTTATCCGCCTGGTTTTTTCCGTCGCCATTTTTATTCTATCGTCGGGCCGAACCCTAGCATCGCCACCACGTCGATCTACCTTCCCATGCGTTTCCTCCTCCAATTGATTGCAAAAATCGATTCCTCATTCCTCCCTCATCATTTTCTCAATGATTCTCCCTTTCAACTCGACTTTAATTCATTGGATTTAATCTCCATTTAACAATCACCAATGATGGCCGGCCAGCTAGCTTTCATAGCTGTTTTTATCCTGAGTTTTGCGGATTTGCTTCGATTTTGGGAAAAATAAAGAGTAGATCGAGTGAATCAAAAGCCCTCAACCAATTTTGGGAGATTGAGAAAGATTCGACCGTATTTGATGGGTAGGATCGGCTCCGGCATCGTATGGGCATAGGACCGTCTTCCGGAGGTTGAAGACAACAGTAGGTTGTACGAGCTAGGCCTACGGTTGCACTTGTGGACTAGGCCAAAGAGAGGTAAGCCGAGCAAAGAGAGGTAGCAGCCTGAGCTGGGACTTAAAAAGAAGGAAGGAATGGGTTTTCAGCCCAAAAACAAAGAAGTATTATAATGTATAGTGATCCAAAAACGTCTTTATCCGTTGTAACGCATGGGTATTTTTTCTAGTCTAATAAATTAGTCTCTCGCTTCTCTAGTCTAAGGTCAGAGTAACTAAACCAGAAAGAGGCAATAAAAAGTCATCATGTGATGCTATAAATTGATGCGGAGTAGTCACCGTCACTACTCCACATCGTTGAAGGAACAACGCGGCTCGTCGGCTCATCATATATGACTCATCTGTGATGGATTAAAATATTACCCGTTTTATATATACCTATGAAAAAATGCTAAGTCATCTGCGATGAGGGATAAATCGTAGTTATGCTCCGTCACATATGATCTACAACGGGTCACAACCACGACCAGTCATAGATGACATCACATCTAAGACAGGTGCAGTAGCACGAACCATCAATGATGAGATGCCTCATCTGTGACGGTTAGTAACTACCACCCATCAAAGATGACCGGTCACAGATTAGAAAATACTCAAAAAATTAAGTTTTAAATTTTTTAAATGATCTCAAATGAAGGCATGTTCTATGTCAAAGTTGTAGTTCTTAACGAGATTGACAGCTTTCTAATTGATAAAATTTTCATTTGAAATTGTTTGCATGTCCAAATATGTTTATAACTAATGGGTTTATTTTGAAATACAATTTTTTAAAATTTTTAAAAGTCTCAGATGGAGATATGTTCTATATAAAGTTGCAGATATTGATCGGATCTATAATTTTATAATTGACAATATTTTTATTTGAGATTGTTTGCATACCCAAATATGCATTATAATTCTATTTTAAAATACAAGTTTTTTCAATTTTTATAATAGCCTCGAATGAAAACATGCTCTATATTAAATTCTAGATCTCAGTGGATTTGCAACTTTATTATTGACACCGTTTTCATTTGAGTTTGTTTACGTGCTCAAATATGCATTATAAGTGATAGAACTATTTTGAATAACGATTTTTGAATTTTTAAACGATCTTGGATGAAAACATGTCCTATATAAGAGTTGTAGATCTCGATGGGATCTACAACAAAGTTGTTGATAATTTTTTTATTTAAAATCATCTAGAGTTTCAAATACATGTTACAAACTTCATTAAGAACTAATTAAAAAAACATCAAACAAGCCATCAAATAAGTGTGCTTCATAGTGCAATCGTAAGTTTGCTCAATCTTTGTTAAGAGCAGGGCTGGTCCTAAGGTTTTTTGAACTTGGAACGAAGCTAAAATTTAGGACCTTTTTATATGAACATAGTAATACTACTAGTACTATCATTTGGTAGTATATACTATACACATACATACAAAATATTACTAATAACCAATTAACTGAATGCAAAAGTAATGTTCATATGAAATAATTTGTATACATATTAAATTACCTCAAAAATTTCTTCTAACATTCCTTGATGCGAAGTCATCGATGATGGTTTCAATATCAATTTCATCCAACAATTGCTATACGTATTATTTTTTTACGGAGATCTCATCTATTATTTTTTTTACAGCAAAAGAAGCCTATACGTATTATTACTACTAGTGTATACGTATATGGGTGGGGGCCCATGGAAGGCATGGACCTGGGACGCTTGACCCTCTCGCCCCCCCTAGGGCCAGGCCTGGTTAAGAGGTCCCAAGTTTGAATCCCATGCCTGCCTGCATGTGTATATAGCTCAAAAAAGTGTGCGAAGTAATCTTATGATTTTAAATGTAGCTATGTGCCACATGGATATAGCTTGTAATCACTGAATATAACACGACACTAAACATAAGCAATAACAAAAAGTAAGCGTAGATATTTTATAGATAACATAAGCAATAACAAAAAGTAAGCGTAGACATTTTATAGATGCAACTATGATCAATGTTTGATGTAATTTTTGTAGCCAGTCGATGCACGACTTGTACATTTATCTACTTTGTGCGTGTGTGTTGTGTACTAGATGTCTGCATTTATAATTTGGATGTAACTATGAGCGATGATAGATGTAACTTAGGATATATGTTCGTAGGTACTAGATGGAGCAGTATGTGATTAGCTAGTTAATTAGTTGCTTTAAAATTGATGCGCGTAACATGCATTCTTGCTTTAAATTTGGTGTGTATTATAATTGCTTTAATTAATACGGTTTATGTTCGCATTGCCATAAATAGAATTTAAAAATTACATTGCTAATTATATATGGTAGCCGGTTTAGACTGAAACGCTACCATGCCTTGTTTAGTTGCATCCGCATAGGCTACTCTTAAACTTAATGCATAAAATTCTACTCCCTTCGTTGGAAAATATAAAGCGCATCTTGGCTTGGCATAGTCTCCGTCGTCAAATTTGACTATGAAGAAATTATGTTATTATCAGTAGTGAAATGAACGTTAATGAAAGTCCATCCAGATACGAACTGTTTTCAAAAATATTGATTTTATATCACTAAATCTATATGTTGTTAGACTAATTGTTAGTCAAAATTTATACGTGCAAACCTTGTATATGTTTGCTAACAGAAGGAGTATTAGGACATTGTCAATACAGAAATGGTTTAATTAGCCATTTCTAAATTATGCCAAGCCATCTTGTAACGAGATAGAAACTACAATCCCAATGTATTATTTCTTGTTTTTGTTAATTGTTTACTATTCCCCCTCAGAACACTTTTGAATTCCCACCATACATAGTTCTTTCTTGACATAGAAACTACTTCTCTGTCCTCCACCTAAGAAAAATCTGATGTGGCCTGTGATAGAAACAAGGTTGTTACTCACAGAGGTGCCCTTACCTATAAGACGGCCACATCAGCGTTAGAGCACTACGTTGCTTTGCAGAAAACAACCATATATGCATCGCTTCCTACTGTATTGCAACACAATTTATAACTTCTTGCATGAGCAATATGTTGGATTTCGCCCTTGAGTTGTCTAGATACTCCCTCCATCGAAAAATACAAGATACACGCACATTTCAACATTCAAACTCACTAATAATCTATACCATTCTAAAAAGAAGGCAATGGTGGTGGCGGGAATTTTTTTAGAAATAATATTGTTTTAATGGAAAATCACAAAAATAGTTGGCTTTCGGACAAAATCACAAAAATGTTCGACAAGACCCAATCGAACGGCGGCGGAACGAGTGCCTAGACCGATCGAACAGCCGTAGTTCGACTGGGCCCAGTCGAATAGCGGCAGTTCGATAAGGTTGAGTCGAACGTCGGCTGTTCGATAGGCCGGCCCAGTCGAACCACGGCCGTTCGACAGGGCTGGCCGGCCAGCCCTTTTTTTTAATTTGTTAATAATTGTTTATAAGATATTAATTAATATTAATTTGTTAGAAATTGTTTTTAAGTTGTTAATAATTAATTAATGATAGAATTTTTTAGAATTGATTAAATATAATTTTTAAGTTGTTTTTATAATTAAGTTTTTAAGTTGTTTTTATAAATATAATTTTGTTATAATTGATTAATACCCATTTGTAATTGAATATTTGGAGAACACATCGGATTTATAATTTATTAATTTTAGATATATCCTTTTGTAATTTATTAATTTGCAGAACTTTTTTTTAATTTGTTAAGAATTTTTTTTAAGTTGTTAATAATTAATTAATGATAGAATTTTTTATAATTGATTAATTATGATTTTTAAGTTGTTTTTAAGGAACCCAACGAGGATCGATAGCAAGTCACTTTAAATTTAAATGACAGTACATTTAAATGACAGAAGATGTGTCACTTTTGTTGGGTCTACCGATAACGGGTGCAGCAGTTGGCCCAACACTGGTCCATGCTGGATGAACGGATGATCTGTTGGCCAATTTTGGTGGAGTGGTGGCTGCTCCGCTAGAGGATCTCACAAATGGGCATGGGCCCACGAGGAGTTGGTTGCAGCAGTTCCACCAGGAGGTTTTCCCAGAGGATCAAGAGGACTGGGTAGTGCGCCGACACTTAGTCGCGTATCTATTATGGTTGTTTGGGTGGGTGATGTTCACGGGGACTCACGCTGACTCCGTGGACAAGCACTTCATCCACTACGCGGAGCAGATCGCCGAGCTACCTGTTGAGGAGATTCCGCAGTACAGTTGGGGGTCGGCTGTTCTTGCGGCGACGTACGCCGAGCTCGGCGATGCTTACACCAGGAATAGCAAGCAAAGTTCTCTGACAAGATGCCCTCTACTTCTAATGTTATGGGCACATGAGCGCTTTGACATTGGGAGGCCATAGCTAGAGTCATACGCAAGCTACGGCGTCGATGAGATGTACAAGTCTGGTATTGAAGACATCGACGATCGTCCCACCATGGGCACATGAGCGCTTTGACATTGGGAGGCCATAGCTAGAGTCATACGCAAGCTACGGCGTCGATGAGATGTACAAGTCTGGTATTGAAGACATCGACGATCGTCCCACCATGGGCCGCGAGGTAAATTGTACATTGCAATGCATTTTGCATAGCACTTTCTTATTTTGCGCATTATCTCGATTTACGGGCACTAATCATATATTTCTTGCTATTGCAGCCGAGGTGGGTGAGCGGAACGACACTTCGTGTGTACACACAGTTTGTGGCCGACTTCGATCAGCTTACGCCCGACCGTATTCGCTGGACCCCATACACGCATCACGATGTCGTCGAGCGGGCACCGCACGGTCTTGCGCAGCTCTGCACGCGCGATGTAGAGTTCTGGAGGACCACTTGTCACCTCGTGCTGGACGTGCACGTCGAGCCGTACCACATGCAAAGGGTACTTAAACAGCTCGGCATGTACCAAGACTACCCTCCGAGAGGTGGGACGCTCTTTAGCTGTTAGCCTCCACAAGTACACGTCCGACAATGTTAATTTCAAGTAGTGTGTTTTACCCCATTGTATATGTTTCTTACGTGCTCATTACGTCCTACGCAGGTACTCCCGAAAGGGACTCGGTCTGTCTCACGAGGGGACCATTGTTCGGACGATCCCGCCAACGGTTGCGGAGTGGGAACATGCGGCGGAACACTTGGTTCTCCAAACACCTCCAGACGATGGAGCTTCGTACGGACAGTACCTTCGTTGGTACCTAGTGTTACGCGCTGGAGGTGTTTCCCGCCACAAGGGGATACATCTCTCCCCCACCAGCCGACGATCACGGACACGTTTGCCCCACAACCTCGAGCTACATACAACTCAATGGTATGTCGTTGCTTTCGTTGATTATCATTAAATGTGGAACACGTTCAATTGTTCTAACGCCCTTCCCTATTTGTTCAATAGGCCGAGTTTGTTGAACAGGTTCACGTTGAGTCGAACACATTGTTATGAAGACTAGAGACGAGGCCTAAGCTCGTCAGGCAGGACGACGTGGCGACCGTCCTTCACAGTTTCCGTTCGCGTGCTGCGGCGCTACTTCGTCGTGTCTCCTGTTGGAGCGCGACTGATGTGGCGCAGCCTTCCAGGCGGGCAGGATCGCCACCACTACCACGACGCTCTAGTGTGGACCAGTTCCGTTCCTCTACGTCACGTCGCGCCTACGACGACGTTGGTCCATCGCACGCTCGGCCTTCGCTTCAGGAGACGCCTCCCCCTGTCCGCCCAGGGAGATCGTCTGACTTTGGGGTTCCGGCATCGAGTATGGCACCACCACGGCCTCAGGTACAACACGTTTACCTTGCTTAACATCCAGTTCATATCGTACTCAACCTCCGTTTTATACCATATCGTAACCTATGCAATGTACACAGCCACAGCAGGTGTACGATACCCCGGGAACTTATGCGGAGGCAAACTTTCCTTACCTGCCGACAGGGGACAACCTGACGCCCACACCGGGTTGGGGACTTCACGTTACTCCGCGCGCACCGGAGTCAGGGTACACACAGCACACACGTAAGTATTGTTTACAACGTAATTACCATCATTGTTCTCTTAATTTTTATGCATAGTTACTAACTATTATAATGTGGCATTTCCTCTATTTTGCAATAGGTGACGACTACGGGTTTTCCCAGGGGCATTCTGCAGTTCCTGCTGTCTCTCCTCGAACACAGTTTGTGGACGATTTCTTCACGATGGATGCACCCGATGCGCAAGCTGGCCTAGACTACCGGTACGGTGCTCCTCCGGTCACGCAGCCTACACAGCAGAGGGAGTCCGTGCAGCCAGAGAATGCCACTCCACAGTAGCCGACACAACATAGGCACCCACCAGATAATTTGACTTATCCGACAGAGCAAATCAGACAACGCAAGGAGGGCCGAGCAAGCGTGCGAGGGGGTCGTGCTTGACTTGTAATGTTATTTATGTGCTGGATTATTTTTTTGTGCATGTACTACTTATGTCATATTATATGTATGAACTACATTATGACATACACTTATTTGATAAACTGTCTTTCTATGTCTTTTCTACTTGTGCTAAAGTATGACTTCTTTTAAATTTTTTCTACAACATTTAGAAAAAAGTCACCATCGACATAATAGTGCTCGCGTGTGGTTACAAACTACTTTCGGCGCCTATGTCATTTCGTTGTCGAAAAATCGAACACACTGAGAACACAATGCGAGATCGACTTCGCATTCGTACACTTCGCTGTTACTTTTTACAAAAGCACGATCCCTTTCGGCGCATGCACGAGTACTTTCGGTTGCACCGATGCAACCTCCTTTATTCGCGTGCGATACGACTGCGGAATGGCTTCTCACGCCCTTACATGTCACATCGGCAGTCCAATCTTACTTTCGGCTCCATCCCGCCCTCTAAAAGGGCGAAAGGCCTTATTCCGCATATGTCCACTCTTACTTTCGGCGATAATCAGGCCGACCCATCGTGCCCCATGATGTAGACATGTAAAGGTTATCACTGCGATTTTGGTGCCTACATAAGTCCCCATAACGAGCGATGCAGCACAAAATTTCTTCATCTGTGTAGGCAACAAGCGCTACCACAACCCTTCATCGCACCAGCTTTCGGCAATGGCTAGACGCCGGAGCGTTGAGGATCCCAACTGGCGTAGCGATCCTTGTGTATACCTATTCCTACCTTGGTGCCAGCGGCCTCTCTGCCTTTGTGGTGACTGATGCCAACTAATGGCTTCGAGGAATCCAGACATTCGAGGAAGGCTTTTTTTTAGGTGCCCTAACTATGACCGTGAGGTATTTCATTCTCTGCATATGCTTATTCAGTTTGCATGAGCGATTGTTTATTCTTCTTCCAAATCTATTCGTCAGGCCCGCGCTACAGCTTGTGGATACATCGAGTGGGTCGATACAGAAAATCCCGTTCTCGACCTAACCACTTGTTTACAAGAAGGACGCTGGTATTTCGCATCAGAAAGTACTGAGCAATACTTGAAGTTCAAAGCAGCTTACGAACGACAACGTCATGAACAACAGTGCGACTGGCTAGTGCTAACGATGGCACTCCCTCCATGGGAAGCCCGTCCAAAATGCAGATGCGGTGATCGTTGTCAGGTTCTCCGTTTCATCAAGCCAAGTACTTTGGGTCAGAGGTTCTTTGTTTGTCCAAATATTCTAGACGATGATTTCATGGTGAAAATATTTTCATTATCATGAATCTTTATTTTATCACAACATTCAGTAGCTTTGTTCACTTCACGTCTATTCGTTTCTCCCAGGAACCGCCAAGAAGATGTCAATACAAACAATGGATAGACACCGAAAAGGTTTTAAGTGATCCAACTTCCCGTGTGGTGCAGCTTGAATTGCCAGAGCAATACAGATTTACTAAAGCGCAGTTTGAGAAGGAAGAGAGATCCTCATATAGGGGTTAGCTATTATCGAACAACTTACCTTAGTCAAATATGTAATGTCATGTTTCGTTGTCCCATTACTATATCGTCGTCGTGTTCAACTCTTGCACTACCTTCCTTCTAGTTCGAATCTAATCTTATCTATGTAACCGCAATGGAACCAGATGTATCATGTTTAAATTGTACTACTACTTCTCCTTGTTTCAGTGCATATAATGTTTCTGCGACCGAGACTACGATAGGACAATATCAATTTCGTACATTAATACCACAAATAAGTTACAACATCAACTCTTACTTAAAATATGAAATTGCAAAACTACCGACTTCAATAGATTTTTCAAAATATTATCAACAGCAAATTTTGTAAGTGTACTTTACCTTTGTATTGTATATTTTCATTCCTTTGGGTCATTAGAAAAACCGCTCTATTAAAAGGGATGAGGCATTGACATATGAAGAGTGATGGATATGCTCAACATCAATTCTAAAAAAATGTTTCTCCTCAGTTTCTAAAAGCATGTTCTGTGTTCTGAAAATTTTGAGAGTCGTCCGAAAACGATTTTCGGAATTTCCGAAAATAGACAGAACCAATTTTGGCTTCTGGAAATTTTCGGCCCTATACAAAAGTGATTTTCGGAATTTCCCAAAATAACCGAGAAACAAAATAAAGTTTTGTAAATTAATAAATTACAAATGGATATATCTAAAATTAATAAATTATAAATCCGATGTGTTCTCCAAATATTCAATTACAAATGGGTATTAATCAATTATAACAAAATTATATTTATAAAAACAACTTAAAAACTTCATTATAAAAACAACTTAAAAATTATATTTAATCAATTCTAAAAAATTCTATCATTAATTAATTATTAACTTAAAAACAATTTCTAACAAATTAATATTAATTAATACCTTATAAACAATTCTTAACAAATTAAAAAAAAAGGCTAGCCGGCCAGCCCTGTCGAACGGCCATGATTCGACTGGGCCGGCCTATCGAACAGCCGACGTTCGACTCAACCTTGTCGAACTGCCGCTATTCGACTGGGCCCAGTCGAACCACGGTCGTTTGATCGGTCCAGGCACTCGTTCCGCCGTCGTTCGATGGGGCCTTGTCGAACGTCGAACCGCCGTTGTTCGACAAGCCCATATTTTTGCGATTTTGTCCGAAAGCCTACTATTTTTGCGATTTTCCATTAAAACAATATTATTTCTAAAAAAATTCCAATGGCGACGGCACCGGCGGTGGGCGCGATGGCGGCCTGCGGCAGAGGCTTGTGACGAGCGAGGCAAGGCGAAGTGGTCCTCTCGGTTGGGTTCGGGACGATTTGAAACCAGGGAGCGGCTTATAAAAGGGCATGTCGAACGCCCGTTGTTCAACAAGAGCGGTGGGGGACCTGTCGAACACCCATTGTTCGACAGGTGCGGTGCGTGACAGACGGTGGGCCCTGTCGAACTCCCGCTGTTCAACAGGCCGGCCTATCGTTCGGCCGCAGTTCGATAGGTGTTGTCGACGCCCCGCTGTTCGACAGGCCCTCGTGTCGTTTCCCCGCCGTTCGACAGGCCCATATTTTCGTGATTTTGTCCGAAAGCCAACTATTTTTATGATTTTTCATTAAAATCATATTATTTCTATAAAAAAATTCGTGGTGCCAGCCTGTTAACACCAGAATTTGGTAAGCCCCGAAGTCCTTATCGGCCCAGGTTCATATCGGCTCGAAGCTAGTATTGGCCTAGGGTTCTACATCGGCCGATGGGGGTTATTTTAAAACAACCACCGATAACAGTCGGATTCTTGTTAGATTCGGAAAGATCTTATCCAGAGAAGACCGAGTTTGAGGAGGATGCGGCTTGTATCTTTTAATTAGGATAAGTTTGTTAGTTTCCTTTTTATCTTTAGGAAAGTTTGAGTCGTATTCTGTTAGGATTTTTGTTAGCCTATGGGTATAAATATATAAGCCCGTAGTTCATGTAATTTTAATCACACGATCAATACAACTTCGGCGCATCGCCAACCTTTACTTTTCGTCTTCTTTAGCGAGTTCATGCCCTTCCCACGAGGGGTAAGTCTCGTTATGGCTGCCTGCGTTATCGGGGCTAGGGCTTCAACGTTCTGATCTCGTCAACGTAAGCACCTACTATCATATATCTTAGTTAATCTGGTTTGGTGTCTCGATTTAATCGTATCAGCCGAGATTCGTTTTAGGGTTTACGCCGGTATCGACTAAATCGCCTCGCTAGATTAGATTGGCTAAGGTATCCACCACCCTAAAAATCAGTCAAGGGCTTGATTGTCTAGGTCTTGCGTTTCTTTTCATACTTAGTGCTGCATCAGTTCGGTTTGACCTACTAAGTCGTGATTAGAACCGTAATCTCTAGCCTGCTTGTTGGCTGCCAATAAGGATTTCATCGGGGTTTCAGCCGGTGAGTTATCTGGACGTTGCATCGGCCCAAGAGTTTTACATATAGATTGGATCCGGCCGATGACAACAGAGTATTTATTGTTTATCTGCTTATTGAGAGTTTATGCCATCGGACCTTTGGCCGATGTGTGCTTTAATCTACAGATCGATATTTATTTTATATTTGGATTATGCTATATCATATTGCTATATCATCATGTTATCGTCAGCCGATCGTCTCTATATAGATGTTTGCTCAGTACATCGGCTGAAACTATGCTATCGGCCTATTGGTCGATCGGTTGTTTTGGCTATCGACCTATCGGCCGATACGTTTTTGCCCTATCGGCCTATCAGCCGATAGACCTTCTGTTCTGCTATTTTGCATATCTTGTCAGTGGCAGGATCAAACTGACTGGCACGCCCGCGCTTCATCAATTTTAGGACCTGCACTGGAGTTAAGCAGATCTCCCAGGCCTTCGTGTGTCCGCACGCCGGATCCTCATTGGCGGTACGGATTCGGCGTCAACACAACCCCCCCCCGGTGTGGGCCCTTGTTGTCAGGTTTGTGCCTTGTATGCTTCACAGATTCAACTACCCCATATACTGGAGTGCTGGACAATATACTGTTTCCACGTGGGGAACTGTGCTGGAGACTTATTTGCACTATTGGGCTAATGCCTAATGAGTCAGCTCAGCTCATATACTGGGTGTTCGGGTTATATATATCCACGAAAATGCAATCAATATTTTTATGTGAATTAAATAAAATTTAAATAAATACAACACATAGTCGCGGCAAGGTGATTATACAATGAAAATAGAACATGAATAATTTGTTTTGGAAGCTTAAAACATTTGATGAGTTTTTATTTTTAAAACCCCATTGCAACGCACGGGCATTCATCATTCAGCTACTTATTTAAAAAATATCTAGTTTAGTGACATAAAAATGGTATCGTTGCATTCGTATCTGGATGTACTTTGATTTTGCTTTGGTTTCACTACGAATAATAATATACCTTGGAAGAAATTGATGATCGAAGTTGGATGTTAGAGACCACATGACAAATCAAATTAGGGTAAGTCCAATTACAATTACACCCCTTAAATATAGCATTTGCCTAAAACACACCCTCCAACTCTAAAACCAGTACCAGCACCCCTTAACTCTTCAGACCGTCTAATTTACCCCCCTTGAGTGGAAACCAAGGTGGTTTTGTATACGTGGCACCTACATGAAAATTCGTCTAGATAAAAAGAAATAAAAAAAGAGCAGGACCCACAGGCCAGCTTGGCTTAATCTCTCCTAGCTGCCGCCAATGGAATCCGGCGAGACGCCTCCGCCTCAAGCTCGAGGCAGGCTTCGCGTCCTCATCAATGACGAGAGAGCAGAGGGACGGAAGAGAAAGAGGCACGAGAGAGGGTGGCACAGCGGTGGAGGCCGGGCGACTTTGACTCCTCCATCAAGCTCGTCGTGGGCTCAAGGCCGCCCCGCCGATCTTGTCTTCTCCAACCTCGACAAGGGAGGGGATCGATTCGAGCCCACCGTGTCGCTACCAGCGCCCTGCTGACCTCAACACTGACACGAGTGCCCAGCACCGAACACACCGTTGGGTCTGGGGCTCCGGGCAATCATCGCCGACAGATCCCCTCAAACGTCGAGGCAGCCGTCCAGGCTCTACCTACCTCGACACATGCACCAGATCCGCGTCATCACACCATCAACACCCACCTTCCCATCCTCTTCTTCGTCGTAGGCTCCCCGTCTCCTCGTCTTCGGCTAGAGTCAGCGCCGACTGGGCCGTGGTCGTCTAGACCTCCAGCCCTCATCCGCCATGGCCATCACCGCCCACATGATACGATGGAGACGAGCTCAGCAAACAAAGCAATGGCTGCAGTCGCAGACATTGCGTCAACTCCAAGCTCTAGCATCCTTTCGTCGTCGTTGGTCGCAGATCTAGAGGTGGTGAGGAAGAGTCGATGGTGGCCGACGGGTGGACGTAAGAAGGGGCAAAGATGGTGTGGAGGACCGAGGAAGTGGGTGGTCCTAGTGGTTGGAGGTGGTGCGGACGCCAACGAGTTTGCCGGGCAGCGCAAGTGACGACAACCTTAGGGCCGCCCACCTCAGCTGCGTCACGTCGAGCTCAAGCAAAGAGGCGACCAACCCCATCTTCTCCGACCTCGGGTGAGGGGCTGGCTCCCTTCATCGTCTGCAATGGGAGAGAGGAGGTATGAGGAGGACGACGCGACGGTGGAGCCCGTGGTGTAGACGGAGGAGCTCGCCGCAGCTTCTTGTGGGCAGAAGGAGGGAGTGGAGAGTAGGAGGAAGAAGAAATAAGGACTAAGGTAGAATCTCTCTCTCCCTCCCTGCTGTTGTGGTGTATCAAACCCTAGTTAAAACCACTTAAGGGTGTAATACCATTCATAATACCCCCTAAAGGTGATTTTGGATAGTGGTTTTGCATATTTTGGATGCTTAAACGAACAACTTTGAATAATTAATATAACATTAATTGCATATCATCAGTTGTAAGTCACCAATTTATCCTCATACAGTGATACCATACTATTATTATGTTTGTACTTGTTTGTAAGTGAGAGCTAATAATGGATAAAAAATTAAGTGGAGATTTCAATATATATGTCCAATGTCTATGTCATGTGATCAAACTTATCCAACTTATATATAAATTAGATAAAAACCTCTATGCAAAACCATCTTAGGGGGTTATATGTACGGTATTGTAAAATTTAGGGGGCTGAATGTCCGGTTTCAAAGTTCAGGGTGCTAGATGGACTTTTATCTAAAGTTTATGGGGTATTTGGACTTTTCCCTAAAATACTTGGTTTTGGAGTTCGGGGTGTATTATAGACAAAGCAAAGAATTGAGGGGGGTTAATTGGACTTTTCCCATCAAATTATGCCTTTTTCAATGGAGGGGCTTCTCTCTCGCTTCTTTCATTCTACATTCCATGGAAAAGGTTTCGTGGCGGTCCAATTAATGCCTAAGAATCCTAAAAAATAGTGCCTAATTGAGGACTCAAGATAAATCCTATACCAATCCACCAATATTAAATTAATGTAGTTTTATTGTTCCTTGCTGTGAGTTTGACCTATCCATATGTTACATCTTATATAACGAATCAAATTCACTCATGTATACTACGTTTTGCATTGTGGATAGTAGGAGAGGTGGAAAGATAGTTTTGAAAAAAAATGAATGGCCATACAATTCAGTAGTTAGATCTTAATATGCTACCCATACTACAAAATATATTATAAGGCACCATTATTTTTTTTTCAAGGAACAGAAAGGCAATGTGATGCAAGCTGCTCACAGTAATAATGGTAGAAAAAGCAACAAAACCTTATGATTATAATCAGTTTCGATTAGATCTAATCTAAGATTCAAATAAAAATTGGAAAAATGCAATACAATTAACGGGTATGTTAAGAGGGATGAGTAGGTAATCAAATTTAAATTGAAGATTATATTTTTTATAAATATTTTGCGTGTAGCAAACATATTTTATTCAATCTACACCTTTCTCCCTTACCGTGTGGCAAATCGTACCTCATGCAGTACTTGATATACTAATATTAGCAGAGTACTTAAAAAATTAACTCATTCAATTCCTTAAAAAGAATGCCTAGCTTGATGATGGAGCTATCTCACCTCCTTCCTCACGATCACTGCTGATGTCCATTTCGCTCATAATTCAACCACGATGTTACCTGCTGTAATTTCTCCGAAATGTTGGCAAGGATTGTCGCTGAAAATATTGTTCAGTGTAATAACTCAAGTTGGAATAAGCAGCTTCTTCTTCTTCTTTCCTTCTTTCTTGTGGACGGTGATATTGGAGGGCTTAGTTTTCTTGGAATCCCTAATTTGCCAGACGTCGGAGCTTAGGAACTGATCAGCTTGTTATCTTGAGCGGACTAGAGGACACGCGTAGTTTATATATATCATTAGAAAATCAGCCTTCTGTCACGTGGATTAAATTCTTAGCTTGTTGATAAAAAAGGGACCATCCAGAAAAGAAGCAGAATAAATTCTTAGCTTAATGAGAAAGAAAGAACATCCCAGATGACACGGTAAAGAATTCTTAGCATATGCAGATCAGTAAAGAAATTATTTGAGAATAAGGGGAAAAGGTGGTAGCTAGAGATCTGTAGACACTACAAATACTAGTAACCAATAATGCAAAGATAAAAACACAGATCAAAGCCAACTTCTGCTCACCTCTCTACATCAAACCGCGCCTGCTATTCCAGATCCATCGGCTAATGCTTGAAGGAGGTATAAGAAGATAGGGGGGCTAATTCTTTTCTGATAGCTAGGGATAGCTTGACCGCTGTGGTGAAGGCGGTGCTTGGAGCTAAGATGCAGCGGCAGGCCGGCGGTCACCATAGCGGCCAATCGCGGGGGCGGCGCCGGAGAAGATCACGGAGGAGTTGAAGGTGGATCGAAGAGGATCGAAGTGGCTGTGAGCTGTGTGCTGTGTGGGGAGGAAGATGAGGATTCTTTATGGTATGCGAAATGACGTTTCTATTCTCCATACTTCAGTTATCCTGGTAGATGTATTTGGGGTAAAATTGTCTTTGACTAAAGGCAAACACATGGGCAGCCAAAAAAATTGGCGCTTCCCTATTTTAAATTTCCAGAAGATTGCCACGTTGGTGTGAAAGCCGACATAGGAAGGTCCGCTCATAAAAATAGCCCTATTTTCGTGACGATATATCCGAAAGGTAAGTTAGTGAGAGGCAAAGGTCAAAAGCTAAGTCAGTGAGAGGCAAAGGTAGACCATAAGATATAAATTCTAGATAGACCGATTCTCTCTGCCTTATACACGCACTCCTCTCTTACACACAACGAGGCAGAGCGGGGCAAAGCGAAGCGGTACGACGGAGGCCAGGAAGGAGCGGCTTCGGCTGCGGAGCAGCAGAGCGGCGTATAGGGAGGAGCGGCGCGAGGACAGAGCGGAGGGGCTACGATGGTGGTGCTCCCGCACAGATCCAACCGACAACGGCACTACCGAGCTTGAGAGGAGCGGATCTAGAGGGAGCGATGCTCCCGGGCTCAGGAGGCATGGATTCGGCGACGGCGGCGGAGCGGTGCTCCCGGGCTCAGGAGGCATGGATTCGGCGACAGTGGCGCTCCTGAGCTCAGGAGCGCCGGATTCAGTGGCGGCAGGCCTGGGAATGATGGCAGTAACCCCGAGGAGCAAGGGGCTCAGACAGCGGTGGCGGGAATTTTGGATTGTGAATATGGGGATTTCGGGTTGTGAATGTGGGGATTTTGGATTTGGGGTTTTATTTTATTTGCCAAAAACAGACATTGTAGGCGGTGGATGTATTAACACCCAAATTTGGCACCTAGATTCGAAATAGAAAAACATTGCCAAAAGTTGCTAACAAGATGTTACCTTTCGCCTGCGAAAAATAGATTTTCACAGACGATGCACCTAGCCCACCGCATGTAAAAATAGATTTTTGTAGACGACTATGGAGCCGCGTGTAAAAATGATGGTTTTTTACTAGCGTTAGTTTGCAGACCGAGCGTCCATCCGCCTGCAAAAACCTGTTTTGGCGTAGTGAACATGGGGCCGATCAGCCATATAGGACATCAAATATCAGAGTAATAGCAATGGAATACATAAAATGATTTCCAAAACACACACTAACACGTAAACCTCTATCAACGCTGGTTCCCATTCCATGACCCTACCTCTCATGCTGCCATTTTGATAAAAGCTTATTCCAATTACCATGGGTCACCTATGCTTGCTGAACTTGCAGGAATAATTCTGGCTTATCAGAGCTCCACTGCTCTTTCTATGAAAAACACAATTTTCCTCACTGAGTGCAGGTTGATTGCTCAAACTTTGCAGCAGGACTATGCTACCAATCCAACTCATTGGTCCTTCAGACCTTTGCTTTCAAAACTGCAGGAGCTAAATGGTGGAACTCAAGACCTTATCATTAGATGGATACCTAGGGAAGCAAAGAAGCATGCAAATAGTCTCGCAAAAAAGGCTAGAAACTTCAGACAAAGCAATAGCACTGATTTTAGTTGTCACAATCATACACATGCTTGTTATCTCCCTTCCTGTCCCACTTTGGGAATCCTATCAAAGCTCCCTTTGGGAGATGTTATCAGAACTCATGTTATCTGCTTTTAAGTTTAATAAAGTGCATGAGTTCAAAAAAAATGCTAGTTCCCATTGGGCATTAGCGCCAGTTTTTGAATCGTCATTCTTATACAGGAGCTGATACTAAGGACCTGTTAGTGCTTTTATTGGTCAACACAAAGTAACCCAAAGATTTAATCTGCGGTGTTCTATCTAGATTTAACCTCTTGCCCCCTCTGCTGGCTGACAGCACCATGCCCTGCCGCCTGCCGCTCTGCCTCGCCACCTCGGCTAGCGAGAGTCACGGCTCCGTGTCTCCTGCCACCGCCATGCGCCACCGTCCTTCTTCACCATCGCCTAGCGTTGGCCACGCGCCTATATATAGGCTGGCGATCTCCTCAATCGGCCACACTCCAAGCCAACCACCTCTCTTCTTCACACAATCACCACCGTGGTTTGCCTCGCTCTCCCCTTTCCGGCCGCTTTTGTCATCGTTCCAATCCTCTGTCTCGAAACAAGGTAGCGCCCCCAGTCTTCTTTTTTCTCTCCTCTTTCCATCACCACCCGCACCTCACCAATCCTGCCCGAAACCCCTCCGCCGCCAAAAAGGGTCGTCAACGATGACCATATGTCGCACAGCTGGAACCACTAGCCATCTCATCGGCCTCTCGTCGTCGACCGCCGTCCCATCCTCCTCCAATCCGAGCTGGCCATACCATTCCTCATGCCGAGCTCATTCTCTCGGTAGTCACCGGCTGTCGAGAGTCGCCGCCGTTCACCTGGACGCCGTTCAGCACTGCCGGCCATTGGATTGACACAAGGCCGGCCACCACCACCCCTCCCTTGACCTGGTCCATGCTGGCGAGGCAGGCCACGAGCCATAGGCCTCTCACCCTCAGGCTAGGCCACGCACGTGGGCCAGCCCAGATAGCCCACCCAGCCTCTGCTTCTCCCTAGGCCCAACCAATATCAGCACATTCACCTTACAGCCCCAAAGAAATGAAGTCTATTTTATATCGCTTGCCCAAGTCCAACACCTATCCCGGCCAGGGTTTTACTTACCGGCGGTAACCGCAGTAACCGCGCGGTTACCGCCCATACCGCGGGGGTACGGTTACCTATACCGCGCGGTACAGTTTGACGAAATTCGACCGAATTCAAAAATTAAAAAAAAAAGAAAAAAACAAAAAAAATGGTAACGGTAGTGCTTGATTTGTAGTGTTTTATGGTAAAGAAATTTCTCGAAAAAGAGTAATATTTATTCAAATTTGAGAGCAAAACGGAGAATAAATTTGGAAATTGGAAAAAGAAAAAAAAATGGGCCGGCCCGATACTGTGCATACGGCCCATAGAGGCCCAACCGAGGAGAAAATATCTCCTCCCCATCTCTAGCGTGCGCTCTCTGGTCTCTCTCTCCCTCTCCGTCCAGCGCCTCGGCGACGCCAGACGCGGCGAATCCGCATCAGATCCACCGCCACCGCGCCGGCGAGCGACGATATCGCGTGGTAGGGCGCGTTAACCGCGCGGTACGCAATGGTAACCATCCACGCCAGCGAGCTCACGGTAAGACCTCTCCTACCGCGCGGTTTTGCACGGTAACCGCGTGATTTGCGACGATTATCGCGCAGTTTTGCGTGGTTGTCGTAGCTTTAGGGTTTTGGTTCCGGGGCTATGGAGAACGGTAACTGCGCAATACCGTGCAGTAACCGCGCCTAAACCGTGGTTACCGCACGCAAATCGACGGTAAACCGTATAGCTACATTTTGTAATTTTGATTTCAAAAAAATTATTTAGCTAGCTTTGAAGCACCATAATTTTGATTTCATATGCATATTCGAAACGTCTATTAGTAATAAAAGACTATGTGTAAGTAGAATTTTTATACGTATGGCATTAGTGAAATAAAAATGTGGCCTTGGTGATTTCATTTCTAATACTATATTTTTCGCATATGTTACATACAGAGTGGATATGGCAGATAGTAGGGACCCAGTGTGGGAGCACGGGGAGAGCATGGCACCTGGATGGCGTTGTAAGTATTGTCATCAGAGAAAGGGCAGTGGTGGAGCAACTCGACTTAAAATTCATTTGGCTGGAAAAGGGAAGGGGGTTACGTATTGCAATTCAGTGCCTCCAGATGTCCGTGAATTCTTCAGGCGCGAGTTGGACAGGATAAAAGATGCAGGTGATACTCGTCACAGTGAGAGATCAAGAAGGGTTGAAGCGGCTAGGGTCAACTATTATAACCTAACAGGTAATGCCGATGAGGAGGAACAAATGGAAGCAGCCATGCAAGCCTCACGGCAAGAGGCGAGATTTAGGAGGGGTGTGGAGGAACGAGGTGGCACTTATGAGCATGGCGGTGGCGGTGGATCCGCTGAGCCCGAGGCATGGAAAGGTAGAAGCAACCCAATTGCCAGTTTGTTGCGAAGGGCTACATCTCACAGGGAGTCACCTTCTGTGAGAGATTACAACCTAGCATCTGCCAAGTCTCCTGTGTAGACACGCATCGATACAGGATTCTTCACAAAGAAGGGAAGGCAAGCTAGGGAGGCCATTGGTGAGTCCTGGGCAAGGTTCTTCTACACCTCGGGCATTCCTGCAAGAAATGCTGATAATCCATACTTTGTCAGCGCCGTTCGAGAAACACAGAAGTAGGGTAAGTATGCATTTCATATGGATTTACATTGTTCTAATCGTTCGCACACTAATCATTTGCATTTGTACATTGTAGGTGAAAACATACCTTCTCCAAGCGGTAAGGAGATTGATGGGAAGTACCTTGATGCTACGGAGAAGGACGTCAAGAAGCAATTCGACAGTTTCAAGCGTAATTGAAATGAGTATGGTGTTACTCTAATGTGTGATTCTTGGACAGGACCGACAGGTATGGCGGTCATCAACTTTTTGATATATTGCAATGGAATCATGTTTTTTCACAACTCCGTTGATGCCACGGGCCAAAGCCAAGATGCCAACTTCGTACTGAAGGTGACGATGTTCCATCAACACTTTAGCCTCTTTTGATAACATCAAGTGTAGTGTTTGAGGTCTTTTTTATTTTGTGATTGACCCATGCAGGAGATAAGAAAGGTGGTACGCGAATTAGGCCTCCAACATGTCGTTCAGATTATCACTGACAACGGGTCTAACTACAAGAAGGCTTGCAGACTGCTGCGGCAAGAGTATCCAACAATTGTGTGGCAACCTTATGTGGCGCACACAATTAACTTGATGCTTAAGGAGGTTGGAAAAATGCCAGACCATGAAATGGTGATTGGGAGAGCGAGGAAAATTTGCAGATGGCTATACAACCATTCCAAGCTGCATGCCCTGATGGTGTCTGCTATAGGTGGTGAACTGGTTAAGTGGAATGCTACACGGTTTGGCACAAACTACATGTTCCTTCAGAGCTTCCTTAGGAGGCGAGATTAGTTCAAGCAGTGGATGGCTTCCTCTGGGTTCATGCAAAGCAAATTTAGTGGCACAACGGATGGTAGGTATGCACACGCATGCCTATCTAGCATGTCTTGGTGGGAGAACTTACAGGCAGTAGTCAACTCTGTCCAGCCGATGTACTCCTTCCTTCGGTTTGCTGACGAGGACAAGAACCCCAATTTGAGTAAGGTTCTTCTGAGATATCAGTTGTTGAGAATGGAGTATGACAGTCTTTTTGCGAGTCAAAGGGATAAGTTCGAAGCATACATGGAAATTGTCAACAGGAGGATGCACTACCTCACCAATGAAACTCTAATCAATGCCAGTGAGTAACCGACATTACATAATGAGAAAATTGGTATTGTATGATTCTCATCGATCTTGTTTCATGATTTGTAGGTGCGGCATTGAACCCTATGACGTACTATGCTTACTCTCCAAGTGCATCCGTCTTCCAAGACCTCCATCAGGCCTTCGAGTGGATGACGGACATCGATACGGCTGCCACCGCTTTGCTAGAGGTTGATATGTACCGTCGCAAGACTAGTGAATTTGGGAGGGCCCTTGCAAGAAAGATGGCCACCGATGGAAAAACTTCCCCTAGTATGTTTTTAATCATTTGCACATGGATTATGTCTTGATGCTTCACACGTATTCAGTGGACACCTTGTGTGATATCTTCAGATTGTTGATTGTTGTTGTCGAAATATTATGTTATGAATTGTTCAATTGATTTCAAGTCCGTAATATAGCAAAGATCATGCCAAAATTTTTTATTGTATACCCACAAGTATTGTTCAATTGATTTCAAGTCCGTAATATAGAAAAGATCATGCCAAAATTTTTTATTGTACACCCACAAGTATCCTACATATTTTAATTATTATCCCAAAATTCTACACATTTTTAAGTATTTCTCCAA
This sequence comes from Oryza officinalis, assembly GCA_008326285.1. NCBI lineage: Eukaryota > Viridiplantae > Streptophyta > Magnoliopsida > Poales > Poaceae > Oryza > Oryza officinalis. The sequence continues at coordinate 34,489,631 of BDMV01000006.1, read as the reverse complement.
TTTTTTTTATTTTTTTTCATTTTGTTCTTCTTTTGCTCTAACATTGCGCGGTAACCGCGCCAAACCGCACAGTAACCGCGGTTCAAACCGTGGTTTCCCCGAATTTTTGAATTCAAATTTTTCAAACACAAATTTGTCGCGGTTTTTGGCGGTTACCGCGCGGTAACCGCCGTACCGCCGGGTGGCGGTAACCGGGCCCCCGGCGGTAAGGTGAACCCTGATCCCGGCCCAAAAGTCCATTAACCAGAGAAATAAGTTCACTTTACCTCCCTCCTTCAATGATCACTTGGCCCCACCTGTCAGTTACAATATTCTTGAGAATATTATTTTTCCAAAATTTAATAAATCTATTTCTATTTCCAGAAATTCATTTAAACTTCCGAAATTTATGTCTCTTCAACCATAACTCCGATCAACCCTTTTCAAGTCTCAAAAATTTTCTAAAAATGAGATTTTCCTGATAGTTATTAATAGTATTATTTTCTTTTTAGGATTTCTTGTGGTTTTCTTTGTTTTGCACGTAGTCGACATCGATGAAAATTGTTTTGGATGACGGATTTCAAGAGTGTTGAAGACGGAGACCTAAGGCAAGTCACTCCTTTGATCATATATCTCTCAGAATATAAAATGTTTGTAACTTTGCATTGTTAACTGTGCACGTTAATTTTGACCGGCCTCAGTTTGCATGATCATCCAACGGACCTACCTAATAGTTGCATCGTACCTATATATTGCTGACCCCCAACCCTTGTCACTTCACCTCGATATTCGTGCTCTCTGAGCATGCGTATTGATGGTTCCACCAATTTTCACACTTGCTTGTCAATGGGGAAAACTAGTTTCAAAAGCCTTGAAAACCCGACAAATAGTGTCGGTGGGTTTGCGAAATAAAATAGTTTGTGAAACTCACGATGCAAAGTGATCACCTTTTGTGGAGATGTTTTGTATTCACATATATGGACCAATTATGTGGAGGACTCAGCTGCTGGGTACCCACACGGCTAGCTTATTTGCACTCGGATAGGTATTGTACCCATGTAACTTGCACTGTAGTAGTACTCGGCTGCATTATTGCCTTGTTTCCCACAGCGGAATTTAGAAATCCAGGCGGAGTACTACATAGTATAGGTTAAGGAAACTAATGCCGTGTCCGACTAAGTTTTTGTGATGTAGGTAACCCTATCCCCCATCCTATATAAGGCGGGTAGGAAACCCCTAGTGATTCTCCATAGAACACAATTAGACAACACAAGTTTCAACATCGAAACACCCGACGGAATACAATCCACCAAAATAGTACTAGGGTATTACTCCTCATCGAGGGGGCCTGAACCTGTATAAACCTTTGTCTTATGTGTTCATCCACATTAGATCTCGTGGATAGCCCTGTACCTCCTACAAATCTGCTAGCCAAAATTTAGGTCTCGATAGTTGACGCATCAGGTAGGGGTTGCGTCGAGTTTTTCGTCGACGAGTATGATGGAATAAACTTTAGGAGTCACAGGCTTCGTCTTCCCTCCAGGCAAGGCATTTCAATTCGACGACTTCAACTTTCCAGCTGATGCTCTTGGCAAGCTCTTCCTCTTTGACTCGGATTCGAACCAGTCGGAGGGGTCGACTTCAGATCGGATCCCGTTCGGTTCCCTCAACACAGCTTCGGTCTACCCCAAGCTATTCTCTTTCGACTCGGATTCAAACCAGTTGAAGGGGGTAAAAATACAAGCCTTCCCGTTCAGTCTCTTCAATCAAGCTACAGACTACCCCAAGATTCTCAAGCGTTAGTTTCCAAATACACTTTTTGAGTCCGACTCAAATCTGTTCCCTTCTCCTATAGTTTGACTCGGATACAGCTCCGGCCTTCCATGACTTGGGCTTAGGGAGGTTGGGGTTCTTAATCAATCAATTCAATTTGATGACTCAGGGAGTAGCACCGGCAATTATTCTCCTCCACGTGAGGTCTTTATGGCTGTTGGTGATGCGGATGAAAAAGGTCGCCTCAAGGCAGCACAAGAAGAGGAGCAACAATGCAAGGAACGAGAAGATGAGGAGGCCAACAGGCATTGGATCGAATGTGAGAAGAACAAAAGGGAGCTAATTGCATCTTCACGCAAGGTTCAAAAAGCTATCCAGACTGAGCTCGAGAATGAGAGGGTCTTTGTCACTCAACAGAATGTGGTGGGGGCAGTCACTTTGCTAGATTCAGTCTTGGACAATCGTGTCACCGACTGTACACAAGATCAAGGCAAATGGTCCAACACAACGAGTACTCTGGCAACATACTCCAAAACCCATCCATTGCAAGTTCTTCAAGACCTCCAGCTCAGCGCTCAGAGGGAAGCCGGGCCAAAAGTCGAGCACGTGCCAGTAAAGATAGAGCCAGGTGACTGTTGGTATAAGATACGATCATGAATAAATCCATAAGCGTACGAATACCGCTATAGCACTTCACCATAGAGTGACCCAAGGATATCAAACATGGGGAATGTGTGTGTATAAATTACGAGCTAATTTGTCCAAGGACACACTACGTGGAAGTTTTAGGCTAGAGAGGATTTCTATGGGTTTAATAATCTTGCGCTAAGTTAAAGTAAGACTCTATCAATTGCTTCGGGCACCGGTTCGCCTCTAGTCTGCCCAGGGGCGGAGCTAGAACAAAATGGAGGGGTGTTCCACTCGCTTGCTTTACTTTGGTTTTGATCGAATTTAGCTTGATACGGGTTCCTAAGTTTGGACCGACGGGGTATATATATGGTGAAAATAGATAAACTACAGCTAAAAAATTTTTGAACCAGGTTCTAGGGCACCCCCCTAAATATATGTAGCTCCATCCCTGGGTCTGCCAGAGGAGTCCAGCCAACAGCTCTATGATGTACCCAAACGTGGAGGATTACGAGGACGGAATTCAGGGCTGTCACCACCTGCCGCCTATCTCTACAACTAGTGGAGTACATAACAAACAAAGGTAATTTCTAACCTAGACACCACGTCTAAGTTATTAGTTACTACTCTAGCCTTGCGCAAGAACATCCATCTTCAGCAGGAGTCTTAGTACTAGAGCACTCAGTATAAATACTAAGCGATGAACCCGCAATGATGAGAATATATATTACTTAAATAAGAAAATTAAATAACAAAAAGAAATCTTGAATACTTACTCTTATTACTTACTTGAATAAAAGAAGCATCCGCCAAGGTACAAGAGTGGAGAGAGTGCTGACAACTGTAGCACTCCTTTGAACTTCTCCTCACTCTCTACCTATTTTCTAACACTCTACTAGAGAGTAGCCTTGAATAGAAGTGATAATTCTCCACTTGTGGTGTGTGTTTGAGAGTGAAGTGAAATCCTCCTTTTATAGTTGTTAATGACGGTTGTTTAAGTCGGTAACTCCCACAACTGTCATTGGCAACCAACTAGCGAGCGCCACATGGAAGATAGGGGTGAGAGGGGCCAAGCCTGGTTCGGCTGACCCCTTGGTTCGGTCGAACTAGGGCAACTGCCTCTCCCTACCGACTTTGTTCTGGTGGCTGACAGGTGGGCCCCTATGGCGGTGCACAATGGATTAACCCAAAATACGTTATTTTGTACTGACTTGCAGTGTTTCTTCGCATGGCGGGTGTGTTTTCTCCTATAATTACCTGCATATACATAATTCACCAACACTTGTGGAAATGGTTAGTAATAAACCCTACCACTAGGTTGGATACTTCATTTCAATTTATTTCATGCAGGAATTGGCGGTCGGATTCAACATTTAAGGATCGTCAACAACTGTCACGCCCCGATTTTCGATCGGGATTAAAAATTGCCTAATAATACATTTTCCAGAAATTTAATAAAAATTAAAAGCAATTTAAACAAGTGAAATCAGCAAGGAAATCAAAAATTTCCTTTAAAAATCATGGCCAGAAATATTTTTGTAATATTCCCCGTGCCCTAAAGTACTCTCCAAAATTTTTCGTGAATTTTTGGAGCTAAAGAAATAATTTTAAAGTCACAAAGTTCATTTAACTGATTAAATTAAAGGAAAAACAAATTAAAAAGGGTCCCTTTTGTTTTGGGCCGTTTTCGGCGCAAAATTCCCTCTCTCTCCCGCGGCCTCCTCCCCTCTCCCTCCCGCGCGGCCCACAGGCCACGTCCCTCCCTCCTTCCTCTCTCCCTCGGCCCAAGGCCGCCTCGCCCCGTTCGGCTCCCCTCTCCCCCTCTCCGGCCCAGCCGCGCGAAGTCTGGATACCCTCCCTTCTTCAACCTCCGCCAAGTCAACCGCCGCCATTCCCGGCCGCCACCCGCCCGCACCGCCCGATTTCTCCGGCGAGAAATCCGTCCATCCCCGGCAATCCCGCGCCCTCCCTCCTCTATAAAAATCATGCCCGTGCCCCCTCCACCTTTTCCACTCCTCGCCCGAGCTCGCCGCTCTCTCCCCCGCTCGCCCCGCACTCCGGCCGCACGCCGCCACCGCCGGAGCGGTCCCCGCGCATCGCCGCTGCCCCCTCCGGCTTCGCCGCCGCTTCCCGTGCCTCCGCGCCGTCGTCCCCGCGCCGTAGCACCGCCGTCGCCGCCGTCTTCTTCGACTCCGGCCTAACCCAGTGGCTCCCCTCTCTTCCTCCCTTTCCTCTCCCCTCCCCGGTGCGCCGCCCCCGCCCCGTGCGCCGTCGCCGCACGCCGCTGCCACAGCGCCGCCGCCGCCGCCGCTCGCCAGCCGTCCCCGCCGGTGGCCGCGCCGCTGCCCCGCCGTCGCTCGGTCCGGCCGCCGCCGCCGTGCCATGGCCGGGTTGGCCTAGGGTTAGGCCGAACCCTAGCCGCCCGCCCGACCGTAGAGGCCGCGCCCGGGCCGGCCCACCTCTCTCTCCCGGCCCAGCGACCGTTGGGCCGATTGGCCCATCTCCCTCGCAAAAGTCTATTTTGAGTCCCTCCTCGTCCCTTTCCTCGTTGGACCATCGGCCCATTAACTTTTCCCGAGGAAGTCCAGTTCACCTCCTCAAGTCCAAATTACCTCCCATGGTTCATTTCCATTTCCCTTTTGCACAAGTCCAGTTTACCTCCCTCTAGCCCAATTTTTCCCCTGCAAAGTCCCTTTTACCTTTTTTTCTCCCCGGTTCGCCGACTTTTGTGTCGTCGACGCGTGGGCCCCCTTTGTTTGATCCGGTCCACGTCGGCGCTACCTCCCCCCCTTCCGTCCGCCGTGGCCGCCACGTCAGAGCCATGTGGTGCGTCCGCACCCGTGCGTGCGTGGACTTGGTTCACCGTGGATCAGCCGCCCCTTAACCCGTTGACACGTGGGACCCGCCATTCCGGTGCCGATTCCCTTTGATGATGTCAGCGTAGTCCTTTTCTTTGTAAAATTAATTAATAATTGCGCAATAAATTGTATTTAATTTTCAGAAATTCATTTAAATGGCTCAAAACTTCTAAAATTCATATCTAATTCATACGAACTCCAAATTGAGCCATTCAACTTGCAAAATTCATCTAAAATTGAGCTCTACATGTTTGTTTACTTTTTATGTACTATTTATTTTTTTTTATTAGAGTTTTTCCTCGTTTTACGTGCCAGCGTGTAGATTCCGCTGTTTCGGAAGTTCACGCTCGCGAGGAAAGAAGTTCGGAAGATTGTTTGAAGAAGCAAGGCAAGTCACACATTCCCCTTGAGCATGTTGTACCTATTTTGTGAAATGTTTTACGTTTGCAAATAAAGTGCATGTTTTGCTAATTACATGGGAATAAGGTTTACCTATCTGTCCGCTTGTGCCATGTTTACTTGTTAAACCGTCCTTTGTTAACTGTGGGTGATAATTTGACTAGCGTAAGTCACTTATGTTGACTTTGCTAGAAATATATATGCTTAGCCATGCTTAATTACCACTAGCTCATTTAATCGGATAATTACACTGTTCACATTAGCTTTTAACGAGCGGTTCGCTCGAGGCACCTGATCATGTTTTATTAGTCGTAATTATCCAACTAAAATATGACCTAATGGTGGGTTGTGGGTGCATGGTTTTGCTGGTCGCACCCATGGCAATTAAGGACCGGTTCATGGGAAACTCTGGAAGACTAACAGTGCTTACCACAAGCAAGAATGGGCAACTGCTGGACTCGTAGTATAGCTCTTTCCTAGCCGACGCTCCCCGGCAAGGGTGGGCGTGATGGAGTTGGGTCGGCCGGGGATATACCGGTTGATCGACTGCCGGATTCACCAAGGCACGAGGGGGGGCTGCCAGCTGCTGGTAAGGGAGCGGGGGCGAAACCTGCGGTGTGGTGCGCTTGGTTAGGAGGAGTTATGCGAAAGGTCTTGTCACGATTTCCCCCTTTGCAGTATCGTGGCGATACTTCGGGGCATGGTAACATGTGTGGAATCGTGTCTTGTGGATACAGTTGCGCACCTCTGATCAGAGTAAAACTATTCGAATAGCCGTATCCGCGGTTATGGGCGATCAACCAGATTCACCGTGATTAGTCCCACATGCTTAATTAATTTGATTTAATGAACTGGTGTAGTTCAGGTGGAATGGTTGGGCCTGTTCAACGTGGTTGTAGCGTTGTTCAATGGAGATTTAATCCTGTCATAAATGAACAACTGTTTACTGTTTTAAAATATAAAGATTTGCAACCGCTTTTCTGCAAATAGCCACAAGCCTCCCTCTGTCCTCCCTTTGCACGTTTGCATCTTTGGTGTGGCTTGTTGAGTACGGTGGTTGTACTCAATCTTGCTATTTTCCCTCCTTTTCAGAAGTTTAGTACTTCTGAGTTGAAGATGAAGTTAGAGGACCAAGGCTCAGACCCCAGTTGAGTTTGCCTGTGGAGTGGAGCTGAAGCCCCGCTAGGATCGCCTCTTTCCGCTGCTGTTTTCGTTTCGATGTGAGGACTAAGTGCCTCTGTTGTAAGTATTTATCGCTTTATTTACGTTTGGGTCTGATTATTGATTTGTCGTTTTGTGTACCCTGGTTGATGCCTGGACAGGGACTTAATACACAAAATGGTCTGGAAATTTGGGAAAACTTTCGGGCGTGACAACAACACCCCCACACTTAGCCCTTTACTCGTTCTCGAGTGAAGGCATGGATTACAACAGAGTTACAAACCCTTTTGCAATAAACCAGCATACAAGTTATTCCAAGCCATACTTGTACTTGTGAAGTTGAAGTATCTACCATATCATCTCAGGTGATTGAAGGATGGAATGGTCTTGACTCAAGTTACCTCTACTGCTTATGATAAATAACTTAGGTTTTTCTTTTTTTATCATAAAAAACATAATTTTGCTTTTACTCCTCAATTGATTCTCTCAGACCATTCAATGTGTATGATTCCTTACCAAGGTATTTGATTATGCCTTTTTCTTTTTCTACTTCTAATAAAGCTTATGTGGAGCTCAGGGTATGGAAAAAGAAATGAGGCATTACTTGCATCACATATATTGCAAAATCAAAAAGTAGATCCAAGGAGAAAACTAGTCATACAATCTGATCAAGATGTGCAAAGTGTGTGGATATCTGGTGGCACTCCTAGTTGTATGCTCTCTTTTGCATATATTTTGAATTTTGGAGACCTGGCTAATTTGCATCATGCTTAAGAGTATTTTCTACTCTCTTTTGTGGATGTTCATCTTTTGCAAAGTACTTGATGAGACTTTTTGATTGGCCACTTGATTATGGTCGTCTCTTTTGGGAAGCACTTTTGATTGTAGCCATCTCTTTTGCAAAGAATTTTTGAGAGACATTTTTGAACAACAAAATGAAGTGTTTATTTTGTGGATGAATGTCATGTTTTTGCTAACCTCCAGTGTAGAGGTCGAGCATATATGATGGGTGCACGTGAATCTTGATCATGAAAGCATGAAAAGTTTCTCACAAGGGTCACACAATTTGATAAAGCTCAATGTAATAGCAAGTAGCATATGTGTAAGGTTTATCAATATGATCAACATATGGCTTTGGTAGGAATACAACATCAATGAGGAGTTAGCATCGTTATACCTTTTTTTCCCAAAATTCGAAAGTACTCAACAGAGAAAAGCAAAGCTCCTTTTATCAAACCATCTCACATTCCTCAATTATTATTAGATAACATGTGTTCCTATAAATGAATGTTCACAAGCAAGAAGTAATATGTGAGGAATAAAGAGTATGCAAGTCATTTCTAGGAAATTTATATACTCTAATTGCAACACCTCAAAATTTTAAGTTTAATTTTCCAGATATTTCAATGTGTGGAATATTTTAAACTCAAAATTCAAGGAGATTCGGAAAAGAATTGTGCAAACCATAGCTCTGTGTGGAATAGAGGTCGAAGGGAACCAAAGGTGGTTTGGTCGAACCATAGGTTCGGCCAACCCTTCCTTGGTCCCAGTCACACCGTTTTTCCACGTGTGGACTCCAGAGTTGTGATGCAGCACATGTGTGGGTGATCTCATGCGTGAATGTGATAGGAAGCCTGCGAGATCTCCCCCACACTTATTCTTGTTCCTGGATTGCTTCTTTGGACACAAGAAAAAGTGAAAGCAACAAGGACTCAACCGGTTTGGAGACCAAGGAGTCATTATCTTTATTTTATTTTATTGAATAAAAGGACAGGCATAGGGAATGAAAGAAATAAATGAAATGAATCAATTAAAATTAAACTTAAGGCACCTATCAAAAAAATATATTTTTTATTTTTTATTTTTTTAGAGGTAGGATGGACAGGAGTTCATGATGATGGGCATGGGCTGGACATGGTCCAGGCCTGAAACCTCCGGGAAAGTTTCAGTAAAGACGTTGAAATCGACTAGATTCACTATGTCTAAATCCTGATCAATATTTTCTATCGGCTCAAGAAAAACTTTTAAACGATAACCATTTACCTCGAAGATATTACCTCCATCATCGTGAAGCGTGACCGCTCCATGTGAGAAAGTGTCGACGACGGTGTATGGTCAAATTAAGGTGAATATTCCCTATATCAAAATAAAAGTTAACACATGTCATGGAGAATATATTTTATTTATTTATTTTAGGTAATATTATAATCGGTAGCAAAGCATGGACATTTAGCTAGTATTTGAGAGGTAAAGACACATGAGGGCATATTCTTCAGGGATGAAAATCCATCTCCACGGTACATTTGATGGAGAGCCTGATTGGGTGCATTTTGTGAACATGATGTTCTTGATATGGATTGGAGATGTAACTAATGTATATATGTGAGATAAAGAAAAACAAAGAACATTTTGGGCTAGCATAGGCTAACAAAGCGCATCCAAACAATCTTGAACTGAAGATCTTATTTGCACTGAACAATTGAATTCAAAACTTAGTGCACCGGCCTATACATTTGGATTAATCGTGGCTCACTTCGTGTAAGCATCAACGTTGTCCATGGGATACCTGAGCTTGCTTCTGCACGGGCTGGAGAACTAGTATAGGTCTTGTTTAGGGAACTTCTAGCTGTTGCAGCTTCTTCCAAAAGCTCCACCTCATTCAAACAGTCTAGATTCTCATCCAGATTTTAAAAATCTTTAGCTATAGGATTCAGAAAATAAACTATAAATCAAAAGCTTGGAAATCCAGCTTTTTCAGATTCTCAAAAAGCTGACTACCAATCAGTTGTTTCTCAGAATCTCAAGTTCCTAAACAGGATTATAGTCAAACTTAAAATCCAAATCTGCCTGCACTTCAACCACACCATCCAAAGCATTCACAATGGTCGACATCGATGGCCTTCCATTGCTGTTACGCTGCATACACCACATCGCGAGGCGTATCGTCTGCAACACCTCTGCAGCGTGAAGATGCACGTCCTCAGCCTGGGTGTCAACGATGTCGAAAAGGAGGTCGCTCTCTTGGCACACAGCTGAAGAACTCTCATCAGGTAGAATGTGTTCTCTGACCGAGATTCATCCACCATCCTCCTCCCGCAGATGATCTCCATGACACTACGACGCCAAAGCTGTAGACGTCCGCTTTGTCGGAAATTTTGCGGGTCAGCCAGCATTCGGGTGCAGGGTTCGAAATTCCGGTTTGCCTATTCCTACCGGGGGCCACCGATAGGACCGGGATTTCGACAGATCGAACTAGCTATTTCAAATGCATGTAGAGCAATAATAAAGCATACTTCTATTGATCATTTTCTAGGGATCTCTCGATTTTAGCACTATATCATTCAATCCGCTGAAAATGCCTAGTATTTCTTTCAATAATGTGTTAACCTGGAGCATGCATGCTGACTAGTTGGCAAGACGACAACCAGTCCACTCATGGCTTTTACCAGTAGATTATAAGAGTTTAATGACTTAACAAAAATTCAAGAAATAGATACATTGGTAAATTCCTACAAGTGGAATTATTCAAGAAATTTGCTGTATAGCATCCTTGCAGCGCCACAACAAGTTACTATTCAGTATTCACTATTATGAGGAGATAAGCTCCAATGCCTCAATGAACCAAGAAGGAAAGAAGGTACAAACAGATGGTTCCAGAGTCATACTTAATATATATTATCAGATATTGGAAGTTATCTATGACTATATATCTGGGAACATTATCTAAAGAGAGAACTCTGGGATCTTCCAGTTCCTAGCAACATATACCATACAGTTTGCAACTGCAAATGTTTGTCATCACAAGTATATAAAGCTGCAGCATTAGAGAACAGAAAATTTCATTATCACTATAGTACATCTTTGTTTATCTAAATGTCATATTATAGGAAAACAGGACTACGAGTTTTCAATCTTGAGCTTGATTTCTTTGAAAGAACATATTTGAGCTCCTTGTATTTCATCTTGGCCCTGAAAGGACAGAGTCTGCCTGCAAAGTCACAGTGTTCCTTTGAGCTGCTCGATTTGCTACTACCATCGGGTCTACGTTTACAAGGTCAAAATCAAGTTCAGTTTCAACATCCATGGTACCTTCCAGGATTTTGACCACCATGGACATGGAAGGCCTTCTATTGTTGTCGACTTGCAAGCACCACATCACTAAGTTCATCATTCGTAAAACATCATCCATATGTAATTCGATATCAGCGGAACATGGATCGATAAGGTCCATCAACTGGTTATTTTTGGCCTTCTCTTGAAACATGTTGACGAGGTGACGGCTCTCTTCAGGCTGCGAGTAATCCAAACTCCTTCTGCCACATAAAATTTCCATTATCACAACGCCGAAGCTATACACATCAACCTTTTCAGTGATCACAGATGTCAACCACTCGGGGGCTAAGTAACCCAGTGTGCCTCTTAATCTAGTCATGACACTGCTTTGCTCATGGTCAATTAGCTTGGCAAGTCCAAAGTCAGATATCTTCGCAGTGAACATCTCATCCAAAAGGATATTTTCTGGCTTGATGTCCAGATGAGCTATTGTTTGTCGGCAATCACTGTGAAGATAAGCTAATCCCTTTGCTACATCAGAGATAATCTTCAATCTGGTTTTCCAATCAAGTGGAGCTGCTTGGTGTTTCCGAAAAATCCATTTATCCAAAGATCCATTAGGCATGTACTCATAGACAAGAAGCCTATGAGTTTTTTCAGCACAAAATCCAATTAGCCTCACCAGGTGTATGTGGTTAATGCTTCCAATGGTCTGAACCTCTGCTAAGAATTCTCTTTTCCCCTGATTCACGCCATCCAATCTCTTGACAGCAACATTCTTATCACCGATCTGTCCTTCAAAAACAGAACCAAATCCACCTGCCCCAATCTTTCTTGAGAAATCTCCTGTTGCTGATTTCAAATCCACAAAAGAAAATCTTGTGGGCAGCCCTGGAAGCTGATCAATAGTATATTCATCTTCTAATGGTTCTGTTCTCCTTCTCAGAACTATAAGCACTGCAACAATAGCTGAAGAAACAAAACCCAAAGAACCAGCAACTGAGACGATTGCTCTTTTTTCTTTAGATAATAAGGATTTGTGTGTAGAGTCCTGAATTTTGAGAAAAGCAGAAGAACTAAAGTTACTTGAATAACTTTGTGCACTAACACTTATCATCGAGAATATGTCGAATGCAAGAAAACAGAAACCAGAAGAAGTGTTCTTGTGCTGGAAAAATGAAGCCCAGCAAGAACAATCATTCAAGCATGATAGTTTGCAATGCTCCTCATTTGTTGTCCAATTGTAGACAAAATTGAAGTGGGTGACGTTGGGAACAGCAAGAAACCAAGTCCTCCCGGCTGACCCACAAGACAATGAAGATGTTAGAAGGCAGCCACGATTAACTTCCCTGGTATCAACCAGCTCAAACAATCCTGATTGCCCAACGGCAACATCTGGGCAGTTGCACTGTCCATGAGAGCAAATACCATACTCTCCACAGGCTAGAGGATAAGCACAAGGGTCAGTTATGTCAAAAATATCTGAACTCCAGCTATCATTACCCCACTGATATAGTCTCATGTGCCCATCCCAATCTAGCCTTGCAAACATCTGGCCAAAGGGATCCACAGGTAACTTGATGTGGTAATCGGGCGCCTCTGTCTCCCGAAAAGAAGTGAACACCTCCAAGCTACCATTCTTGAGTGCAACATATGCTGACCTGTTTGTTGCAACAGTTCCACCGGTGGGGCTCCGATAGTATGCAAGAGGAGCATCGATACCTGCAAATGCATATATGCCATCAGCGAGGACGGTGAGGTACAATTTTCCCTCAGCCCAGTTTGTCAACGAAGTTCTTGCCACAAGCTTCTGACCCATCTGTAATGTCTGCGAAATGACAAGAGTGTCAGTTGGGTGATCGAAGGATCTCCAGACCTCCACATTTGTGCGGTCTAACAACACCAGATTTCCTGACCCTGTAAGGTTCATGCTGACAACAGACTTGTTCGCTGTATTGGTGGACCAAACAAGTGTTCCATCTGCATCATAGAGCACTAAATCCCCAAGTTCAGTAAATCGAACAGTGGCATTCTCTCCAACTGGACGATCACGGTTGGCAAACCAAACTATCTCGGGCCGCCGCAGCCACACATCATCATAGTAACTGGTGTCGGCGTAGACAAAGAAGATCGAAAAAATGTAGGCATCGCAGGTGGTTGCTGGTCCTGCACAGAAGAACCCACAAGCAAATGAAGGGTCGATATGAAGAGATGAATCCCCACTTGGAGTTGCAAAGGTGGCATCATGGAGGATGATGCGCATCAAGAAATCATCATGTGGAGATGTATTCTGGAGGAGGGAGCGGTTATTATGCCATACAGTGTTTGGCTCAGCATTCAGAGCAAATGACATGCTCATGGTTGGACTGGTAAGTCTGGAACAAGAGAAAATCATAAGAAGAGTAAAGACGAGGATGAAGAGCTGTGAATGATGCATGGTTAGAGCACTGAACTCAAACCATTGGTGGAGGGAATCCAAAGATGAAAGGACAGGTAGTTTTAGACAAATTGCTGCTATGGTAGGAAGGAAACAAAGATGGAAATACCAGAGAACATGGTAATAGGGGTATTTCCATTTCGTGGTGCCTGGATCCTCATCCTGGCTTCTTTTGAAGAGAAGGATGCAGTGGCTATTGTAGAAAGCTTAAGATGAGATCTAATACACCTGATGCCATTATAATAGCAAAAGGGATGCCATTATAATAGCAAAAGGGATGATATGACGTATGATAAGGAAATGAAAACACTGTCTCTAGGTCCTCTAAAGACTTATCTTTATTTTTTGACCAAGCCACCCATTGGACTATTGGACACAAATAATTGGTTGTTTGGCACCATAAGCAGTCGTTTTCTTCGTTTACCAGCAGAAAGTAGGTTGTTTTGGAATTGCCGCGTATTGACATTTTTTTATCTAGTAACAAAATTTCTTAAGAAATCCAAAAAATAATAATAATTGGAGGGACAATTACTACAGTAAGTAAATCAACGTAGACAAAATCAATGGTAAGATGCTAACAATGGCATTGTCCAGTTAGCAGGTGCTCTACTTATATGTTAGACCAATCTATATAGACGTACTTGACAAGTCCAGCATGTCTTTCTTTTCTTTTTTCTGAAACCAATCAAGTCCACAATGTCACCTAGTTGGAAGTTAATAGCGATGATAAAGTCTGCCACAATTGAATGGACTGACTTTTTCAGCTAAAATTAAAACCATAATTTAACTAGTGGAGAATAAGAGAATTGGACTTTTGTTACGACTTGATTGACTGGAAAATATGTACCTCATCCACACCTACTCCGAGTCCAAGCAAGTAACCTGGAGCCAGCGCTATCCATGTCCCAGGACGGGACGGGACAGGACGCATCACGGATCGTGGACCGGGTCACTGCCCTGGGTCGTCGTCTCGGGCATCGACGGGTTGCTGCCTTGGTCCTCCACCAGCGCAGCAGACAGCGGCACGAGCGAGGAAGGGGGAGGCGGAGAAGAGAGGAAATTAAGCGAGCTGCTGTAGACGCACCCAGGCGAACTGCTACACAGCCCTGAGCCCAATTTGTTTCTTTTGAAGCAAAATCTGACGATCAAAAGCAGTGGCCAAAAGGGAAGCATGAAGAGAGCACACCGTCATGACGATCAGCCAAGAAGCCGCAGGATTCTCGCCTGCGCATTTCGTCGAACAGGTGATGGGCATGGACAGCCCTGGCGAAGACTGTTAGAACTAATCTTGTTCTATAGGATTATATGGTGTCTTAGTTTAGTTTGATCAAGGCATATGTTGACATAGTTGCATGGGAGCTCATGCATGTGTAGCTAGGAATGTGATAGGTTCACGTTGTGTCTGGTGTGCATGGGTTAGTTAGCTAGTCAGTTACGCAATACATGCATTTGCATGTGGAGCGAGCGTGCAGATCGAGCTGATAAGCTTCGTGCGTGCAAATAGGAAGTGGAGTCCGGGCAGGATCATGCGTACGTTCGCGTGAGACTCGGCCAAAGCAGTTAGGCCGACAGTGTGTCAGCTGGGCTTTGTAACCAGGTACTGCTCATTTGATTGAGTGTGTGTCGCAATACAGAAAGCCAAACGCGTGTCGTCGTCGGCGTTTGTCGCCAAAATCTCTTTGTGCGGGTGACTCAAATTTGCTATCGTGTGTTGTGTTTATACCTCGCGTGAGTTTGATCTTGGCCAAAAGCTGTCAAAGACAACCACCACCGGACCACCCCAAAGGCGTACGCCGCCGCCGCCCATGTGCATCCTCCTATGTAGTAGTCCGGTTGCTAGACTCCCTCGGTGCCTGTCAGCGCGTCGCGCATCTCTTCGCTGCTCGCGTGGCTAAAGTAGCCGAAGAAATGCTAGTTATACTATAATTAAAGTTTTAAAGGCCACATGGCATGAAAGGTCCCATGGTCTAGCGGTTAGGACATTAGACTCTGAATCTAGTAACCCGAGTTCAAATCTCGGTGGGACCTTCCTTTTGTTTTATTTTTCTTTTATTCCTCCGGTCTCTGTTATGATCCAAGAAAAACTTTATTTTTCTTCTTATTCCAATATAATCATATTTTGTTTTATTTTTCCTTATTTTTTGTTTTATTTTTCTTTTATTCCACCAGTTCCTGTTATGATCCAAGAAGTTTTATTTTTCTTTTTATTCCAAGGAATCATGTTTCTAAAACTTTTGTCTAGTCCAGTCTGTTATGATCGAAGAATCATGTTTTCATTCAGATACGCTAATCATTTTTATTGCAGGGTTTTTTTATTTCTCTGACAGAAACAAGTCCTGAATCCCAGTGAGATAGGAGTTCAGTTATATTTATATAGCAAGTACTTATATGTAGGCACCTGGCAGTTTTTTCGCCCTTTTCCCCTTTTGACTGGATTTATTCGGAAGATAATGTGTGTGCAAAGAAGTTTGTTTCGCCCTTATTTTTCATACAGACAGATGCAGTCCATTCATGTTCTTAATTTCCTCTACCTAAAAGGCTCAAAATCAACACAGGGTACGCATGATGCGAAGTAATTCGACAACAAATCTTCTTTAGATCAGTACACACAGTGCATCAATAAATTTCACATGGAAAACAGTAAAGCGGTTAAAGAAATCAATGGTAATTACAGAGCATCAGGTACCAAAAAAAGTAGTACTTGCACAATGTTTTGGCAGTACATGCGTGGATTGGACACCCTCTTGTGTTGTATTGGCCCCTTTTTTTTCTTTTGTTGCATCGCATAGATACCTAATTCTTCCTACTCCATCATCAAGCACGCAGTCCTGCACTCGAGAAGAGCCAAGCCAATGATGCCAAGTTGCCAATTTCATGTCACCAGAAGCAGTAGCAGAGCATCTGCATCAGAGAAGATATCAAGATGCATCATGGACTGATCTCTGTTTCATTGCCAATTCTCCATGAGCATGTGGTTCCAAAAACCGTAGGTTAGGAGGCAGCTATTGGCCGAAAGTATATGAATTTAATGAAAATCTATGCCACAGATTTGAATTTGAGATTATTTCGGCTGATTAAACGGAATCTGAATTTTTGTCCGGTTCACTGGCAGCAAGCAGTGCAGATAGAATGCAGGTTTTCTTTGGTACTACTTACCTTCTTCCGCTTCCACCGGCGGCGGTGGTGGCGGCGGCGGCGGCGCCCGGCCGGCGTCTGCGCGAGCAGGAGGACCTCCGGCCTCAGCACCAGCGGCGACCAGAGGCCGCTCCGGTCGTAGTCGAAGTCGAACTCGCTGGTGTCCGCGAACTTGCCGAGGATCCCGTCCGAGACGTCTCGTGGCACCAGCTGCACGACGAGCTCGCCGTCGCCGTCGATCAGAGGTGCCGACGACGACGATTCGTCGGACTCAGACGAGAAGCTCACGATCTCCGGCAGCGAAGACGACGACGCCATTGCAACCTATCTTGCAGATCGACCAAACGGACAGTTTGCATCAAGATATAGTATCAGAGATTCAGAGAATGGTTGGATGGTTGCATCAAGAAAGAAACAGTATGATGAGAAATTCAGAGAAGGGGCTGAGATTAGCTAAATGACCTAGCAAGATTGGACGCCTCCATCTGATCTCGGCTAAAGCTATTTGCAAAGGTAACCGTGATCTATCTATGTCCATGATTGATTGTTCATTGATCAGTGTTAGAGGGGGGCCACAACTAGGTTAGCTCCTCCTTTCTTTATGATTGGTGTCTTCTCCACCTCTTGCAACAAGTACATTTCATCTCTCTACATCTCACTTTCTAGTTTCTACCAACCAACCAACCTAGCACGAGCCTTCTCTCGGTCATGTCTGCAGATGTCTATAAAAATTCTCTGAAAGCCTTGATCAGGAGAGCAACCTTAAGATGCATCTAGCAAGAATGCATTTAAGATTTTAACTAGGATATCCGTGATGGGGATAGATCGGGTACACACACATATATATATATACACAAATATATATATATATATATATATATATATATATATATATATATATATATATATATATATATATTATAGAGACACACACACTCTTACATCAATTACGCGCACTAAGATGATGAGGACTTTATTGGCATGCATGACACGTTAATCACAGCAAATCAAATCAAATACCCAAAAAGCAGTACCACTTCTACGAAAGATTCAGTCCTTAGTGGCGATGTTGCTCTCTATACTTAATTGCTCCTCCAGTAAGAGTGATTAATCTGTCCTAAACATCATATATTTTGAGTTAGTAGTATACTACTAGATCGCCATTTCTCCTCAATAATTCTCCGCAATTATGCACAACTTTAGAACAGATCTTGATCCCACTAGAGCTTGGAATCACCTAGAATTAAAGCAATCAAGATTCAAGCAGGAGCTTTTCGGTGTGGATTGTGGGCATAGCTACCAAGCAAAGCTGGGACATTACTGTGACTGTGTGAGCAACCTAGTAGATACCGTGCAAGACAGCGACCTGGCTGCCCATTTGAAGATGACCTCACATCCTTTTTCAGCTTGATCTGAGCAGTTTGGTCCTTAAAGATTGGATTTGATGCGACTCATTAGATCCAAGATCCAATCGGTTCTGGTGGACAATCAAGCAAGACATTATCCCTTTTTTGTTTTTTGTTTTACAAAGAATAGTTTATCGCTTTGTTTTTTTCTTCTTTTCAACAGTTGTAACTGTCTTCTTTAAAGATACGGCCCTCTCATGTGTATTCGAGAAAAAAAAACAAAGAAGTATAATTAGCGATCCTACACACAACTATATTTGTGGGCACCAAGACTTAAACCTCGATGTAATTTCATTCTTATAAATCTGACTCGTTTGATGTAATTTCATTCTTATAAATCCGACTCGTTTGCATCCCATTGACATTAGAGAGGTGTTGATGTGATGGCTACTCATGTACGATCTGACGATGTGTGAGAATTTTTGTGTTAGATGTGTAATAAGCCTATCAGTTGGGTGAGAACTGATTCTAAGCCAAAAACGACTTATATATTCTTAGTTTTATATTATATATATATATATACACACACGTGTTCTTAGTTATTTAAAAGTTAATGATGAAAAATAAACTCGTTAAAAAATATTTTCAAATTAGCTTCACATTTAAAATTTAATATTTAATATTTGCCTTTGACTGATTCCGCTGATAAAAACTTAAACAAGGGCAATACTAAATCGATTGATTTGTCTTCCGAATTGCATTGATGTATTTCCAGTTGGGCATGTTCCTATGCGTAATCAACAGTGCTTTCAGTTGATCGTCGCACAGTACATGTACGATTTATCATATTATCTCGTCAGACACGGTCATATAATCAATTGGGACAGCCAGGTTACACACAGGAAAAAGGAGCGATACTCGATCGATAAATAAAAAATTTAAAAAGTTGGGCCACCGAGTGTAAGTCGTTCGGAGTACTGACCATTAAGAGCACTCTCAACTCTTCACCTTAGTTTTCAAAGCATTAAATACATTAGCACATAAGCAAAAACTAAGATGACAAAAGAATCAATGAGAAAAGAAGAAAAACAACAAAAAATCATTTCTCATTCAAGAAACTCTACACATAAACCAAGAATGAAAATAATAAGAGGATAGGTGAATAAAAGAAAAGAGAAGAGAGGTGATTAGATGAGAATTTATTTTTTAAAAAAACCACCCATTGAATATATAGTTTTTATACACAGTATTTATATGACATGAGTATAGAAACTACTAGTGCAACGGTAGGTTGTTTTTTTAAATAATGGATAGAAATTCGGTCTCTATATCCATAAGTGTATACATAGTCAAAAGTTACACGAGTATACCCACTTCACATCTTATACTGAGATACACAAAAAAGACAAACAACCGAAAAAAAGAAAAGTTTAAGCTTCAAGCTTTTCCTCGAAGCTTTAAACATCGGGAGGATGCAGAGCTGACCTGCCTTTCCCTTTGATGAGAAGTCCAAATGCACTTCCTCTGTCTCTTTCCCTTCTCCCTCTAATAAATCTTAAATTTACTTAATTTTTTTCATGAGACATCGAAAAGTGCAATTCCTGTGATTTTAAGTTCCTATGATATTCATTAAGCCATGGCATCTTAATCTTGTGTTTTTTCTATTTCTATGTTTTTTTATTCCCGTAATCCAAAAAAGCCTTGCAAGAGTGGCATGTGGCTTTAGGGCTCCTTTGAAACAAAGGAATTTTGGAGGATTTGATTTATATGGGAAGAATTCATATGGCTTCCTCAAATTTCTTTAAAATTCCTTAGGATTGCCTCAAATTATAGGAATTTTGAAGGATTTTCAACATGAGGTTCTACCTCTTGGAAAATTCCTTTGTGTCCATCTCTTTTTTTTTGATTCTTGTGTTTTTATTGTGCTCCATCCAAATAGTTATTCATGCAGTTTTCTTGCGTTTTTTCATCCATAGGATTTGAGATGATAAGACACTCGAATCCTACGTTTTTTTTCATCCTGTGTTTATAAAATGCTGCATTCTAAAAGAAGCCTTAACTTTAAAAGGCCAAACCAAAAGGCTATCTTTGTAACAAACAAAAAGAGAAATTTTTTGGTCCTTTAGAGCAAAGGAATAGCTCTCTCAAATCCCTTTGGAATTCCAATGGAATGAGCTATTATTTCATAAGAATTTCGGAGAAAATCTAGCACTCATATTTCCATCCATAGCACAAAGTTCCTGTATTTTTCCTGTCTGTTATCCAAACGATAGAACTTTCCTGTGTTCCTGTAAATTCATGTGTTTTTACAGTTATGGGTTCTAAAGGAGATATTGATGGAATTTTGTAGGAAAACCAGCATAAGATAAGATATCATGGTTTCTATTGTTTGAGTCTTGAATTTCTACATTTTTCATGTGTGTTATCAAACAACATATTTTGTTGATTTATATGGATATCTTCCCTGTAATAGGATTCAACAACAAGGGTGCACTCGTTTGAGTATTCCGCCAAAGCTTATCGGCCATACACAAAACTGGACAGAACATTAGTGCATGATTAATTAAATATTAATTATTATAAATTTTAAAAATAGATTTATTTGATTTTTTTAAAAAAACTTCTATATAAGAAATTTTCCCGCAGTTTGGAAAGCATGCTAACTAAAATTGAAAAAATGTTATTGAGTACATTTCACAAAAATGCATATACTTTAATCAAATTATCGCAAAACCACAAATTTAACACATTATATCGCAAAACTACTGATTTAGCACCAATTTTTCCATAAAACTATAGATTTAGTACCAAATATCATAAAACTACAGATTTAATATTGATGTTATCATAAAACAATATATTTTAGAGTTTAAACTCTTAGCACTAATGCTACCTTTAAGATGTAAATGTTGTAGTTTTGTGATTAAATTGATGTTAAACTTGTAATTTTGTGATAATTTTGTTACGAAAGCTATACTTTTATGATATTTTGTCTTAAATTTATAGTTTCATGATAAATTTGTTAAATCTATAATTTTGTGATACACCACATTAAATTTGTAGTTTTGCGATAATTTGATTAAAGAAATTATAGTTTTATGAAATTTACTCAATGTCATTAAAAGTTTCTCAAAAAACCCATCCAGTCTCAACGAAAGCGCCAGAGTAGTATAGCGTGGTCCACCATGAAAGCACAAACTCGTAGTCAAAACGTCGTCACCTACCTACCAATACCAATATCAAGTAGGGCTGTCAACGAGCCAAGCTCAAGCGAGCTTACCTACCTAAGCTCGAGCTTGGTACAGGCTCGAGCTGAGCCCAGCATGACCTTCGAGCTTAAAGGTAGGCTCGCTTCGAGCTCGATCAAGGGTCCGCTTGACTCGAGCTCAGTTCGTAGAAGCTCATTAAGAATGTTTCTTTCATCAATCCGAAGTTATCTCACAATAACAACTTCTTAACATGCATATCATAGTAGGATTACAAATTCATAATAGAACATAATAGCTTCTTTTTCATGGTGGCTTTAGTTGGGTTTCCCTCATGGCCCTCTTCTTCCTTTGCTTGCTCTGCTAATAGCTGTTGATTTGGTTGTGCTTCTGTTGCTACTATGTCATCCCTATTGCTCGGTGACTCGATCTCTATAGATAGCTATGTTGATTGCTGGTTTTTAGACATCGACAAAAGTTAAAAATACCAACTGCTATCAATATATATTCTGCACAAGAGGAGAAATCAAACAAGTACAAGAGAAAAACATGCCATCAATTTATCTTGGCAAATGGCAAGCACCCGGTGTTCTACAACCTTCCAGTCTTTCTTCGGAAAAGGAGCACAACAAGATAAGTACCACTCCACATCTCCACCTAATCCATAAAATTCAATGTAAATCAGTAGCATCAATCAAGCAGCTACATATAGGTGCAAAAGAAATCAAAAAGTAAAATCGTACACATACTCAGATCTGGGTCATCAGTTCGTCACTCATGGTGGAGGCGGTGGGCTGCTGCTGTCCTCCATGGGGTTCTTTCTGGACAGGAGAGGCGGAGGACGATCGGTGCTTAGCGAGATCCACAACAATGGAGCACTCAAACAACCTAGGATTGTAGATATGGGAGAGCAATGTTTTGAGGATGAAAGCAAATGAGTTGGGGTTTGATGGACTATAGCCTGCTGGTGAGATTTTGGAATGAGAGTCCGGAACCGAAAAAAATTAGGATAGACAGTAGGAGTGAAAATTTGAGCTTCTGTCAAATGGCTCGAGCTCGGCTCGATAGAGCTCACGAGCTTTGAGACAAGCTCAAGCTCAAGCTCGATTTGAATCCTTGTCGAGTCGAACTCAAACCGAGCTCTAAGCTTTTTTGCCAACCCTGATACCAAGTGACCACCGCCGTAAAAAGACATGAGCCCCTGAAACGTAGCCCACCCGGCCAGGCCCAGGCCCAGGCCCAGGCCCAGCCCCCGACCAAAATCCCCCATCCGCCGCACTCGACGCGCACGCACCGCCCCCCTCCCCTAGCTGCCGTGCTTGTCTCGTGCTCCCCTTCCCTTCTCCTCCTTTTCCCCTACTTCCTCCGCCTTTACACCGCCACCTCCCCGCCCACCTTTCCCCCTCTCCACGCGACCAGATCGCCGAGCTGCACCGGAGGAAAGTAGACGAGACGAGAGGAGAGGAGCAATGGCGGCGGGGTACCGGGCGGAGGACGACTACGACTACCTCTTCAAGGTGGTCCTTATCGGCGACTCCGGCGTCGGCAAGTCCAACCTCCTCTCCCGCTTCACCCGCAACGAGTTCAGCCTCGAGTCCAAGTCCACTATCGGCGTCGAGTTCGCCACCCGCTCCCTCCACGTCGACGGCAAGGTCGTCAAGGCCCAGATTTGGGACACCGCCGGCCAGGAACGGTACGCCCCCGCCCTCTCCCCCTCCCCTCCTCTCCGCCGCGGCGAGTAGATCTGTGCTCGCTTCGCTGGCTACTCCCTGTTCTTACATTGACGTGGGACGCCCTCGCGGTTTGGATCTCGCCGCCGAATTGCGTTGCGTGTCGATGCAGTTAGCCAAATGTGCAGGATTTGATGTAGATAGATCTTTGCTCGATCCCTCAAATGGAAAGGGTTTGACTCGTTTCGGTTGTGGTAAATGGTTTTTCAGTGTTTTTTGCTTACTTGACTTAGCATGCTTGATTGATTGATTGCTGGTGCTGTTCGTGTTCTAGTCGTGGAAACGAGCTCCCTACGTACAGTTGCGCTAGCTCCGCCAATTCTCTCGTTCGTCTAGTAGTGTTTGGATAAATAGGTTATCCTTGTTTAGTTGTTAGTTTTGGTGATGGCATCTCGCACCCGCTGTGTGTTTAGATTGTCCTATGCAATCGTGGAAAACTGCCCAGACTCTACAGTAGGGTCTTTTTGCATTGTTTCTCTTCACCATCAACAGTTACTGTGTGGAGAGAAGAGCAATAGGGCTTGTGATGCATGTGCAAATTTATTTTAGAAACATGACTGTCTTTGCCCAACTAAAATAACTTCTTGTGACCAGAAAGAAATGACTATTTTCAAATATTTTGGAGGAAATAGGTTTTAATATTGAATCGGGCACTAGCGGTCATAATGCTAAAAATAGGTACTCAATGCATCTGTCTGCTCAGCTGCTTATAATATTGAATCGGAGGATGATTATTGTAAAGGTAAAAATATTTACCATCTACTCGATACATCCATATGATTATAGAGCTTCTGTTGCCATTTTTTTTACATTTCCTTATATCATTACAATTTTCATGCTTAAAAATTCATGTCCTGCACACCAAGCGATTCCCATACTACTGGAGAAAACGTTGCAAACATTTTTGCTGAGTATAGTTGACTAATTTTAGAACTGATTCTTGCTGATGGTTGGAGTCGCTCATATCCATCCATTCTGCCTTTTTGTGCAGTTGTATTGAATAACAGAAGCTCTTGTTTACTGTGAGCTGGTAGCTTGGTTTACCTCTTCTTTTAGTTTTAGATAGAGAACCTGCCTATACTTACAGTTCATGATCCTGCATGATTTTTCCCATGTTGTCCCATTTCTTTATTTTCAATTCTCATATATATAGAGTTATGCGTTTAAGTGCTCCCACTTCTATAATTAAGCATGACAGTCAGTTAATAATATATTCTTCATTATCACCCATCTCTAGTTACTTATTACCACAATTTGTTCCACTTTAATAACGAATAGATTAGGACTATTGCATATCCTGTCTAGATCTCACCATACATAGCTATCCCAATGCAGCATGTATTCAATCAACTGAAACTCAAATATCTCTACCACTATAAAAGCGTAGTCGTCGTCCTCCTACGATCCTACCCACGCACTTCCCCAGAAAAGACCGCCCCCCAGAACAAACTGGCCCTCTACCGGCAACCATTGGCCCATAGAAAACTGAACCCCCGTAGAACCATTGGCCCATCTTCTCCTGTATCCTGTTGCAACACACATGCATGTCCCTAGTAACTGCAAAACTCACACAAACTTTAGAGGCTGAACAAGGGAAATATCCAAAGTATGATTGATGTGACTCATAATGATGAAAAATCATTCCATTAAAGCAGAAAAGGGGGAGAATAGTGTATCTCCTCTTTCTGGGTGAAGTTTTGGCTGTGTTTCTCAAAGGGCCACACTGCTCTGTGCCTTGAAAGCACTATCTTCCTCTATTGCAGTGAAGAACTGAAAATAACCATGAGGGCACACGGCAGTTCTCTTTGGAGGGTAGGGGCTTTTTGTTGGACATGGGAATTGGAGTTTTCGTTGGACTCAAAGTAGTGATTGTCTGGAAACATGGTTTTGTTGGGTTCATTTTGATGGTATCTGTTGTTAGGACTTGTAATATAACTGTCTTGTAAAAGTTGGAGCATTTTAATCCGGATGAGACATGAGAATATACCATATAGGCTATAGCGCTGTAATATTGGACAGGTGCTTGCAACAGTAATTTGATTACATGCAGCAGCAGAAAATCCATTTTGCTTCATCAAGACATGAGCAATGTTCAGTTAAAGCTAAATTTTGTTTTGCTGTTCTTTTTCTTCTATAAGCCATCCGTCAGTAATTTTTTAGGGGATATTCCTATTGTTCTCTTGCGTATTTTGGTATATTCAACTGAATAATATTGGATTGCATACCATGACCTGAAGTAGCAAATGTAGTTGGGAGCTAGGGCTAGCTGATGATTTGCTTCTCCCCAATAATTGCATTTGATGACTTTACTCATTGCCACCATTGATGAGTGGCAATTTTGAAATCACCCATAGTATTATATTATGTATCACTTAACATACCAAATAAGTACTGATGTTTTCTATGCAGAATTACATTTTTTGCTATCCACTACCACAACCTGTTTGTATCAAATAAGGCACTTGAACCACAGAAGTTGACTAAGTCAAAAGTTTCAGTTCCAATTGGCAGTAAGACTGCTATGCTATAGTACTATTTGGTGCAAAATCTTGCAGTTTTAGCTTTTAACAATGCTAGCAGCAGGTGGAGATTGCATTCTTGATAGCATCCATTCATGGATGGCACAGATACAGTTTACCCAGTATCTTTAAAAAATGGCATACGTATGTTTGTGCAGTATGGATTTTGAAAGAAGTTATGTTTGGTCATGGTTTTGATATGGAAGAAGTCCATACTTTTCATCCCAAAGTTCATTTTTCGGACTAAATTCAGAAATGGTCCAGTTCTGGTTGTTGAACTTATGCTTGAAGGCCATTTTTCACCCTGTCATTGCTGCCGCCATGGGAGCTCCATTGATCTGCCTCATTGTCGCGCCTCTGGCGAATTCAACAGCGTCACACCGTGTTCTTGAAGCTCCTAGTCCAATTCCTACAAATAACAAGGAGCAGAGACTCCTGTCCTCAAGGAAATCAAGTGGCTCTTCTTAGTGTCAGACATTGCTTCGCTGCTGCCAAAGTATGGCAATCACTAATTAATTCCTTTACCAAGCTCACTTCATCTAGTTCCTCACTGCATGTTCTATCCAGTGATGCTGATGTCTAGGCAAAAATCAACAGCAGCAACAGTGAGAGAGGTAGGGGTGGCTTTGGTGAAGGGCTAGCAGCTCTGTGATAGTTATCTGATAAAAAAAAATCCTCATCACTGGATAGAATGTGGAGCAAGAAACTGGATGGAGGTGATTGTCGTGGAGGAATCTCAATGGTGATGGTGTATTTTGATTTTTGACACTGAAGCAATGTCTCCTCAAAGACATTCTAGGTCTTCTGGATGGAGAATCTGCTCTGGTTGTCTGTAGGAATTGGACAAGTAGCTCTGTGAGCACGGGATACATGGTTGAATTTACTGGAGAAGTGCCTAGGAGGCAGAATAGCAAAGCTCCCTGGCCACAGCAATTTTAGGATGAAAATGCACTTTGAGCAAAAGTTGAGAGGGCCAAAAGTAGACTTCTTTCAATTATGCTCATTAGTACTGGAATACTTATTTCACCCATAGGAATATAGGATTGAGATCCACCAGCAAATGTGTGCCTGCATTGTGTTACTCAGACCTGTAGATAAGCAACTCTACCGTTGAGTAGAATAGATTTGGTTAATTCCGTTGAATTATCTATGCTAAGGACAAGAGGAAGTTGAACATAACCTAAATGTAGGTGTCCTGTAGGATGGACATTAACCTTAAATTCTCCAGATATATCTTGTCCTTTTCTTGCTAGACTATTTTGTGACTATTTTTTTAGTAGTTTCAACACTGATTTATCTTGCAAGGCAGAATGCTGCCTTTTCAGTTTACTTCAGCCTTCACTTATAAAGCATCTGTTCTTGGTGCAGATACCGTGCTATTACTAGTGCATATTACCGAGGTGCTGTTGGAGCGTTGCTTGTCTATGATGTCACCCGGCACTCGACCTTTGAGAATGTTGAGCGCTGGTTGAAGGAATTGAGGGACCATACAGACCCAAACATAGTTGTCATGCTAGTTGGCAACAAGTCTGATCTGCGCCATCTTGTAGCGGTTCAAACCGATGAAGGGAAGGCATTTGCAGAGAGAGAATCGCTCTATTTCATGGAGACCTCTGCGCTCGAGTCCACCAACGTTGAGAATGCATTTGCAGAGGTCTTGACCCAGATCTACCGCATCGTGAGCAAGAGGTCAGTCGAAGCAGGTGATGATGCAGGTTCTGGGCCTGGCAAGGGTGAGAAGATCAATATAAAAGATGATGTTTCGGCGGTGAAGAAGGGCGGCTGCTGCTCCAGCTGAGCCTTGCTGTACTTTTTTGGGACCTGTGTGAGCTTGTGTATCGCCGTTCCAGCGACTGAGAAATTGTTAGTAGTATTAGCAACTTCTATGTTACGTAGAGTTTATTGCTATAACTGAAAGGTTTGGCCAGATCAGTTTAGATCTTCCTATTGTTGTATGGTCTCCGCGGCAACTGGGGTGTTGGTTTTCATGTGAATCCATAGCAGCCATGCTTGAACTGTTCAATCAAGTAGAAATATGTTTTACGCTTTGCACGCTGTTGATTTGGTAAAAGGGGAAATGATAATAACAGTGTACACTTGTACTACATGGTGGGATGCAATTTGGCACGCTAGCAAATAAGTAAATTAACATTTTTAGTATTAGTAGGTACCTGCAAAATAAGTAAATTAACATTTTTAGTATTAGTAGGTACCTGCAAAATACAAGAGGACGTCAGGACGATGGTCATGGTAACTAACTGGAATTTTGTCATCTTGGTTGCTTCTCATTTTCTCAATGGTACCCCCATGCCCCAGCATGGCCATCATGCATACGAGAACCCTAGACAGGGTGAAACGTTATCCCATTTGAAGTCAAACCATTTCGTCATTCTATTACAGTTGACCCACGGCAAAAACTTCAAAGCAAACCATTTCCTCATTCTATTGCAGTTGACCCACAGCAAAAACTTCAAGGCAAACCCTACAGGAGACTGCTGGAGGCAAAACTCACGCAACAAGACGTGTGCTCTTGCAGCCACTACTTTGTGGTTGGACAATACCTTTCAGGGCAACAATGATTTCCATAGATAATCATTTTGTTAAAAAAATCCATAGTTAATGGTAAAATAGCTCGATGCCAGAATGATAAAAAGGCTTAACACTTCTTATTTGACTTTTTCACTGTTTTTGAAATATGAAAAGATCCAATTCCAAATGCAATGGTCGTCTTATTCAAAACCACAATAATCACATATTCACATCCCCTCTCTCCAACTTCAACCTGCAATGTGCAGCAGTAACAGATAAAAAGCAGGGTTTATGCTGAATGGCAGGGCAATTCTCCTTTGGCAGGGACGGCAATAGCAATGTACGTAGTCTAACGCCTGCTACATTGGCATCCATGCCAGAGGAGAACTGCACTGTGATTCTCACCCTGAAAACACCATAGACACAATTAACTCCTTTTTTTTCAGAAAGGCCATCGATCTGTCCTAGATTGCTCTTCAAGCTTCTCTTTCATGTAAGATCTTGTTCTTGCATTGAGCAGTATGGAGCCATGGAACATATATAGTGCAGAGATTGGCAGGCACAATCTGGATATGCTATTGGATATGCTGCCAAATCAGGACAATGCTTTCATGAGGTATTCCTCTCTAGGCCTGCCTTTCCCATTTTTCCTCTCTTCTTTTAGATGAACCATAGAAACAGAATGAGCCTAGTGCTATTGCCATCTCATCCTAAAGGTATAAAATTTCTTTTGCTTTTGTTATTCCCTGTCACTGTTGCTAGTAAGAAAAGTTTGACTACTAAAAGAGATCCGTGTCTGCAGTTAATGCGATACAATTTGAATTAGAGACCAACCAAAATCTGGTTACAGAATTAAATCTTACATTCTCTTATCTCATGAAAACTGGTTTTCTAGTTCTAGACCTCTATTAGATATAGGATTTTGTGTCTACAATACCTTCTGTGTCATTCTAGTGGACCTTGACAAACTCATTACTGAAAACATACTGATGTAATCAACATAAGTTCTATTTTGTTTTTTTGCGAAACATTAGTTCTAGTTAGTTACAGACTTACAGTAAAGGTGTTAGTAATCTCTATTAACCATGATATTTACTAGCTCAGATTTGAGGTTTCCCAGCCTGGTCATGCATTATTTGGAAATACTTACAAACTTCATACTTCATGGGTAAAATATATATGCACTTATTTGGCATCTACTTTTATCAATTCAGGCGGCTTCCTGATCACATTATCATACATACATGTACTCAATGAACAAACAACCAGATTGTTTTGTATTTTCAATGTGATGCTGTAGGCTCCCTGATATTATGCTTTGTCCAGGAACATCCCCATGGATCTTCCCCTTTGAGATGCTATTGCAAGTTGCCGCCTCCATTTGGAGAATCCAACAGGTATCTGGTTCTTCTTCAGAGCGCTGGGCTTTTACAGTTGTGCTGCTGAAGGTGTCGAAAGGCCGCGTAACATTATCTAAACTTGGGCTAGCTGTTGACATTGATTATTTTTTAGAATTACGGTCCCTTTTGAAGTATAGTAACCACAAGTAGAGGAGAAACAGATATTGGCAATGGAAATGACAAGTGCGAAAAATCTTAGAGGCATATTTTTTTTTGAGGCAATGGGACAAGATCCCAGCCGTACACCATGAAGTGCACACAACCTACATTATTACAAAGTTTCAAGAAAATGTTGTAATGTGCTATAGCATCAAAATTGAACGAAGTATAACAAAGCATGATAGAAAGCATCAAGCTAAAAATCACTTATGCATAGAGCATAGTGTAGAGCTCCCATATCACAGATTCACTGTCTCCGATTAGGTATAACAAGAAACACCATAGGCCTGATTGGCAGAGCTTCAGGTCGAAACGCTACTAAATGGACCAAACTCTACTAGATTCTCAATTTTTTTTAGAGCAAAATCATGTGAATATACTTCAGAAAATATGTAGGAATGGTGAAGCTATCTTTTTCCAGCTCTACAACTTTGTATTATTAATTTCAGATTTGAAACTCTACCAAACACCTCCTACCTCTTGTCTTCTTGGTCCTGTTGTAACCCTATCCATGATCTCAACCAGCTGATGCACATATAGATAATCCGCAAAGGATTACAAGTTCTCTTCTTATCAAAAATATATTAAGGCAGGAAACACTTTTTTTTATACAACCATGCAAGCCATATGCAGGAGAACTCAAGAGGCCCAAACAGCAGATAGAACCTGATAATAACTACTACTACATGTTAATAAAATACGTACATAGCTTAATATCTACCTGTGCTGCAAGAAAAGCATACATGAAACACGAGGAAGATGCCAGGGGTGCTTTGGAAAATATGCTTGGCATCCCAGTGCCCAAGCAAGCGGCTCCAAGGAGAAAGCATAACCGGATATGCGAGCACCTGCAGCTTCAACACACCATGGAGTTATAAACCTGCCAATTTGCCATTCTGCAATGGATATAAATACCCAATGGTTACAACTTCGCATATTCAACAAGCCAAGGAAACAGAGTCCAGGTGTAAAAGTGCAGGTGTGTGCATGCATGGATGCTTGCGAGTGGTGGATTACCGGGCCATGTCTCCTTGGGCAGAGTGAGATTGCACTTCACTTCAATCTCTTGCTCTAGCTTGTTCCCTCTGCCAAAGGAGATTTGCCCAGCAATCCACATTTGCAATTCTGTTGGAATTCTGGTGATTTCTAGTTCACACAAACATTGGTCCTGTGGTGTTGCATGTACACTTTCTATGTGCAGTTCTATAATACGGAGTACGTTCCAATTGGAATGTTCAAACTAACGATGGAGATCAATGGCACTTGTTTAATTTGCAATGCATGCACTATTATGAGCTACAAAACTCTTCAGTTTTTTTTTTTAGCACTGGGCCGGTGTGGCAGGTCGCCTGCTGTGATGTGTCTGATGATGATTTGGCTGCAGGATTATCTAACAAGACTTACAGAGTATCTAGTGTTTGAATCTCCTGAACATGAAGATAAAGTGTTTCACGTAAAACGAGATGATATTAACGTGTGATTAATTGAGTTTTAATTATTACAAACTTGAAAAATGAATTTATCTCATATTTTAGAACAACTTTCATATAAAATTTTTTTTTCACGAAACGTATCGTTTAGCAGTTTAAAAAACGTGCCACGAATATCCAAAAGTTTATCCAAAAGTGCAGCGAAGATGAAGATGAAAATGAAAGGAACCGGTACTGTAGCATTTCTCTTGTTCCCAGCGATGATGTGAGTGGAGACTCATGTGAAATGAGGACATAAGAAAACGTTTCAGTTCGCGCTTGGATGAGGAAAAAAGAACCTTTTAGGCTCGGTTCTAGTTTCACTTGCACATGAAACGAAAAAAAGTATTAACGAATAATTAATTAAATATTAATTATTATAAATTTAAAAAATATGTTTATTTAATTTTGTTAAGAAACTTTTTTATAAAATACTTAAAAAACGTATCGTTTAGTAGTACGATAAGTGCGCTAATAAAAAAGGAGAAAGTTATAAAGGAAACGAGTCATCTGGTAAGAGTAAGTTTGAAAGTATAGCCAACTACCAGCTTCAAATCATCTATAGCCAATTCATACAATAGTTACCTATAAATATATACTACACCATTAATACTAGTCCTACTTCTCATACACACATAACGTGTTGGAGTCTGCTGTGTAGGATCACGCAGCAAGAACTAAGCCAACCAGAGAGGGGCGAATGGTTGGAGTACCCAAAAACCCAAAACTTTCGTGGAATAAAAAGTTACTCTTGTTGCCGATGAAGATCGGTTTAACCGGAGTTGATCTGTCGGTCTGACTAGCGTTGATGCCCCGGTCTGACCACCCAAATTTGTCGCCATCGGCTGTCGTCGCCACCAGTCCAACCGCCGTTGCCCCGCTGGTCTGACCGTCGCGATGCTGTCGGTCTAACCATCGGTAGCCCACCGGTGTAACCGCCAAAACCCGAACAAACACAAATCAAAGATCTCTCAAAATAGATTGAGCTTTATTGCTTCTATTTGTGTTTATAAAGTGCAACACCAACACTACTCTCAAAAATCTCGACTAAACTCGAAACCCTAACTTTTCTCTTAACTCAATTCTCACAAAATCGATACCAAGAGGCCTCAACCTCCCTTTCTATATATACCCATAGATCCACAGCCTAAAGCCACGAATCTAACTCATACAAGAAGTCCTAATCCCCTAGGAAACCTTCCCGTACAAGACATAAACTTTATAAAACCAATCATACCAAATTTGGATTCCTTCCAAATTTGACTCCTTATCCCATACACATATAATATCCCCATCGTATGTCGTATGGAATCTCCATCAACCACGTGCATTGTTCTTTACCCTAAGCATCCCACATGATATCCTGATCGTCCGGACGTTATTTTCTTTCAAGTTAACTCCCGATCCATCACCGATAATGCTATCCCGAGGCATCAAGACATACCTACACATGAAGCAAACAAGAAACCATATCTGAGTACAAGTTCTCTCCAAGTTGACTCAACATTAGCACACGACAGTATTACATACGTATAGAAATCATCTCGAAGTCATAAACATGAATTAATCTCTCCAGATGAATCAAATATTTTACTTCCAATTTTATTAAAGTGAACTTCATAATTCTCATCAACAATTTGTGAAACTGAAAGCAAGTTATACTTTAAGTCCTCCACTAAAGCTACATTCTTCAAAACGAACTTATCACTTACCTTGATAGATCCCGTAGCGAGAACAACACTAGCAGAAGCATCTCCAAAGATAAATGATTCAGTCCTCGATACCTGTTTGAGGGAGAAGAATAAACTTTTATCATCGGTCATGTGCCGCGAACAACCGGAATCCACGATCCACACGTTCCCCTTCCTCGCCACCAAAGCCTACACACAAACAGATGTGAATGCCTCAGTACTAGGGTTAGATAAAAAAAATTTAGGAATCCAGTACTGAGACATATGAACAGTAGATCCAATAGGCATATATCCACGTGAGAAAATAGTATGTGAATTTATAGAAAAATCTCGTCGAGGCCGATCTAACCAAAGGGATGTAGCCGGTCTGACCGCTGTTGTGCCGCCGGTCTGATCGGGTGCCGGTTTGACTGAGGCATAGCTGTCGGTCTGATCGTTGGACCCACTACAGTCTAACCGGTCTCCTCGAGTAAAAATCAGATTTTTGCTACTTTGATTTTGCAAAAGCAATTTCTCTTTTCTTTTTCTATTTTCGTGCAAGTCTAAAACAAAGACCAACCAAATATTTATCTTTACCATAAAAAGAGCAAGCGTATTTTTCACGAGAAGTAGATGGTTTGGAAATATCAAGTTTTGTTTCTTTTAGCATGGAAGAAAGAGAGGGCAAAATTCTAGCAAGATTTAAAAATTGTATTCTTGGGTTCAAGTTCTGTCAAAATTTTACCTTGGTTAGTTATGCTCAAAACAGCAGGTCGATGTTTAGTAAAATAATTATGAGCATTAAAACCAATACCCCTATTGTAACTACTCCCTTTAGATTGATCTAAAATCATGTTAAGTTTTTTTTACCATCAGAAAATATTTTCAAAGAACTTTTCAAGTAAGAAACTTCACTTGTCAAATTAGCACAATTTTCACAATCAATCTTAACATCTTTTTGCTTGCGATATCTAGAGCAAGAAAGCACTTCATCAGATTTCACAATGTTTTCCATGTACTCAACATGACCTAAAGCTTCTTTTAGTTTCATCTTGTTTAGTGAGCATGTTGAGCAATTCAAAACGCCATGTTTTTGTTTTAACTTTTTGGCACAAACAAGATTGAACATCGAATTAGCATAAAAACACTTTGATATTTCTTCAACAAAGTTTTAGTTAAGAACAGCTCATCGTGTATGTATGCATGGCAAATCCAAGAGCAAGAGAAGATTTTAGTCTCAAATCATGTGAAGCATTGATATCTCTTATTTTTGAAATCTCAGATAATAAAACCTCACAATTTTTGCAATCATCATTATCAAGAATAAAAGATTTTAATCTAGCAATTTCAGAATTAAGAGATTCAATAGTAAAGTCCTGTTTTTTAATAATCTTTTCACATATTTTATTTTTGGAGTTAAAAGTCAAAGTAATCTCCTCAAGAAACTTTCTAGGGGGATTTACCTCATTGTCTTCATACTACGAGTCTGATTCACCATGAGCCATGAAGCGCACGACGGAGATGTTCTTTCCCTTGTCATCATCTCTATCACTCTCAAGATCAACATCGTTTGAAGGCTCAAAAGCTGCATATACTTGATTCAACATTTTCTTGAGTGATTCCTTGGACTTCCTTCCCCTGAATGTGCTTTTAGGATTATCCTCCTTGAGCTTGTCTCTATTGTCATCTTTCTTGGCTCTTGCAAGCTTCGGGCAACGCGAACGGATGTGATCTAGCTCTCCGCACTCAAAGCAATGAACTCGACCTTCTCTTTTCCTGAACCTGACATTGTTCATAGTTCGAGACAATTTGTTAATAGCCAAAGCCAAGTCCTCCTCCTCGAACTATTCGAGTTGATCATCGGATATGACATGATTAATAGTAGACAAAGCATTATGAGTCGATGTAGAAGCACCATCATCAAGAGAAGATCCAGATGAAACCAAAGCACTTGATTTAGAATCAATTTTACAAGAAAGAATATTCATCTCATAAGTTTTGAGTTTAGTGTAAAGAGAATCCAAAATCAAGGTAGACATATTAACAGACTCTTGAATAAAAGTAACTTTCATATCTCAAATCATCATATCAAGACCATTCAAGAAATGCCAACAAACCTCAGATTGAGAATAATTGGTATCAAAAGATGAATCAACGGATCTAAGATTGCTCAAAACTTTGTTAAAACACGCAAGATAATCATCTAAAACCTCTTCAGATTTCATCTCAAATTTTATGTAATCCTTTTTAAAAACATCTCTGCGAAGTTCCTTGATATCGGAAGTACCTTGATGAAAATTGTTTAAGGCATTCCAAATTTCATTCGCAGTTTCAATATGGGAAAACGATCAAAATCTGAGCGAGAAATTCCATTAAGCAAATAGTAGTGAGCTTTACAATTATTTTCAAATTCAGTTTTCAAAGCAGCAGTATTGATCTGAGGAGGAATTTCATAGGGATTAATAACGTTTAGCCAAATATCAAAATCCTCTGTCTTCATAAAAACTTTCATCTTTTTGCACCAATAAGAAAAATCCAATCCAACGAAAACATGAGGCTTAGTTGTAAACTTGTTAGCCATGGCTAAAACTAAAGATCGGTAAAGATCCAAAGAAGAAAACAAGGCTCTAATACCACTTGTAGGATCGCACAACAAGAACTAAGCTAACTAAAGGGAGGTGAATGGTTGGAGTACCCAAAAACCCAAAACTTTCGTAGAATAAAAAGTTACCCTCGTTCCCGATGAAGATCGATCTGACCGGAGTTGATCTGCCGGTCTAACCGCACGATGACCTTCGGCCTGTCCAGTGTTGATGCTCTGGTCTGACCACCCAAATCTGTCGCCATTGCCTATTGTCGCCACTGGTCCAACCACCGTTGCCCCGCTGGTCTGACCATCGGTAGCTCGCCGGTGTAACCACCAAAACCCGAACAAACACAAATCAAAGATCTCTCAAAGTAGATTGAACTTTATTTCTTCTATTCGTGTTTACAAAGTGCAACAACAGCACTCCTCTCAAAAATCTCGACTACACTCGAAACCCGAACTTTTCTATCAACTCAATTCTCACAAAATCGATACCAAGAGGCCTCAACCTCCCTCTCTATATGTATCCATAGATCCACAGCCTAAAGCCACGAATCCCCTAGGAAACCTTTTCGTACAAGACACAAACTTTACAAAACCAATCATACCAAATTTGGACACCTTCCAAATTTGACTCCTCATCCCATATGTACACAATATCTCCGTCGTATGCCATATGAAATCTCCATCAATCACGTGTATTGTTCTTTAGCCTAAGTATCCCGCATGATATCCTGATTGTCCGGACGCCATCTTCTCCCAAGTTGACTTCTGATCCATCACCGGCAATGCTCTCCCGAGGCATCAAGACACACCTACACATGAAGCAAACAAGAAACCATATCCGAGCACAAGTTCTCTCCAACTTGACTCAGCATTAGCATACAACAGTATTACATATGTATAGAAATCATCTTGAAGTTATAGACATGAATTAATCACGAGTATCCAAATAAACAACCCGAAACCGAAACCGACATAGAGCCGGCTGGTCTGACCATGCAACACACGCCGATCGGACCGGCAGCACTTGCCCGGTCTGACCGAACCATCATCAAGCACAATCTTGTTCACCATCTGAATATCATATATCTCCAAAACCACTTCACCAATAATATCCAAATATCAAAACCAATTATCTCAAAAACAAATTTTTACTCACAAAATAATAATCAAACACTTTGATTTTACATGCTGGCTACAAATTTGTAGCCCACTTCTCTTTCCTCTTCTCTCTTATGTCTTTCACATGTGTTTATAGCTGGCTTATAGTATGTTATTGTTCTTGTTCTAAGGGAGCTCCATTGCTCGATAAGTAATCCTGCTTGTAGCCTTCTTTTTTCTTTTGTAAAATACTAACAAACAAATATTTGGGACCTCATTTTGTATTGGTTTGTTACTGTATTCAATTGTCAAGTCCATCGTTACAAGGCTAAACAGGTTAACCTCTTGCCTAGTCAGCCGTTTTGAAAAAAAAGAGAGTAAATTTCATAAAACTACAGATACATTGATCAAACTATCACAAAATTACAGATGTAAGATGTTATATCACAAAACTACAGATTTAACACTAAATTTATCATTTAGATCCAAGTATCACAAAACTATAGATTTAATATTAAAGTTATCACAAAATACAGATTTTATAGTTTAGATCCCTAGCATTGATGTTATATTGGGGCTATAAACATCATAATTTTGTGGTTAAAGTGGTACAAAATCTATGGTTTTGTGACAAATTTTTTAATTAAATCTGTAGTTTTGTGATACTTGACCTTGCATATGTAGTTTTGTGACAAATTAGATGTTAAATCTGTAGTTTTATGATACAACATTTTAAATCTGTAGTTTTGTGATAGTTTAGTTAATGTATCTGTAGCTTTGTGAAATTTACTTAAAAAATATCATTGTACTCAACTTGGCTGAGCCACCTTAGGACATGTACAAAGGTAGAATCTGGTACGGGCTCTTAATTAATATGCGTCATTTAGATACTATCATCTTATAATAGCTGAGACAACAAGAACTCTTCACCATTAATGCAAAAGAAAATGTTTTATTACTCTTCTTTCCTTTTCTTCACCCGCATGCAACAAAATTTTCTTTAATAAATGGTAAGAGTCGACTATGAGCCGATATCATGCATAGCAACGATATTTCCCATTTCTTCCCTCTCTTTTCTACGTGACTAAATTTGCATACATGCCAACAGAGAGAGTCCTCTTATGTCATATAAGAAGGTAGAGTCTGATATGGGCTATTAGTTAATACGTATCACTTAGAGACCATCCTCCTATAATAATTGAGACAACAAGACCTCTTAATTGGTAATGCACTAAAATAATTTTTTATTATCTTCTTTCCTTTCCTTCATCCCCACGCAACAAAATTTTCTTTAGTAAATGCTAAGAGTTTACTCTAAGCCGTTGTCATGCGTAGCAACGATGTTTCCCGTTCCTCCCTCTTCTCTCTCTTCCATGTCACCAAATTTACTTGCATGGCAATGAAGATAGCCCGTTAATAAACACCGTTATACATGCCCTTAGGGCATGTACAAAGATAGAGTCTGGTATGGTTTCTTAGTTAGTACATATCACTTAGAGACTATTCTTCTACAATAGTTGAGACAACACAAGAACCCTCAACCATTAATGCACCAAATATTTTGAGTAAATTTCACGAAACTACAAATACTTGACTAAATTATCACAAAACTACAGATTTAACAATAAATTTGTCACAAAACTATAGGTTTAAGGCTAAGTATCACAAAACTATAGATTTTGGAGTTTAAATCCTTAGCACTAATGTTATGATTGAGTTATAAATATCCAAGTTTTGTGATTGAACTGAAGCTAAAATTATAGTTTTGTGATAAAATGTGTTATTAAATCTGTAATTTTGCTATACTCCACCTTAAATCTGTGGTTTTGTGATAAATTTGGTGTTAAATCTGTAGTTTTATGATACATTATCTTAAATCTATTATCTATATTTTTGTGAAATTTACTCAATATTTTTTTACTACCCTTCTTTCCTTTTCTCCACCCCGTGCAACAAAATTTCCTCTAATAAATGTTAAGAATCGACTTTGAGTCGTTGTCATGCGTAACAACCATGTTTTCCTTTCCTCCGCTCTCTCTTTCACGTCACCAATTTTACTTGCATGGCAACAAAGAGAAACCACTATTACACACTGTTGTACATGTCCTTAGAGCTTCTGCAAGAGATATGCCAAAATTGTCTCTCCGTATTTCCATATGAAGAGTCTCCATAGTATTCCCTCTCCATGTTTCTATACACTCCAGTAGATTTTCTAAATTTTTCCCTCCATATGGCTATCCCAACGTCTAGTCCCTTCCCTATTTCATCCAAATTATTTCCAATAAAAATGCAATCAACAGATAAATAGATGAGTAAATTACAATTTGGATCATCTTTTATTATCAAAGTTTTAGTTTGAACCACTTTTTACCTAACCTTTTTTACTTTAGACTAGGTAAATTTACCTTTCGTTACTTTGGATTACCTCAAATCTTTTATCCATTCACATACAACTCATCCTACGTCGAATGTGTGATCTATATAGCTTCGGGAGTTCATTGGTGTGCAGAAGCTGGTGTAATCGAGGTGATTAGACCTGAGAAGAGAGCTAGGGATGTTCCAAAGTGACATGAAGGTAAAATTACCTAGTCCAAAGTGAAAAGATTGGTTAAAGAATGGCCAAAGCAAAATTTTGGCAATAAAAGGTGGTAGAGACTGCAATTCTCTCTAAATAGTAGATCAAGAATTAAAAATACTCAACACTAAAAATGTGTAATTAGCTTTATTCACACTTCCTCTTGGAGCCAATGACAACTACAATTGTGCCCATGGATAGACATTGGAAAGGAGGTGGTGCCAATGGAGCTCAAGAGGAGGTTGCGGCTCTCTAGAGGCTGTGACTTGTGGACCTCGTGAGGAGGTGCGACCACGCTTAGTAGCCTTGATATGAGCTAGCGGCACTTGGGATGCAGTAGTGGCGACCATGGAAGTGGCAGCAGAGGTTGGGCTTCAAAAGTGCCAACGGCATCTGCGCATGGAGGAGGCTACTGCAACGGGCTAGTGGAGGTACATGCATGGGAAAGGATGGGAATAGATGAAGATGGTTAGGGCGATGGATTGAGAGTCGGATCAACGAAGATGGTTAGTGCGATGGATCGAGAGCCGGATCAACGGATCAGATTCGGCCAAGGATATCTCTCATTTGGCCAATTATATACGATAGCAACCCAGATGAATAGTTTGTTGGAGCCTCTCTTTTTACTATATTTGCTATATTTTAAAGATGGAATTCATTTAGCCAACCTTTTGGAGATGCTTAATAATCTTATCTCAATAGGCTGCAAACATGCCACATTGGATTTTTAAGGTGAGCTAGATGAGATAGAGGAGGATGTTGGTGACTAAATTAGGGTTGGTTGAAAGCACTTGCTCTGATGAAGGGTTACCCCACCATCGTCTTTGTCCTCAAGAGTGGAACAGGGAAAGATGAGATATTTAACTATTTGTCAATTTTAGATGAGGCATTTAACAATTTGTCACCAAAACCTACATATCATAGATACATAAGGGTCTACATGTCATAGACATATGAGTAGCAAATCGTTAAACACCACATCTAAAAGTGATAAATAGTTAAATGTCGTAGGAAAGACGGAACCAGCCAAATAAATAGAATAAAATTTATGTACAGCCTAGTTGATCTACTGTACAAACTATATCCTAAATGATCTATAAATGACATAGATAAAAGAGTTAATTGGATCATGCCATTATAATTTCCCAGGTGTTGAAAAATACCATTTTTTTTTGTTTATTTGGAAACATGTCATTACAATTTGATCGATATTTGAGATATGCCACTACTTACCTTTTGGATGCACTGAAATTTTTATTTTACCTAAATTGCCCCTGCCTTCTTTCACCCCTTCTCTTCCTCCTATCTCTCTCCTCCGAACCAAATTCCAGTGAGCTCCACCTGATGAGTGCCGACTTCCTCTTCTCCCTGGACACGGGCGGTACTAAGGCCTTTCTCTTCATCTTCCTCGCTTGGATGTCAGGGGCGTCCCCGCAACTGTGATTGCCTCGCCACTAGTGCCACGATGGAGAACTGCATTAGCATGTCGGCGACGACGACCTTGGAATGGATAGCGTCAAATCGGCAGCTCGCCACGGCATCCACGACCTTCAGTTGCACCATCACCTTGCAGGTGCAGTGCGGACGGCTTCGAGGAATGGCCGTAGTACAGCGGTGCGGGAGAAGACAAGGCAAGGGAGGACACATGGGGGGTGGTCCACCTGTAGCGGCTTCGGCCACGGTGTGCAGGTGGCGGAGGTTCTGGCACATGTCGGCAAGCACGTCGCGAGGAGCTCCGGTTCCCACCGGAAGGCGAAGACTCGCCCGAACTCACCACCGCTAGTTCCGTCGCCCGTGGTGGCCATGGGATGAAGAAGGATGGGCAACTTGGTCCAATTTGTTTTTATAAATGCATTGAAGGGGTATAAGTAGTGGCATATGTCAAATATCGGTTAAATTGTAATGGCATATCTTTAAATAGACGAATAGTAATGATAAAAAAAATTATAGTTTCATAGTTCCAATTAACCCTAAATAAAATTAGAGTACTCTTAGGACGTACGAATAAATGAGTCAGCCATAACACTGCCATGTAGGATTGATGGTGATGTGAAGAAGAGAACATATGCACGGAGAGCGGGAGAGACGGCCCAGTTTTGCCGGTTGACCTTTGTGCTACACATCCAAAAGGGAACGTTTGACGGCCCAACAGAACCGGCCATAAAACCAAGCCCTGAAACTAACCCTGCAAGGCTGCAAAGCGCCAAGAGGCCAGGATACATATATGGCCCACCGGGCCATGGCATGGCGGAGCATAGGTCAAATTGGGCTCTCTGAACTTGGGTGGGGCTGTCACAAAATATTTCCCACGAATGTCGTCGAGTTGATTCATCTGGATTCAGCATGCTGAATGCAGTTGAGTTGATGCTGAATTCAAAGATTTGCTTCAGCAGCAAGTCTGACTTTTCTTTTTGTTTCTCTTTTAACAAGTAAAATCAGAGGTTGTAAGTCCCCTTGGCCTTGCGAACCACACGCATGGACTCACGTGATCGTATCTTTTCTAGTCCTCATCACGTGATTATTTCTTAATTACTCCTACTTTGTTTCAATATCATCGAGGATTCGTTAGAGAATTCTTTTTTAAGCACGTTTATGGAGGCAGTGGTTCATAAAGCACATCAGTCCGGCTGCTATACTATATATATATAAATATATACGCATGGTGCGCAAGCTAACATTTGAAATCAAACTGAACCATATTGTTTGCAAAAAAAATTAAATGGTTAGATCATCTAATCTAGCTCCCATTTTTTTTATCTTCGAAAGGCGCACAGTTTAAAAAGTTATTAAGAGTTGAGAAAGTGTCGCGACTTCCAAGTTCAGACTTGATTCCGGACTTCCACGAAAGTATATCAAGTCAAACCTAGCCGAGAAAGAATGAAATTGGAACAAGTTCAAATCAGCTCATGTTTCTCGCAGCTACAAATTAATCGAGAAAGCAGCATTCCGCTGAAGGACGTGTGGTGCTCTTTTTAATTCGCACGTGCACTGCATTTAGCATTAATTTTAGCTACAACGACGACAAGTACCAGTACACTTTCAGTTTATCTCTAATCCTTTTCTCATCTTCTTGTTCAACGTCGACCACCATTCGTTTTCACGAGCCGACCGATTCCATGCATCTTTAATTGTTTGCCCTCGATCTGCAGGCATTTGGTAATTAATAAGAGCAGACTTGCCTCCAATCAATCATTGATCAAAAGTCATCATCCATTTATAATTTGATGTGCTTTGTTTCAGTAGCATGGTCGTCCATACTGCCCATCGACCCTGCGGTACGTGCTGACATCTTCAGCATGTCAATATATTGATAATTGTTTAGATAATAAAAATGATTTATATTTTCAGCCTCTGCCAATTTTAGAAGTAAAAAGAAAAAAATGAAAATATATTGACAATTGATCATGTCAAAACATGCATGAATGTAAATATATAATAGTACGTACCGCTCGCTTTGCTCCAGATAGCTAGATCTGAAACAGGGTAATTTCAAACGAATTTTGTCAATTTCGAACATATCAAGCAGGCTCGAAACCTACGTGCATCTCGAATGCTTCGTTCCAAATTTGTCAAAATCCTTTCAAAATTAACGGAAAAATCGATTTCTCGATGAGGATCGAAATTCGCTAGCGAATCAGAGATCATGTGGTGTTCTTTTCTCCCGAAGATGAAGATAAAGATAAAGATTAAGTGTTTTACGTAAAACGAGATGATGATAACGTATGATTAGTTGAGTTTTAATTATTACAAACTTGAAAAATGGATTAATCTAATATTTTAGAGCAACTTTCATATAGAAAGTTTTCACACTAAACACATCGTTTAGCAGTTTGAAAAATGTGTCATGAATATCCAAATTTTTATCGAACGGGACCTATATATAAACTATGATCTGAAAAGAACAATAAGTTTCCGTATTTGTAGAATATTAATTAATTACAGGTCTGACTTGCGTGATACTGTTCTTTCCGTGAGTAATACGTTACGTCGCACTCCCCAATTAACAAGATTACATATGCACTTTCAGTACGTGGTATTTGAATCTCTTGAAGATGAAAATAAAGATAAAGATTAAGTGTTTCACGTAAAATGAGATGATCTTAACGTGTAATTAATTAAGTTTTAATTATTACAAACTTGAAAAATGAATTTATCTGATATTTTAGAACAACTTTCATATAAAAAATTTTTGCACGAAACGTACCGTTTAGCTGTTTGAAAAACGTGTCACGAATATCTTTTTATCTGTGTGTTGTAGCAGTTTCCAACGCAAACCGGTAATCGTCCAGCGCTCTTGCTATATATAATTAATGAAAGACAAACATTCAGCGCTCTTGCTATATATAATTAATGAATAATCGTTTTTAGCATGCGTGTTGCTTCATTTTGAACACAATATCTGGTTCCATTTGACTCTCCACGTGCGTAGTGCTCACGTACGTACGGAGCCAAGTATATCTATACCTAATAAAAAAATACACAAGGATTCTGATAAAAATTTTCATTCACAACATCACGAGTCCAACCCACAAAAATCATCCCAAGTCCATATCAAATAACAAATAACACACAAAAATTTAAACAAGTTCGTGTTATACTAGGAGAACTTACATATAAAACATACAAAAATTGGTTACAAAATTTTCTCGAATTAGATCCCAAATACAAAGAATTGAAAAACGACAAACAAAGAAAAAAAACCCAAATCGAATAAAAATTCAGCCATCGGACCTCGTCGGAGATATGAGCGGCATGAGTTTGCCGCGACGCTGCCGTCGCTGCCACCGCCTTCGGGAGTGGCCGCTGGCAATGGCTCGGTTGAGCTGCGGCGCCGCCGCCCGTCATCGCCCCCCCAAGGCCAGATCTGGCGAGCCTCAGGCCGGATCTAGCGAGGAGCGGGGCGACGACGGCACCCCGACGAGGAGAAAAGGGGCCGACGGTGAGAGGAAGAGGAGCAGTGCCGCTGGTGGGGAAGAGAGAGGGGGAGTGGCGANGGGGGGATGGGAGGGGGAACGGGGAAGAGGAAGCGGGGCCGCTGGTGGGGGGAAGTAAGGGAGAGAGGGGAGAGAGGGGAGGAGGAGCGGCCTTAGCTCGTCGTACACGGGCGCCTCGTCGCGTCACTCCACCAGAAACCGTCGCTGTCGTCGTCATTTCAGGATAAGAAAAGGGATCGGGAGAGGAAAAAGTGAAACTTGGGTTAGGGTTTTTGGGCGCCGACGGTTTTGATGGATACTGAACCGATCCGAGCCATCCATCAAAACGAACAACTCAGATCGATCCCACGTCCGACCGCAACACTGCTGGGCCGCGCGCGCTTCATGGGCTACGCGCGCGAATGCCCTAGCAGGCCAACGAGGTCCAATGGCTCTTTTTTTTTAGAACTTTCTTTCTTTCTTTAGGAATATATTTTCTTAAATGGCTTAGATCATGAAAACTAAACCCTAATCATTTAATATTTTTATATTTGTTATAATTTTAGTTTACCCGTTGCAACGTACGGATATTTTTTTCTAGTATACCAATAATATCAATAGTAGTACTAGCTAGTCCTCTCAACTTTTTATATCATAAGACGTTTCGGTTTTTTATAACTTAAACTTTGTTTAAGTTTAACAAAGTTTATAGAAAACATAATAATATTTTTGACACCAACCAAGCATGTTATCAAAGTATATTCAATGTTAGATTTTAACGGGATTAATTTGGTGATATAAGAGCCACTACATTTTTTTAATAAATTTGATGAAATTTATAAAAGTTTGACTTAGAAAAAAATCAAAACTTCCTATAATATACTCCCTCTGTTCTAAAATATATGACGATGTTGACTTTTCGTATAACTTTGACTATTAGTTTTATTAAAAAAATTATGTAAATAGTATTTATTTTGTGATGACCTGTTTTAATAATAAAAAATCATAGTCTTAACGTATATTTTTATAATTTTATACTAATTTTTAAATAAGACAAATAAACAAACGTTACAATTACATATATTTACTAGGACGAGGAAGTAGTACCGATCTGGCTCTCCGGGCGGCGCATGCGGAATGCATGCAACCACGACGGAATTGTTAAATCGCCTCGTGCGGTGCGGCCAAGCGACGTTGGACTTATTTGGGTACAAGGAACCCATTTGGGTACGTACAGCACGTACGTCTCGCGGTCTCGCCCCTTGTTTTTGCCACTTGACCAAGTACGTGCGAGCCAAGAAACCAGCTGCTGCTAGCTCTGCATGACACCGGCGATCGGGGT
The DNA here is from genome assembly GCA_008326285.1 of Oryza officinalis. Taxonomy (NCBI): domain Eukaryota; kingdom Viridiplantae; phylum Streptophyta; class Magnoliopsida; order Poales; family Poaceae; genus Oryza; species Oryza officinalis. The sequence continues at coordinate 34,444,660 of BDMV01000006.1, read as the reverse complement.
CTCATACTCTGATACATGCCGCCGTAGCTAGGCAACTATATATTCAGGCACGTGAGTACCTGTTGCTAGTTGTTAACTTATATTCTTCGGGACCTGGTCCGTAATTCCTGCTGTCTAAAGCTAGGACTGCTTCCGTTATAGAATTTTTATTGTTTCTGTAATCTTTTTAATTTTTAATTTTAAAAATAGATCCTTCCAAAATTTATTTTCAAATCGAAACCTTTTGACCATGTCAATCTCAGTGGCCGTGCCAATAATTATTTTGTCATGCCAACCTAGCTAGCGTAGGAAAACCCTTGCCACGTCAGTGTTGGTGACATGACAAAACAACACGACCATATCACGCTGGGGTCTATTTGTAAAAAATATATTTATATTTTTATCTTTTTTGGAAAATTTAATTTACAAAAAGGTTCTCGGTGCTAGTCTCTTTGGCGCCAACTCCTTTACATCTTGGCTTGTAGAGTATGGGCACTAGCATCATTGGTGTCGAGACATTGAACCTTGGTGCTAGGGTCACTAGCGCTGAGAAAAATGTCCATTCCTGAAATAAGTTTGTCCAAAGGTACATTTGTAAAATAATTTTTTTAAAACGATCAAGATATAAGAAATCTAATCAATAGGACCTAAGGACTGTTTAGGGTGTTTCAGATTGTGAGAATTAGCTGATGAGAATATGAAGAAGTTGAAAAGATCAGCTTCTAGCTTTTTAGTAGTTTCATGCTGCAACTAGAGCTTTTATAATCTAGACGAAAAGCTCGAATATGCTTAGCAAGTTTTTGATATTGAGAGAAACTACAGTTGTCGAAAATTTTTCTATCAGACCCTTATACTTCTTCCGTATGGAAAATCCGAGATGGCACGGCAATCACAGCTCAGGACCATCAACCGTGCGTATGATACTACAGTTTCTTGGTTTTAGGCTTTCATCAGCCTCGTTGACTCGTCCAATAACCATTTTCCTTTTCACAAACATATATATATATTCACATCACCGTTACGTATGCGTACGTGGTTACTTTATATTACTTTGCTGTCACAGTGGGCCCATCGGCTATAGTGGAAGCATCCCACGTTGGCATGGGTGCAGTGTTCATACATTACGCGACAGCAATGGGGATTGTGGGCAGCAGCCGGGAACAAGGATGAGTCGGCAAGAAAGCAACCGGCCGGGAGGACGGACCACGACCAAACTACTGGAGTATATATATTTGTACGTGCAAAAACGACATGGTTCAATTCAATGCATGGTTGTAGCTAGCCTTGATAACCTTGCTTGCGTCCCGTCTATATTCACAGTCTGGGCCCTCCTTGGCTGACAAGGATATATATCCTCCATTCCTCCATGCGTTGTGCCCACGCAGAATGTACAAGCTAGGTCAAGCAAGATATGACTTATAATATTCCGGTTAAAACTTCTCCTATATTCAATAAAATTAGCACAATCTAAATATCGGTTTGTTTAAAAAAATATTCCGGTTAAATATACATGGATCACGTACCATCATACTTAATAAGTTATTAAGGCAAATTGGTGAAGATTAGTAGGTTCATTTCTATTAAGACCAAAAATGAGAGTCATACAACTAAATTTAAGGCCAGTACAATTAAGCCTAGCTAGCGATGCATATATCACACGATATGGGATCCTGTGGTGAACAGTACATGGCATTACGTGCCACCGTTTGATTTAGGGTGGACGGTTTAATTAGATCAATCCCTACAGTAAAAAATTAAAATAGTAGTACATAAAGCCAAATCCAAACACCGTAGTTACGGTGAAATGTCTTTGTTCATGACATTAATCTAGTTGGAAATATATCTTATGCGCACAAATATTTTTTATACGCGTGGTACACATCAACTAACAAACTTCAAAAAAAAATTTAAAAAATTGTACTTTTAATAGTATCATATTTATTTGTATTGTAAAGTGTCATCTTCAAATTTATTCTATATATGGAGTAAAAAAAGACAAAATTCTAATCAATTTATACCCTTAAAACTGTTAGAAATTTTATTTTTTTCATGGCTAAAATATAATGAATTTGAGATTAAGACTTTACACATAAGTATAATATTATTCAATCTTTTTTAGATTTTTTTAAAATTTGTTAGTTGATATGAACGGTGTGTATCAAGAAAAGTTTGTGTCTACGTTATACGTTTCCAATCTAGTTAATGTGCTACTCCCAGCCATCTTTATAATATGCCCAGCAGGCTAATTTCACGAGAAAGCAGCAAGGTACAATGTATGGTAGAAGGAAGCCAGCGGTGAACAAAAGTTGCATCCATGGATCGAGCTTGTTTGGTTGCTGCCCTGGTAAAGATCTGTATATGAGAAAGCCGGAGACCTGCTTGTGGGTGAAATCGTCCCTGACTCTGGTAAGTGTGCCAGGCTCAGGCCACAAAAGTCCTTCCCCGACTCAGGCATGTTCGTTCGTATGTGCTCCCTCTCATCAAACTGGAGTTGTTAACGCCGCTGATTAATTTGATGTCCACTAGTACACAAACAGCTATAGGTGTCGGTTGGGAACCGGCAATAGATGCCGGTTGGGAACCGACAATAGATGCCGGTTTCCCAGCCGGCACCAATGACACTAGGTCATTGGTGCCGATCGTAGAACCGGCACCTTTGTGCTCTCCCGGATTCAAAAAAAAAGCCGGCTTCTAGCCGAGCCATAACAAATCAATGCCAGGGTTTAGACCTCGCACTCATGTGTTCCTCCGAGTTAAGACAAAAAAAAGCCAACAAGAAGCATTGGCTCAATTCGAGCGTTGCCTTCCAAGATTCAAAACCAGATCATGCCCCCTAATCCCAATCACAGAACAAGAACACAACATTCACATCCACATATTCAATTATGAACAAGCGAGTCACATTGATTCCATTGTTCAAGTAAACTCATAATAATACCATAAATCTTTCAGCAATAGGCAACAACAGTCAGATCTCCAATCTATCGGAGTATCAGAGAAAATTAGGAGAAGGAGCACCAGAAGAGGTGAGGACTTACCTCGTTCACCAGGGATCAAGAATTTGACAGGATCTATTGAGTTGGGGAAGGGGACTCGTCAGAGCTAGGGATTTTGCCAGCCCTCTCCACGGATCGAGGCGGCAGTACTCACATATCATCATCAACAACAATCATAGATGCACTAACCGACGGGGTCCCTCTCCGCGCGAGGTCGTCGCCGGCCGCCGAGCCCCTCTCCGCTCCGAGGCCCTCGCTAGCCGTCGAGCCCCTCTCCGCGCGAGATCGTCGCCGGCCGCCGAGCCCCTCTCCGTGCCGAGGTCGTCGCCGGCCGCTGCGCCCCTCTCCGCGCCGAGGTCGCCGTCGGCCGCTGGGTAAGGAGGGGAGGCGCGGCGGACGGAGAAAGGGAGGGCGAGGGGGAGGGGAGGCGCAGCGGACGGAGAAGGGGAGGGCGAGGGGGAGGGGAGGCGCGGCGGACGGAGGAGAGAAGGGCGAGGGGGAGGGGAGGGCGAAGGGGAGGGGAGGCGCGACGGACGGAGAAGAGGAGGGCGAGGAGGAGGGGAGGCGCGGCGGAAGGAGGGGAGGGCGAGGGGGAGGGGAGGGAGGGGAGGGGAGGCGCGGCGGAGGAGGGGAGGGCGAGGAGGAGTGGATAAGGAAGGATCGAGAGAGACGTGTGGTGGAAAGATAGTAGCCGGCCGACTCGGGGTATAGGTACCGGTTTTTTAAAAGAACCGGTACCTATAATATATTATAGGTGCTGGTTTTTTTAACCGGCACCTATAATATATTATAGGTGTCGGTTCTTTTAAAAAACCGGTACCTATAGTATTGGTACCGGTTTTAACTAATGAACCGGCACCTATATTCTTTAAAGGTGCCGGTTTTTTTATTTTTTCATCGTGCGAAGGTGGGAAAAGGCCTATAGGTGCCGGTTTTAAATGAACCGGCACCTATAAGTCCGGTCCCTATAAGAGTTTTTGTAGTAGTGGTCTATGGTGATCCTCTGTTCAATTTCTCTTCACGTAGGCATCGTCTCACCTCTTGGAGCAAAAGCCCTCTCAGAATTTCAAGTTCTTGCAGGAGCACACTCGCCTCGCCCACCTTCTTCTCCATCATTGGTTGCAAACGATTAGCCTATCTTTACATCCTATCTTACTATAAATTACAACCCACTAAATTCTAAAACTCAACATACAAAATTATCACATCATTATCCACTAATACTACCGGAGAAACGATCTTTAATACCGGTTAAAAACTCCCCTTTAATACCAGTTGTAGCAACCGAGACCAGTAAATCGAGACTAAAGATCTCGATCGAGATCTTTAGTACCGGATCTCAATCTTTAGTACCGGTTGAAAGATACATGCTAAAGAATGTAGGATGTGAGATTCAAACTCAAGATCTCTCACCTTAACCCTCACGTGCATTACCATCCCACCTACTACATACAACTGACTTAGATAGAGATGATTTTTTTTAAACTAACCCTGAAGGTATCTTTAGTATCGGTTGGTAATATCAACCGGTACTAAAAAAATCTTCAGTACGAGTTGGTGTTATTACGAGTTAGTATTACCAACCGGTACTAAAGATGCATTTTTAGTATCGGTTGGTAACACTAATCGGGACTAAAGATCCTCCAGCATTAGTCTTGGTTAATGTTACTAATCAGTATTAAAGATGCATTTTTAGTACCAATTGATGGTTGGTGTTACCAACCAGTACTAAAGATGCATTTTTAGTACCAGTTGGTAACACCAACCGAAACTAAAAATGTTTATAGGGATTTGGACTTTTAGAATTGATACTAAAGCATCGTTAGTATCAGTTCTTAATCTAACCGGGATATTTGTGTTTTGGGGCTTAGGATAAAAAATCGTTTCTCTAGTAGTGTAACTATTATTACATTTAAACAACATTCAAGCATGATATATTATCTATAATTAGATAAACTATAAAGTTATAATTCACTAAGTTATAAAACTCAACATGCAAAGATTTCATATCATTATCTACTAACAGTTATTACATTTAAACATCATGCAAGCATGTTATATTATTTATAATTTTATAGTTTATTAAATTTTAGAGCTTTAAAATACAAGTATGTTAAATCATCATCCATAATTCACATAATATTTCAATATATCTTTCCATCATTTTTATAAAATCATATATACCTATATAGTTCATCCTCACTTAGTTAATGTTATTTCTCTTTTGCCTCATTAAACTATGTCACATTAATTATTTTTTAGTCCTTAGGTAATTAATCTATGGTCCAAATTATCTCCGTTATTTTTTTCTCTTATTAAGTCATATCATCTCAATTGTTTTTAGCCCTTAGATGATTAATCTATGTTTCAAATTATCTTTCTTATTTTCTTCTCTCATAAAACCACATCATCTGACTTTTACATTTGAATCATCATTTTATATACTATTTAAATTTAAATTATCTAAACCACGTCAATTTACGTAAACTTATGTTGTTTAGCTATCTTACGCATTATTTTTACTTCTTGTTATCATACTAAACTCCTGTAACAACGGCCGGGGTTTCACCTAGTATCTCTCACTCCATGGTCATCGTTGGCGACCTTCCCATACCACATTAATATTCATATTGCCTCTCCACCTTCGTTCTTGATTTCTTGCCGATGAAGACACCATTCTGCGTGCCGCATGTAGCCGACACTACTACACAAAAAGATCTTTTCATGTGGTCAAAACTCATTTTCCCATGCGGTTGGGCCGCCCGTATGTCTTGAGATATATGTAAAAATTACCATTTTTGCACGCGGATGGAACACCAGCATGCAAAATTCACTTTTTACGAGCGATCAGTTATGCCGCCCTCCTGCGGAAAGAAAAATCACGAAAAAAATAAAAATCCCCCAAACCAAAACCAAGCTCCCATTCGTCGTCGTTGTCGCGGACGCAGTCCACAACCGCCATCACCGTCATCGCCGTAATCCATTGTCGCCACAACAATCAATGCCCCTCCCGAAGCCAGGGGTGATGGAAACCCTAGCTCCCCAAGCCGATGTCGTCGTCGCAGTCGCCACCACCGTCGTCGTGGCTCCTTGCACCGGATCCGCTGTCGTCGAGGCCATCCACGCCGTCGAACTGAGCCCGCCGCCAATGTCCCATCCCCGAGCTCCCCACTGCTGGATCCGCTATCGCCGAGCTCCTTGTCGCCGGATCCGTCATTGCTGAGCTCTCCAGCGTCGGATCTGCTGTCACCAAGCTCCTCACTACTGGATCCATTGCCACCGAGCACACCACCGCCAGATCCATCGCAGCCAAGCACCCCGTCTCTCGGATTCTGCAATCGTCGGCAGCTCCCACTCTCGTCGGCCGCTGACCCGCTCGCCCGCTGTTGAGTAAGATAAAGAGAGAGAGGAAGGAGAGGATAAGAGAGGAGAAGTGGAGGAGTGGAGGAGATAAGGTTAGAGGAGGCGTGGAAAGGAGATAAGTATGGTTGTTACAGTTTGTTGTGATTTTCACATGCGGGCGTCTTGGGAAAGCACTTGCAAAAAATCAGATTTTTATATACGGCTTTTCAAGAGGCCCTCCTGTAAAAGTAGCTTTATTTTTACATACTATCCTCATAAGATGACTGCCTGCAAAAATTAATTTACGTATCGTCCGTAAAAGTTAATTCTGTTGTAGTGTGATGACAGAGCACCTACAAGCACTTATTGTCTCACGATGACTTATTGACTTTGTAAAGCCACTGTGAAACAAATTTAATAACTAAATTATATACCACTTTTACAGAAAGTTATGCAAGTTTAAACCATGAAAAAAGAACTCTTGTAACAAATTCTTGTTATAAAAGTTTATGTGACAACACCATACATATTCAACTATGACTCCGTTAGAATAAAAATGCGAAGGTTATACTGTTTACTTTGGTTGTATCCATCTTTTTTATACATAATATCAACAACTAGGAAAGAAAGAACTGCAATTTGTTCCATTTGTGATCGATGAGCCTTTTAGCCAAGGGATGAACATTGTCATGATCAGCAGCGATAGCTCTAGTATTTGCATCATGACGAAAACACAGTAGCTAATGGGCTTTTAGTCGCAGGAAATTTCTATCAAGGAAACTTAAATCAGTGGTAACCGATAAACGAAGATCTTGTATAACAAATTAATCAGTTGTCTATCATCAAGCGAATACCCTTGGAAGTATATACGCATGCCGTTCCCGTGTATTCTGCATGCGTGCACACAACGGGATCGAACACGCAAAAACCGCTAAAGTTTAAGAGCAAGAGCAAGATCAATAGAAGAGTAAATTGTCGGCTCCAAAACTTCGCCAAATCAGCCAAAGTAGTACCATACAACTCATATGTAGTACAACAGCATGGTCGATAGCATGGTCTTTACGTAATTTCCCCAAAATAAAAAAAAATCCCTTTTTTCTAGCCTACTAGCGTTTAGTACTAGACTTGGCTCCATCGCTCACATCACCAAGCTTAGAGCAAGGCTAATAATACAGCCTACAAGCCGGCTGTAAGATTTTTTACAGAATTCTCTTAGTCCATTCATACAATGGTTAGCCATTGATCATTAATACATGACCCACACATCTCTCTCACAAAGTTTCTTGATTCTTGTGCCAAGCCGACTGTAAGTTTACAGCCTGCTTCTCTTCTCTCTCCTCCACCTCAGCATTCAGCCGGCTTATAGTCTGTTATTATACTTGCTCTTAGATAATGCCAACCAATTAATGCCGCTTTCTTGGAGCACGCGAGTAGTCGGCGTCAGATTAGACGCCTGCTTGCTCTCTTTCTCTCATTTTCTCTCATCCTAGCTCATCGTTAAAACCAACGTGGCATTGATACCGCCCGCTACTATCGCCCTATTATACTTGCTCTAAGAGCAACTTTAATAGTATAGCTAATTATTAGTTATTAGCTAATATTGATGCTAATATATATAATAGGTTAACTATAAGATTGGTTTTATTTTTTTTTCTCTTTTTTTTCTTACTATAAATTTAATATAAAAGTTTTGGAGCATGTATAACTAACTTTTGCATGAGAGTCAACATTATTTATTTATTTATTTTACATAAATTTATAATTGAATTATAGCGTACTATTATCCTGACTCTAATGGGCTGTCTTAATACAAAGTACTACGGACAAACGGTGTTACGGTGGCACGCATTGCACTGCTCCACGTCTCCGCAGTACAAACCATTCACCGTGACGTAATCATCACACGAACGCTTCGTAAACGACGCAGGCACATACATCATCATCACCCATCCATACGTATGCAAGGCAGTATAAAAATTGTACAATACAACTCGTATACTAGTACTAGTACTAGTACAATACCTTATACCTGTATCGAAGAGATCCGGTCCCACCTGCAGTCGGGAAGCTTTCCGCGCACGCTGAGTCGCTGACCCCGTTTTCCCCGTGTACGAAAACTGCGTTACCGTGTGACGCGCCACCCACGACCCGACTCGACCGACGCCACGACGCGCGCTATATAAAAACCCGGCCCCGCCGCCACTGCCCGACTCCCCCAACCAACCAATCCCGTCGCGAAACCCGAGTCCCACGCCTCTGCTCTCCCTTGCCCCGAATGGCTATATTGCCGCCGCCGGCGGAGGACGACGTCCTCGCGCTGTACGACGCGTGCTGGTTCCGCCGCCTCGTGCTCCTCTCGCCCCCTTCGCCTGAAGCTTCTGCCACTGCTGTTGCTGCGGTGGCGGCTGCTTCTCCGCCGGCGGTGTCGCAGCGGGAGGGGGAGATGAGGAGGTCGGAGAAGGAGAGGGATCAGGTGAAGAGATCTCCGTCGGGGCAGCTCCGGCACCGGCGGACGCGGAGCGACGAGGCGGCGGTGTTCGAGAGCCTCGAGCCGCTCAGGATCCCAAACAGCCACCGGGCCAGGCTCGAGACGATACTGTCCGGGAAGGACGGGCTGGCCGTGCCGCAGCCGATGCCGGAGCGGAGGAGGGCGGCGGTGCGGCGGCCTGGCGGGAGGCGGCTGCGGCAGCGGCGTGGGCGGAGCATGTCGGAGCTGGAGTTCGAGGAGGTGAAGGGGCTCCAGGACCTCGGGTTCACCTTCTCCGAGGACGACGTCGACGCCGAGCTCGCCTCCATCGTGCCGGGGCTCCGGCGGCGGCGCTCGGACGAGGACGACGCCGGAAAGGCTGCGGCGTCCGCCGAGGAGGAAGCAGCCGGCCGTCGCCGGACCGGCTCTGCTCCGGCCGGCGCCTCCTCGTCGTCGTCCTCGGCGCCGAGGCGGCCGTACCTGTCGGAGGCGTGGGACGACGAGGAGGAGGAGGTGAGGAGGATGCTTCGCAGCTGGAGGATCCCGCCGGCCGGCGACGGCGACGGCGCCGACCTGAAGGAGCACCTCCGCCTGTGGGCCCACACCGTCGCCTCTGCCGTCCGGTGATGGTTTTCCCTTTTTGTCAGTTTTGACCAACCACTCCACTACTAGACTCTCTGTTCATTAATTACTCCAAAGATCAGTGTAAATATTCCTCGTTGTTATAAACTCAAAATGGGTAGTGTAAATATCACGAGGCTGAGTTCTTTTTCCTCGTCGTCCCAACTCATCATTTTTTTTTCCACGTATTTGTTTTTTAAACTACTAAACGATTTATTTTTTAAAAAAAATTTTTAATATAAAAATTACTTAAAAATCAAATTAATCAATTTTTTTTAAAAATTAGCTAATATTTAATTAATCACGCGCTAATAGACCGTTCAGTTTTCCATGCACGCGATCTGTTTTGAAAACTCCTCTGAATGAATGAACACACCCGTAACTGTAATTTCTTGCTTTTGGTTCATATATATCACGAAATGTTTGTATTTATTGAGAAAAAGAATAGGAACTGAAAATTGTTTGCGAAAAGAGGAATGTGAGATGAGGAGAAGAATTGGTGTGGCGCACAGGTTGATCTGATGATTGTTTCCGTGTCAATGCCAAGAAAGTATATTTGGGTTTGCTTTGAAGCCAAGGATGCTATCATGTTATGATCATGCTCGGCATGATGCCGCTGGAACAATCTGGGGCGGTTGACCTGTCCAAGCCTGGCGCAGTATACGGACAGAATAAGGCTTTGCCTACTGTGAAATGGCTGGACAGCTGCTTTTCTGAAGTGGAAATGAAAGGTTTCAAAAACAAAACGAAACGAAATGAAATGTCCAGTAAAAACCCATCCTCGATCCGATGCTTCAAAATTCCAAAAGATTCGAATTTGGATGGCGGCTCCTTGCATGCGTTCGATGGCGCGACAAGTTTTGTTTATCTGAGAGTGGTTGGCAGTTAGCACGTGCGGATGGAGTCCTAAACTATTCTCTCCATGAGAAGAGGGCAGCCCTAAACTATTCAGTGCACGCTTATAACGTGTGAAATGCAACGCCGCAATGGATATTCTCTGTAGGTTCTATAAGTTCGGTTCAACAAAAAATCCTCTAGTACAAAAAGTTGTAGTAAATAGTATATAAGCGTGTACTACTACTATAGTCAATAGTTACATCAACATCGGCTGTTTTTCAAAGATAATAAAGATCGTTTACGTCCTCAGCCTCTGTCACAAAACACATTTAAATTATCGGTTTCTTCTTAAATTATAAGATGTTTGTTTTTTTCTTAAACATCAGTCAACTTTTTTAGTATTTAAATCTTCAACAATTATTTAAATTTCTTCTCCTTCCTACAGACAAACCGCTTTACTGTATTCCTAACTCTATAACTATTTTTTATCCTTTTATCTCTCCTTGGTGGCTCGAGGCCCTCTTCTGCCCAGTAACCTCTCACTTTTTCTCGCTGTTATCTATTACCATCCTCTTCTCACACGATCTAGATGGTACAATTACATTCTTTTAGAAAATGAAGAAATTTTATTAAAGTCAAGTCATATTACAACATACTTTCTCTATTTTTTATTTTTTAATATATAACTTCGTTGATTTTTGGTACAACCTTTGATCATCCGTCTTATTCAAAAATTTTGTGCAAATCTTAAAAATATAAGTAATGCTTAAAGTTTCTTTAGTGATAAACCAAGCCACAATAAAAAAATTTAATTACAATTTTTAAATAAGATGAATGATTAAACATGATGTAAAAGGTTAATGATGTTATATATTAAAAAACGATAGTAGTACATTGTTATTTGAGCTCACTATCATCACCAATACAGAGTGCCAAACAAAATGAACACCGGACAAAAGAAGCATGTTAGCCATTAAATTTGTATCCAACGGTTATTGTAGAATAGCAACTTCTTTCATTGTTTTACACGTGACTACGTGACATACATGGTGTTTGGGTGCATTAATTTATGGTATACTACGCCCACATGAAACTATGCGTACGTGGACCCTCGTTTTTTAACAGAATCATTCGTGTTCATAATACCATTTCTCTAGATCGAGTAGTCTGGTACCCACGATTACATTACTGAAAATACCAAGTGCGCATACTCAAACGTCGAATGTGAATTTATTACAACAATAGGCCCAAAGGCAATAGTCTAGAACAAGAGACCAAACGATCCGGAATACAAGCAAAAGCAGAATATAGATAAGGCAGCGAAGTTAAGGCAGCGGCACGCCATTGCCACAGGCAATGACCGAGTCTAAGACTTACTGAGCGCCATCGACTTCCATACCCTCCTGGTAGTACTCGTACGGGTCTTTAGGGACTTCATCGCCCACATCTGAATGTTTTGCATATAGCAAGGGTGAGTACCAACCGTACTCAGCAAGCCACCACAGCAACAATGCATATGATAGGGGATAATCAAGTAACGGCTGCGGTTCTTTTGCGTAAAGCTAGTTTTACAATTTTTTTCACAAGCCTAAGACCTAACATAGACTGATCAAGTTCTAATACCATAGTTCATTAATCAATGACGGTTTTGTCCACCATCCATTGTGATCCCAAGGATAGCTTCCCGCCATTGGATCGTCATGGTTTTCTGGGGTCTACCCCTTTTCGCTTTTCGAGAAGTTAAACCACTAGCACATAAAAATCATTATGCATGCCCATCCCATCATTTTAAAATTTAGAGTCTAGCCAAGCGAAAAACTTGTCCCGGTGCTCTATATCCACGAGCACAGCTATTCGAATAGATTTGATTTACTCACTCTGCAGTGGATGTACACTTTACCTGTACTCCGTGACTTGCCCAACACATGAGCCGAAGTCCCAACGAATGAGACGCGTCACGGCAAAGCCTTTCAATAACCTCACTTTGGCAGTACCCGCTCCATGAACTTGAACCCTCCTGCACTTTAGCCGTACACAGTTTCTAGTAGTGGGAGGAGTTCTGGCGCTCCCGAGAGGGGAAAACTCACTCATTCATTTAAGTTGTAATTAAGTTCAGTTTCAGTTCGGTTACCCATCGATGGTTATCCACCTGTAGGCTTCCCGCCTATTCACACACCTAAGTGAACCACTTTGCAGGGGTACCACCACCGTTCGGCTATTTAATCCGCTAGGTCTATACCCATCGAAAAGTACGGTTGTACTAGCTCGTTTCATGTTTATCTCATGGCTCGGTCCTTAATTGACCAAGGACGGCACTAGTCTTAACCAGATTCCACCCAAGTCATCCAACCGTCCCAGTCTAAAACATTTGTTTAGTTTTATTTCTCTTTTCGCAAACCATGTCATCAATGTCATTGCAATGTGACGCTCATGTCTTCACATGCCGCATATCAATTACCTTCCCTAAGGTAATTGCCCGAGCATATAGCATTTAATAAATATGAGAATGCATGAATCTAAATTAGCATTACTAAGCATTTGTCATAAATGACTAGGGACTCACACGCATTTATGGGTACAAGGGAATAAGGTAAACAATAGTCAAAGGCATGACATAATAATAAGTAGGATATTCACCATTGCATACAATTTTATTTGTAAACAAAGTAAGTTCGCAATTGGGATCAACATGTTCAAGGATTAGTGATGACTTGCCTTGTTCGAAGCCCTGCGGGTCTTGATCCTCAATCGGACTCGCAACTCCCTCGGGGTCTAGAATTACGTGCGGAAGATATTGATTTGAATTCGATTAGAATTCAATTAAAATCCAATAAAATCCGATTAAAGAAAAAATCGAACGTGAGCGTCGAGTTTCGGTATCAATTCTATAGACAAATTCCGATTTTATTCCATTTTGTCCTAATATATCGCGTTAGCCAATTAAAGTATTAACTCATTTTAATTTACGCGATTCCGAATAAATTAGATTCTAATTTAATAATTAACCATAATACTTTAATCCAAATTAGATACTCTGAATATTTAATACTTAGGTTCCGATAATAATCAACCCTAATGAATGAATGACGAAATAACCACAATGAATAATTGAGTAGATAGATTAATGAGTGAAAACTAAATAGATAATTAACAGACTAAATACCTAAATAAATCACCAATTAAATGGATAACCGCAATTTATTATATAAGGATTTTCAAAAATAGTCGACGACTAATCCTCCGATTATTATATACATATATATATATAACTTACTAAATAAATATCTAAATAAATAGCTAAATAAATAAACCATTAAATAAATAACAAATTAAGTGATTAACCCTAATTAAATAATCCCGATTTATTTTCTAAAAGTTTTCAAAAATAACCGACGATTGATTTACCAACTAACATATATATATATATATATATATATATATATTAGATTTTCCCGATTTCCTAGATCTTCTTTTCTTTTATTTATTTTTTTCTTTTTTCTTTTTCTTTTCTTTTCCTTCCTCTTTTCTCTCTTTTTCTTTCTCCCTATATGCCATTAAAAAAGATGGTGCCTGCCTCTGTGCCACTAAAAAGTTCGAGCCTCCCTCTATGCCTTCGTCGAACTTTATCGCGCCCTAGAAACCATTCCGTCCATTTTTGCTCCTAACGGTGGGTAACAGCGCAGCAAAATGACCTAGTTGCACTTAGGGTTGAGTGACCATTTTAACAAGTTGGTTTCCTTCTGTGCCATTCCAAGTGCAGTCACAGGCCAAGTTTTTTGGCGCCAAAGGCGAGGCTGTTTGGCGCCAAATAGCCCCTGGCCCTTCAATATATAATTCTTCCCACTCCATCTCCATCTCATTCATCTCTTTTCTTCTCACCTCTCATCTTCTGCAGCCATGTTCCAAGCATCCAGCAGCTATGGTGGTAGGGTGAAGCGGGTGCTTAGCCCCAACTGTCATGTGCTTGCAAACCGGTTTATCTCGACAACAGAAAAGAACAACAACCATGCCTTTCACAAGTACCCTTATTTTGCAGTTTGTGTTTCATTCTTTGCTCACATCTTGTCTTTGGGTTTTTTTTGTTGTTTGCTCACAATGTGATGATGGTTTGGCTTTTAGATTGGAGGCTGTCAGTATTATCAGTGGAAGGATGAAATGCTGGACATTGGAGTGCAGACACCTCATGCCCCTGCTGCAATTCATGCTGTTCCCCTACAGGCAGTGGTAGCACCAGGTGGTTTCCCTACTGCACCTCCACTGGCTATCATACAGGAAGGTTCTCAGGCTGCTGGAGTTGTAGGCAATGCACAAGTGGACAATAGGGTGATACAGCAGCTTAAGTGGCTTCAAAAGATGATCTATGTTTGCATTTTTTTTTGCTATGTATGCTATTTTCAAGAAGTAGGTGGCTGTGTGTGTGAGCAGTGATGGATAAATGGATGTATGCTTGAATGGATGGATGAATGAATGATGAATGAAGTTGCAATGATAGTGTAATTGTCCAGAATGTAACAAAATATCATAAATCCATTCATAATTAGTTGTTTCATCACATGGCAGCACCAAAATAACCACATGCCAGAAGCACTTATCAACTTAGCAACTACTTTACTGGTTTGCATTGTTATAGACCAAAAGAACCACATGGCAGTTGTTTTACACCATCACAAAAACAAAAGAACAGTTGCCACAGACCAAAAGAACAAGCACCTTTTACTGCAGCTGGAGCTTCTTGCTCCTGGTATTTCTAGCAGGGCTGTCTGGGTTTGATGGAGTGGCTGCAACTTGCCTCTTTCTTGGGGTAAGTTTCCTTTTGCTGCATATCTTCTTTATGGGTGAAGCATGGGGCAGCACAACCTGCAATGGCTGGGTGTCCTCCTGAATGGTCTCATCAAGGCAATGTGGCACATATTGTAGTGGAACTGGATCATTGGATCCAGTTGCAAACCTTGTGCTAAAAAAACATGATGCATTAGGTGCCATGGATGAATTTTTTTGATGATTTGAAGACATGTGGAAAAAAAACAAACCTGTTGGACACACTATTGGTCACACTGAATTGTTCTGAGGTTGTAGTAGTAGATGCCCCTTTTTTCTTTTTGTTGGCACCAGATGAAGAATACTTCTTTCTTTTTTTGTGGGTTGCATTGGCCATTGCTTCATTGGCTGGGAAGACCATCTGGGAGGGATTAGCCAAGACTATACTGGTCTCTGTGTTACATGGTACAGCTTTCTTCAACCTCTTCTTTGGTAGATCCCTACATAGCATGAAATGATTTAGTTAGGAAAGTTTTTAAACATGTACATGTGTATGCAAACTAATTTAGGAGGAAGATATACCTTTCTGCCTGCATTGCAACTATATCTTTTGGGTTGCCATTCTTGTATGTGTACCAGTGATGGCCTAACAGATGGCAGATGGGGCACTCATGTTTTTTTGCTGATTTTTTCTGGCTGCTGCTTCCTCCCTCAAGTGCTGTCTTCGTCCTATTCTTGTGCCTGCCTCCAGCTGTGGACTTAAGAAAGGGAGGGTGCATGAAGAAGTCATGAGTAACTTTGGGCCACATACTCTTGTCTGGTATGCAAGGGATGGAACCCTCATATGCAGCTCTGAACCTGTTCACAGAGAAGTAGTCATCCACATGGTCCTCCAGATTTTCACCAGCAATGGATGTAATGTAGGCTATTGCATGCTTGCATGGATGCCTGAGCCCTGCCAAACCCTACAAGTGCAGGTTCTATCTTTTAGGCTGACCACAAACCTGAACCCAGAGCCATTTGTGCCTTTTGCACACAGTCCTGCCACACCTTCTGGAGAGGCTGTGACCACCTCAATATCCAAGTTGTAGCTATCTTTCTTAAGCCTCTGCAGGATGTGAGGAAGAATTTTTCTAGTGAACTTCATTGCTACCTTCTTCCTTTGGTGCCATTTGATCAAAATTTTCTGCCTTATAGTGTCCAGCAAGTCATTCAGATGTTTTCCCTTCTCTTGCTTGATCTAGTTATTGAATGACTCTACCAGATTGTTAGTGATATAATCTAACTTTGATGCAGTCCTGTACTGGCTCCTGGTCCACAACTTCTTGTGAGTTTCTTGCAAATACTTCATTGCTTCTGGTTTGGCTGCAGCCATGGCTTGATAGTGCTTCTCAAACACGTATGGGCTCCATGCATATGAAGAAACCCATAAATGATCATCAAATACCTTCCCACTAAATCTCTTCTTGAAATTCTGAACTAGGTCATACATACATTCTCTATGTTCAGCAGTTGGAAAAACTTCACTAACCCCCTTCATGACTGCCTGCTCACAATTTGTGCTGAATGTCAGGCCATCTAGGGTACCTATTGCTTCCTTCAATCTCTCCATAAACCACACCTAGTTCTCATTTGTCTCTGAGTCAATAATTCCAACAGCTACTGGATACATTCAGTTGTGCCCATCTACTGCACAAGCTATGCACAACTGTCCCCTAAACCTTCCTGTCAAAAAAGTACTATCTACTGCAAGATATGGTCTACATTCTCTAAGAAATCCATCAACACATGCTTTCAGTGCAAAGAATAGCCTACAAAATTTGATTTTCTTGTTTATGGTGTAATGATCAATAACAAGAAATGATCTAGGACTTGATTCTTCTAACTGAGCCTTAAGCCTATATAGGTTATTGAAACTCTTGTCTCAGGGCCCATAAATCTTATCCATGGCAAGATATTTACCTTTGTACACTCTCTTATAGGGCACTAGAATTTTATGGTGTTCCTTCAACCTCCTCTGCAGTTCTGTTGGCCCAATATTCTCATCTTTCTTCAACCAATCAATCACCTGACTGCACACCCAGAATTGAGTGATCCCAACACATATTCCTTGCCTCCTAGTGCTCTGACATGTGTGAGGGTAGGAGACTTTTTTCACCTGCAAACCAGTCAAACCAGACAAAGCAGACATTAATAAAAACTGGGTAGCAATCAAAGAAAACAATGCAACACATCACCTGTATAGTGTTTCCATCCTTTCTAGTTGAGGCATGAAGTCTCCACTTGCAGCCATCACTCTTTTGTGCACAGTTCACCCTGTATCTCCCTGTATCACTCTTCTCAATGTCATAGTTGTACTCATGTTTGACAGCATGGCTAGCTAAAGCAATCTTAAAAGCATTCATATCTAAATAAACAGTTCCTACTGACATAGGAGGGTCCATCTTATCATAAAAAGTATCAGGCATATTTTCTGGCTCCCTGTCTTTAATTTCATCATCTATATCTTCTACTTCCTCATCAGATGATTCATAATCAGAGTCATCCTCATTGCATTCATCATCACCAGAACTATCACCTTCCCTTTCTTCAGTCCCACCTTGGTTCTGAGGATTAGAAGGAGGAGTGGGATAATTGGGACCCATCTCAATGTATAGACCTTCATCATCAACACCCACATGCTCATTCATTGGATTTGGGTTACAAAGGTATTCAGTTTCAGCAGAATGACTCTTTGTGGCATTGCTTGGTTCAGCAGTTTGATTGAGTGTGGCACTGGTTGGTTCAACTAAGCTTGGACATGAAATAGAAGGGGTGAATGGGGGTTGTACAGGGTCCATAGTGCTTAGGCTAGAAGAATCCCAATCAGGAATCACAGGGGGCTCACTACTTGGGCTATGATAAGCAACAGTCAACAAACAGGTTCTTATAGTCCTATGTTTTGCAAACATTTCAAGCAAATCTTGGTCATTGCAAACTGGGATGTGAGATTTAGTCTCAGTGCAGAAAAAGAACAAGCTGATTTTGTCACCATATTCATGAGGATACTTCTCGACCAAATCAAAAAGTAGGTCCCTGAATTGAGTGCGGTCTGCATCCACCACATGGTCTAACGAAAACCACCGCGCACGAGTATTGCGAGAAACAATTCGGATTTCTAAGTTGAAGCTACTGTCTGGGTCCATCCTACAGATGAACAAGGAGCACGTAATCATTAAACCCTAACACTGATCGGTAGCGTTGGGCACTGAACATCAATGCATCATGGGGAGGCAATCAACGTGGCCTAAGTCAGCGAAATCAAAGGGGGAAGCAAAGAACTCACCCATCCAAAAACCAATCCGGGCGCTCGCCGGGGTCGTTCCACGCCATGGCTGCTCTTCCCCCTTCCTCTGGACGCACGGTCCTCCCCGTTCCTCTCGACGCACGGTCAGATCCACGCTCCCATACTCCTCCAAACCCCCGGATCCGCCGCCGCCGCCAGGGTTCGCCGCCGCAGAGAGCGGAGAATTGAGTGAGAAGAGAGAGTGTGACACGGTAAGCATCGGTCAACGGGGCCCAATATGCCAGCGACTGAACGGGCAAGATAGACATTTTTCCTACCCGCGCCCACATGTCAGAGCTGTTAAACGTTTAACCCTAACAGAATAGCGACGGAATGGTTTCTAGGGCACGTTAAAGTTCGATGATGGCATAGAGGGAGGCTCGAACTTTTTAGTGGCATAGAGGCAGGCACCATCTTTCTTAATGGCATATAGGTAAAGACCTCTTATTCTTTTTCCTATTTTCTTTTTCTCTCTTCTCTCTCTCCTTTCTCTGTTGCCTACCTCCTTCTCTTGGACTCTCTCTTTCTTTTCTCTCTTCCCTCCTTTCTGCCCCTCTCTCTAGCTCTCTCCCTCGCACAGACGGCAGCGGCATGGTGGGAGGAGGAGGAAGGGAGGGCTTACCTGGGGCCGGCGGCGGGGTGGCGACGTGCAGCGCGGCGATGGCCGGAGCTGAGCTCGTCGGAGAGGGTGGGAGAAAAAGGGAGAAACGGGGAGAAGGAGATGGGGGTGGTGTGGGAAGAAAAGGAGAGGCCCGGGGGGTTCTTATAGGGTAGGGAGTGCGCGGAGGCCGGCGGGGGGCGGACGGGACGGCGTGGCGCACGGGGCACGAGATGGCAGGCGGCAGTGCGGCAGAGGGAAGGGCACGAGGTAGCAGGCCACAGCGGCGATGGCGACGGGCGGTGATGGCAACGGGCGCGGCGCGCAGCAGAAGCGCGGGGCGCGAGGCGGCAGGTGGCGGTAGCGGCGCCGGGCTCGGCAGGAGCAGGTGGCNGCAGAGGGGGTGGTGATGGCAATGGGCGGCAGTGGGGTGGCGTAGGGCGCGAGCCGCGGCGCGGCAGAGGGAAGGGACGGCTAGGGGGTCACGGTCGAACAGTTGGGGGACAATGAATTGTGACGTTTTCTATTTTTTGCAAATTGAGTTGATTTCCACTTTAAAATTCGTCCAAAAATTTAAATTTTCACACAATTAAACTTTGCTCAATATTTGTATTATTTTACCCTAAAGAATTGCCCAATATCTTATGTATCCATATTTTATATTTATATACATTATATATATATGTGTGTGTATATATATGCATAGGTGTAGATAATTTTATATATATATATATATATATATATATATATATATATATATATAATTTTCTATTTAAATTTATATTACCCAAATAAATTGGTGACATTTATATAGAATGTTTTCTTTACTACAATTTTGCCCAAAACATATTTTAGTTTATCTTTCTTAATTACTTATTTAGCCAATTTAGGGTTTGTGCTTAATTAATTTCGATTAATTATATTCCACAAATAAAGATTCGAATAAACGAGCAATTAAACGCAGCATGATGCAATTTGATTTAAAGGTTTTTGAAATCTCGCGTTTTAGGGTTTCGATTTCGAAGGTCAAATTTTCAGGGCGTTATAGCGTACAAACCACAATAAACCCACAAAGTCCGTCCCCTTAACACATATATTTAAAACAGAAGAGATAAATCTGCAAACCTCACAAATAAATTTCTAGCTAAAGTTTTTTTTGACATTAATTTCTAGCTAAAGTTCATGTACATGTAAACAATTATAAATATCACCAAATATGAACTATGGTGTGTGGGATCACTACACCAAATATGAATTTCAAATAAGGCGTATATCGCCCGTGCCGTACACTATACTTTGTACACACATAAAATTTTTGGCCAAAACGAAAGTTTACATCTGACGAAAACCACAAGCGACATATATCGGTATCGTCGATAATCGAAGCAATGATGTTTACTGGTCACGATGGGATGTCTGAAACGCTGTAGTGCACCTAACATGCTGACCTACACAGCATAAAACATATCGGCTCGATCGATGATGCCAAAGCAACTGAAGAAAAGGAAAGGAAATTGCAAGATATTATTCTCGTTTTGTGGCTCTGAAACACGCAGAAAGATGCCCTCTATCTGCCTTATCAGCATGGAGTTGGAGCCTTGGAGGTGACCAGTTGGGCTGTCTCTTTTTTCTAGCTGCCCCTCCTTGTTTTTAATTTCCATGTGGCCGATTGATTAATTTGATTATTCCAAGTGTGATCCCCACTACCATTTGGCAGAGAAGCTAATTAATTTGGTTGATGGCAAAAAAAAATGCAGCATTGTTTAGAACCCTGCAGGTTCACTCAACCAGCTCCTTTTTTTTCACTTAAAATAGTGGGTAAAGAAATAAAGATTCGTGGTGGCTAGCCAGCCGGTTTTGTTTGCAGAATGACAGCCGTGCCACGTGTGTGTCGTGGATCCATGTCAGAGAAGTTAGGTCAACCGATCAAGATTCAAACGAAAGGAAGATGAATGATCTTGATTCTCCCTCTGTGATCTAACATATGACGCTATTGATTTTTTTAATACTGTATTTAATTATTTGTTTAATTTAAAATTTTTATATAATATGTAACAATATAAGTTTTTCTTGTAGTACCTTTAATAATAAAATAAATCATAACAAACATAAATAATATATAGCCTTTAATAAGATAAATTAATGGTTAAACATCATGTAAAAGTGTAAAAAATCAATAGTGAAAATGAAAGTGGTATGAGATGTGATTTTTATTTAATTTCGATGTGAAAGTAATTTTTTTACCTTGAAAATACTTAGAGCTGCTTTTGTAGTTAGTGGGTGATTTGGATATGCCAGCTCTAGGAGGTCCCAGCATGCCATTGTGGACAACCTTGTGAGAGGCGCCATGGTGGAAAATCACGTGGATATTATCTGCCATGTGATTGTAAAGTGCAATGCTCTCCCAACTTTACAAATATTGCAAAGGGGTCCCTTAGTATTATACTCCATATATTACTTTATAGCTGCCCCTACTTTAAAAAAACTTTCTCATATTGGCCCTCCAAATTAAATTCCTCTTCTAGCTCCAAAAGTACCGAATGTGATCCTTGTTGTAAAACGGCTACGTCAACGGATCGTCCAGATCCGTTTCCTTCCCTCCCGCATAATATAAGGCGCCAAGAAGATGCAGAAACCCATATCCTTTCCCGATCAATCATACCACAGGAGACAATGAACACAGGATATAGGGGTGTAACTCTTTCTTTATTATCAATGATTGTGTGTACAATGATGGGCACCCCTGCCCTCTATATATAGGTAGAGGGAGTCTTAGAGATAAGAACGATTTTATCTCTAAAACCGATTCGGATTGGTCCACACGTTAGAATCTTATCTCCCCATGAAAATAATATTCGTAACAATCCTAAACTCCACTCTTGTGTACATGGCTACAGTTTTTCAGGTAATGGGGCGTACATGTCCTTTTTCTTTGAGAGAACGATCGACATAGGTGGGATACAGGATACCATGTATATCACCAAAGGGTCTGACCCTAAAGGAAGGGCCCTTTTATTTGTAAAAAAAAATAAAAAACTTAGAGAATTTTAATTCTATAAGAAAAATTCATATAAAGACCATTGAAACAAATAGTTAAATCATGTCCTTTCTTTGGGAATTCTTATAAAATGGACAATCCTACCTACTTCCTCCTTCCATTTATATATGACATTGGTTAGTTCCTAAAATATAATAACTTCTAACATTTCATAGTCAACTAATCACAACATTTCATCATCCAAAATTTTCACCTATTTTTTTTCTTAACCAATCACAACCTTCTTCAATTTAATTCTACCTACTTTCTTAATATCTATGTCCAAACCTAAAATTTTTTATATTTTAAGATAGAGATAGTAGTAATTTCTAGCTATATATTTGGACGTGGGACAGAGGGAGTACCTACCATCGGCCATCGCTCTACTCGTTGCACTACTAGCACAACTCTTCTTGTTCTTAATTTGCTAGTACCCATTTGTGTTTGGAAAAAGTTCATTTTAGGTTTCTCAAATAGGGGCCAAGTTTAATTCGCATCATCAACCGTAAAACCAGGTACTGAGGGTCCCCTAACATTTAAAGCCAATGCAAATTAGGTCCCTCGGAAGTATGGTAGACGGTTTCGACTGATGTGACGCTGGTTGACTTGGTCTTTGTCTCAGCGTCTACGAGGCGCTTATGTGTCACTTGAAGCAAAATCAAAATGACATTAGTGGGACCCACATCTAAGTGAGTGTCCGGTCAAAAAAAAATAAAACAATTATGTGGGGCACACATATCATCACTCTCGTCTCCCTTACTCTTTCTCCCCAATTCTCATTGGTATTCCCGACAGGGGCGGATCTAGAAAAACATTATATGGGGGACTCATCTACTTTTCTCCTTCAGCCCCCTTTCTTCTCTTCCTCTCCCTCTTTTTCCCCTTCTCTCTCCTTCTATCAATGGTGATCCAACAAGGTAGGGGGGACTTGAGTCCCCCCTAACACTCACGCTGGATCTGTTCCTGATCCCTGCCATTCCCCAGAGCCTGGCTATCGGCCAGGTAGTGCAGTCATCGTGGACGACGGCGGTGAGGACGGCACCACCCCACAGACCGCATATGAAGAGGATGATGTGGAGTGGGGAGAGAGGGGGAGGGAAGGGGGGGTGAAAGAGGAGCAATAGCAGCCTGAGCAGTTCCTGATCCCCTCCCACAGGCCATGCCCTCTCCTCCCCTCTCCAAACGATCGAGTGGTGGAGAGGAAGGAGGGGTCGTGGGTTGCCGGGTCACTGGCTCGTGCCCTAGTTCCCTTATCCCCGCTGCTGGCGTGCCTTGTTCAGGGAAGACTGGAAGAGAAGAGGGGTAGTGAAAGGAGGAAAGAGATGGGTAGAGGGGGAGGCACTGATATGTGGGTCCATTATCTTTTATTACTTTTGTTTGACTAACGTATGGGTTCTATTAAGTTTTTTAATTTTTATTTTTCTTTTGCATCCACGTAAGTGTCAGATGGGATGAAGACTAGGTCAACATGTCACATAGGATAAAACTTTCATCTAAAACCATAGAGGGACTTGATTTGTCCCGGTTTTGATAGTTAGAGGACGTTCTATAGCAGAATTTGTGGTTGAGGGCGCAAACGAAATTTGACCCGTAGTTGAGGAACGTCTTTGCCCTTTGTGTTTTGGCCCAAACGCAGTAGCCCGTAGCGGTATGCTTCAACTTCTTCTTCTTGGTTGTTGGGCCGGAACAGCTTACACTTATAGCTTTATTGTTAGGAGTACTTGCGTGGGCTTGGCCAATATTGGGCTAGGCCATTTGTTAGGCCGGCCAGAGTTGCTATGGAAATTCAGCGCAGCCCATCCATTTAAACTGGGCCTCCATTCAGGAAAGTCACAGCAGCCCACATCGGACAGGCTTGGACAGGACAGGCCCACATCATCCTGGAAACACCTTGCTAACTGGGCCTTAGGGATCCAGCCCATGTAAACCCTCGTTGCTCCCCATCCGTTCTAGGGTTTCCCTCATTTAACCCCCCCCGGCCGCCGCCGCTTCCCACCGCGGCAGCCGCGACTTCTCCCCTACCGCCGCCTCCCCGCCGCCGCGACGTCAGCCTCCGCCATGGTAAGGGCACTCTCAGCTCCTCCTCTCGTCACCAATCTGACGGGTTCCCCATGAGGCTTACCCTCTGCGGCGCGGTGTGGCTGCCCACACGCGTGTATGCTGTCGCAGGCGTCGGAGAAGAAGCAGTCCAACCCAATGAGGGAGATCAAGGTGCAGAAGCTGGTGCTCAACATCTCCGTCGGGGAGAGCGGAGATCGCCTCACCCGTGCCTCCAAGGTTGGACCTGGCTTCCTTTTCTTTTTTGGCGTACCATTAGCGTTTAGGTTGTAGATGTCCGAGTAGGAAATGAACTTCGCTTCGTTACAACATGATGCATTGTGTTAGCTTGATATCTTGCTTTGATGACTTGAGATAGTGATGTGAACTCGCTATGAATTGGTGATTATGACTGCAAGTTATCTTTCTTAGCGCAACCGTGCAAGGATGAAATTGCAGCGAGGGGAATACTAGAATGCTGTTTTTTAATCGCCATTCAACGAAGTGATCATCTATTTCCCTGGCTGCTTTATCGTCAGTGTTCAATTGTGCAGACTTCAGATAAGTATCCTGACGTCTGCTTTATGGTCACAGGATAGCTTGTTGGCTTTTTCCCCCGTAGAATCATTGATCATTGACCATAGAATTAGAATTCAAAGCTGGATTATTCTGATTGCAGTTATATAAAATTCATGAGACAACGACATTATTATGTTTGTGTAAATCACAGCTACTGGAACTAAAAGGTGACGACTGTTTGTCTCTTTCAAGGTTGTGTGGCAAAAGGAAAATAGTCCTGAACTACTGTTTGCTCTTATCCTGGTCATATCCTAATCTTTAATTGTGAACCACTGTTTCAATTTCCAATTGTTGAAAGGTCAAGAATGACACCTTGTTGTTTTAGGTATTTGTCACTGTTGTTGATGCCATACTGTTAATTTAAGCAAACACCAGGTAATATATTTTCCATATACTTTCAGGTCTTGGAGCAACTGAGTGGACAGTCACCAGTGTTTTCTAAGGGTAGACATTCCTTTCGTGTCTGCTAGTTTTCTTGTCTTGTTCATGACAACTTGTTTGACAGTTTTTTTGGTTGCCCACTTTCTTCAGCTAGATACACGGTTCGCTCATTTGGTATCAGGCGTAATGAGAAGATTGCATGCTATGTAACTGTTAGGGGTGAAAAGGCAATGCAGCTTCTTGAGAGTGGACTTAAGGTGAAGGAATATGAACTTCTGAGAAGAAACTTCAGTGAAACAGGGTGCTTTGGATTCGGAATCCAGGAGCACATTGATCTTGGCATCAAGTAAGATTTTAAACCTGTATTATACTTATTCATAACTAACTTAGAAATTTACTGAAATAATGGGATTACAACTTTGGGCATAGTCTTTGTTCGGCAATATAGGATTTCTGTAGTCCCGTCATATTTTCCTTTTATATGCATGGTCCTTGCATGATACTGTTTGATACTCCATCTATCGTTGAAGCTCTAAATTGTTTTCTCCTTGTCCACGACTACAAGGACTACATTCATCTACTTATACTATGCACTTCCACTGTTTTATGGTTGTAGCTTATATTAACAGTTATTTGGGCCAATAACTTGAATTAATTGCCCGTACCATCTGAAGCCTGGCATTTTCTTGTCTATTGATGTACCTTTTATTCTGAGGCCTAAACTGTTCTCATTTACAATTATATTTCCATCATGACTATTGTTTGCATTGGCATTCTGCTGACATCAACAGCTGAATATTGTAATTTAAGTGTTGTTCATATACACATTTGTTGGTTTCTGGTAAATTCTTTTTTCTTGACCGAGCACAATGGCAGTTTCGCTCTCTTGAGTCTTGATTACCTTCTATTCTGAGGCCTAAACTGTTCTCATTTATAAATATATTTCCATCATGACTATTTACATTGGGCATTCTGCTGATCAACATCTAGATATTGCAAGTGTTTTTTCGTAAACACAATGGTTGGTTTGTGATATTCTTTTTCTTGACTGAGCACATTGGCAGTTCTTGCTCTCATGAGTCTTGATTACTATGGTTTTGTGCATTCAACATTTTACATCCTGAACAAGATGAGCATGTTATCATATTTGTTAACAAACAGGACCAAGTAGAATGGTTTGACATAAATAACTGCTTTTCTTTTCTTTTTTATTAATTGCAATGTACTCCCTGTTTATTGGAAAATATTTTCTTATATTCTTCACTGCATGCTCCTTCCTTGATTATGGTGCACTATAAGCAAGGAATGCTTGCATTCCTTGTCATGAACCATACTAATAGTGAAAAATTGTACCTTTATAACATAGGGCACAACCATGTTCCTTTCCTTATTTTCGTTGGATTATTGTTGTATATGTCACAGCTGAACATTTGTTTTCTTGTGCAGGTATGATCCTTCAACAGGTATTTATGGTATGGACTTCTATGTTGTCCTTGAGCGTGCTGGATACCGTGTTGCTCGCCGTCGCAGGTGCAAGTCCCGTGTTGGCATTCAGCACCGGGTGACCAAGGAGGATGCCATGAAGTGGTTCCAGGTCAAGTACGAAGGTGTTATCCTCAACAAGGCCCAGGCTAACACATCGTAAGACCTGATTTGATAGGATTAGGTTCAGCCACTGCTCGTTATGATCACAAACAAGTTTTTATTTCAACTAATGCAATGCTGGAGTATATTATTTTTCCAAGTCGTTTTGTTTGAGTTAGTTTTGCACTTTATAACGCCCGGTTAAATATCTGAAATCATGTCTTCCCTTTCATACTGCCGTCTCCCCTCTGTTCCTTTCTTGCACTAGCTTACATTTCTTAGCTTAATTTCCCGAGCTTATAAGAGTGTCATTACACAACGAGCTTATAAGAGTGTTATTTACTGTCCAACACAACATTGCATGGTGGGCGTGAGAGATGATGATCCTTGAATCACATAGCTGTTCCAAAATCTAAATAATATTAGTATCAAATATCAGATATTCAGAATAATCCGTTTGAAGTTGCGTGAGAACCGATTTAATCGCGGCATCGTGAGCAGGCGCTGCAACCAAAAGAGATGGCTGCTGCAGCGTCAAAACATTATCCTGCGAGTTGGCTGAAGCTGACACCATTCGCACGTATGGGATGATGAGATTTTGTGCAGCTCAATACGATTCCTGGAGATTTGAAAAGGCTGAGACGGCGTTGCAGAGAACCGAAATGGTCCATTTTGCGTGTGATTTCACATAACATTGATAGATTAGAATAAAGTACAAGCTGGTTTTTGACTTTCAGATGGATGCGATTTCTTTCATTGCATTAGTCCGTGCTCCAAACTGTATACCCAACGACTTAGAAATGTTTGTGCAGCCATTTGCGTACGAGCGTGCTACAATTCCATGCATGTTTAATTAGCTTCCTTGCACTTGTGCCCAATTTTAGTTTAGCCGCCATTTGTAAAAGTCCAAAGAAAACAAGTAAACCATTGGCAATGCCAAGTTTTCTCTTGTTTTGAAGCAAGGCTTGAAAGCGGTTGATGTTTACAGTAACTGAAGTCGCAGTTCAACTTCAATTTTGAAACAACGTCTGGAGTTTTGCGGATAATGTGAGATAGCGGTGCTCGACTACGTTCCAGATGGATTCCAGAGGAGATGACTGTGACAAATCGAGATAGGCGCCAGCCATCTATTTAGACTGGCGGTGTTTTTCTTTCTAGCTGAGAATTGAGAATACGCAAGAGGATTGCGGATCTTTTTCATTAAAAGAGAGGGAGAAACATAGCCCAATCGTCCATGTCCACATACATTAACTAAAAACAGAATTACACATCAAGGTATGTAAGAAAAGAAACACAATACTTGTCCATTTATACTAAGAAACACAACACTTGTCCATTTACACTGACTGTTGCGTATAACTCTATTGTTTATCCAGTTGTTTTGGATATTGACATGGTTTTTTATATACCCAAGTTTACCTTCTTAGGGTATTGATAGATTTCAAGCGCCTGAAAATTTGCGAAATTTCAGTTTAGTTGCCAATTTTGTGCAATATGCATTTCTAACTGTAATTTCTAAGCCAGAGTTTAACTGAAAATAAAAGCTACACATTTTCTAAGACTAAAATTGCAGAGGTATGAAATATGCAATTTTACTTATTTTACCTGTAACTATTTTTTTTGTTGTATATGGTTTTACTTTATTTTTAGCCGAGTTTGAATATATTTTTTATATGTAATTTTGTAAACTTTTTTGAATTGTAAATTTCTTTCATGCAATTCTATATTTTTTATTGAAAAAATTATGGGTTAGAGTAATTTATTGCTTAACATTCTATCTAAGAAAGAGGGGGAGAATTGTTGGATTGTCGTCCAAAGGATGAGAAAAGTGACTTGAAAATTTCAGTCACCTGAAATCTAGGGACTGATTACCTGAGAAACACCATAATCTAATTTTGTATACAAGTAGCCTAGCAGTTACAATACTTAAGTAACACCTTTAGGTCCTATGTTCGACTCCCCACAGGAGCAAATTTCAAGCCTCTCCACAGGAGCAAATTTCAGGCCTGATTAAAAAAGTCACTTGTTAGCCCCACGTAAAAATATGTATTAAGAATCAACCAATGAAAAACAAGCCCTCGTTTACATAGGGGAAATATGCCTCAAATCATAGGTCAAGGACCGATCCATAGGGGGTGAGTCTGGGCACATGGGTTTTTCTTTGGGGAGGAGGGAAGGGGGGGATGGTAGAGGGGGTACAGGGGTTTATGCCATGAACAATATATATCCATATCTACAGACATTCCAAGAAGTTTCCACGTTATTTTGAGCAAAAAGGAAAAAATCTAGCCATGTATATTAATGAGACTAAACCATATTTTATCTATTTATCTATCTATTTATATTATTAAGATAGCTTGAAGAAGCTACCATATTTACTCTAGAGGCTAGGAATTTCCATATTAATTGAAGAAAAGAAAATTATTTGGACCATTAGATCATGATGGGTCCAAGATTAATTGGCATAGTTGTATACAAAATACAATTACAATTGTAGCTATAGAAACATAAACTAGGAGTTGGATATGAAATCTAATTCTATTTTAAAGATCTATTGGGTAGAAAATAGAATGTACATAGAATTTAATTGTTGTATATTGTATCTAAATCTACACCGCACAATCTTCACCCGACAATCCCCTTGTTAGATTAATATAAGTCTCTATGTAAGCTACAACTTGCTAAATTAATTTTGATTTTGGAATTAAATTAATTATATAATAAATTAAGAGTCAGTACAAATATATATATATTCGGTAATTCCAAATATTGGAATTATTAAATATACAGAAAACTAAATTTGAGACTCCAAACTATTAGTACAACTCGATTTTCACATTTTAGCCCCTTTTGAAAAATTATTTTACAAATGGACATTTGAAAAAAAAAACTTATTGTAAGAATGAACCCTTTTTCTTATCACCATCATCATTGGCGCTAAGGTTCAATCGTTTTGGCACCAACGACACTAGCGCAAACACCCTTGACCCCCGTGATAGCTAAGTTGCTGATGTGAAGGATGTCGACATCAAAAAGACTTACACCAAGGACCCATTTATAAAATAAATTTTATGAAAAGGGTTATAAAATATAATAGTTTTTTTTACAAATAGATCCTCGACGCTACCTCTTTAGAATTATACACTAAGATGATTACTACACAATACTTTTATAATTTTAAATTTTATAATTATTAATGGAAATTTATAATTTTGACTCCAAACCAAATACAACTTGTGTCTTCTCATTCTAAATGTTGGAATGATTTAATCAAGGGAAAACTAAATGGAGAGTCTAAGATGATATATAATTTTGTATTAATTGATCCTAAGTTTTGGAATCATTAATTTTTATTTCGAACCATACAATAATATATTCTAGACTAATGACAACATGCGCTTTTAGGCGACGTATATATAGCTAGGAAGTAATGGGAGAGTATAATTATAATATATTTTAGACTTTCCCTAGCCAGTTAGTTGACCATGACTTTTTCTCATAAAGCCAAGCTGGAAATTAAAAGAAAGAAAATAATAATTTCATACTAGTTGGCAATTGGCACGAGCCGTTTTCTTGAAGCGTAGTCTACACGTGTGAGAAGTCGCTTTCGTAGGCTGCCTATATGTAGAGCCCAATACCATGCAAAATGCAACAATTGCATCGATCGTTGCAAGCAGCAGCTGGCAAAAGATCACTCGATCGTTGCATGCACGACACAACCATGGCCATGTCGCGAAGCTTAGCCCTAGCCGCCTTCTTCTTCCTCTGCTCAGCTGCTTCCATCTCGTCTTCCCTAGCTGCCACGGACAGCTTCCTTCAATGCCTCTCGGCGAGCATACCCAGCCAGCTCCTGTACACGCAGAGCTCGCCGTCGTACACGTCGGTGTTGGACGCCGCCATCCGAAACCCTAAGTTCTTGACGAACACCACGCGGCCGGTCTGGATCATCACGCCGACGAACGCCTCCCACGTCCAGGCCGCGGTGCTCTGCGGCCGCCGGAACAACGTCCGCCTCCGCATCCGCAGCGGCGGGCACGACTACGAGGGCCTCTCGTACAGGTCGGAGCGGCCGGAGACGTTCGCCGTGCTCGACCTCGTCAACATCCGCGCCGTCCGCGTCGACGCGGCGTCCGCCACCGCGTGGGTGGACTCCGGCGCGACGCTCGGGGAGATGTACTACGCCATCGGGAAGGCCGGCGACCGGATCGCGTTCCCGGCCGGCCTGTGCCCGACCGTCGGCGTCGGCGGGCACTTCAGCGGCGGTGGGTTCGGCATGCTGCTCCGCAAGTACGGCCTCGCCGCCGACAACGTCATCGACGCCGTTCTCGTCGACGCCAAGGGCAGGCTCCTGGACAAGAACTCCATGGGCAGCGACGTCTTCTGGGCACTCCGCGGCGGCGCCGGCGAGAGCTTCGGGATCGTGCTCTCCTGGAAGGTGAAGCTCGTGGCCGTCCCGCCGACGGTCACGGTGTTCAACGTCCCGGTGACCGTCAACCATGGCGCCATCAACGTCCTCACAAGGTGGCAGGCCGTTGCGCCGGCGCTCCCCGACGACCTGTTCATCCGCGTCGTCGTCCAGGGACAGACGGCGAACTTCCAGTCGCTGTACCTCGGCACCTGCGACGCGCTGCTGCCGGTGATGCGCAGCCGCTTCCCGGAGCTTGGCATGAACCGGTCGGACTGCAAGGAGATGACGTGGATTCAGTCCGTCCCCTACATCTACCTCGGCAGCAGCGCCACCGTGGAGGACATCCTGAACCGGACCATCGCCATGGACACCTCCAACAAGGCAACCTCCGACTACGTCCGGCAAGCCATCACCAAGGACACGTGGACCACCATCTTCGGCTGGCTCGCGCGGCCCAACGCCGGGCTCATGATCCTGGACCCGTACGGCGGGCAGATCAGCAGCGTAGCGGAGGCGGCGACGCCGTTCCCGCACCGCGGTGGCGTGCTCTACAACATCCAGTACATGAACTTCTGGAGCGCGGCGAGCGGCGCCGGCGACGCGCAGCGGGCGTGGATCAGGGACTTCTACGCGTTCATGGCGCCGTACGTGAGCAAGAACCCGAGGGAGGCGTACGCCAACTACAGGGACCTCGACCTCGGCGAGAACGTGGTCGGCGCCGGCGGCGTCAGCAGCTACGACGCCGGCAAGGTGTGGGGGGAGAAGTACTTCAGGGGAAACTACCAGCGGCTCGCCATGGCCAAGGGCCAGATCGACGCCGACGACTACTTCAGGAACGAGCAGAGCATCCCGCCACTTGTCGCCGGAAAATGACGAGCCAAACGGCAGTCACACTAGTAGTCGTAAGAATTAAATTAATCTTTGGTGATGTGTAAAGATGTGTGGTGTATAGGGTACCTACGCCGCCTGTTTGTCAATTCATCGCTATACTTATCTCCCTATTTTTTTTCTTCCAATTGTATTTTGTGGTGTGGATGTGTTTGACCATTTGGAATTGTGTGGCAGCACGTAGAAATGCAATGATATCTGTATACAATCCAGAAATGATTTGACAACATATTGCTTGGACAACGGCAACGCACGAAAAATCATACCGATCGTGAGGACGTAAATTCGTTGTCCAAGTGAGAAAAATCATACCGATCGTGAGGACGTAAATTCGGCGACACGTCAAAGAATCATCTTCAGATTCTACTCTGATTCGTTTGCACTGGCATTGTTCAGATTACAGCTACATTTCTTCCTATTTTTTCTTGCAATCAGACCTAATCTGTGTTTGTCCAGAGGGTGCTGCTACATATCCCCCGACCACGTTAATTTCATGTATGCGCATGCCAAGTCGAACATGCTACCCCCAGTCTCTGTTTCTGTTCTTTCTTTTTTTTCCCTGCGGCGTGAAATTGTCAATTAATTGACCACCTCATCATCATCATGTACGTACGACTTGTTCATCTTTGTTATCCAAAAACAACATGCTTAATTAAGTAGTGAAGAAAAATCAAGGAAATGACTTATTATCCCACTAAAATATAATGGTACGATATAGCAACTTATCTACTCCCTCTGTTTCATATTATAAATCGTTTTTTACTTTTTTTAAGTTAAATATGTTTCATATTATAAATCGTTTTTACTTTTTTTAGTTAAACTTATTTAGATTTGACCAAATTTATAAAAAAATTTAGCA
This sequence comes from Oryza officinalis, assembly GCA_008326285.1. Taxonomy (NCBI): domain Eukaryota; kingdom Viridiplantae; phylum Streptophyta; class Magnoliopsida; order Poales; family Poaceae; genus Oryza; species Oryza officinalis. The sequence goes on along the minus strand of BDMV01000006.1, from coordinate 34,411,964 downwards.
ACATCTACAAGACCAAATTAGTTTAATTAAATATAATATTGAATATATTTTAATAATATATTTGTTTGTGTTAAAAATATTGTTATATTTTTTATAAACTTGGTCAAACTTTAAAAAAATTGATTAGGAAAAAAGTCAAAGTGACTGGTTCCTCGGACCAAAACAAACTCGATTTTATTTCTTGTGGCCTAGACAAGAAGCAATTTGATAGGTTCCCAATGTTGTTTTTTTTGCGTTAAGAAAATAATAGGTGTTCACAATGAGGGATCATCCATAGAGCAACAGAAAGTATATATACTTTAAAATATATACTTTAAAATACAACTCATTGCTAATGGAAAAAAAATTATACGTGCGGTTGCTAACCTGGCCATTTACACGGTCGCCGTCTTTTAATATAGCGCTCGCGGAAATCATGTATCTATTTTCACAAACGTAAAAAAATCCGCATGTGAAAAATATTTCCTCCTTAGTTATCTTAAGAATACCTCCTTCAAGTTTCACAGCTGTACGAGGAGATATTGTTTTTACAAGCGGTTTCTTAATATAACCATCCGTAAAAAATGTCTTTTTGGTTCGGTGGTCTTATAGTAATTAACCATCTTTTTCTGGTTGAATAGCGACCCTAAAAGAAAGGTTATCGTGCTGGTTGAATGTATATAGTAGTTGAGATGATTTGACGGTCAATATGCAGAACACATCATGGTTACCAGCTCATACTGTAGCCTGTCAAAGGGAGTTTGAAAATTTTGAAGACAAATTTTGCGTGGTTAGCACCTTACCGGGGGTGGGGGTTTGGGGAGGAGGGAGGGGTTGTCTATTACTTTCTTTATTTCATAATATAAAAAATTTTGGTTGGATGTGACATATCCTAGTACCACGAATCAGCATGTCCAGATTGAAGGGGGTTGTCTATTACTTCCTCTGTCCCACAATATAAGAAATTTCACATCCAACCAAAATCCTTTATATTATGGGACGGAGGGTGTCGATGATACGGGCCCGGGGTACCGAGGCTAAAGGGATGGGCGGCCTCCTGCACCCACGTGGCGCTCTCCTGAGGAGGGGTCGGGCCCGAGGGCAAGGTGACGGCCGCCCTCTCCAGTCTCCCCAAGCCGGCCGCTCTGACTCCCTTCCCGAGGGTCGAGTCGCCCCGACTCACTCTGCACTTGCACCACGTGTGCGAGGTTAGGTGAGCGTCGCCAACGCCCACCTAACCGCATTGATGGCGGCTCAGGTAAACGCACCACGTCGTATTTAATGTGGCGTGTGGCGTGTGTAACCGGTCTATGACCGGTCATGGCAATTGACCGGTCCATGACCGGTTAGATCACGGATGAGACAGCAGCAGAGCGTCTGCGCTCTATCTGCACGTCAGGCGGCGCGCAGCATGCTCTGCCTCGTCCCATCAGAATGATGAGAGCTTTTTGCTTCTCATCCCTCAGCCGGAGTTGGTATGCTAACTCCGGTCAGATGGTTTCCGTTTCCTGATGCAAACGGAACACAGAAGTCTTTGCTCATTTAATGGAGCTTGACGCAGGCGTCCCCTGTGCCAGCCAGCTGACCAGACGAGAGCCATGCTGCAGCGATTGTGCGTGTGGCTTCCGAGTCAAGCAACAAGACAACCATTAAATATAAAAAAATATTTTTCTTTTCTCTTAGGTAGCCTTTTGACCCATGTGGTAGCCCCTTGAGATATAAAAGGAGACCCAGGATTAAGGAGAGGGACAGGGAAAAAAGGATAGATGAGGGAAAAAGGGAGGACAAACACTTGTATTCCCAGATATTCCAGTCACATATCCACCACACACAGGAGTAAGGTGTTACGCTTCCTAGCGGCCCGAACCTGTATAAACGCCTGTCTCTCTCTCGATCAGTGGAGAAAGAATTTCACCCTGCGTCCCCCGCCGAACTCACTAAAAGGGGCCCTCTCTGTCCCCAGTTGAGGAGCTAACACTCTGTCAGAGAGAGTACCCATTTATCCTAGTAACGATAAGGTAAACTCTCGCTAGTAGTACGGGACCATTCGTGTGGTCTGCACAAGTGTGGTGGCCCATGTTCACCCCACAATCCCACGTTCATATTTTGTACAAGTTCGAATTCGACCCAACAACGAGCGTCAAGTAGGCTTGCACACATGCTCCACTACAATTTTTTTTTTATCAACTAGGTTCATGCACCATTATTGCGTGATTAGACTTGGACTAGCGCTTCTATGTGACCAGAACTTCTACTTAGAAATATTCTACATAAATAAAAATATTCTCAGTTATACGAAAATAAAAAAAATCTACTCAACGATATTAATTCTGGATTAACAAAAACAATTTCCTAGAAACTTTTGAATTTTTTTTCAAAAATAACTGCTCATAGACTTTCTACTCGAACTAAATTTGTTTAAATATATGGAACATTTTTTTAAGCACTAGGAAACTTTATACACAAAACTTTATGTATAAATAAGAAAACTTTGTACATATATACTTTTGGTATTGAAAGTTTGCATCGGTAAATTTGAACTGAATTCAATAAAAGTTTAAAGAAGAAAAAAACATTCTATACACTCTTTGTTGAGCCTAAACTAACCCATTTGAAGAGTATGCGCAACGTATGCAGACTTATAATTAGGGCTAATGTGAGTGAGAGCTTAAACCCACGTCTTCAATTCGTTCTAAACTTGATTTCCAGAAAATGGAACGAATTGAAATGGGCCAAAAAGAAAAGGGTTTGTGCGAAAGGGGCACTAAAAATAGAGATTAATCGTCATTAGTATTAGCTTGAAAAAGAAAGGGGTAGAAATTCACGTGAGGAATGAGATTCTCGTTCCCAAATATGGTTGAAGTCTTGAAGCCACCTTGAACATGTTTTTTCCAATTTTAAAGAGAGGGCGTGCTACTGCAGATAGGGGAAAGGGGACCGATGGATGATTATGGTCCCGTTCGTTTCTTATGAAACGGATGGATAAAAATTTTCATCTTCGTGGCACGCTTTTCAAACTGCTAAATAGTATGTTTCGTGTGAAAACTTTCTAAAATATCAAATAAATCCATTTTTCAAGTTTGTAATAATTAAAACTCAATTAATCATACGTTAATGTCATCTCGTTTTACATGAAACACTTAATTTTAATTTTCATCTTCATGAAGTTAAACATCACCTATGTCCTTTTAAACCAGTATTAAAGTACTCCCTCTAGATGAAAGTACTTGTCGTTTCATACCCTGCAAATGACTTGCACCTAATTCTTTTTTCTGTCAGAAACAACAAATAATATTATTCGACGAAAGGGATTAGTAGTGATTTGAATCGTATATAAATAAACAAGGCTAGCTATCGGTTGTTCAAATCTAATTCCATTAAAAATCAGATTGGCCTTCTCGGCCAGAAAGGAGAGGACATGCATGCATGCGCCAGCTAGCAGCACGCATAGCGGTTGGCGTAGCACGGGTGTGTTTTTTTTTGTTGGTTGAAAGAAATTCTCTTCGTATCGAAAACGAAACAATTCATTAACACATGATTAATTAAGTATTTACTAATTTTTTTAAAAAATGGATTAATATGATTTTTTAAAGCAACTTTCGTATAAAAACTTTTTGTAAAAAACACATCGTTTAGCAGTTTGAAAAGCGTACGTGCGAAAAAAAGAAAGATGTGAGTTAGAAAAGTAGAGTGAAGACTCACTTTAAGGTTTTCTTCTCTCGATTAAATATCTTCTCGTTTCGTGCATGTCACCTAGATAGTCATGAAATTTTTTTAATTTTTTTAAGTGACTTTTCTCTCTAGGACATCCTTCGAGGGATGAAAATCCACGTCCATCCCAGTTAAGCTTATCAATGCTTTCGCTGGAACCATTTTACTTCCAGCCAAGCGTGCAAATGCATGCATGCCAGCCATACAAAATTACACCAAAATGGATAAAAAAAACCAAAATATATAGGAGTATTAAGTTAGTATGGATCCATGCATTTTCCATCCAACCAGGCATGTTCATATAAAACTAGACAAAATTGTTAAGAGACCAAAAATAAAGCTGAGCCAGAAATCATAAGTAAATGTAGTAATTACATGCCACAAGCACGTGAAAACAAAAGGAAAAATGGTATATACCTGATAATTAAATTAGTAGACTCAGGAGTTCCTCTATTTCTTTTAAGATGTCATTTTTTTCGATTTTTGAAATATGACAATGCATCTTAAAGAAGTACCAAATTAATAAATTTTCTGTAAAGGCAATATGACTATTTTAAAAGTAAGTTTAGATGATTATTATTTTAACAGAATCAACTCATTAACTATCTAGTAGAAATGTTTGTTGGTATATATACTTGTACATGAATATAACACACGCAAATGTGTTTTCTATAGGATTTTAGTAAGGTTAGTGATTTGTCACACTAGCCTCCATCACTTTAAGTTTATGCTACGGGATGCGCTCGTGGATACGTCAGTATGGTCTGCATGCTTACTTATTGCAGTGTGTTGTATGCATCTTTCATATAATTGAAAAAAAATGCCGAAAGGCATCATAAATTTATATTATTTCTTTGTAAAATAATATTAAATATACATTTTTTTCTATGATATGCCAAGTATGCACAATTAATTACTAACATATTTGACACATTTGTCAGATAGGAACATTAATTGCATATATGCGCAGAAAGCATTAGTAGGTGATAACCGTTCCTTATCTTGACATGCCAATAGAGGCATGGATAGACATGATCATCCATATATACAACCCCAATCAACCTACTTACAATCCAAACCACCAAAGCCAAAGAATCAACCGAAAACATGAGCAACTCTAAAACCCTCTTGTTGTTCATCATCTTCTGCATCTTCTCTTCTTGTTACATCCCCAATCCTGCCATAGCTTCTGATCATGATCCTTCCAAAGGTTTCATCCATTGTCTCACCAAGAAATCCATTCCTCCATGGCTCATACACACAAGGAGCTCCTCTTCCTACAAATCCATCCTCAAGTCCTCCATTAGAAACCCTAAATTCTTGAACACCACCGCGTTGACGACGCCTCTGTGCATCGTCATGGCGAAGAAAACCTCCCACATCCAGGCCGCCGTCGTCTGCGGCCGCCGGCATCGTGTCCGCGTCCGCGCGCGCAGCGGCGGGCACGACTACGAGGGGCTCTCGTACCGCGCCGAGGATCGCCGCGAGCTGTTCGCCGTCGTCGACCTGTCGGAGATGCGGTCCGTGCGCGTGGACGCGGCGCGCGGCACGGCGTGGGTGCAGTCCGGCGCGACGCTCGGCGAGCTCTACCACGCCATCTGGAGCAGCGCGCCGCGGCTCGGCTTCCCCGCGGGGGTCTGCCCGACGGTCGGCGTCGGCGGCCACTTCAGCGGCGGGGGGTTCGGCATGCTGCAGCGCAAGTACGGCCTCGCCGTCGACCACGTCGTGAACGCCACGTTGGTCGACGCGAGGGGCGACCTGCTCGACAGGGACGCCATGGGGGAGGACCTCTTCTGGGCCATCCGTGGCGGCGGCGGCGGGAGCTTCGGCATCGTGGTCTCCTGGCACATCAAACTCGTCCCCGTCCCGCCCACCGTCACGGTGTTCGACATCGTCAGGACGCCGGAGCACGGCGCCATCGACGTCCTCACGAAATGGCAGGAGATCGCTCCCCGAATGCCCGACGACATCATGGTCAGGGTCATCGTCGAACCACGCCGCGTCACCTTCGAAGCCATGTACCTCGGCACCTGTGACGAGCTCCTGCCATTGATGCACCACCGATTCCCCGACCTCGCCATGACCAGGGCGAACTGCAACGAGATGACGTGGATCGAGTCCATCCCCTACATCCACCTCGGCAGCAACGCGACGGTGGCCGACATCCTGAACCGGAGCTCGATCTCCTGGGTGAACACCAAGAACCGATCCGACTACATCAGGCACCCCATCCCAAAGTCCATATGGAAAAAGATCTTCGCCAAGTTACAACAGCTAACTAACTTCGGTGAGGTTCAGCTGTTCATAGACCCCTATGGTGCCAAGATCAGCGGCATCCACGAATCCGCGACGCCGTTCCCGCACCGGGAAGGCGTCCTGTACAACATCCAGTACATCACGTACTGGAATGGTGATGCAAATGGCACACTGGCTCTCAAGTGGAGCAGGGATTTGTACAAGTTCATGGAGCCCTACGTTAGCAAGAACCCCAGGGAGGCGTATGCCAACTACAGGGACCTTGATCTTGGGAGGAACAAGGTGGTGAACGGCATCAGCAGCTATCACCATGGCAAGGTTTGGGGGGAGAAGTATTTCAGCGGCAATTTTGAAAGGCTTGCTACAGTGAAGGCCAAGGTGGATCCTGATGATTACTTCAGGAATGAGCAGAGCATTCCTCCTTTGTTTGAGTGATGATCATGTGGCATTTCAGGCATATGTAAAAACAATAATTTCTTTCGGAAACCTACTGGCAATTCTTTTCTAGGGTGAGCCGTTTGTAGTGGAAATGTATGCAGATCAAATACCCATTTTTTTCTCAAAAAAATACTAATTTTTCAGTGATAAAAATATATTTATGTATGCAGCTGAATACCTATTTGTCATTTTTAGATAATGTATTTCAGTGCAACCTCTATATCCCTCTAGGATTTGGGGCGGACCAATTAGCCAAAAGCCCACGCTCGCCCATAATGATATAGGCCTTACGTATGAAGTACATGATGAAAAATTCCTCACCTTAATTAAAGGGCCTCCAATCCTAGGCCTTGGGCCATGGTTTGAGTGGCCCAATGCCTAAGTCCAACCAATTATATATATAGTGATAATATATTTATTTGTCATGTATCGGATACTTTTACTTAAGCTATATGAGTTAAACTAAAATGATATCAAGTAAAAAAAGAATATCATTTCAATCATTAGTCATTCATGAATAAGACATTAAAACCTGACAAGAAATAAAAACTGTGGTTTCCATATCTTCTTAAAAACATTTCCTCTCTACTACAATATAAATGAACCTGATGAATCTCTTAGGTCAAAACACTGCATTAGCTCTAGAGAGAAGGATGGATCAATACCTAGAAGTTGGTAGCTAACTTATATGGTTTGGAAAGCACTTTTGGTTCTGAACATACAGAGAAAAACGTGTGTTCGTAAGATTCAGCGTGAGCATAACAACATAAGTCATGAGCTTGCGAATGTGTCTAGTCAATCCCTAGCACAATTATTGTCGAGCTACGAGTGTAATGTGTTGTATTACAACTGTCATACGATACATTACGATATGCACGTACTGACTAATAAATCCTATTTCTCCATTAAAATCCAAAACCACCTCACAATTGGTCATTTTAGAATGAGCACATAAACTCAATTAGATGGAAATTGATTGTGGGTGTTGTAAATATTTGATGTCGAGATATGATTTGGTCAAACATGTGAAATTTTGACCTTTAGTTTTATATTAGTATAATTTTGGAAGATCTAGTAAGTTTATAATATTATGATAGATTCTAGACATAATATTTTTCAAGAGTAAGCATTCGAGATATTAGTGATGGTCATGGACTAAATCTATGGTAAACACTAATTATTTATGACTGAAGGGGAGGAAGAAGGGAGATCGAAATTGGTAGGGTGTTGTTGCATATTATTTGATGATTTTATTGTAACCATTTTTTTATTTGTCTTAATCATTGTATTACAATGGTTGCATTTGTTTCAATGTTGCGCCGATTCATTTTAGAAATATTGCATAGATTTTTGAATGTTGCATGACTTTTTCCAAAAGTTGTACATTGTTTCCAAGTGATTTAAACTTATGTTTAACATTTTATTTGTGAAATGTTGCAACAAATATGTAGTGAAACATACTTGTAATGTTTCATCAAGTCCCATGTATGAAACATTTGACCGGTTGAGGAAACACCGACTGAATTTCTCACTTTTTTTTGGTGTTTCACAAATATTTTTACTTGCTTGTTCATCTTTGATCATTGTCAATATCTTAAGTGTTTAAATTTTTTTTACGTATTTGCTAGATAATTGTCAATAGTTGTCTATTGATTTTTCAAGCCCATCGAGATATGTGCAACTAAGATAAACGTCAGATTCACATCAAGATCAAATGAAAAAAAAAGGGCAAAACCAAAGATCGATCCCGCAACATCATAGATGCAAGCGAGTGGACCTAGCCAACTACCAACTTTTTTTTTTGTCATCTTATACGTGAGTTACATATTAGTTACAGTGTAGTTACACCTCCATATAGTTTATGTAAAATATTTATATATATTTTTAATACTTATATAAAAATTATAATATAATAGTATAGTCATGATGCAATTATATTATTATAATAATATAGTTACATTTGAAAGTTTTGTACTCAAAATAATCGCGATTGTTTTTTAGATAGTCTTTTTTTTTATCAAAGTGATCGACCTCAAGTTTTATATCGAAAACAACATAGGGGCGGTCCGCTCGTTAAAGCAGTGCTTCTTACATTCCAAGCTTGAGATCAGTATATTACATCAGCGTGATGCACCTCGTTTACTTCCAAGTTCCAACCCATCGTTCCATCGGTTCCTCGTTTACTTCAACGCTGCATCGGCGACGTGGCTCCGCGTTGTTCACACGCTTCATTTCCCATAAAACTGACGCACCCTTCGCCGCGGGCCAAGCCCCGCAGCTTCCATGCACGCTGCCGAACCTGCAAACAGACTAATACAAGTATTTCTGCAACCGGCTGGTGCAGCGTTTGACCGCAACTTTTCCACCAAACCAGCACGGCAGCATGCTACCAGCACCAATAACTCTCCTACGCGCGTTTCCCCAACTCAGTTTCTGCAAGCCTACAATCCTTAAGTCGTACACGTTAACATCGGCTATATAAACAGCCGATGCAATCGTGTTCGTGTCATCACTGAACGTAGAGGGGACACAAAATCACAATGGCCGCCGCGTCGAGAAGTTTGGTGCTCGTGCTCGCCGTCTGCTCCTGCTACGCGGCGGCCGTCGCCCCGCTGTCCTCCGCTGACTCTTCCGGCGAATTCCTGCAGTGCCTTGCCGCGGGCGTGCCTAGCCAGCTCGTCGTCACGCAGGGCTCGTCGTCGTTCACGTCGGTGCTAGCGTCGTCCGTCAGGAACCCGAGGTTCCTGGCGCCCGGCACGGTGCGGCCGCTCTGCGTCGTGACGCCCACCAACGCCTCGCACGTCCAGGCCGCCGTGCTGTGCGGCCGCCGCCACGGGGTACGCCTCCGCGTGCGCAGCGGCGGGCACGACTACGAGGGCCTCTCGTACCGGTCCGTGCACCAGGAGGTGTTTGCCGTGGTCGACCTCGCCAGCCTCCGCGCGGTGAGCGTCAACCGGCGCGCGGCCACCGCGTGGGTGGACTCCGGCGCGACGGTCGGTGAGATGTACTACGCCGTCGCCAAGGCGGACGCCGGGCTCGCGTTCCCCGCCGGCCTGTGCCCGACTATCGGCGTGGGCGGGCACTTCAGCGGTGGAGGGATCGGCATGATGATGCGCAAGTACGGCCTGTCCGTGGACAACGTCCTCGACGCCATGGTCGTCGATGCCAACGGGAGGCTCCTGGATAAGAAGGCCATGGGAAGGGACTACTTCTGGGCCATCCGTGGCGGCGGCGGCGAGAGCTTCGGCATCGTGCTGTCATGGAAGGTGAGGCTCGTGGCTGTCCCACAGACGGTGACAGTGTTCAACATCCAGAAGACGCTGGCCCAGGGCGCCGTCGACGCCGTCACCAAATGGCAAACGCTCGCGCCGGCGCTCCCCGACGAGCTCACCATTCGGGTGGTCGTGCAGAACAAGCAAGCTCTGTTCCAGTCGCTGTACCTAGGCACGTGCGACCAGCTCCTGCCGGTGATGATCTCACGCTTCCCGGAGCTCGGCGTGACGCGCGCCGACTGCCGGGAGATGAGCTGGCTGCAGTCAACGGTGTACATCAACGGCGGCACCAGCAGCACGCCGGTGGAGGTGCTCCTGAACAGGACGACCAGCCTGAGCGTCTTCACCAAGAACAAGTCCGACTACGTGAAGCAGGCCATCTCGAAGGCCTCGTGGGAGAAGATCTTCCCGTGGTTCGACGGCGCCGGCGCGGGGATCATCATCCTGGAGCCCCACGGCGGGAGAGTCGGCAGCATCGGCGACGGCGACACGCCGTACACGCACCGGATCGGCGTCCTCTACAACATCCAGTACGTCGCGTTCTGGCCGACGACAGCGACGACCGCGGTGCCGGACTGGATCAAGAACGTGCACGCGTTCATGGAGCCGTTTGTCACCAGCAACCCGAGGGAGGCGTACGTGAACTACCGCGACCTGGACATCGGCGAGAACGCGGAGACCGCCGGCGGCGTGACGAGCTTCGAGAGCGGCAGGGTGTGGGGGGAGAAGTACTTCGGCGCGGCCAACTTCAGGAGGCTGGCGCTGACCAAGGGCAAGGTGGACGCCGGCGACTACTTCCGTAACGAGCAGAGCATCCCGCCGCTTGTCTCCACCAAGTAATGATCGAGTAGCTAGCAATGCAGCTGATGTTTCTTGTGATAGTTGGTGCATATGCGTGCGTGCGTGTCTTATATGTCTTGTCTGACAGATTGATAGCTACTGGTATACAGTATTTGTTCCGTGTTGGATCAAGATTGTGAACGATTGTGTAAATTTTAATAGTATAAGATTTGAATTGTAAGAATATTTTAGGTAGATTTTTCGCTTATCGTGTTATCGTTCCGGAGAAATGTGGTTTCGTCCGGTGTGTAGGAAAATGTATGGAACGTGACTGGTTTCTAGAACTGCTAGTTTTTCTGGTCTTGCGTCTGAGTGTCAGACTGGGTTTCAAGGCAAGCTAGGCTTCGGCTTCGGCGGTGATTTTTTTCCTAGTGGCCTGATATGATGCCTGCAGAAAAGAAATAAGTTCACCGTAGGTCCCTTGTGTTGACGTCTATTTTAAATTTTGTCCTGAACCATAATACTAAATACGTCCTGTAACTATCAAAATCGATGAATGAGAGATCTCACGGCAGCATAGCGACCGGTTTCGTCTGACGTGGCTGGTTGATCAGAGTCAACAACGCCGAGTCACCATGAGACCCACATAACAGGGCCCCTTATCTCTCTTCACCTATCTCTCTCTCCGCTCTATTCCCATCTCACCAGGGCGGCGGGTGGTGAGGAGAAGGCTAGCGGCGGGCGGTGAGAAGGACGGCGGCTAGCGGGAAGAAGCTAACTCGGCCATTCCGTCACCCAACCCATGCCGAGGCCAGCGCTGAGTCGCGAGAGGTCGACGAGGTGTCGGGGAAGGCCTCGGCCAGCGCCCCCAAGGACTCCACGTCGAGCTCTCTTTGGATGAGGCCTCATCGCCGGACAATGGTGACATGGAGGAAGACCTGACCGAGACGTCCGCCGAGGCCCCGATCGCGAAGGAAACATCCGACCCTGCGGCAAATAGCCTGCCGGAGCCGGAAGCAGACTCACCAGCAGCATCGCCTGGCCCTGGCGCAACCGACAAAGGCGGTAGCACGGGCATGAGCTCCGGCTTCGCCGCTGCCGCCACTGCGGTGCTCTCGTTTTAGATGGCGCTGGTGTTTTGATGGTATATATATATAGTAGGGAGGAGTTTGGTGGGAATTTGTACGCAGGGCCGGTGATTCTTGAGGAGCTAGTTCGACGATTAACTTGGCCGCCACTTAATTTCTCCTCAAACATGATGGCCATGGCGAGCGTCTTGATTGCGGTGAAGCACCGGCCGTCGTCCTCCTCTTCGGCTCTTCCCGCTTGTCACCACGCCACTAGCCTCCCCCTTGCACGAGAAGGTGTAGCTGTCGCCGAAGAAGCACTAAACCCACACCGACGTCACGAGCCCCAGCCACCTCCATCACCTCGTCCCCGCCATTGCGTCCAGCGCCGCCGCCGCTACGGACTTTAGGAGCATCGACAGTGAGCACGATGGACGCCACCAGGACGGTGCCGGACCCACTCCTTCGACGGCGTGCGGAGGTGGAAGAGGAGGCAGATGGCCCCGCCTATGGACTCCTCGAATAGTAAGCACGACAGCCCGCGTGTGCTCCTCTCGCCGCCTGACGGAGCGGAAGAAGGGCAAGCATGTGGCGGAGGCCGGGGACGAACATGTGGCGGAGGCCGGGGACGAACATGTGGCGGAGGCCGGGGACGAACGCGCGGAGGCCACTGACTCCTCTCTCGCCGAGCTCCGCCCTTCTTCCCGCCACTCGCTGCACGCCGCTCTTCTTCCCATGGGCCGTCGCCTTGGAGAAGACGTGGAATAAAGGGGACTTAGAGATGGAGAGAGGAGGAAGAAAGACCTAACGCAGACATGTGGGTCCACGCTGAGTCAGCTGGACTCGTCACGTTAGCTAAAATCAAGTATAATACTGTCCTGAAACCTCTGATAATCATTTTTTGTAAGTTGCGGGACAGATTATATCTGATATTGTAGTCAAAGGACAAAATTCGAACTCGACATCAAAATGAGATACCGAAAGTGAACTTATTTCCTGAAGAAAATGCCAGAAATTAAAGTAGGCAAAAGGTTAATTTGGGCTTCTTCAAATTACGGCCTACTTTGATTCACGTTCTTCGACCACAAAGTCGACTCATCACGGAGGACATAAAATGGACTTTTTCTTTAAAGTATCTTTGCTTGTGAAGCACCAGTCCTATCAGCCTACGCCCTTAAGACTGGGCTTTTTCTATCTCGGCCGAAAACTGGCCTACCAGGCATTTTTCTTGCAATTGTGTCATAGCCACTCGTTCAACAAATTTAATATCTTTTTTACAACTATCTATTACTAGTACAAACTTTAGCATGGCGAGTTGTTTGCCCATTATATATTTTCAGTTTTTATATTCCATTTGAAAAACCTGAACGATATTTTAGACTATACTTCAGTATGATTTCCTTTTATTATTTTTTAAACGGGTTACCTAGAGGTCATTTTTATGCTGGATTAGATCTTTCAATATAAAAAAATGGCATCACTGTGATATTTTATCTGACACTAGCTAGGGCCGGCAACAATATTGGTCAGTACCACTGCCGGTTTAAGCTATGAACAAGCAATTGTACCTAGAGCAACACTGACGATTTACCGCTCTAACCAACGGTATTACTCGCTTAGGGTGAAAAATTACACGGTCCGTGGACAACAAGATGGATAGTCTGTGCTGGTTGAACGGTCGGATTGTCTGGACAGTGCTCTAACCGTCCGAACCTTATAGCCTTTACAAGTGGTCATCTAAACCGTTCGACCTTTACAAGTGGTCGTGTTGTCTGGCCGGATATTTCGGGCCACCACAAGTCTGTGGGTCACCTGACCCCTTAGTTTTTTTTTATAAATGCCATTGTAAATCTTTATTTTTACATGTAAATCTAGTAAAATTTACAAAAATAACCCCTATTAAATAAATAGAAAGAAGTGGTATTTGATCCTACATGTTAAAATTTTTGGCTCCGCCACTAATGCCATAACGATATATAGGATAAAAACATATTTAAGTTACAGTTACAAGTATGTTGGCGGATACGGATCGATGACAGTATACCTAGCTCTTCAATACATGCATGTGAACTACATTATACACCCGGGGAGATGCCATGGATATATACCACGATACAAACAGCATGTTGAATCGCTTTCCCTAATTTATCGTCGTGTTGGAGCGCACATTGCCAGTTTGACTATGTGATTAATCGCTGTCTCCGATGGATTGTCACATCCTGATCTTGTGTTCTTTTCCTCTCGTTTTTGTTTGATTGTTTGGAACAAAATTATATTCGTAATGAAAAAAAAATGAAATTGAGAAAAGCCCCACATGTTACCGTAGCATGTCGATTGGAATTTTATGCCGGCACATATATGTTTCGTTTGGGTGTTTTTGGATGGATTAAACTGGCACGCAGGTGACTGCCATTATTCCTTATCTATCCAGCGATCATGCAGTCACAGTCTCATAGATTTCCTTGAGATACTCCTTAGATAAATAATACTGCCAGTCTAGAGCGATTGACACACTGTAGCAAGACGACATATATACACATCTGATTATACAGTCTCCTAGCTAGATTAACGATCTAAACCAGATCTCTAGATCAGACCTAACTCGTCAATTAGCACCAAGCTAACTTAAGTTTTTCAGACAGCGAAAAATGCCCCTGCCGGGCTTTTCGTTGTGAGATGCAACGTGTATGGAGGGAAAGCGGCAAACGTTCAATAGATTTTTGCAGCACAAATTAAGCTGAAAAAAATAACAAAAATATACCTGAAAGGGCATAATTTTCAGGCCACATGTAACTTATTGTTTAATCTTAACGTTATAAAATCGGCCCGAAATCACCATAGGAAACCAAACGCGAAAGAAACGTCATATATAGGAGATCCAAACACGATCGATGACAACACCGAGACACGATATTTGTTAACGAGGTTTAACCAAAACATCCCTAGAATAATGATTACGGGCGCTCCTCCTCAATCCAGCATATTACAGCGTATCAGAGTTACAACGATCCTCGGACGGACGATACCTGCAGCCGCTCCCTCTTGCCTATGCTAAGTTGTCATGTGGTTACGACAGGCCACTAGTACAGAACCTCTCATCTCTGACGGGCCCCCACATGACTGGATTATTGGACCGTCAGAACGAAGTCATCTCAATCGGGTCTAAATTTGCACCGTTGTAGATGTACTCGTGCAGTCATACTCTAGGCCCAAGTACATATAGCCCATCACCGATGACACTCATCCGTGATGGGCTATATGTTTAGGCCCGATTGAGATGACCTAGCATATCTCAATCGGGCCCGTGTATAGAGCTCGTCAGAGATAAGGGTCATCGGTGACATGCTTTGTATACTGGCCCGATTGAGATATGCTTTAAAGCCCGTCACCGATGACCCTTATCTCTAACGGGCTTTTATTTATGCCCGTTAGAGATAACTTTGCGCCCGTTAGAGATGTCGGTTCATTGGCCCAATTGAAATATATTTTGCACACTATAAATAGTACAATTTTAAGTCCTAAATTGTAACCGATTTCTCCAAGTCCTAAACTGTAACTGATTTTATACACATATTCGACAGAAACTCTAACAGACTTAATCTATGCATTTTTTTTAAAGAACTTCTCAACAAGTCTTTCCAGGGAATATAATGCCTAATTCGTGCCTTCTGTAGCAAGGATTATGAAGAACAATTCTACTTTTTCTTAAGAGGTATGGAAAGGTATCACACTTTTTAATGTAAAATTTTAGTTGCTCTATAGCTCTCCATGACTCAGAAATCAGGAGGTATCAAAATTTACGTATGTACCTTTTAGGGACAATAAAATTTTTCTATTTGTGAACATAAAACTCTACTATGGGCTCCGAATCTTCTAAAGTAATGAAAGACGTGATCTTTCCATGTTACAAAAAAAGGACCGCCCGGTAATATCATTAGCCAATACGATCTGTCAGATACCTCAAATAGCGAAAGATCACGAAGGTCTTTGAACCTTCGAAACAATTCTATAGGAATCACGCCTCTTGGAATTGGAGGGTTGACATAAGAAATTTGAAGGATTCTAATCCTATAAGAAAAATTCCTTTGAAAGCTTTTAAAACAAAAGATTGAATCCTATCATTTTCTTTGAAATTCTTATGGAATAGACAATCCTATGGTGATTTTGGAGAAAAACAGCGAGGTCATAGCTCATGTTTTTAATCATTTGTCTCTTGCAATCCTATGTTTGTTCTACGTTGCAATCAAAAATATCTTTTGAAGTTTCCATGTGGTTTATCTTCCTGTAGGAATTGAGATTCCATGTTGATTGATTCATGTGTTTTTCCTATTTATGTTGTTTGAGTTCCCTACATTTCAAAGGGGGCCTAAAATCCTTGGAAAATTTCCTATGATGTCCTCTAGATCAAAGGAATTGGATGTCTGGATCCCTATTGGTTAGTTTCCTACATCCCCCATTTTGTAGGAAAATAAGCATTAGCTCATACCACATGTTTTATTTTCCATTAGTATGTCCAATGCACTCTCTTTGATCATCTGTCTTTCTATTTCCTCCCCAACAGAAACAACTTCCTCCAAAATTCTTGTGCTTATTTTCTACCAATCATCCAAAGTCATCAACTCCAGTATTCCTTTTGAAACACTAGAGGATTCTACATGACATTCTATATTATTGTGTTTTTTCTGTTCCTATGGTTTTAGAATCCCATGTTCCAAAGGAGCCCTAAACCAGTACTAATTTTTCTGTTGTAAAAAATGCCATCTTGTACATAGCCAAATATATTGATCAATAAAGTTTATCAACCCAACGTTTTATGATTTTAACATTTTAGTTTTACTCTTCAAACATATTAGATATGCATCCTACTAGGCGTTGTCACATAATAGATGTTGGATGATTCTACCATGGTTAGAAAACAACAATTCTTGATTTATTGTCATTTTTATGATTCTATTGGAAAGACTATTAGTACCATTGGTCAAAAACTTAAAATTCACTCCTTTACGTTTTTTGAATTAGTGATATGTGATCTTGACTTTCGTAAAGACTGATAAAAAGAAACTTGGAGATTTTTCGGTGCAATTTTGCACAGGCTAGTTGTCACACCCAGAAATTTAGCCAAATTTTAAAACTATTTTGTGTATGAATCTTTGTCCAGGAATCAAGTCAGGGTACACAAAATGACAAATTAATATACAGATCCAAATGTAACTAAAGCGTAAATACTTACAAAAGAGGCACTTAGTCTTCACACTGAAAAGAAAGCAACAACAGAAAAAGGCGTTCCTAGTGGGACTTCAGCTTCACTCCATAGACAAAAACTCAACTGTGTTGGCGTAGAATTTTGACCCGCCTCGCAACAAAACGGGTTCCACGTTTTCACGGCGGCCTGGGAGGTCTGCTTAGCTCCAGTGCAGGTCCAATGGCTTGCTTGGGTGCGTGCAGGGCGTGCCAGTTGATTTGATTTGCAATCAACAAGAATAAACAAGTAAACCATGTGAGAAACGATGGCCGATCGGCCGATAGGCCGATGCTGCATCATGGAGGCCTGGCCGATAGGGCAAAGCTATATCGGCTTACTTGAAGTAATAATATGATGTAACTGATAAAACGGATCTAATCCCATCGGCCCATGTTAATATGTTTATAGTAAATTACTGGAATCGGCCGATGAGGGTTGCATAAAGATAAATACACTAGCTAATACTCTAGTGCGAACTTATACAAGTCAATCGGCCAATATAAATATACCAATCACAGAGAGAGATCCTAAGATACCCTGTAACCGATATGCTTATATTCACCAATCTGCCTGTATAGGTGGCAAACACATGCAAGAACATAGCGGATCACATGCATTAGGTAAGACCGGCTGAAACCCCGGTGCTATCCTTAATTACGATCGAAAAACAGGCTTTGGGTTAAACCTCGAAACACGACTAAGGTCGATAGCAACTCAGAGTGTAGGTCGAGAGTTAACACAAAGAAAATCAAGTCGTCGATCGCTTTTGGGGATGGTAGATGCCTTAGATAATCTAGACGAGCAAGCTAATTCGATCATCGTCGGCAATAAACCCTGAAACGAATTAGCCGCTGGCGAGATAGAATTAGAAAACCGCATCAAGATTAGCTAACACACGATAAACGACGATCACATCGCCAGGGCTTAATGTGCCTAAAGCGACACGCTAGCCCCGACGATGTAAATCGTCGGGTACGAGTTCTTACCTCTGCTCTGGGGAAGCAAGAACTCATCGGGAGTTAACCTCTTGCGAGGGTTGGCGATGCGCCGAAGGTAGATTAAACTTGGTTGATTGTGTGATTGATTGAGAGAGTTTCTATGTACAAACTACCGGGATATTTATACCCGAGATTACAACACGGTCCGTGTAGGACACGATCTTATCTTTAATTAACAAACATGTCTTTGCGGCAGACTCTTGCCAAAAATTAGATCTAAACCTACTTGATTTACAAGATACAATTGCCTAAAACCGAGCCTTATCTCTATTTGGCAACCACCTTGAAGTTTATCTCGAGCCCAGACCAAGCCCACGCTGACTCTGTCAATTTCCAGCCTCTATCGGCCGATGACCATATTGAATCCGTATCGGCCGATACGCTCTTCCTGGTAACGCCTATCCCAGTCCGATATTGTTGGCGTAGAATTTAGACCCGCCTCGCAACAAAACGGGTTCCACATTTCCACGGCGGCCTGGGAGGTCTGCTTAGCTCCAGTGCAGGTCCAATGGCTTGCCTAGGTGCGTGCAGGGCGTGCTAGTTGATTTGATCTGCAATCAACAAGAATAAACAAGTAAACCATGTGAGAAACGATGGCCGATCGGCCGATGCTACATGATGGAGGCCTGGCCGATAGGGCAAAGCTATATCGGCTTACTTGAAGTAATAATATGATGTAACTGATAAAACAGATCTAATCCCATCGGCCCATGTTAATATGTTTATAGCGAATCACTGGAATCGGCCGATGAGGGTTGCATAAAGATAAATACACTAGCTAGTACTCTAGTGCGAACTTATACAAGTCAATCGGCCAATATAAATATACCAATCACAGAGAGAGATCCTGAGAATACCCTGTAACCGATATGCTTATATTCACCAATCCACCTGTATAGGTGGCAAACACATGCAAGAACATAGCGGATCGCATGCATTAGGTAAGACCGGGTGAAACCCCGATGCTATCCTTAATTACGATCGAAAAACAGGCTTTGGGTTAAACCTCGAAACACGACTAAGGTCGATAGCAACTCAGAGTGTAGATCGAGAGTTAACACAAAGAAAATCAAGTCGTCAATCGCTTTTGGGGATGGTAGATGCCTTAGATAATCTAGACGAGCAAAGTAATTCGATCACCGTCGGCAATAAACCCTAAAACGAGTTAGCCGCTGGCGAGATAGAATTAGAAAACCGCATCAAGATTAGCTAACACACGATAAATGACGATCACATCGCCAGGGCTTAACGTGCCTAAAGCGACACGCTAGCCCCGACGATGTAGATCGTCGGGTACGAGTTCTTACCTCTGCTCTGGGGAAGCAAGAACTCGTCGGGAGTTAACCTCTTGCGAGGGTTGGCGATGCGCCGAAGGTAGATTATACTTGGTTGATTGTGTGATTGATTGAGAGAGTTTCTATGTACAAACTACCGGGATATTTATACCCGAGATTACAACACGGTCCGTGTAGGACACGATCTTATCTTTAATTAACAAACAAGTCTTTGCGGCAGACTCTTGCCGAAAATTAGATCTAAACCTACTTGATTTACAAGATACAATTGCCTAAAACCGAGCCTTATCTCTATTTGGCAACCACCTTGAAGTTTATCTCGAGCCCAGACCAAGCCCACGCTGACTCTGTCAATTTCCAGCCTCTATCGGCCGATGACCATATTGAATCCGTATCGACCAATACGCTCTTCCTGGTAACGCCTCTCCCAGTCCGATACGCCTACCGAGTCCGATATGAAACCTGGTCTGACTCCAATCCAGCCCTCTCTCTGCGTCGGTTTCTTCTCCCTTCTCCGGGCCGATTACGAAAATCTGCTGTCAACACATGCCCCCTAATTCCGCTTCATTATATAATGTGGCGGAATTAGCTCCGAAGAACCCATCGACTTCTTTGCTAGGGTTCGTCTGAAAACCGCGCAGATCCAGGCTCATAACTTCTCGCCGCCGATTTTCTTGCGCAATTCCTCGTCCATCCCTTTGCACCTCGCAATTCCGGCGACTCCTCGGCGTCTCCCTGGTACCGACCCCTTCAACAGCGACCTCCTCGACAGCAACAATGGCTTCCGCACCATTCTACGCTTCCGAAATCCCCGTGGTGAGTCAATCCTTTTTGAATCCACATTTTCACTTTCTCGCCGATTTCTTCAAACTAGGGTTTCTACTCTTTGCCCCCCGGGTCAATACCTTATATCACCACTCATATGCTGTAGGTCTTCAAAGATCAAATCTTAATCCCCACCAACGACAAATCCCACCAGTTCCTTCTAGGCCCCATGGGCAACTGCGACCCGACCTGGCTGATAAACGCAGAGATCAACAGAATTCCTTTCAAACAAGCCAAACCTAATGTTTCTTCTTGGAAACACACCTTCAGATCCTGGCTGTCAAAGCTCAATGGCTACAGAACCTGACACAAGAGGATTGCTGCGACCAAGCAAGTTCACTGGGACGAAATAGGAATCGGCCAATGCATCACTCTATCCCTGGCCGATACCAAGAAAAATGAACCACTTATGTCAGCGGCCACCTATTTCTGGTCTAGCACCTTGAACACTTTCCTGTTCCGGCAAGGTCCGATGACCCCAACGCTGATTGACGTCAAGCTGCTGACAGGATTAGACATCCAATCTGAGATCAACCCCTTCAGTCTCCTGACAAACAGCAACCATAAGTTGAAAACCAAGAAGATCGGAGGCTGGTCTGGGTATATTTCTGAGCACATGGAACAAGGATCAGTCTTAGAGAGGGAACACGTGGCCTTCCTGACACTATGGTTGGAAAGATTTGTTTTCTGTGGATCAACCTGCGGCCCCACTACAAATTGTCAACATTTGGCTCAAGCTCTGGTTGATAAGAAACAAATCCCCCTTGGCCGATATCTCCTGGGAGCTGTCTATCGGCTACTTCATATTGCCACTCAAGATCTGATGCTGAAGCAAACTGTGGCGCATGGAGGACCATGGTGGTTTATCCAACTTTGGTTAACTATCCATACCAACACCATAGTCGATCGGCCTCCACTATCGGACTCTTGCTTCCCCTCAAAGTACGCCGATCACGAAGATCCCAGAACCAGAAGATGCATGTCTTTTGGAGAAGCGGCCTCTATCTATCCTGGAGCAGATCAATCGGCCGAAGACATGTCCACATGGTTCATCCGATTCTACACCGGCCCCCCATCAATTAAGATGGACATGTTCATCTACACCTCAGACCAGGGTTTTGAACTCCCTGACGATCTCCACTTGGACCTGGTGAATGATGATATGGAGTCACGGGAATCATTTATGATCGGCATCACCCCATGCCT
Source organism: Oryza officinalis (assembly GCA_008326285.1). Lineage (NCBI taxonomy): Eukaryota > Viridiplantae > Streptophyta > Magnoliopsida > Poales > Poaceae > Oryza > Oryza officinalis. Next base: position 34,390,895 of record BDMV01000006.1, on the reverse strand, counting down.
GCTCCCAGTAGGCATATTTCAAGGAAGAAGCACCAGCCTGTCCTATGAATTCTACAATCCCATGGTGGCTGCTAGACAGTGCGGGCTTGGACAACTTCCCATCAATTTATATTTCCATAAACTCCTAGAGAGCAGAGGCACGGTTTCATCAGCGCTGGTCAAGAGCAAAGCACTAGAGATTGAAGTCCCAAATCTGGGTGACTATGACCGATTGCATTTGAGCGCCTTCATCCATATCAGCTTTCAGGCATGGTGGCAAGAATGGGCTGCTCATATCTTCTATCAATCGGCCAGATTTCACTTAACAGAGCTCATCCAAGATATCAGCCCTCAAGTCCTCGATGGTCCGATTCCATCTGTAAGCAACAGTGGACAAAAGATATCATACGCAATGGTCTTGGCTCCATCGGGTAACTCTGTCATGGAATCGACTATCGGCCTTACTGCCCCAAAGGTCTCATCACTGCTCCAGGGGCCGATAGCCAAAGAAGCCACCAAAAGGAAGGCGCTAGCAAGGGACAAGCCCCACAAACCTGTGAAAAAATCCAAGGCTGCCGACCAGGCCGATCCTGTAGAACTGGACTCCTCCGTAGAAGAATTCCTCGATGAACAAGTAATGGAGGAGGAGGTCGATGCAGCTGCTGCCGATCTAGCTGAAGAAGAAAATTCATCAGCTAAAACCGCTAAAGAACCATCGGCCAAGTCCACTACAATCCCATCGGCCGATGACCAAGTTGTTGCCGCCCAACCAAAGAAAACCAGACATGCAGTCCGCAAGGTTAGCTTATTTCCTTTACTGAATCTACGCAATCCCCTTCTGTTGGTATGCTATAATTTGATATCCTTTTCAGGCTGCCGCGTCATCTGTGCTCAAGGAGAGAACTCAATCGGCCCCTTTAAGAACTAAGAAAACAACCTTTCAAAGGCGTGAACAAACCAAGGCCCGATTAAGAACTCCTTCTCCTCCTCCACCACCCTCTCCGATTGCTTCAGTAAGAGTTGATCTTTTTTGTTTTATTCTTTTAATGATAGAGATCTGATTGTCCTTGCTCATCCCTCTTCAGCCGCATGCTCCATCGCCCGCACCACATCGGCCCACGCCTTCACCCACCGTTTCAAGACAGCAAAAGGGGCCGATGCAAGCACAGCCGATGCTCCAACACAGGTAAACCAGATCACTTCAAATCCCTTGCCGATTTTTATTTGACTGAGCTAACCCTGCCCCATCTTGTTGTTCGCAGAACTTAGCCGATATGTTCTCTTTTGACATCGGCCAATTTCTTGATGACGAGGACCAGGAGCCACCTGTCACGGCCAAGGCGTCAATCTCTGACGATCTGAAGAACCGGCTGTCCGATATCGTCAAGCGGCTGGAGTCGTCATTGGAGTACTTGGTGGAGGACTGCAATCCCATCAGGAGCAGAGTACAAGAAATTGAAGATCAATTGCCTGAAAACCTGATGGAAATCCTAACACCGGCCATCTTCTTGGAACAATATCGCTTCAAGCTTCAGAAGGCTAAAGAATGAATCGCGGAGAGGCGGGAATGTGAGAGCTTGGAATCGGCCTTAACCGCCAGCAAAGCTCAAGTCAATTCTGATAAGACCAAGCTAGACGAGTTGGCCGTTGAGCCTATTGTCTTGAACAACAGACTCGAAGAACTTCACCGCCTCGAAGCAGATCTCGTGTCCAAACTGGAAGCAACTCGCAAAGAAATCCAAGAAGTCAAGGCTGGGATAGCTGTTTCGCCAAAGGCCATAGAGGACCAGATGGCGAAACTGAAGGCATCGGCCAAGTACTTGGCAACCCTGAGCAAATCCTTAAAACCGATTCCAGGGTCGATGGCCGATGACGCCCAAGCCATAGAAGACATTGATCAAATCCGTCGTAGGGCCATTGCAGCTATTGAAAACTTCATAGGGTGATGTAATATATTTTGCGTCCTTCTTGTAAACTGACAACCTTTTGCTTTGACTAACATAAATCTCATCGGCGAATCAGCCGAATCTGATCTGAACAAATCTGAAATAGCCCAAGCTTGAAAAAGTTTTTTAAAGTCCATAAACTTGAACCAATCTTGATAAACTTGAAGAATTTTGCGATTTTGTGCCTGTATATATAGATGCCCCCCAAATTTTGGAAGATGAGGACTCATGTTGTAAAATTTGAACTATGGGCGATAATGCATATCGGCCATCTAAAGACGATGTATACCACATCGGCTATTATCATAAATCGGCTGGAAGGCCGATCATGAGTCGATCCATACGCTTGGATAATATTTCTTTAAGTATTTGTCGTTAAGAGCTCTGCCATAAACTTCTCCATCTAATCCTCTGAGCAGATAAGCATTACGGGGAACACATCGATGAATCTGAAAAGGACCTTCCCAATTAGGTGACCACTTGCCGAATTTATTATCTCTAGAACCAATCAGCATTATTAATTTCCAAACAAGATCCCCTTCTTCAAACGACTTGGCAACAACTTTTTTATTATAATGACGAGCAACTCGATCTTTATCGCGCTTTATTTTCTCGAATGCCCTCAATCGGGCATGTGCCAAGTCATCCAGCTCATCGACCATAAGATTATGGTACTCATCGGCTGTCAAGTCGTCTTGCAAGGCAATCCTCCTTGAGCCGATGTTGGTCTCCCATGGCAGCACAACTTTATGCCCATAAACCAGCTGATAAGGTGGCACTTGAGTTGCACCATGACAAGCCATCCGATACGCCCAAAGGGAATCGGCCAGCGTGGTATACCACCGTCTCGACTGTTCATCAATTTTTCTCTTGATTAACTTGATTAAAGTCTTGTTGGAAGCTTCTGCCTGCCCATTAGCTTGCGCATAATATGAAGAAGAATTCAATAGCTTAATGCCCCTACTATCGGCAAATTCAACAAACTCATCGGACACGAAGATTGATCCTTGATCTGTAGTCAATGTCTGTGGTAGTCCAAACCGATATATTATATGCTCTTTGACAAATTGAATTGCATCCTTGAAATCAACCTTTTTAAGGGGAATGGCCTCAACCCAATTTGTGAAGTAATCTGTAGCCACTAGTATATATTTGTGTCCCTTGCTTGACGGCGGGTTTATCTGGCCGATCATATCTATTCCCCATCCACGAAACGGCCACGGCTTTATAATTGGATGCATAGCCGATACCGGTGCTCTCTGAATTGCTCCAAATTTCTGACAATCTTGACATCCTTTATAATACCTGAAACAATCCTCTAGCATTGTCGGCCAAAAATATCCAACGCGCTTTAAAAGCCATTTCATTTTATGGGCCGATTGATGTGTCCCACAAATCCCTTCATGGACCTCGCTCATAACAACTTTAGCTTCTTCGAGACTCAAACATTTGAGCAAGACACCATCAATCGTCCGATAATATAGATCATCGTCCAATAAGACATAATGTAAAACTTTATACTTCATTCTTCGTGACGCCGATTGAGAAGGGTTTCTCAAATACTCGATGATATCAAACCTCCAGTCATCGGCATCCACGGTAGCAATTTGAATCTGAACATCTTTAGCCATCAGCTTGTATCCTGTTGCTCCCTGAGCTAAGTCATTGGCCTCGAAGTTCTGCTTCCTGGGTATATGCCTCATCGTCACAACCTTGAAAGCTTGTAACAACTCCTTACACTCCTCATTGTAAACCCTGAGAATATTATTCTTGCATTCATACTCCCCAAAAAGTTGATTAATGACCAACTGTGAATCACCAATGATCTCTACAGAATCGGCCTCAACCTCTTGTAATAACTGCAAACCTTTGAGAACAACCTTATACTCTGCTTGATTATTGGTATAATAAGGCTTGATAGTAAAGGCAAACTCGAAGCTTGCCCCCCGAGGGGATATGATGACTAGGCCGATACCGCATCCATGTCTGCAAACAGACCCATCAAAATACAATGTCCATGGCACAATATCTGAATATGCAATTGAATCGTCTCTATGCTGAACAATAAAATTGGCCAGGGCTTGTCCCTTGATCGCTTTGGCCGATTCATACTGTAAGTCGAACTCTGTTAAGGCAAAAATCCACTTCCCAATTCTTCCTTTCAACACAGGGGCCGATAACATGTATTTCATCACATCAGCCTTACTTACCACAATGCACTCATTGGAAAGTAAATAATGCCTCAATTTAGTACATGAAAAATATAAGCACAAACATAGTTTCTCCATTGGCGTGTACCTTGTTTCGGCATCCAGCAACCTCCTGCTGAGATAGAAAATAACCCGCTCTTTGCCATCAATATCCTGAACCAAAACTGAGCGATAGACTTCTCATCGGCCGATAGGTACAGCCTGACTGGAACTCCCTTCTGTGGAGGAATTAGAACTGGTGGGGAGCTCAAATATTCTTTGATGTCGTCTAGCGCCTTTTGCTGCTTGTCACCCCATGTAAACTCTTGATCGTCTTTTATCTTTAATAACGGAGTGAACGACTCTATTCTTCCTGACAGGTTCGATATAAAGCACCGGACAAAATTGATCTTGCCGAGTAGAGATTGTAACTTGGTCTTGTTCGTCGGAGACTTGATCTTCTTTATAGCGTTGATATTCTTCTGCGTAATCTCGATTCCTCTTTCGTGGACCAAAAAACCCAAAAACTGACCGGCCGATACGCCAAAGGCACACTTGTTAGGGTTCATTTTGAGACCATACTTCCTTGCTCTTTCAAGTACCTTGCGTAAATCGGCCAAGTGCATATCATACTCTCTTGACTTTACAACGACATCATCGATGTACACTTCAATCAAAGAGTCAATAAGATCATGAAAAATATAATTCATGGCCCTCTGATAAGTAGCCCCAGCGTTTTTCAAGCCGAAGGTCATAACAACCCACTCGTACAGGCCGGTTGTCCCCGGACACCGGAAGGCTGTCTTGTGGATATCTTCTCGGCCATGAAAATCTGGTTGTAGCCTACGTTCCCATCTATGAAGCTGATAACCTTGTGTCCAGACGCAGCATCAACCAGCAAATCGGCCAACGGCATAGGGTACTCGTCCTTTGGTGTTGCTTTGTTTAGATCTCTGAAATCGATACACACCCTGAGCTTGCCGTTTTTCTTCATTACTGGAACTATGTTGGAGACCCACTCCGCGTATCGGCAGGGTCTGATAAAGTTGGCATCGTAAAGTCTTGTGATTTCTGCCTTAATAGCTTTGTGTATATCGGCCTTAAATCTCCTAGGAGCTTGTTTAAATGGCCGACAGCCTGGTTTGATAGGCAACCGATGTTCTACGATCGATCGGCTTAATCCTGGCATCTCATGGTATTCCCATGCAAAACAATCCATGAATTCTTTCAAAAGATTTATCAAATTATTCTTATATTCCCTTGGCAGATTAGCACTTACGTACGTCGGCCTAGGCCTATCACCTATTCCTATGTCAACCTCTTCAAGTTCATCGGCCGATGTAAAGCCTTGTCCCAACTTCCCGTCTAGCTCATCCACCGTGTCGTCTGTGTAGGGACTAGCTTGCTCATCTTGAACAGTGGATGGCGCATCTTTGTTAAAGCAACTGCTTGTCTTGATCTTCAATCGTCTCGATATCACAATCAGTTACTTTGAGGAAATCGGCATCCCAAACTCGCCCAGACAAGCAGTTGATTCCGTCCATCTCCCAAACTGCGAGATCGGCATTGGCCACGTGTACTGACCGATCGGCCTGCACGATCTCGACCTGGTCCCCTTGCCATTGTATAAGGCATTGGTACATTGTTGAAGGGACGCAACAGTTTGCGTGGATCCAATCCCGTCCCAACAACAAGCTGTAGGAACCCTTTCCATCGAAGACAAAGAAGGTGGTGGGTATCGTCTTGTTGCCCACGGTGAGTTCCACGTTTAGTACCCCCTTCGCCTCAGACGCGTTGCCACCAAAGTCTTTCAGCACCATGTTGGTCTTGATGAGGTCTTCAGGTACTTTTCCAAGCTTCCTGAAGGTTGTGTACGGCATTAAGTTTACCGCCGCGCCGCCATCGACTAGCATCTTCGTCATCGGCCGCCCATTAACGAACCCTTTGATGTACAACGGCCGGAGGTGCCTGTAGCTGGCATCGACTGGCTTGTCGAACACGGCTTGATCAGGTGACAACTGTAGTTTAACCGAGGACTGCTCGTCGTCGGCTACCGCTTTATCGGCCGTCTGCACGCTGTACTCCGCTGGCAATATGAAAACCATATTAACAGAGGCCGATGCTACGGCTTTACTTTTTGTGGACGCAGGAGCTTGAGCTGATTTGGAGGTGCCCTCGTCGGCCTTGGCCACCGCTGATTTTATTCTCCACTCCTTCTTGGTCTTGGCCGGCCGATGGGCTATTTTCGCCTGTTGCTCTTGGATCTGCTCCTTCCTCCTTAGCCTCTGAACCCGCCATTTTTGTGTCTTGCTAAACACGTCACTTGGGCACCACTGGGGGTTCTGGACTTGCTCCTCGTCCTCGGTCTGATGATCATGGTGCATCGGCCCTAGCCTCTCGTGTACAGACTTTCTCTGCTTGCTTGGCCGATGCACTCGCTTGCTCGAGCTGCCCTGATAAGAGTCTTCTACATCATTACATGCAGGGCACTCTTGGATGGATGGCAACCTCATTCCTTCATTCCAGCAAAAACGAAAAAATTCGCACTCCCAATGAGGGTCATAGGAGTTGTCTTGATTGGCGTAATCCTGTGCTTGTTCCTCCTGCCTTCGCTGATATTTTCTAATCAGGCCCTCGGAGGTCTGATGAGGTCGCTTGTCGGTCCGATGGCCATCGCCGTCGGCCCGGTCTGCCCGCACCATGTTGACTGGGAATGGGTGTCCTTCTATCTTCATCGGCCGCTTGGCTTCATCGATCTTAATCCTACCTTGCTCGATGGCCGATTGTATCTGTTGTCGAAAGATTTTGCATTCGTTGGTATGATGGTAATATGTGCTGTGCCATTTGCAATACCTTCTCTTCTTGATTTCTTCGACCGATGGCAGTACATGACCCACTGGCAGCTGGATCTGCTTCTCTTGCAAGAGTAGGTCAAATATTTTGTCGGCCTTGTTGATGTCGAAGTCATATTTATCCTCTTTGTCGCCCTTCTTGGCCCACTGACATGCTGTCGGCTTCTTCATCCGGGCCCACTCGGCCAGGTCGACATCGGCGTCTTCTTCATCATCTTCGTCGGAGGTGTACTGATAGACTGTATTGGTTTTCTTTGCGAACTTCTTTGCCTTCTGGAATCGTTGCTCGTGGGCCGATACTCATTGGGCTAGCTGTGCTAGGCTGTCGAATTCCTGAGAGGAGAACCTCGCTCGTATCAGCCCCAGTAATCCTTGAAACGCCAAGTCGGCAAGCTGTGAATCGGTCAAACTGAGGCTGTAACACCTATTCCTTATGTCCCTAAATCTTTAAATGTACTCTGGGACCGATTCATCAACCCGTTGCCTGATGGCAGTAAGATCAGACAGTTTCATCTCTTGCACGCCGTTATAAAAGTATCTGTGAAACTGCTTTTCTAGATCTATCCATCCTCTGATGGAATTGCAGGGTAAAGATGAAAACCATGTAAATGCTGACCCTGACAAAGACAGAGGGAAAAACCTCACCCTCAACGCCTCTATGGCCGATGCCTCCCCACACTGTGCTAGGAATCGGCTCACGTGCTCGTATGTAGAGACGTTGTCTTGCCCTGAAAACTTGGAGAAGTCCGGAATTTTGTATCGGCCTGGCAATGGCACTCTGTCGAACTACTCGGGGTACGGGTGCCGATACACCGTAGAACTCTTCTTGGGCTTCAAACCGAACTGATCTCGCATCACCTCGGCTATCATGTCGGCCCAGTATCCTGCGGGCCGATGCGGGAGGTCTTGCTGGTAAGATTGCTGCAGGCCCTCTGCTTGATATTGCTTGGGGGAGTACGGTTGGTAGTGGTGATTCAGGTTCTGTGCGTCGTACTGCCCTGCGGTGTACTGCTGGTAGCCTTGCGGCGCGTTGTACGCAGCTGGTTGCGGAGGGTTGCCAGACATGGGGATCTGAGGTTGTCCGGCCGATGATGGGTTAAGTGGAACTTGCTGCATCGGCTCGATCACTGGTTGTTTCCCCTTCGTCCATTGTGCATACTGTTCCTCCGTCATGTGCTGAGGGCTTCCTCCCATTTGCCTGGTGAGGACCAGCGGCAAGGTTGATGTCGGTTGCGCCGATGGAGGTGGCATTGGCGCCGTCGGCTGTGGAGCCGTGCTCAGGTCGTTCCTCAAGGTCCGATAAGTAGGGAACTTATTTTCTGGCAAGAAAATCGGCCCTTGAGGCTTGTACTGGTGAATTGAACCATCTAGGATCAACTTGACCGTATTGGTCAATGTATTCACCAGGATCCCCGACTGGTTGACTAGCGCAGAATGAACTGCGGAGTCGATTCTGTCTTGCAACGTCGGCGCAGCGTTTTCTTCGGTCTTGACGGCGTGGTCGTGTGCCGCCGCCGACGTGCTGGCTCCATCTCCAGGGCTCGGCATTACCACCTTAGATTTTTGGATAAGGGTGCCTTGCCGAGTCCTAGAGTATGTCTGCAGGTACATGTTTTGGAACTGCTCGACCAGCTTTTCCATCTCGGCTTTCTGCTCTTCATTGAGCTGGTCGACGGTCACAGAGATGACGTTCTCCTCGGAGATCTCAGCCTGCTTTGACATCATGCAGTGGTCTTCTTGTTATTGCGAAGCTTGCGTTCTTCTGGTCCCACCGGGCGTGCCAAAAGTGTGTTGGCGTAGAATTTAGACCCGCCTCGCAACAAAACGGGTTCCACATTTCCACAGCGGCCTGGGAGGTCTACTTAGCTCCAGTGCAAGTCCAATGGCTTGCCTGGGTGCGTGCAGGGCGTGCCAGTTGATTTGATCTGCAATCAACAAGAATAAACAACTAAACCATGTGAGAAACGATGGCCGATCGGCCGATAGGCCGATGCTGCATCATGGAGGCCTGGCCGATAGGGCAAAGCTATATCGGCTTACTTGAAATAATAATATGATGTAACTGATAAAACAGATCTAATCCCATCGGCCCATGTTAATATGTTTATAGTAGATTACTGGAATCGGCCGATGAGGGTTGCATAAAGATAAATACACTAGCTAATACTCTGGTGCGAACTTATACAAGTCAATCGGCCAATATAAATATACCAATCACAGAGAGAGATCCTAAGAATACCCTGTAACCGATATGCTTATATTCACCAATTCGCCTGTATAGGTGACAAACACATGCAAGAACATAGCGGATCACATGCATTAGGTAAGACCGGCTGAAACCCCGGTGCTATCCTTAATTACATTCGAAAAACAAGCTTTGGGTTAAACCTCGAAACACGACTAAGGTTGATAGCAACTCAGAGTGCAGATTGAGAGTTAACACAAAGAAAATCAAGTCGTCGATCGCTTTTGGGGATGGTAGATGCCTTAGATAATCTAGACGAGCAAGCTAATTCGATCATTGTCGGCAATAAACCCTGAAACGAATTAGCCGCTGACGAGATAGAATTAGAAAACCGCATCAAGATTAGCTAACACACGATAAACGACGATCACATCGCCAGGGCTTAACGTGCCTAAAGCGACATGCTAGCCCCGACGATGTATATCGTCGGGTACGAGTCCTTACCTCTGCTCTGGGGAAGCAAGAACTCGTCGGGAGTTAACCTCTTGCGAGGGTTGGCGATGCACCGAAGGTAGATTAAACTTGGTTGATTGTGTGATTGATTGAGAGAGTTTCTATGTACAAACTACCGGGATATTTATACCCGAGATTACAACACGGTCCGTGTAGGACACGATCTTATCTCTAATTAACAAACAAGTCTTTGCGGCAGACTCTTGCCAAAAATTAGATCTAAATCTACTTGATTTACAAGATACAATTGCCTAAAACCGAGCCTTATCTCTATTTGGCAACCACCTTGAAGTTTATCTCGAGCCCAGACCAAGCCCACGCTGACTCTGTCAATTTCCAGCCTCTATCGGCCGATGACCATATTGAATCCGTATCAGCTGATACGCTCTTCCTGGTAACGCCTCTCCCAGTCCGATACGCCTACCGAGTCCGATATGAAACCTGGTCTGACTCCAATTCAGCCCTTCTCTTCGCGTCGGTTTCTTCTCCCTTCTCCGGGCCGATTACGAAAATCTGCTATCAACAACTGGGGTATAAGCATTGGTCCTCTAACTTTGTCTTCAACTTAGAAGCACTACACTTTTGAAAAGAGGAAATATAGCAAGGCTGAGTACAACCACCGTACTCAGTAAGCCACACCAATGATGTAGACGTTCAAGGGTAGACAAAGAAAGGTTTGTGACTATTTGCATAAAGGTAGTTGTAAATATTTATAGTTTAAAACAGTAAAACAGTTAATCAATTTTGACAAGATTAAATATCCATTGAACAATGCTACACCACGTTGAACAGGTCCAACCAAACCACCTGGACTACACCAGTTCATTAAGTCAAGTTAAAATTAATAGAGTGGGACTAATCACAGTGAAGCTGGTCGATCGCCCATAACTGCGAATATGGCTATTCGAATAGTTTTACTCTGGCCAGAGATGTACAACTGTACCCACAAGACACAATCTATCGTATGTCACCGTGCCCGGCTAGACACATCACCATACGAGTGATTGTGACAAGATCCTTCGCATAACTCCCCCTAACCAATTGCACCACACTACGGGTTTCACCCCCACCTTTAAAACCAAGGTGGGCAGCCTCCTTGTGTCATGGTGAATTCGGTAGCCACATAGACTTCCACCCGGTCCATCCGAACTCCATCACGCGCACCCTTACCTGGGTAAGTCAGAAAGGGAAAAGCTATGCTACAAGTCAAACAGTTGTCCACACTTGCTTGTGGTAAGCATAGTAAGTCTTCGAGGGATTTCCTGCGAACCGATCATTAATTACCATGGGTGCGACAATCAAAACCATGCACCCACAACATACCATCAAGCCATATTTTAGTTGGAGAATTACGACCAATAAAACATGGCTAGATGTCTCGAGCTTGCAGCTTGTCAATATACTAGAAGTGGATAATGTGATTATCCCATTAAGTGAGCTAGTGGTAATTAAGCATAGCTAAACATATCATAATTCTAGCTAGGTCATATAAGAGACACGAGCTAGTCAAATTATACCAAAGTTTGACAAAGGATGGATATCAAGTAAACATGGTACAAGTAAACAGATAGCTAATCCCTATTCCCATGTAATTAGCAAAAACATGCAATTTATTTGCGAACGGTAAAATATTTCATAAATTAGGCTCAATATGCTCAAGGGAAATGTGTGAATTGTCTTGCTTCTTCAATTACTCTTTCAAACTCTTTTCCTCGCGATCGCGATATTCTGAAATAGTGGAATCTACACGCTGGCACGCAAAATGAGAAAAACCCCTAAGAAAAAACAAGTGAACAGTACATGAAAAGTAAACAAACATGAATAGCTTGATTTTAGAAGAATTTTGCAAGTTGAATGGGCCAATTTGGATTTCATATGAATTAGTTATGAATTTTCAAAGTTTTGAGCCATATAAATGGATTTTGTGGAAATTAATTCGATTTATTACGTAATTATTAATTGTTTTATCAAAGAAAAAAGGACCGTTGACATCAGAAATGGGCGCCAACGCCAATGGGTGGGCCCCACACATCAAGGGTAGAGAGAGGGCCGGCCTACCATGGACCAAGTCCATGGTGGACGGGGAGGACGAGGTGGCGCCGATGTGGCTCCACGATGGCACCCACGCGGGGCCACATGGGGAGGCCACTTGGACGGCCCGGATTCACCCTAGGGTGAATCGGGCGACCATGGGCAAGCGGGGCGGGGCTGGTCGGCCGGCCGGCCAAGAAGCGGCGGCGCGTAGCCCAAAGGTTGCCGACGGCGGTCACTATTGCGGCGACGCGGGCGGGAGAGCGGCGGAGGAGGACGGGGAGGAAGGGGATGCTCACCGAGGGTATGCCGGTGACGGAGGCGGCGTGGGAGGAGCTCGGCGGCGGAGGGAAGCGACGGCGGCGCTCCTCGGAGCGGCGGTGGAATCGGCGCCCTGGCGACGAGTGGTGCTTAGGAAGAGGCGGACAGGCTTCCCCTCGACCTAAGGATGCAGAAGGCAGGATTAGGCAGGGAAGGGGATGCTCATTACAGCGAGGAATGCCGGCCGAAGGCGGCGGCCGACAGGGAGCTCACTGGAGTGCGAGGAGAAGTGGGCTCCGGTGACGGTTTGAGGCGGCGAAGTAGGGGCCGAGGGGCTCCTAGACGCGGTGAAGCGGAGATGGCCACGGCACGGCTCGGTGGCAACACAAATGGTGGCGAGTGGTAGTCGAAGCTGGCGAAGGTGGTGACGGGTTCGGGTTGGTGGGAAAAGCAGCGCTTTGGTGGCGGATTGGGAAAACGGAGTTGTGGACAGGGTAGCTCTCGGCCCCGCGAAGCTAGCGGTGGTGGTGGTGAGTTGCGGGAGCAGCCCTAGAGGTGGCGGCGCTAGGTCGAAAAGTGGCGGTGAGCGACAGAGCTCAAATGGCGTGGTGCATGGGTGGTTTGAGGGCATGAGGAGCTTGGGAGAGAGGGGAAATAGATGAGGGGAGCTTGGGGAGCGTTTTTATAAGCTCGAGGCGATTGGGTCGTGGCCGGGATGGGCGCAATCGGCCGACGACATGGGCAGAGGAGCGGGGCGATGTGGCAGCGGGTGAACCCGATCAGGCACCGAAATTTTGGGAAAATTAGGGAGAGTAGGGAGGAGGTGGAGTAGAAAATGGTCCCACGCACTGTGGAGCGTGGGCGCACGCGGGGGTGGTGCAAGAATGATGAGGCGACGTGGGGAGGTGGCGGCCAGTCCTCCCGGCCGAAGGTTAGGGATGACAGGTGGGGCCACCAGTCCCACCTGCCAGTGTGAAGGAGAGAAGAGGTCGGGAGAGGGAGATAAAATGGACTTGGCAGGGAGGGGCGAACAAATGGGCCAGCGGCCCAAGGAGGGGGATGGGAGGGGAGGCCGATGAGGGCGAAGAAAGGAAGGGGAAACAGGCCGAGGGAGGAGAAACAGACTTCACCAGAGAATGGAAGGAAAGAGAAACGACGGTGGCTAGGGCGACGATAATGCTCGGCCGGAGCACACCGGCGGGCGGCGATGAGGGGGAGCCGTGCGGGGAGAGGGAGAGAGGGTGCGAGAGCTCGGGCGAGTCAGGGAATTGAGAGAGGGAGGTGCGGGGAGCGTTTTTATGGGCTCGGGGAGACGGGATCGAGGCTGAGAGGAGTGGATTTGGCGGGGAACGGTGCAGCCGCCGTTGTGGGCGTAGTGGGGGCACCGCGGCGCTGAATTCCATGGGGAGTAGGGAAAGAAGGTGGAGAAGATGGCGATGACCATGTCCGGGCACTTTGAATCGCATGGGCAAGAGCAGGAAGCCGCGTGGGAACGACGACGACGTGGGAGACGGTTGCCGGCTCTCCCGGCCGAAGGAAGGAAAAGGGCCAGACAAGTGGGCCGCACCTGTCGGTGGCATTGGAGAGTGGAGGGAGACCCGAGTGGGCCATGAGGGAGGGAAAGCAGACTTGGGCCGGAAACGGGATTTTTAATTTTTTTTCCAATTTAATTAATTGATTAAATAAACTTGTATTATTAAAATTACTTTTTGAGGTCCAAAAATTCACGGGAAATTCCAAAGAGTATATTAAGGCATGGAGAATATTACAAAAATACTCCCAGCCAAGATTTTTCAAGGAAATTTTATTTCCCACATTTAATTTCACTTGTTAAATTGCTTTATATTTTAATATTAATTTTAGAAAAAAATTATTAAATAATTTTTAATCCCGAATGAAAATCGGGACATGACACTAGTTGAATTGGATTTGTTATGCATTTCATATCTTCTATTTTCATATATGAAATTATATTATGCATACAACAGATATTAAAAGTAGGATTGGATTTAACATACAACTCTTTTTCCCATTTCTATATATACAATTATACTTTGTATACAACTATTCTTATCAATCTACACCATTATAATTGGTCCCTCCAAGATCAGACGGCTAATGTGATGTTACTTTTGCATATTTATAGATTGTATTTTGCAATAGACCCTTCCTGGTATGTAGCCTTTACTTATTTAATTATGTTTGTTATAACTTTTCAAACATATTAGATATGCATCATACTAATAGGTGTTGGACGGTTCTACCTGTGTTAGAAAACAACAATTCTTGATATCTTGCCATTTTCATTATTCTTTTGGAAAGACTGTTAGTGTGTCCTTGGTTAAAAACAGAAAAATCAATCCCTTACGCCATTTGAATTAGTGACATGTGATCTTGATTTTCGTAAAGACATATGATGCGTAGGCTAATTGAATTGGATTTGTTATACAATTCTTATCTTCTATTTCCATATATGCCATTATATTATGTATACAATAGATAATAGATATTAAAAGTAAGATTGGATTTGACGTACAACTCTTTTTTTTTTCTCTCTCTCTATATATAATATTTATGTACTTGGTATACAACTATTCATATCAATTTATACCATTATAATTGGTCTCACCATGACTCGATGGCTTATATTTTAATTTTTTTTGATTAATGTGGTCTTATTTTTGAATATTTATAGATTGTATTTTGCTATGAACTCTTCTTGGTATATTTAGCATTTACTTGTTTAACTATTTTTGAATATTTTTGCTGGATACTTGGATGGTTCTATCGTTGTTAGAAAACAATAATTCTTGTCTTCTTGTCATTTTCATGATTCTTTTGGAAAGACTATTTGTACTACCTCCTTTCCAAATATATGACACCGTTAACTTTTCATACAACATGATCATCGTTTTATTCAAAAATTTAGTATAAATATATAAAATTATAAGTTAAGATTATATTTTATTTGATTGATGATAAAACAAGTCGTAACAAAATAAATAACATTTATATAAATTTTTTGAATAAGACGAATGGTCAAACATTGTGTGAAAAATCAACAGCGTCATATATTTTAAAATGAAAAGAGTATCATTGATCAAAATCTTTAAAATCACTCCCTACACCGTTTGCATTAGTGATATGTGATCTTGATTTTCATAAAGACAGATGAAAATGCCACCAAGGCTTCCATCTACTTTATTTGAGTGACTTTTGAGGAGATTTCTATCAAATCTAGTCTTTGTTTATTATCCTTAACAACCATTTGTCAACCAAGCATATCTTCTTCGGGTCAAGGTCTTGAATACCTAAGCCACTTTGACATAAGAATATCTCTCCCATTTATCTACGGAATTGCTATATTTGTGGCGCCATAAATTGCGTCTGATTGCAGTCGGCTGTTGTGACCTTCGGATGGATGCCGCGATTCGTGCCAGCGATACCCCGCGGGCCCGCTTTGACCAGTCAAATTCGATGTTGGATCCATGCGATACCCGTTAAAGCTTCGCGGGTAGTCCAGTTTCAAACAGTATTTGCTCTGGGTTTCCGCGCTGCTGCTTGTTTTATTTTCCTTTTCTCTCTCATGTTCGTGCGACGCTTCGGTGGTGACCTCGCCGAGGCGAGTTCCTTCGATCTCTCCCTCTTCCTCGCCGGATTTGTGCTTCGCCGGATTTGTGCGCGTGCGTCCTCCGCCTGATTCCTCTTGCCGCCATTTGGAGTTTGATTCATCTCGGTTGCCTTTAGCTCATCCACGGTGAGTTTTTTTCTATTTTATTTGTTTGTTTTTTATTTGTTCTAGGGATTTTTGAATCCCTTTGGTTTGTAGTGGCGTCTCTCTTTTCACATGCGCATTTTTGCTGTAACTATCACGGATCTGTTGTGTTTAGCAACGATTAATGTGTGTTAGGGTTCATATGTGGGGCTTTTTTATTCTGATTTCTGTTTATGTTTTTGAATCCACGGGTTTGTATTATGCTAGCGTCGCTGGAGCAGAATCCAATATGGTGGATCTATGGAGTAGCAATCGATTAATTTGTGTGGCTTTTTTCACAGCTGGTGGATTTTTGTTTTTTGATTTTGATTTCTGTACCAGTACTTTGAATCCACGGATTTGTGCTACACTAGCATCGCCAAGAGCTTTCAGTGTGGTGGATCTATGGAATATCAACCGATGAGGAGTATCAACTGATGAATTTGTGTGGCATTCTTCACAGCTTTTTTTATAGTGATTTTTATTTTCTTATATCAATTTTTTTAGGCCATGGATTTGTGTTATGCTAGATTGACAGGGCCTTGGACCTTCACATTATGAAGGTAGACAACGTTTTTATGTGCCTTGGATGCTATGTAGTATATGCTTAGTTTATGTAACGCCCGTTTTGTCGCGGCGTTAGCGGGAAAACTAATCTGCTAAAAACCCTATTTGCGAAAGTTTGCTCTTCGGTTGAGTCTTGTGGTGTGCCAAGGTCCCGTGTCTCCCCTCTCACTTCAATCCCGGAGAAAACCGCGAAAACGGATTTCAAATCCGAGCCCTAATCCTCCCAAAACCAAACCCTCAGAAAAAGTCCATTTTACCTCCCTTGACCCGGGCTGTTTCCCCTCTCGGCCGCTTCCCTCTCCCTCCCCTCCTTGGGCCGCCGCCCGGCCCAGCCCCTCTCGGCCTGTTTTTTTTCCCCCCTCTCTCCTCTTCCTTCCCTGGGCCGCCTCGGCCCAGTCCCTCCCGCTCGGCCTCCTCTCCTTGCTGGGCCGCGCGCCGCCCGGCCCGGTCCACGCGGCCTACCTTGACGAGCCGAGAGAGAGAGAGCGCTCCGCTCTCTTCTCTCTCTCTCCCGCTCCCGTTGTCTCTCTCCCCGTTCTCTCCCCTTCTCGCCGGCGCCGTTCCGTCCGACCGCCGCCGTCGTCAGCCGGGCCCCTGCGCCGCTGCCCGAGCACGCGCGCGTGCCCCCCCTCTCCGCTTTATCCCCTTCCCGTTTCGGCAAGGGGGCAAACCCCCTTTTTCCCCTTGCCGTTTTCCCCTTTTCCGACCGGCGCCGATGTCACCCTGCCGCGCCGCCTTGGCCGCTTGCGCCGGTCCTCCGCTCCGCCTCTCGGCCGCACCGCCTCTCCCCGGCCAAAACCGACATTCCCCCCCCCCCCAGAACCGACCTAGCCGCCCTACAATACCCCCCCCTCCGCCGGGCCGCCATTGTCGCCTCCACCCGAGCCGCTCCGCCCCTCCCCGCCGTCGCGCCGTCGCGCCACCGCCCCTCTTGCTGCCGCCGCCGCAAGAAGAGGAGCTCCGGGCGCCACCTCCGCCGCCCTCTTCCCCGGCCCGGAGCCGTGCCGTGCCGCGCCCGCGCCGTCGGCCTCCTTCTCGGCTTGCCGCCGCCGCGGTAACCCCCTTTTTCCCCTCCGCCTCTTCTTTTTCTCTCGGCGTAGCGCGTAGGATAGCGCCGTAGTTCTCCCTCGGCCGCCGCCGTCGTGCCGCCAACCTTCCCCCTAGCTCGGTCGCTGTGCGGCCATGGCCGCCGTCGCGTGACGCCGTCGTCGGCCGTCACCGCACCCTCCCTCTTCAATCCTTGCCGGCGAGCCGACTCCGCTTCACCCCCCTCCCGCCGCCGGTGCCCGCCGCCGCCCGCTCCGGCTCGTCGCCCCACCGGAGCCCGCGCTCGTCGCCGACCGCCGCGAGCCGCCCTCTCCGGGGCGAGCTCCCCCTTCTCCCCCTCTCGGTCCGACGTGGAGTCCACGTGGACGCCACGTCCGCCCGTCCGGCCCCACGGGAGACCGGTCAAGGTCTCCCGGTCCACCGCGTCCCCTCGCCGCTTGGGCCGCGCCATGGTCCGGCCCCAAGGCCTCTCCCCTCGCGGCCGCGTCGCCCGATGGGCCGCGCCCCGCCGGCCAGCCCGTCCGGCCTTTTTCCCGCGCCACGTCGCCCGTGGGCTGTGCCCCGCTCGGCTCCAGGCCGCCTTCTCGCACGCCGGCCCGTTTCACTCGGGCCGCGCAGCCAGTCCCCCCCTCGGCCACTCGGCCTGTTCGGCCACTCGGCCTTTTTGCTCGTGGGCCGCGCCCTCAAGCGTCGGCCTGCTCGGCCCACTCGGCCTGCTCGGCCATCGGCCTTCCTTGCTCGGCCCAGGCCGATCCCTTCGGGCCGCCGGCCCGATTAAATCGGCCGCGCCCGTTCTATTCTTTAGGGCTGCTCTAGGCCGCTCGAATTAAAAGTCTAGTTGGCATCCCTCCTTCATTTCTTTTTCCAGGGAATTATTAATTGATTATTAATTCCTTTTCTTTATTCCAGAAAATCCTTTAATCTTCGGAAATTCATATCTTTTCAACCGTTCGTCCGTTTAACTCCGTTCCACTTCCAAAATTCCTCAAAAATCGAGATCTATCCAATGGCACGCTTAGTGGTCTTTAATAGGGCTTCTTTTATCGCTTTGTTGAGTCGTCTCGTTTCGCGTGTAGTCTCGGAGCCCGAAGACCCGCAGTGCGCGGATTTCGAGGAAGAAGCTCAAGATCTCGAGCAAGGCAAGTCACCTTTGATCAATTGAACCCATAATTTAAATTAAGTATTTTGATTCCGCAAACTATGCATTAATTAGGTCACACACTTGACACTTGGCCTCGGTTTGCAAGATAACCGCCAGGCCCTACCCATTTGCTGCATTCACCTTCCTTGATATTTGAATACCCTAACACCCTTGTCACCCCTCAGGTGATGCCTCGGTATCCGTACCTCGCGTACGAATATCGAGACTCCCCTCAAACTTTAAAATTGATCACCTGGGTAAAACTTGAGTTTACAAAATGCTTGGAAAACCCGACACTTGGGTCGGTGTCTTGAAAACTAAAGTGAGTTTCTAAAACTCGCGGTACGGGAGACGTACTGGAGGTACGGTCTGCCCGTTCTCGCTCTAAGGACCGATTCCTTGGGAATTACATCCAAGCATATGTCAAGTACGACCACATGGGTGATATGGGACGCCCCTGGCTGAGTAATTAGCTAGGCCAGGGAAATCTTGATGCCAAGGGACAAGTGGATTCGCCGGGGTGGTGTCGGGGAGGACCCCTGGGCTTCCTGGCACAGTATGGTCTGGGACCTAACCTGGTGTTGGTCCGTGGGACCCCTCCCGTTGGCATAAGATGACCCTGAGTCGGCTTTCGAAATGCCTTGTCGTGAAAGCCTTAAGGTCGCCAGACGTGACCGAGGGTCGCGGGCTGGGTGATTCGGGGTTAGTAACGTCGTGTGGGTAAAGTGTACCCCCTCTGCAGAGGTTAACAACTGTTCGAACAGCCGTGCCCACGGTCATGGGCGGATGTGAGGTGATTCCTTAGCGTAGTTTTATTGAACACCTTGTGAACTGCTGTTGGTGTGAGGTTTTCCGTTCTGTGCTTGGTTTAAGGCTGTTGAAGCAGCCGGAGTCGGTGACGATTGGCAGGGAGCCTCTCGTACCGATGTGTTGACTTGTGGCTGTTGAAGCAGCCGGAGTCGGTGACGATTGGCAGGGAGCCTCTCGTACCGACGTGTGTGAGTTGTGGCTGTTGGTGCAGCCGGGTCGGTGAACGATTGGCAGGGAGCCTCTCGTGCCGACAAGAATCAATCGATACAATTTCACTGCTCCGGCCGGATGAGACGCACTTTCTCATCCGTGCCGTCGAGAAGCACTCACGTAGATGTTTCTAAAGTCTTAAACTAAAATCAATTGTGAAAAATAACTGGCTTTCTCTTGAAGCTTGCATTAAACACTTAATTCCCCTGACGTGCTGAGTACTCCCGTACTCACCCTTGCTCTATATAATTAAACCCCCCCCAGTTCTCGAAGATGAAGAGGTGGACCCTGCTGATGAAGAGTTCTTCCAGGAGCAAGCCGACTTCGAGCAGTAGTAGGGTTTCGGCCTTCCCCAAGGCTTTGCTTGTGGCTTAGGGCTAGTCTCCGCTTTCCGCTTCCGCCTTTTGTAATGCTGTTGTGAACTCGGGTTCTGTCCGCAGTTCCAACCTTGGTTGTAATCCTACTCTTAATAAAGGGACCGCTGTTGTTGTGATATTCAGTCTTCCTGTTGTACCAGCGCTATTTCCTGGGACTGGTACAGGCATACAGGTCAACCTGGACCGCTCTATCCTGGTCTCCGCCCGGGGCCAGTTTGGGGCGTGACAGTTTAGGTTTGACAAGTTACTGATCTGGATTCTGTATATAGTTATGCTGTTGACACATGTAGTCTAATGTAGTATGCGGAACTAATAATGCATAGTTCACGAATCAGAACTATGATGTAGTATGCAGATTAAGCAAGTCAATGGGTTTTTTTGTTTCTGATGAGTGTGTAGTATAAACTATGCTTGTGTTAAAGTAGCATTTTATTTTTCATGTGTAATGCATTTATTTGTCTCACAGATAATATTTTTCATTGTGCCTAGGATGTTGTATGCTTAGAAGCAGTTAACTAATATAGTGTATATAACATTATCTGTGTGATTCATTTTATTACTACTCCCCCCTCCAAAAAAAAAAGAAAAGAATTTAAGGTAGAATGTGATGTTTTGTTTCATATACTTCATAATGGAAATGTGATAATATGCATGAAGTTCACATTAATTATTTTACTGACCCCTTACAGTGCTTAATAGTTTTAGATTTAGTCATATAACTTTGTCTTTTGAAACTTATTTAGTTTGTTTATGTATTTCTTTTACACTATATATTTTCTTTAAACTTTCTCTTGTTATCTTGTACCTTTTTTCTTTTTTGTTAGTTATTTTTCTCTGCTCTGAATTTATGTTCACTTCTACTGATATTTTTAGGTGAGTTTTATTTTAAACCCTTTTTCTTTTTTTATGTGCCACTGTTTTAATTTCTGTTTTAATTTTTTTTTAGAATGAACAATATGTGGAAAAGGAAATTAGCTCAACAGGGAACTGGTACTGTCTTTGATGATTTTGAGGATCCATTTGTTAATGCTGAAATTTCGGATGGTTCAGCCGAAAATGATACCAAAGAAGTGAGTTTTTATTGTTCAATGTCTTCTTTTATTTTAAGAAAATCTGACAGTTTCTGTCCTTATGGTTTTATTCATGGCTAATGTATGTATAATGAACAAGTTGTTGTTCTATACATATATAGGACATGGAATCAGATGATGAAGTTAACATGAACAATATCATCTTTGAGTTGTATAAGAAGACGGTATGCTCATCTGCTTTTTGTTCTTTTTTTATTTAGTTACTTTCTTTTTCTTTTTGCCTGGTGGTTAATATAATTCGTTCTTTAATCTTTTTCGCCCTGTTTGGTGTAGATTGTAAACAGTATGAAAAAAAGATGATGAAGAATTCTAATGGGCTTTTTGAGAAGTGAAAGGTAGTTATATTTTTTATATGCTTTTCAATTATGTAGTTTTTTTCATTCATGTTCAGCTGATGTACTAGTTTTTACTCTTTAATTAAACTTACTTTTCACAGATTAAGAAGCAAAATTGTTCTAGCAAGATTGACTCTTCATTCTCAAGGTTTTCAGCAAAGTATTTCAGTGAAGTTATTTCAGCCTTGTCTTGTCCTCAAAGGTTTATCATTGAAAAATATGGTTTTGCAAATTTGCTCCTGTTTGATGGTAAATTTGTACCTAAGAAGCTTGCATCATGGGTTGCCAAGAGAGTTGATTTAAGTTCATCTGAAATCATTTTGAGGGACAAAGTTATTCCAGTCACAGAGCAGAGTGTTAGTATTGTGCTTGGTTTGCCAACTGGAGGCAAAGATTTTGGGAAGAATTATGATGCTGGGAAGGAATTAATTCTCTCAAAATTTGGCAAGTCTTCACTCCCTTCTGTGAAATTTTTTGGTGATCTTCTGATGCAAAATAAAGACTTGCCCGAAGACAAAGTGATTACATGTTTCTTGATCGTTGCGCTTGCTTGTTTCCTGTGTCCCAATTCATCTTTAGTTCCAAGTGTTAAATATCTGACTATCTTTGAAGATATTAAAGCACTGGAATCTTATAATTGGTCAAAGTTTGTGTATGAATGGCTTTTGATTCACATCAAAAAGTTTCAAAAGTCAAACAACTTGGGTGACTGCTTATATTTTTGGGCTGTAAGTGTTTCTTCAAGCATATTCCACATGTGTTAAGTTTGTTTACCATTTATATTATTTCAATTGATTCATTTGGTTTATTTTATGATTTCATTTTTTGTCAGGTTTTGTATCTTGACTTTGTTGACTTTGGACAGAAAAGTGTTCCTAAAGGAATTCCTCGTATATCTGCCTGGAAACATGATTTGATTGTTACATTTTCTGAATTAGACAAAATTGATGAGAACAATTATGGACTTAGGCCACTCAAGGATATTAGTTGCACCTGTTACTTTGAGGTTAATTTCTTTATTCTTTCATACATTTTTTTTCCAAACAGTCCATCTTTTTTGTGCTTCTAGTTTAACTCCTTTTTTTTAGTCTATCCCGCTTCAGGATCAAATGAATTCATTTCGCCACAAACTTGATTCAGCTATTGGAGATTTTCTATCTGAAGGTGTGAAGGACAGTATTTGCAATAAGCTTATGAGTCACTGTTCCTTAAATCATGTCACTGACGGTCGGTCGTGTGAAGATGTTATAATCAGCATTTTACTGATGTTTCATGGCTCAAGTGCTAGTGAACCAGTTCAAGTTGGCTATCATAATATTGGACACAAAAATGCAGTAAATGCTTCAATTCAAAATGACAAGCAGTCTGTTGCTTCTAACAATCCCTCTTTCTATTCTAATGAAAAGGGAACTCCCTGCAGCAAAGCTTGTATGTTTTCTGTTCATTTTTGTTTAGAAATGTTGTTTGGTTGTTTTAATTTTAATTTCTTTATAATTTATACATGTTTTTCACCACCGCATACCGATTCTCATGTACAGATGTTACACAGTCTGTTGGAAACTACCCATTACCAAATGAAGAGTTTGCGCCTGTAAGTGTTCTTTTATATTTTTTTTAACAATCACGCATTGTAATTTCCTCTAATTTTATATCATTTTTTTAATGGTTCTAGCACCAAATCTGCTAATATAGTAGTTGGCAAAACCCAGTCATCAATCATTCTTAATGTTAACATTCTATATTTTTTTTGTAATGGTGTTTTATTTTTTAAATGTGTCTCTCTCTGTGCCATTTATATGTTTTATTGATTTTGATTTTTCATTAGACCATTTTTGGTTGCGGATAAGCTGGTGTCAGTACATGTGCTCAAGGTAATAATGAGTTTAGCCGCTTCTTTTTAATTTCCACCCAATTTTATTGCATGTGTCAATTTTTTATTTTTTATTATTATCTTAAGATTTATATTTTATTAATTTTAGGTCATTTGTTTGATACTCCTGAAGTTGGATTAATTAAGAACAAGAAAGTTTGTCTTGATGAATCATTCAACGATTTGTACTATATATTTTTCTCATACTTTTCCTAAAAGCTAACAATGAATGCTCTTGAACTTTTTAGATAAATTTCTTTTTTTCTTTCTGTGCATACTCATTCTTTTTGCTATAATTTTAAATATTTTATATGTTTTTTTGGCTTTTTATAGCTTCAGCTGCTGCTGTAGCTCTTGATGCTGTTAAGGATGTTGCAAAGAAAATTAAGTCAAGAATGACTCATCTTAATAAACAAGAGAAGAGGGATATGATTTTTGATGACACTAGAACTTTCCTTGAGCTTCTTGATTCTGAAGATTCTGGAGATGATTACAGTGATGATTGCTTGCCTCAAATTATGAAAACTGAACCAAATTTCAATGATAATGAGTCACCTATTGATGCAAGGCCCGCCCTTGTGTTCTCAAGTATGATTCTTTACTGTGTTCATCTTTCTAGTTTCAATTTTATTTTTGTTTTTTATTCATTTTCACATGTATGCAGATTGTTTTCAATTCTCACTCTGTCCACCTAAATGAAAGAAAATTTAACAATATGAAGACTCAAACCAATAACAGGGATAATAAAACAACTGATGTTGAAATTATCAGAAAGAGAGCATTTCAAGACCTCACAGTATGTTTGTGCATATTTATATTTTTTTCTCTCTGTGCTTTTTATATTTTACTATCTTTGATGCTCTTTTGGGTTTCAAAATTTTCAATGTTTCAATTAAGTAGTTTATTCTTTTTTTTAGGCTTTTACTACTTTTTCATGTGGCTGCACACCAAATTGTTCAGTTTTTCTATTAATTTTATGTTTGTTTTCCTACAGAATTCACCTGATGTTGTCTGTCTTGGGTCAAATAAATGCTCTGACAAGGCTAAAAATATGTCCATTAAATCTGAACATATTTACAACAAGACCAATCAATTTGACTGTAATTTCAATGTATTTGGTTCTGCTTTCAACAATTCTGGATCAAGCTCTTCAGGCAGCAAATTGCCTCCACATGGTCCAAGAAGACCACTAATGCCATCTAGACATGCATGTGATCCATTTGTACCTGTGAGACGTTGTTTTCCTGTCTCAGAGCAAGAAAACAAATACTACATTGCAATATGTTGTCTTGCTGATAGTAGATGGCAAAGGTATTTCTAATATTTTTGTTCTTTCTCCCTGTTTTTAATAGTACCTTTTCGCTATGCTGATCATACATCTTTTTGTTTTACATATTTTGTATTTGGTTTCTATTTGTATTCTTTTTTGCAGCTTGCTAGCTGTGAATATTGACAATGTTCGTATGACATTTCACAATTTTGGAAATTCTTTGAGGATTGGTGGCGATGTATCAAACTTTGTGATGTCTGCTTTTTGTCGATTGATGTTCCACAACAACCACCCATCTAAATCAAAGAAGAGTTACTTCTTTTCTTCCATTGGGGTAAGCCATTATATATATATATATATATATATATATATATATATATATATATAATTTTATTTATGCTGGTATTTTTATTGTTTCATAATTTTTTTATTTTTATGCCTGTAAAAAATTTTGTTTGTTCTCTCGAATTTCTTACTGTAGGATCAGCTTTTGAAGGAGCTTGCATTTGATGAGATGGTCAAAATAAAGAAATGTTTTGATGGCGCTGCTACTAGGAAACTACATCTTTGCGATATGGTATATTGTTGCTACTACTTTCTTTTGGATTCTTATTTAAATGATTTATGTGTTTGCACTACTTACCATTACATGCAGTTTTTTAATTTTTGCCTTTGTTTTTTCAGCTTTTCTTCCCTATCTATCATCTTGATCACTGGTTTCTATTCATTGTCGATTTAAAGGACCGAATGCTTGTTTTCCTTGATTCCTTGCATCATAAAGGTGATCCATATTTTGAACCTATCATTCCTATGATGGTAAGGCACAATCTCTTTCTTATTTCTTTGCAAATTTTTACTAGTTTTTGTCTTGTGAAACGGTTCTTACCACGCTGATTTATGATTATTTCAGACCAATAATTTTCAAACAGTGTGGGATAAATTTGAATGTACTGCCAAAGATTTCAGTAGCTTTAGAGTATATTTTCCGCTTGTTCCACACCAGGACTTCAGGTTAGTTTTTCTCAGGTTTGAGTATATTTTTGTCATACATATTCATAATTTTTGTGATTAAATCTATATGTCATGTTTTATTTTTTTTTGCAGCTGTGATTCTAGAATCTTTGTGATGAAGTGTATTGAGCTTTGGTCTCCAAGGGTTGTATTGCCAAATGAATTCAGTAAAGACGACATCAATAACATCCATGCTCAGTATGTAAACAAGATATTCTTCCACCACAAGAATGTTATGCTTCAGACCGAAAGTGAAGAATTGGTTGTCAACTGGTTTGAAAATGTAAGTTTCAAAAATGTTTCCCTATGTTTTCACTCTTGAAAGTACTTTTCTCTCATTTTTTGGCATTATTATCATTATATTTGATCTTTCCATATGTTTGCATTGTTTATTGTACTTATAGTTCATATACATTTATACTTACAAATGTAACTCCACATGTATGTATGACTATAATTTTCTATGTTGAATTTTCCCTCCTTTTGCGTTGTGTATTATTAACGGAAAGAAATACATGCATTTCTGCTAATTAAGCTTTGAAATTTCTAGATGTATCACATTCCTGAAATTTTCATAGTTTTCTCCCTAACTACAATTTGTTCAGCTTCTTTGAGGTTTTGTTCAGTTTGGTTTCGTGTAGAAGGTAGTGACTTTTTATTTTACTTCATGATCAGCTAGTCAGGTTTTTGTTTTGTATGAGTCATCAATCTTATTTTCTTTCTTATGTGCACTGAATTTACTTGTTTTCTCCTGCATTATTCTTAAAAGTGTACTCTCTTAATTCTTCAAAACAACTGTCCTAGTGTGAGTTTATTTTTCTTGTATTTATAAGAGTATTTGTCTCTTTTCTTTGTGCTTTAGTCCTGTTTTTTCATATTTTTCTTTTCCATTTATGTTTTATGTAGGATGAAATTTCATACAATGGTGATCCTGACATGAATTAAGAAGTCATGTTCGCACATCAAATTTTCACAGATGATGAGTGTGCTGGAATTTTTTCTTTTTTTTTGTCTAGATTGAATCGCGCCGTAAATGTGATGATTTCTGCAGGACTGACCATATAGATACATAAATACTATAGATACTACGCATATTGTTTGAAAGAAAGATGTTTTCCCTTTGTAACGACACATCTATTTTTCCTGCTTTTGTCTCTTTATGAGCAACCATTTTTATACAGATTGTACTTATATTGAGATCACTTTTCCTGTTCCTTTCATACTGTCAAGCCACAAAACTTACAATATATTTTTTTGAGATCAATAGAGGGTGCTAAGTCAAGTAAAGACATAATTTTTTGGCTTAAGCATTATAATTGTTTTTTTTGCACATACTGAAGTACTGTAAATCATATTTGTTGGATGATTTACATCAAGAATTATGCTTAGTTTACAACTTAACAAAAATATGACACTATTACATAGTCTCACAGAGATCTCTCCCTCCTCCCCCCTCTCCTGATGTTCCCATCTTTTCTTCAACTACTATTCGTTGTTTTGTTCTTGCTCTCCAACTCTTTGTTCGTTTGTTGCTTTTGCCCCCTTGATCTCTTTGATTTTGGTTGGTTTTCTGCAGATGTCTCCTCTCCTACAACACAGTTTCAACCACAAATTAGTTTCGCCCAACAGTTTTTGCATTAAGAAAATTTACGGACAGCAAACTTGTGTTTAAAAAATGTGTTTTCCATTATGGATGACCTTTGCTTGTCTTCTTCTTCTTATTGTTTTTTTCTATTATCTTCTCTACTATTCTTTTGCGTCTTATCGATTTTCTCCCTTTTGTATTAGCTTGATCTGGGTCTTGAATTTCTTGTTCTTCATGTGTGTCATTTTGCTGCAATGCTTGCTCCAGATTTCGTTCAGTGACACTCGATTTTCTCCCTTTTGTATTAGCTTGATCTGGGTCTTATCGATTTTCTCCTTTTGTATTAGCTTGATCTGGGTCTTGAATTTCTTGTTCTTCATGTGTGTCATTTTGCTGCAATGCTTGCTCCAGATTTCGTTCAGTGACACTATGATCCTCCAATGTCTCACTTTGTTCTTCTTCTACAAGCATGGAGTCTATATGTTTATCCAACCTCTCCATTTCCTCTAGCAGGTAATTATATGCCTCCACTTTCTTACAAGCTTTTGATGATATGACTGAACCTCTTTTTGAAAGTATGTTAAACCTCAAAGCAGTACTATCTCCATTGTATGCTAACCTTTCAACATTTGCGGCTATCTTTTTGTCTGTTTTCCTCCACCTATCAATAATGTATTTGTCTGGAATCTTTTGAACATTCAACTCTAACATTATTTTCAGGACATGACAACAAAGAATCCCATCTTTTGAGAACTTTGCACAGATGCAGCTGAAGTCTTGATTTGGTAAGTCAGTCACAACCACATACTTTCTCGGTCTCCATTCTTGTTTTGTTTGGTTCATTGCAGCAAACACCAAATATGACTTGTCGTGCTGTATGACTAAGATTTGTAGCATTAATGTTTTCTCTAGCTCAGTCTGGAATTTCTTGAAAATTGCTGAGTTGTAGAGTGCACATGCTTGCTCTTCTATGCAGTAGTGTGACCACAGCTTTTTGGGTCTTTTTGTACTGGAGTTATGGTCATTGTTGTGTTGTGTTTCAAAAATTCTATCGTTGATTCTATCATGTTCCTTTAGGAAACTGGTGACACTGTGTCTTGGGCCTACTTCTCTTTTGAACCTTGCATTTGTACCTTCGCTTAGAGTTGTGCTTTGGATAAATGGGAACCAATCATTTTTTAAGTATACAGGGATACATGTAGCCCTTGCTTTAAACATTAGCTGCAAATACTTCACATTCTGCAAGTTATATTTTTCAATCATTTGTGGCCAAAGTGTTTCAAACTCTTGTTCTGTCAGGCAGTTGTGTACAATGTCATCAAAGTCTTTGTATAATTCCTTCTTTGTTTCATCTGAGCTGTTTGTGATTGTGAATGTGCTACCAGTTTTCTCCCGGCAATTTTTTAGAATGTGAAATAGGCAATTTCTATGCTTGGCCTTTTTGAACACTTGTGCTATTGCAGATCTCATAGCATTATCTTGGTCTGTAATTATGCTTTTTGGCTCCTTCCCTCCCATTGCTATTATAAATGTCTCAAACACCCACTTGAAAGTCTCTGTAGTCTCATCTCCAAGGAACGCACAAGCAAATAGGCATGTATTTGCATGGCCTGTCATACCGACAAAGGGAGCAAATGGCAAATCATACTTATTTGTCTTGTAGGTTGTGTCAAAACTTAGAAAATCACCAAACTCCTCAAATAAGTCCCTACATCTGCCATCTGTCCAAAACATGTTTGTCACCTTGTTATTTTCATCTAGCATCAATTTGTAGTAAAATCTTGGATCTTCTGCTTCCTTTTTTCTTAAATATTGCAGGACTTGACTCATGTCTTTATTCTTTGTTTCTGAATTAATGGATGAAGCAACATTGCTGATATCTTTCTTCGTATATGGCAGCGATGACATGCCTCCACGGAGTGATGCTAGAATCACAACCATGCTTCTGGTTGGTATGTTACATTCTTTCAGTGTCAGAATTAAGCTCTTCTCTTCTGGTGTCATGTCTTTGTGTGAGTAGAGAAATTTTCTCTCTTCTGGGGGGCAAAGATTGTGATTGTGATTGAGATCTAGTCTTATAACACTCCATATGCCATTATTTTCTCTAACCACCATCACACATTTGCAATCAGTTCTCACAATAACACTTGTTTTTATTTTTCCTTTGTTTTCCTGACCTACAGTTTCTGTATTATCCTCATTTTTGCCATGCCTATTGCACTTGTATGTGTATTTGATGATTTCATTATTTCTTTTCTTGTCACTGGTCTTGTAGCTGTGTGCAATCACAATGGAGAAGCCAACTAGATAGGCATAGAAGTTGAAGAATGTGTATGCTTCATCATCTGTCTTGAATTGCATCCCTTTACGAGGTATATGTCTGCTATCTATCTCATCATTGTTGTCTTTCTCTTCCTCTACAGCATGTTCTATATCTTGTTGGCCTATCAATTCTGCATTATCTTCTTTAGAAGCCATCCCAACTTTCACTACATCATCCACTCGCTCAACTGCTGAAATTTCAGTGCTAGCAGTTTGTACCTGATTTTTTTTTCAATTTTTGTAATATCTGTTAGCTAGTGCACTTTGCATGTTAAGTACTACACCAAACAATATATTTAATATATAGTAGAATAACAAAATTCAGCATGTCTTCAAAAACTAACCTCGTTGTTTCCATTGTCTGCTTGTTGCTCCCACAACCATGGATTCATATTGGAACACTCTCCTCCATTCATGTTTGCTGAATCATTGTTGTTGATGTGCTGCAAATACCAATTTATTTTTTTAATTTTTTTTGGATAAAAAAAGTATTCCCGTGTGTACATATGAAATATATAAACATATATGTAAGAAACAAACACATACCTGCTGATGGTTGTTATTATTGTTATATATTCTCTCTATATCATTTTTTGTCCATTGGTTTTCGCAAGACATCTGCATGATATGTGAGAGCAAGTGTAAGAAACGGGATTTTCCTTTTGTTTGACTTTTTTTAGTGTTGATTTCCAACTTTACCTGCACTTCGTCTTCTCTTCCAACAACCATTTGTTCAAAGTCATCATTAAATCTATTAGTTGTGAGAATCATTGAATTCTACAGGACAAGAAACGAATAATGTGTGTTACAATTACAAATACAAGAATAGAAGATATGTCAAGTTTTTTGTTGAACTGTTTTTTATGAAGAGAGAGTTTTATTCAGTTACATCGAATCCTATAGGTGACTGAAGCAGATAATTCAATCCAGGAAGTCCTCCCTGCAATTTTTTGTGTAGCAATTTTATCAGGTTAATATTCCACTTTTCATTCAGAACTATAATTTTTTCTTTTAAATTTTTTTATATCAGCTTTTTGTTACCTCATTGTTTTGCAAGTTGATCTTGGGACTTTGACTCTGAATAACTTGTTGGATTAGTACTGTGTAGCTCATTTGTCCTCCCTGCATATCATTCAATATAAAATTGATTAGGAATAAAATAAAGAGAGTGGAAATTTATGTATTTCCCTCTATGGATGAATACAATTTTTTTTCTCTCACCAGCTCTGTTTGTGAGCTTAGCAATGTGTACTCATTATGTAATATCTGTGCACTATAAGATATCTCTGGAGGATTGATCCCTGCATTTAATAAGAAAAAGGTCAGATAATTCATTTGCTTCCTATGTGCAAATATTACTTTTAAATTACATATGTAAGTTCAGCTGCACATGAATGTAATTTTCTATATATTTCTTTTATCCTTTTTTAATAGAGGTTTCATTAACAATCCTCCTGTGTAGATGTGTTTTACAGTTAACATAAAAGTTTGAAAATTAATATTTGACCAAATTTTGCTAATTTGTTTTTGTAATGAAATTTTTGCCTAGGTAAAAGTGGCTTTCATTATGGATCTAAAGTATTTATTCAAGTGTATGGAAACTGCAGTGTACTTTTTGCGTTTTCTTTTTTTTTTGTACTTACTGTTGAACTACATTTGAAGTTACAAATGTAAATCCAGTCAAAGGTCAATGTAATTTTCTAGTATTCTCCTTTTTTTAAAAAAATATATTGAGTTCTGTTAGCATTTTCATCAGTTGGTTTATATAGTCTTAGTTCATGTATCTGCACTGTATTGGAATTGCATTTTTTACCACTTACACCGCAAATACATTGAAAATACAGACGTAACTTCAGTTGTAGGTGAATGTAGTTTTTATATTTTTTTAATTTTTGTTTGTATAGAGATTCATTAGTAGTCTCCCTGTTTAGGTTTGTTTTGTAGTTCAAATCAAAGTTCAGAATTTAAACTTAACCAGGAAACTTGTTTTCGAAATTTTTTTTTGTTGAAGTCAAAGTGAAGTTTTATTAGGGAGTAAGCTAGTTTTATTACTGATTTGGGAAGTGTTGTGCAGTTTTGCATCTTTTTTTGTACTTACATTGAAATTACATTGAAAATACAAATGTAATTTTAGTCATAGGTCAATGTAATTCTCTCAAATTCTTCTTTTTAAATTTTTTTATGTAGCTAGGTTAGTACTCCACTCTCTAGTTTAGTTTTATATAGTAAAGTTCAAAGTGAATTTTTTTAGGAGTCCAAGCTAGTATATAGTGAAGATATCTCCACCATAATTTCACTTGTTTCCCTCTTACACTGGTAATACATTGAAATTACAAATGTAAATCTAATTATATCTGAATGTAATTTTGTAATTCAGTTTTGAAAAAACCAAAAGATTTTATATTTTTTGTTTTCTGCTCTAGATGCATGTTAATCTTTTTGTTTCCTTACATTTTAGCTAATGCTCATTGGTTCATACCTAGGATGGGATTTTCTTTGGGAATTTTGTATGCATCGATGCAGTTCGCCACTGTTTTTTTGTCAGGTTAGTGGGTACTAATAGTACTCGGCAGTATTAATGTTTTTTTGTGGATACTAATAGTATTTAGTATAACTATCAGTAATGGGATCAACTAATTTATGCAAAATGTATAATTCTCTAATTTGTTGTAGGCTGGAAGAAACTTCATAGATCAATTAGGGGTAAAAGTTCAGCATAGTGCAGGACAATTGATACAAAGTTCAATTAGAAATTGTCTCAAATGCTTCTTTTTTAAAATTTTTTTTATTTAGATAGGTTAGTACTTTACTGCCTAGTTCTATATAGTCCAGTTCAAACTGAATTTTTTTAGGAGTCTAAGCTAGTTTGTAGTGAAGCTATCTGCATTTTTGTTCTCCTCTTGCATTGAAATTACAAATGTAAATATTGTTATATGTGAATGTAATTTTGTATTGTTACATTGCAAATGCATCCAAGTTAGTTATTGGCAAAAGTAATATATGATCATAGCTTTTCACATAGTTAAGTGAAATGTAGTAGTTCTTATGTTCAGTCACATGCTATTTTTTGTGATGATGATCAGTTTAGTCAATTTCTATTTATTTGTCATTTTTAAAAACTTACAATGAAAAATCATCAAAGTTACATATGTAAATTCAGTTATAGCTGAATGTAATTATATTGTAATATATGATTATAACTTTTTGCATAGTTAAGTGGAATGTAGTGCTAGCAGTTCTTATTGTTTAGTTACATTTATTTTTTTTGTGAAGATCAATTTATTGTCATTTTTAAAAACTTACAATGAAAAATTATCAAAGTTACATATGTAAATTCAGTTATAGCTGAATGTAATTCTATTGTAATATATGATTATAACTTTTTGCATAGTTAAGTGGAATGTAGTGCTAGCAGTTCTTATTGTTTAGTTACATTTATTTTTTTTGTGAAGATCAATTTATTGTCATTTTTAAAAACTTACATTGAAAAATTATTAAAGTTACATATGTAAATTCAGTTATAGCTGAATGTAATTTTATACAAAAATTTTTCACTGCAGTTACACTTCATAAATAGGTAACTTACAAATGTATTATATGTTGTAGGTCAATGTAATTTTCTATATTTTTCATAATTAGTTACTCCACATAAATAGTGATCTTAGCATTTTTCTAAAACTAAGTTGCTGACTTTGATTTTCTTGACAAGTTTGTTTTCTATATCCTACATCTATATTGCTCGTGTTGTATGGTGGTTGTGCTTTGCATTTTCTTTTTCTCCCTACATTTCACAAATTTAGTTGATTAGTTGCAACAAGCTAGATTTGATCAACATGTAATTTTCACTAATTTTGTGCATTTCAGATCTAGCTGACTTAGGGAAAGCATATTATACTAAGAGGAGGGGGGAAAGACTTGTAGCTGTTTGCAACAATTTTTCTAAACAACAAATTGCATGGTACAGAAGACACAAAAACAAATCTGGTTTCTTACCTGAAGAAGACCAATTTGCTCTAGGGTTTGTGTTCTCTTCCATATGCCTGTTGTTTGCAATCTGCTTGTCTGAAGATACATCCTTTGGTTTGGAGCTCTCAGAGATCTCCATGGTTTTCTTTTCTTGAGCTGATTCCAATTCTTTTGGTTTAGAATTCTCACCCATCCCCATGGTTGTAGGGGGTTGGGGAGAGAACGAGCTTGGTGAATTCTTTTTCAAGTACATCGATCTGATCTTTATCTAAGGTTCATTAATAGGGTTGCACGTGATTTGTCTTTTCTTGTAGGTCAAGATGAACTTTTTGTTTGTTTACCTGGCTGTGCAGCCTCCTAGGCCTTTTTTTCGTATTGGGCTCGTGCTCTTTTTATTTTTAGCCCATTCATACGATTAACGGGTTGCGCATGTGGGCTTTTTTGCGCGTCCTATAAAAAAGCCTTATTTTCGTGCACCCGGTTTCATGGGCTTTTTGCTCGCCCGGTATGGTGGGTTGTTTTTGCGCACCCGTTTGGGCTGTTTGTGCACTTTGTTTGCTAGAATGTCTGTTTGGTACGTGTGGTCCAGGATTCGCCATATTTTTGGTCCAAAATGTGGCGACAGTCATATAGGTAGATCATCTATGAAACTCTTTTAATCACTTGAGGGGACGGCCCATTTATCTATAGCATGTCAACTAAATAATTATAAGAAAATCTTTAAAAAATGACAAGATAGATTAGTAACTAATATATCACTCCATAAGGATGTAAATTCAAATTGACTTTTACAAATTGTAACAAAAATAACTAGTTTGACTATAAATATATGTGTACTAATTATAATTTTTTTTATTTTTGTTACAACTTGTAGAAACCGATGAGTGGTCAGTGATGATTTTGAGTCACCTCTTACGGGTGAAGACCGATAAGAGTCACCTCTGACAGCCGTGCTAATGAGAATGAGACACCGTGCGTGACAAATGATGCCAACATGTATACCGTATATCTGAAGCTCTGATGACTTAAAAAATACAGATTGCCAACATGTATACCCGTCGGATTAGTTGACCGTGAAATAATTCTGCGTCAAGCCAGGTTGCTCATTGAGCACTCATCAGTCACCACTTCACCTTAGTTACAAGCTAAAGCAACAAAATGCCTATAAATATGGAGATCATCAATTAAGCTAAGTAGGAGTGATTAGAAGCAAAATTAAAATGGCAAAATTGTTCAGAGACCTAGCACTAATGCTCACCATTAGCGTCTTGTCATGTCACTACCTCTCTGTGACTTCGCTTGCCTCCTCCGATGGCTTCATCCAGTGCCTCTTGCA
Organism: Oryza officinalis; assembly: GCA_008326285.1. Classification (NCBI taxonomy): domain Eukaryota; kingdom Viridiplantae; phylum Streptophyta; class Magnoliopsida; order Poales; family Poaceae; genus Oryza; species Oryza officinalis. The sequence continues at coordinate 34,356,247 of BDMV01000006.1, read as the reverse complement.
GAAGATCCCCGGCGAGCTGGTGCTCACGGCGAGCTCGGGCAGCTTCACCGACGTGCTCGTCTCCTCCATCCGGAACCCCATGTTCTTCAACAACGCGACGGCGAGGCCGCTCTGCATCGTCACGCCGGCCGACGCGTCGCACGTCCAGGCCGCCGTGCTCTGCGGCCGCGCCGAGGGGGTGCGCCTCCGCGCGCGCAGCGGCGGGCACGACTACGAGGGCCTCTCATACCGGTCCGCGCGAGCAGCGACGGCGGCGAGGTGTTCGCGGTGGTCGACCTCGGCGCCAGGCTCCACGCCGTGAGCGTCAGCGATGGGGACGACGCCACGGCGTGGGTCGAGTCCGGCGCGTCGCTCGGGGAGTTGTACTACACTGTCGCGAAGAGCAACCCAGGGCTAGCGTTCCCGGCCGGCGTGTGCCCGACCATCGGCGTCGGCGGGCACCTCAGCGGCGGCGGGATCAGCATGATGTCTCGCAAGTACGGGCTCGCCGCCGACAACATCCTCGACGCCAAGCTGGTGAACGCCAACGGCGAGCTCGTCGACAGGGCCGCCATGGGGGAGGATCTCTTCTGGGCGGTCCGCGGCGGCGGCGGCGAGAGCTTCGGCATCGTGGTGTCCTGGAAGATCCGCCTCGTGCAGGTGCCGCCGACGGTGACGGTGTTCGTCATCGGTAGGAACGTCGACCAGGGCGCCGCCGACGTCGTCACCAGATGGCAAGACGTCGCGCCGAGCCTCCCGAGCGAGCTCACTATACGGGTGATCGTGCGAGGGCAGCGCGCCACGTTCCAGTCGCTGTACCTCGGCTCGTGCGCCGACCTGGTGCCGACGATGAGCAGCATGTTCCCGGAGCTCGGGATGACGAGCGCGGACTGCCGGGAGATGAGCTGGCTGCAGTCGGTGGCGCTCATCCAGTTCTGGAACCCAAACACGCGGGTGGAGGCTCTCCTCAACCGGAGGACCAGCCTGAGCACCTTCACCAAGGCCAAGTCCGACTACGTCCGGCGAGCCATCCCGTCGGATGTGTGGAAGAACATCTTCCCGTGGTTCACCATGAACGGCTCCGGCCAGATGCTCCTCGAGCCGATGGGCGGGTTCGTCGGCGGCGTCCCCGCCACGGCGACGCCGTACCCTCACCGGAGCGGCGTCCTGTACAACATCCAGTACATCGCGTACTGGTTCGGCGACGGCACGGCGGCGGCGGCGGCGGCGGCGGCGGCGAACAGGTGGATCAGCGACCTGTACGCGTTCATGGAGCCGTACGTGAGCAGCGACCCGAGGGAGGCGTACGTGAACTTCCGGGACCTGGACATCGGCGACGACGGCGAGAACGCGGTGGCGCCGAACGACGTGAGCACGTTCGAGAGCGGCAAGGTGTGGGGGGAGAAGTACTTCGCCGGCTACTTCGAGAGGCTCGCCGCGGTGAAGGCGGCGGTGGATCCAACCGACTACTTCAGGAACGAGCAGAGCATCCCGCCATTGTTGGTCCAAAGCAAATGAGAAAAGCTTAATTTGGGCTTAATTTGACGCAAGCGTGGTTGGTTGGTTGCGTTTGCGTGTGTACCGCCTTTGTGTTCGGTTCTTGGTGAGCTCTTGCATGGACATGTTCTGTTGGCTGTTGACCGTCTTTCAGAGTATAAACTACGGTTGGATGAATACTAAATTTTTCATGCTAACATGGCTTTATTATCTGGATTAACGTTTATAAAAAAATCATAAAAATTAACAAGATAAATTAATATATATCACTCAAAATTCGACTTCTACAAGTCGTATAAAAAACAACAAATTGAACTATATATATATATATATATATATATATATATATATATATATATATATATATATATATATATATATATATATATATATATATATATATGTATATTCACAGTTAAATTTATTTTTTTTTATGATTTTTAGAAGTCGAATTTGAATTTTATATATTTTTATATATTTGTAGTGTGATATATTATGTATTAATTGTGATCTATGTTATCATTTTCTTAAAAAAGTTATAGCCATTCAGTTCACGTGTAATAAACTATTGGTCGATCAGCCGAGTGACTAGAATGCCTATGTCAAGCTGGTCCGGCATAATTTAAATTGCTACTAGCACACAAGCATTTTGCGCTTTTTGTTTCCATGGCCTTTAAGGTTTCAATATAGACCATTAAGTCTTCAAAAAGAATCATTTTGCTCCTAAAATAGAAACGGCTAATGGGCAGGCGGTTACATGTGGCATGTCCGCAGGAATGCGTGCCCCAACAGCCATTTTTGTTCACCCGTGTGAACGTGTTGCTATAGTGCAATTTCTTTCTAGGCAAATTTTTACATACAAAGGTTTATAGACACGAATTTATACACCGAAAAGTGTACAAACAACGTTTAATTTTCAAGTGAAAATTTACTTTTTAAAAGTTTCTAGGTAGAAATTAATTATTCATGTAGAATATTTTTGAATGGACTTTTTAAATATGTAGAAAGTTTTTTGTTAGAAAATTTTATATATGTAGAATATTTATGAGTATTACTTTGTTTAATCCTTTAATTAGTATTTATTTTTCTTTTCTCAAACTTTTTTTTGAATTTTTTTGAAATTCATCTTGGGCTGCACTTGTGCTAGGGAATGATTAATGAACAGAGATATGTGAACATGCTCAAAGGCTGTGACAGCCACCTAAAAAGACATCCGTTTAAAAGCATTGTGTAGAATTTGCATATAAAAATTAATATGCTAACAATTTTTTCATCCAATTACTTATATGATTCCTAATGATAGTATGGGCAATATAATGTCATTCGCCAAACTACTTAAAGAATTTTTATGAATGGAAAGTTAACGGTGGTGGTAAAAATCGTAATAAAACACGTGTTAACGATATTTTGTAGAATTTAAGTTCGTCGATCGTAATTTATAGAACCCGTAAATGTCAATGATGATAAAACGTAGAATTTTTCACAGCGCGGCAAAACGAATACGCCATCTCTGATTGCCAGTTTCCCATTTTGAGCTTCCAAGAACGAGCAACAAGGAACCCAAGCCCGGCCGTCAAGCTCGGCCATGAAGTCCCGATATAGTTCGCCGGCCAATTGTGCATGCAATGGCGATCCATCCTTAGCCAAGACCGCAACGAAATGACCGATGGATCCGTGCGAGTAGGTCGCGGAGAGACCATCTCCCCATTCGAGGCCTCCTATATATGTACACACACCTCGTCCATCCATGTCTCAAGCTGCCTGCCATGGCGACGTCGACGACGACATCCAGGGCCGTCGCGCTGGTGCTCCTCTCGTGGGCCGTCTCGTCTTGCTGCCTCGTCGCCGTCGACGCAGCCAACGCCAAGAAGCCAAAGCTGTCCAAGAATGACTTCCTCTCCTGCCTCACCACCGACATCCCCCCCCGGCAGCTGTACGCCAAGGGCTCGCCGTCGTACAGCTCCGTGCTGACGTCCACCATCCGCAACCTCAGGTACTTGTCGTCAAAGACGTGCAACCCGCTCTACATCGTCACCCCGTCCGAGGTGAAGCACATCCAGGTCGCCGTCGCCTGCGGCCGCCGCCACAACGTCCGCATCCGCGTGCGCAGCGGCGGGCACGACTACGAGGGGCTCTCGTACCGGTCGGACAGCTCCGACCCGTTCGCCATCGTCGATCTCTCCAAGATGCGGAACGTGACCATCGACGGCAAGGCCCGCACGGCGTGGGTCGAGTCCGGCGCGCAGCTCGGCGAGCTCTACTACGGCATCGCCCAGGCGAGCCCCACGCTGGCGTTCCCGGCGGGCGTGTGCCCGACCATCGGCGTCGGGGGACACTTTAGCGGCGGCGGGTTCGGCATGCTGCTGCGAAAGTTCGGCCTCGCGTCCGACAACGTGATCGACGTGAAGGTGGTGGACGCGAACGGCAAGGTGCAGGACAGGAAGTCGATGGGCGAAGACTACTTCTGGGCCGTCCGCGGCGGCGGCGGCGAGAGCTTCGGCATCGTGGTGTCGTGGAAGCTGAAACTGATGCCGGTGCCGCCGACAGTGACGGTGATCCAGATGCCCAAGATGGTGAACGAGGGCGCCATCGACCTCCTCACCAAGTGGCAGGCCCTCGCGCCGACGTTCCCCGACGACCTGATGATCCGCGTGATGGCGCAGGCGGGGAAGGCCGTGTTCGAGGGCCTCTACCTCGGCACCTGCACCGCGCTCCTCCCGCTGATGGCCAGCCGCTTCCCGGAGCTGGGCATGAACCGCACCCACTGCAACGAGATGTCATGGGTGCAATCCATCGCCTTCATCCACCTGGGCAAGAGCGCCACCGTGAAGGACATCCTCAACCGGACCTCCTCCATCCGAGCCTTCGGCAAGTACAAGTCGGACTACGTGACGAAGCCACTGTCCAAGGACACGTGGGAGACCATCTACAGGGACTGGTTCTCCAAGCCCAGCTCCGGCATCATGATCATGGACCCGTACGGCGCCACCATCAGCGCCCCCGGCGAGGCGGATACGCCGTTCCCGCACCGGAAGGGGATGCTCTACAACATCCAGTACATCACCTTCTGGTTCGGCGACGGCGCGCCGTCGGTGGCGCCGATCAAGTGGATCAGGGACTTCTACGCGTTCATGGAGCCATACGTCACCAAGAACCCTAGGCAGGCGTACGTCAACTACAGGGACCTCGACCTCGGCGTCAACGCCGTCGACGCCGGCGCCAACGTCTCCAGCTACAGGGCCGGCAAGGTCTGGGGCGAGAAGTACTTCAAGGGCAACTTCGACAGGTTAGCAAGGACCAAGGCCAAGGTGGATCCCACTGACTTCTTCAGGAACGAGCAGAGCATTCCGCCATTGCTCGCGTGATGGAGACAAATCGTCGACGACACCGAAGAACGCTTAATTTGCATGGAGATTTAATTAGTGTGTATGTGCCTGATGAGTATGATAAGTACTTGTCATGTCCAACAAATAAGGATCAATGTATGATCGCCGTAAGAGAATTGTTTTCTTTTTCGTATACATGTTTGCGCGTATGAGTTCTAGCTAGTCAGCTAGCGTGTTACTTTTCAATGTACTACTTGTTCCTGGTATCCACTTAATTTATTGCGTGATGAGATTAAAACAACAGTTTTCCTATTTATCAATACACTGTTCTTTTTTCTTGTGGTATCTAAACTTAGATAATTCATAATCTCAATTTACTATTGCTAGGATCGGCCATCCAATTACATCCACTACTACACAAATACTCATTGGTGCCGGTTCGAAAGGCCTCATAGGTGCCGGTTTCGAAGCCGGCACCAATTGGTCGGCACTAATGCTCAAAGCTATTGGTACTGGTTTCTTAACCGACATCTATAACACTATAGGTACTGGTTGTAAATGTGGAACCGACACCTATATAGTATTATAGGTGCCGGTTCCTATAAATAACCGGCACCTATAATGGATAGGATCTGGCACCTTTGATGCCTTATAGGTGCCGGTTCTTTACAAGAATCGGCACCTATAGTCCTGAAGTAAAAAAAATAATTGCAGGGTCACATATAATATTTCCTGAAACACAGAATTCACAGAATATTACAATATTACATTCACATCGTAGAAATCACAGAATCCAACCCATTTTCCAAATGAAACCAAACCAATCCAACCCACTTGCCTCATGTGGATTCAATCCACTTCCCAAACCATTTAAAACCCTTCCATCAATGATGTTAGATTTAATTCATCATTGTTTGTAGCATACTGTGTCAAATAAGGTAAAAATAGCTGAGATCTAAATATCCATAAATTTAAGGTTTTACAAAATCCTAGGACCATTCAAACTGTGATTGAATTCAAAATAATTCTTGACAAACTATGTTATTCAAACGAAATAGCTAGACATTTGTTCAATGGACAGAAAAATGTTGAATTGAGGGCATCTGTTTAATGGACAGAAAAATGTTGAATTTGCTAAACAAAACATTCTCATTCTTGAATTCAGTAGGTACTAGACACATTGGGCCATGTGTTCGGTTTGCTGATTTTCATGGCAACAACAGAAATGACCAAACTATATTCCCACTACTTTCATAAAGAGTGGTCAGTAGGAGCAAAGTTGAGGTGTATGGTGTAATGTTATCTATCGTCCCACAAAATTTCAATTCTAAATACATATTGTACAAAGAGAAAAAAGATGTATCATAATGGAAAAATTGAACTATTTTTTAATATTTTAGAGGTGAAGTGAGAAAAAATAGTTTAGAAGTTTAAGTGCACCTGCCAAATAGTTTAAGGTAGTAAAATGAACTTACTTTTATTTTTAATTATATCCTTTTAGATTACTGTGGAAGGTCGTAAATAAAATTACTTCCTCGATCGATTGTTTCTTTTTTGGTTTTGATATTCAATTTGTTATAGTTGACATACATAAATTAATTAAGTTAATTAATGGATTAACTAATTAGCAAGTATATATACATATAGGCAATCCACCTTTGCAAGACCTATAGTTATCCTATATATTCATCCCCACTAATTAGGGCCACTTTCAAATGTAGGATTGAGAAAACGTAGAAATAGGAGATAAAACCATGATATAAAACCCGAAGCCTCGAGTAGAGAGCATAGAAGATATTGCTGGGACTCAGCGTGCCAGTCAACTTCAGCCTGAGACGTGCCCGTCAAACCACACGAAGGCGACGACCAGATGTGTTACACATCTCAGGAGACTTGATGAAAATTCGCTTGAGCTCTACAACATCTCAAATGCTCTAAACTCGTACTCATATGATAATTTTAGTTACACATGCTCACCTGTTGCTTACAGAGACAACAATGATGATGCCTCCCTCATCCATGCCGCATCCAGTCAGTGAGATCACCTGTTGCTGTTAGGGATAAAAATATGAAATAGAGAAAATTGAATACATGGTTAGATATATGTGTGAAAAAATAATAGATAAACATTAACAAATAGAGAAACTTAATGTATGTTCAAGACATTAAGAAAACCACATCAATCCAAATAACTAATCTACAAGATACTTAGAAAATGTTTGAAAGGTATGGCCCACTAATTCTAGGTCTTTGTATGCTTTGGCGTTGATCGGCTATCTAAAGTATCACTAGGGCCGCCAGCCTCAATGAAACCCACTAGCCTAGCAGGAGCCTTCGAAATATTGTATGCGCCGTTTGACGAGATGATATGGTCGAAGATGAATCCACATAGCTGTTCAGCGAGGCCCAAGCAAACATGTGGCAGCAATTTACTTGTCGGGAGCTTTAATTTCTGTAAATGAAAGGATTAAAGATGTGGAAAGATACTATGTGTTTAGTAAATTGGATTTATGTCTTAGGAGACAGGGCGAACCTCAGCATCCGTAATGTTCCAGTTGCCGTCCTCCATGAAAACCCACATAAATCTCATCACGTAGAACCCACATGTGCTCGTGCCCGGATCCTGACGTGAGCAATAAGGGTGGCACCAAACTCGGAATTTATTTGCACATGAAGCGTGTCGAATACACTTCTTCTTGTACTTCACAAGTGCCTTATCTAGGATGTCAATGAGGGATTGGTAGTTGGATTGCGGTTTCCTCATTGAATCCATGACGACAATCTTGGAATCGTTTAAATGGATGGCAATAAGAATTCAGTGAGGCCTACATACAAGGGAAGAGAACAATTAACATCTTAAAGTACAACGATGGGAGGTACAACGATAATGCCACACTTACTTAAAGTGGTAGGGCAAAAGGATGGTATTCATGTCCTGCAGCTTGACAAAGGATGTGTAAAGGTAGTTCAGCACTTCTTGGGAGGACCATTCGCCTGTGTCAATATTACAGGAATTGACTATTTGTGGATCGAGGAATCCTAGCTTGTTATGGGTCGCTCTACATTCAAGCGCCCCCATTCTGCATAAGGAAAAAAATTAGACACGCAATGAGGATATTTACTTAGAAAAATGGCGAGAGGTCGAGTATACTTACAATGCCCATAACTGAATTACCGATTAGTCTAGCTCCCTCAGATTGTATAGATGAAATAGTTCTCTAAATGGGACCCAAACTATACCATCACAGTGATGAAAGTCCTCGTCCCTGTAAAAGACGGGGAACATCTCTTTACCATCCTTGGCCATCTGTAAGTACCACTCTTCTACCCTTCTCATTTGAGTACATTTGCCAACGACGTGGCGATATTCGTCGGTAGTCAAAGAATGACCAAGCTTGAACTGAGCTGCCAATGGGGCCATCTCAATATTATCCACATCATCCAAACTTTTCAGCCCTGCCTCTTTTAGAAAGTCTTGCATAGTCTTGCTGGCCTCATCTTTCTCGAATTCTTTCTTGGAAAATTCTTGCAATCCCTTTTTCCTGATCGTGCGTCGGAAGTCCGTAATAGGTTGCTTTCGGGCAGGTGGCCTTGCCATGCGAATGAAGTGATCCTGTACTTCGACTGGCACTTTGAAAGATGGCTCCGACCTGGTAGGCAATGGCGTCTTCTTGGTCTTCTTCAGAGATGGTAATTCAGACATTTGGGAAGTTTTACAGAGGCGTCCCCTCTTTTTCGGCCGGTCTGATGAAGCTAGGCTCTGATGTGCTGCCTCTGGAGGAGATGGGCTCTTACGTTGCGCCGGTGGAGGAGACGGGCTCTTATGTGGCAATGGTGGTGGAGTTGGCATCCTTTGAGGGGAGGGAGGAAGTCCTTCAGAGCTAGACCCGCCATCGCTTGGCTCGTCATCACCATCTGCTGAAGGAAAGATAATGAAACGCTTGCGCCACAGGATTATGTTGTGGATGGCTTCACCAAGAGTGTTCACCCCCTCCTCTGGAGCAAAATCAAGCTGCACTGCCCTGTACCTCCTCGGTACGTCCTCCACTTCGACCCTTGAGTAGCCACTTGGTATCGGCTTACCGTGTATCGTCCCTTCCTCCGTTACGGGATGTGCCATCGCGCGTGCCACCTCTTGACTGATGTTTTGAAGTGGCACATGCAGCCTGCATGCAGTACGTACAGTGATGTGGTCCACGGGGTAATGAATCGTGTCCGGCTCTTGAGGAACCTCAGTTGAAGCGCAGCTGCTTTTCTTCCCACCTGGACTGGTTAAGTGGCTAGCATTGCCTCCTTGCTGACCTTCAAGCCTTGCCATTACCAGTGCCATTTGTTCTTTCAATAGCCTTATCTCTTCCGATTGGTCTCTGGAATTTTTATTGCTCCGAGACCGGTACCTATGTCTGTCTTCAGGAAAACCTTCTCTTCATGGAACTAGGCCAATTCCTCTTGTGCGTCCTGGATGCTCAGGGTTCTGCAATGCAAGTGTAAGCTCATCTCTCTCCCTGCTCGCAACAAAAGAACCTTCTGAGGACTTTAGATGGGCCTCGTGGATCCTCTAGGACACTTCTTGCTCTCGAGGACCCTTGTGTACCAACTCGCCTGTATCCGAGAGTGTTGAACCTCGGGCGTATTGGTAATTCTTTCCCCGTTGGCACCAGTCCTTCGTCTCGATCTCGATTCCCTTTTGCAGCAGCTCATCTTCCCGGAGTTGCCATTTGGCTATGTTCTTAGCATATCCGCTAGGGCTGAGACGGTGAGGGTATCGGTTTTTGGCCGTATTGGCCTGGTTCCTTTCGCTAATCTCCTTTGCCTCATCTGATGTTCTATAGGCCACAAAGTCATCCTAGAAAAGACAACACCTTCGATAGTTGGCATCTTCAAAATTTGGTGTCAGGCCCTTCTTGACAAACTTCCTGTTAAGATCCGTCTTTCACTTCTTGAAGCTGATGGACATCTTCTTAAGAGCCCCGGACTCTGCGAGTTCTTCTTGTCCCTCGGGAAACTGGAATGTCCGCTTTAACTTTTCCCAAGCAAGATCCTTGTCTCTGTCTGGTACCGTCCACTCCAATTCGTCTGTATCACTGCTCTTCCAGTGTCGGTACTTGATGGGGATGTCATCCTTCACGATGACACCTATAGCTTTGCCATATGGGGTGAGTGCCGATTCTGGAGCTATAGGGGTCCCATCTGCAGCTAACTCTGTGATAGTGTATAGACCTGAGGGCATCCTAGTTGGACCTCTAGCCTTTCTTCTGGCCGATGAGGTTGAAGTATTCGCGGAGTGCGTAGTGGCCGAAGGATCAACCTCCTTCAAACATCAGTATAAATTAGTCATTCATATCTGACGATATATGTAGTTTTAAGGTATTATTTGTTCCAGATGGGTTAATTTACCTCTGTATTGTGCGGGTTAACACCGGGCTGATTCAAGTTTAGAAAGCCACTTGGGCTACCATTACCACCATCGCTTTCTCCAGAATTTGTAGGCCTAATGTTATCTTGTTCCCCTGACATTTCCTTTTGTAGATCTAGGCTAGAACTACTGCTAGATAGATACAAGAAATTAGTGTAAGAACTTATTGTCCTCTTGATGATATTCTTCCAAATATACCAACAGTAAAGTAATGCCATCTAATTCCATACACCATGTAGCAGTTTAGAAAACGTGTACACGAAAAGCGAGAGACCCAAAATTGAAAAAATATGAAAAAGTAAACAGCCTCATAAAGCAAGTGTACTAATGTACTTTGCATAGCTATAGTGTATTAATGTATCAAAGGAAGAAGGGGCACTTGCCTTGTATGTGCTCCTCAACCTGCCCACTATGTGAACTAATTCGTGATGTTTTCAAATTTAGGTGAAAGAATTTCAATTTTACTATTAAGCATATGAAAGTTATAAGCCGTCTAAATTTCTGAATTTGTGCTCAAGTTCTGAAATCTGTTTAGTTCTGAAACATGAATTTGAGTAGTGAAATTCAAAAGCAATCCTTATGTACATAATTGTTCTACAGATTGCCTAAAACCTAGAGTATGTGTTACTTACATATTCAAAACTGACTATATTTACACCAAATGAATGAACTAACTTTGCTTTTGTTCTGAAATCTGGAATCTGAAAGTGAAGATATAGGAGTAGTTCTTGTTCTAAACCTGCTGCAGGGAGTCCGCAAGCAAACAGGTTGCAGGTTGACACCAAAATAGCTATGATTCCTCTAGGTGCAGTAGAAACCTGAATAAATCAATGGCATAAAAATTAATATACACATGACATACATGAATTTGGTGCATTCACATGTATATGCTGGTGGTGGGTTATTCTGCTCCCTAATCAGTTTAGAATTGTAGAGTATTTGATCATGACTTGTGTATTCACCTGAGAAGTTTCCAGTGGGAGAAAATCAAGTGGAGGAAATGCTGAACAATTCAGATCTGAAGGAGAGATTGACTAAATCTAGAGATCTTTTTACAGAATCAGGTAAACTTATTTCTGGTTTAGAAGTGATTTCCCTGTACACATTCAAATTGACACATTCCTGCATCTCATGTATTGACTAATGTAGATTACGTACAGATAGTTATGTTTTTCTGAAATTTCTGTACAATGATACAACTTACATATATTTTTGTTTACAAGCACACTAGTTTCGAGTGGCTTACTGTTAGTTCATTGTCTAGGGTGTGCTGGCTAGTGCAATGTACAACTCAACCATGTTAGGATGCACTGCAGAATTGAGAACTATGTTGATTTATCTACAACTTTGCCATCTAATGAGAAGTCTCAAATGTTTGGTATAAAGATGAAAATATCCTATAGAATGAATTGATATTTTCATCTAACTTAAATTATGAAAATCATCCAACAAGTACATTTAAGAATCAAACCAATGCTAGGTGTTCTGAAATTTTCAAGTACTATACATAAAGCCGTGTTTACCTTGCATATTTTTATTTGCATAATTTATGAAAACAAAAGGGAAAATATCGAAACAGTTCAACACAGTTTTTTGCTCCTATTTGCATAATTTTTTCAAGAGTTCTTATTGATTTGCAACTTAAGTTGCACATATTTATAACTTAAATTGTGCATATTTATAACTTAAGTAACACATGATTGCATTTTTTTATAATTAGAAAATCACAAAAAGAGGTAAAATACCTAGAGAAAAATTTCCTAAATACACAATAGTAAAAAGTATTCAAGGGTGCAGAAATACACAATAGAAAAATTTCCTAAATACGCAATAGCAGGAAACAGTATCGCAGCAGCAGCAACAACAGCTCGAGGAGAAAACAACTCTGGCCTGAATGTATGCAGTACTCCACACTGTGCTGGTAGCTATTCTAAGTTATATGTCAGGGAATCCCAATAACCAATTATCCAAAAGAATAGGTTTTGTAGTAGTATTTTCTAAGACTAGATTAATACCGATCCATGCCTGTTTTGATCCATGCCTAAATATTCACAAAGTAAACAACTAATTGACATAATTGCACACCTTTGACAGCGAAGAATGGAGGACGGCGGCGAAGAATGCAGCAGCAGCAGCAGCTTGAGGAGAACACCACAGCGGCGGAGGAGGGCGGCGGCGACGATGGAGGACGGTGGTGTTGGAGGAGAGCAGCGGCGACAATGGAGGACGGCGGCGCTTGAGGAAAGCAGCGGCAACGATGGAGGACGGCAGCGCTGGAGGACGGGGATGGTGATGGAGGGCGCAGGCGGGCGGGCGAGCGGACCGCAGATCCGGAAGGAGGACGACGGTGGACGGCGACGGCGGTAGATCTAGGCAGGGGGAGGACCGATGGTGGTGCAGGAGGGGGATGGCAGTGGGCGGCGACGGCGGGCGGCGGGCGGCGACCGGTTGATCTTGGCATCGGCAGGGTGGTCTGGGGGAAATGGCATCGACAGGGGGTGTCTTGGGGGAAATACTGATCGACGGCCGCATATATACAAGCCACATAGGTACCGGTTCGTATTTACAACCGGTACCTATTGTGGTAAAAAGGTGCCAGTTCTAAATTGGAACCGATACCTTTTGGATCACATAGGTACCGGTTCTTATTTAAAACTGGCACCTTTTACTACAATAGGTACCGGTTGTAAATACGAACCGGTACCTATGGACATTCTGGGGGGGTTAGTCTATTGAGTGATTCATCATATTGCTGTCCACTAGAAAAGAAAATATTATCTATGATACATAATTATCCTCTTTTTCTGAAACAAACTTATTTATTCCAAGGATCATACATATAAGATATGATCCATAGTTCACAATCAAACAGCACATATATACAATTTACACCATTTCTTGTACTTGGAAAGCTTCATGGTGCATTATTCGGCTTGTTGGCCTATTGCATTCGTTACATCCTGAACCGGTATAATATCACAATTGTCCTTCCATTCCAAATATAAATTGTTTGGTCATCTCAGCTCTTACCTAAGTGTAAGTTGCTTTGAATATCTGGACTTATTAAAAATACCCTATGAATTTTATGTTTGTGTTGGTCTAATATACTTCCAAACAATACATAGATGCAACCCAAAAATATGATCCAAAAACTATTAAAAAGTTAACTATTTTTTAAATTTACTTGTTAACATAAATCATGTAATCGAGTGTTATATTTAAAGACGCTCGACTACTGTAATCGAGGTGGACGGTAGCAGCAAGGTCCTCACTGACACCGACAGTATGATCCAAAATTACACATTCATGTTTATTGCAATAAAATTCAAACATGCAGGTCTATCACAATTACTCCTTCTTCATGGTCACTACGAACATATGGTGCTTCTTCCTCGTCTTCGTCTTCCTGACTTTCATCACCTCCTTTTACATCTGTTGCAAACAGTGGTAGCTCATCGATTTGATCATAGCCTTCCTCATCAACGATATTCTCAACTCCGACAATGCTTCGCTTTCCATGGAGAACCACATGGCGATCGGTCAACGAAGAAGGGTCTTTGACATAGAAAACTTGTGTTACGGATTTTGCGAGCACAAATGGTTCATCTTGATAACCCACATTGTTTAAGTCCACGATGAACATTTTGTACTTGTCAATCCTCAAACCACTTGGAATTTTGACCCATTGATACTGGAAAAGTGGTACCTTCAGCGGTCTGTATTCAAGCTCCCAGATTGCCTCTATATAACCATGGTACGTTTGTTCTACACCATTACTGTCGAAGGCGTCTATGCGGACACCACTATTTTGATACGAGCTCTTGGCATCCTAGGTTCTCGTGTAAAATGTATATCCATTAATGTCATACCCTTGGAATGAATGAATTGTGCTCACAGGTCCCCGAGACAAAACATACAGCTGGTCACTATCAATATTCATAGCAATGATATGCTTCCGTAACCAATCGCCAAAATTCAACCTATGCTGCTTAGCTATCCATGCCTCTGATTTGCTTGGCTTCTCGCTGCGGAGTGTGTTATAATGCATGTCGACAAATGGAGCCACCAAAGCCGACTGCTGGAGCACTGCGAAATGTGCTTGCCGTAATGTTTCTAGGCTAGGAGTGAAAATTGCCTTATGCCCTAGTGTCCCTTTCCCTAGTAGCCTGCCCTCGTGTCGAGACATCGGCACACCAATGGGATGCAAATCCATATAGTCGATACAGAACTCAACCACCTCCTCTGTTGCATGACCCTCTACGATACTGCCTTCTGGTCGAGCTCTATTACGCACATACTTCTTTATGATCCCCATGAACCTCTCGAAAGCCCACATGTTATGCAGATACACTGGGCCGAGAATCTTTATCTCTTTCACGATATGTGACACGAGGTGAACCATTATATCAAAAAATGATAGTGGAAAACACATCTCGAGCTGGCAAAGGGTAATGATTACATCTGCTTGGAGCTTGTCTAGCGTGCTTGGATCGATCACCTTTTGATATATAGCATTGAAGAACGAGCACAACTTTATGATTGGGTTTCGAACCTTATCTGGCAAAATGCCTCTAATAGCAAAAGGAAGAAGTTGTGTCATCAGCACGTGGCAATCATGTGACTTCATGCCCACTAATTTCTTCTCTTTCATGTTGACAAGTCTTTTAATGTTCGCAGAGTAACCAGAGGGGACTCGGACACCCTGCAGGCACTCCAACAGACTTATTTTCTCTGTGGCACTAAGGGTGTAGCATGCGGGAGGGAGGTACTGGCGACCATTGGGCCGTTCTAGAGGATGTAGCTCGGGCCTGATGTTCATGTCTGCGAGGTCTCTCCGGGCTTTCAACGTGTCCTTTGTCTTGCCGGGTATGTTTAGCAGGAGTTCCATCAAACTCTCTCACACATTCTTCTCAACATGCATCACGTCAATCGCGTGACGGACATCCAAATCTTTCCAATATGGTAGTTCCCAAAAGATAGATTTCTTCTTCCAAAGAGGTTTCTCACCACCCTTGCTCGTTGTGCCTCGATTGCCTTGCCCCTTACCAAATATACATTCAATATCTTGTACCTCTTCAAAAATCTCTTTGCCGGTACAATGTGTTGGAGCTGTACCCTCCTCCACTGTGCCATCAAAATCTCTTGTATTGCTACGGTACTGGTGGCCGGCTGGAAGAAACCTCCGATGGCGCATGTACACAGTCTTTCCGGAGTACTTCAGCCACCTGCTCGCTGTATCCCACATGCACTGCACACATGCACAACCACCTTTCACTGTTTGCCCGGATGTGTTACCAGCTGCAGGGTAATCTTGGATGGTAACGAACAACATTGCCCTTAAGGTGAAGTACTCTCTTTTGTACGCATCCCACATCTGCACACCCCGGTCCCATAGAAACTTAAGATCATCCACTAATGGCCTGAAGTAGACATCGATATCTTTGCCAGGTTGCTTGGGCCCTTGGATTAGAAGTGGCATCATAATATACTTACGCTTCATGCACAACCATGAAGGAAGGTTGTAGATAACAAGTGCCACTGGCCACGTGCTATGCCGACTGCTCATGTCACCGAATGGATTCATCCCGTCCGTGCTCAGCCCAAACCTTATATTCCTAATCTCCTGCGCGAAATGTTTTTTATACTTTCTATCTATCTTTCTCCATTGAGATCCATCGGCAGAGTGTCTTATCATTCCATCCTTCTTACGCTCTTTGTGATGCCAACGCATCATCTTTACATGTTTTTTATTTGCATACATGCGTTCAACCCGAGGGATTATAGAAAAATACCACGCAACTTTAACGGGCACTTTCCTCTTCTTCAGGACTGGGCCACCACTGTCATCATCAACATCATCATCATCGTTAACTCCACCCTTATACCGCGGTGCTCCGCAAACTGGACATGTATCCAAGTCTGCATAGTCACCTCGATATAGGATACAATCATTTCGACATGCGTGAATTTTCTGCACTTCCAGTCCGAGTGGGCAGACAACCTTCTTCGCTCGGTATGTTGTTTCTGGTAGCACATGACCCGCTGGAAGGAGGTCTCCAATCAGCTGTAGAAGTTCTGTGAAGCTCTTGTCACTCCAACCGTTGGTTGATTTCATCTGTAGCAACGAGAGGACGACGTGTAACTTGGTGTGCTGCTCTTTGCATCCTGGATAAAGCGGGGTTTTTGAGTCCTCCACCATGCCCTTGAACTTCTCATATTGCCTGTCATCGTCGTAGGCTGTCTCCCCGTCGCGTAACATCTGATCTAAACCATCTGATTCGTCACTATCATATCCACCTCCATCAGCAGGCAACTCCACATTGCCTTCGTCCATTACATCCGGATTCTCATCTTCACCATGATTGTCCTGACATGTGTAATTAGGCATAAAACCCCTTGTTAGGAGATGCTCATGAACTTGTTTTGCAGGAAACTGTCTCTCATTCCTACAATCAGCGCATGGACAACGCAAGTGTTCCGTCGTGTTCAATGATCTGGATCTCGTGGCTGCGATCACGAAGTTGGTTACTCTCCTGGCATATTCCAAGGTGCCGCGCTGCGGAATGTTCATTCCTCCTTCATCCATCGCTCCTACGAAAATTCTTAAATTAACCACTAACATACGTATATCATTCTCTATATCTATTGAAATTCTGATATATGTTAATAACAGTTACATTACTCATTGATGATTAATCTCTAAATTACTCCAATATAATAAGTCATCATACTTTCTCATGCTTCTCATTCAACAAAACAAATTGCAAAAAATAACTTGACAAATATTACTGCGAATTACATATCGAATCAGCACATACTAACCTTTACGCATGCAAACACATAGATCTCTCGATATTTTTTAAATTTTTGGGCAAAACCTTCTCCCCCGTTTGGATGAGCTGAAGAGAAGCCTCAAAATCATGAGAATGCAGTGAACAAGGGGTATATATAGACTTGGGGGATATAGGTGTCGGTTAATGTTATGAACCGGCACCTATTTAGTTTCCTTCCGAAGGAAGCCACCACATAGGTGCCGGTTTTTAATAAGAACCTTCACCTATGTGATAGGTGCCGATTTATTAGGTTAAAGCGGCACCTATGTTGCCGTAACATAGGTGCTGGTTCTTATTACGAACCGACACCTATGTGATAGGTGCCGGTTCATAAATAAAACCGGCACCTTTTTTGGGCTCATAGGTACCGGTTTTTCTTACAAACCGGCACCTATGAGCTTCTCCCATCCAACCGGCACCTATAAGATCTTATATGTGCCGGTTCATGGAAAAATTGGGTCTATTTGTCTTTTAGCTACCGGTTCTAGCAAATCCGGCAACTATGTGGCCGGTACCTATGGAGGTTTTTGTAGTAGTGATCCAACGATTGATCATTTTGTCATTGCCGGATTATAAGTGAATTACTCATTTTTTCTCATCTCTTAAGTTTTTAATTGAATTGATTGATACATACAACTTGATATGATATCAGACTAGTGCAAAATCCAACTCTTAGGCTGGTTAGGCGGCTTCCCGGGCTTCGTCGGCTGATATCTGTTGTTGATTAGAGAAGATGATTGTAAAATGTTGCTAACAACTAAAAACTACACTTCATCGACTGGGCTGGCTCCGTCTCTGTGTGTCAGGGTCATGTTCTCATGTCTCGAGTTTGAATCCTAGTTCTAAATTTCGCCGTTAACAGGTACACAATTAAATAAAAAATTGTAACCTACTTTTATTCCATGCTCGAGCTTGAGGGAGCCTCCATGTGTCCCTCACTTGGCCGCCTCCTCTGATGCACAGTCTTTTTCTTTCTCACCTCCACCGCTGCCTCAGTGAATAAGGCATGTCACCACGAGAATGAGCTAGGCCAGGCCGGGCTTTGGCGGAGCACTTTCTCGTAGTTCAGCAATGTGCACAAGCACCCCTCAAAGTTCGATGGTGATGGAAGTGGCAGGCATGATGGCCAAACACATGAGGAACCCCTGACCGCCATGGTCGTCCTCATGAACCTCCACGGTCGTTGACCCCGCCAGTTGACTGAGCTATGGGGATAGATGCCACCACAACGAGCAACCACTGGGAGCCCTCCCTATTTACCTGACACCCTGAGGCATGGCGATAGTGAGAGCGATGATGGGGCACAGGTTGATGATCCTTGTGTGGGCATAGGATAGCTCAATGACAATGACCACGGGGTAGACGATGACTAGCTCAACGAAGGAGTAGCTGTCGGTAGCTCGCCGAGAGATTGCGATGGACGCATCATCTTGCTTTGCCAGAATAGAGATGGAGAGAAAATGAGAGAGGGAGAGAGGAGACGTGGAAAGAAAGGATGACTTGTGGCCCATACTGTTTTTTTTTACTTTTTCCCTAGGATACTTACATGTGGATCTGTTAACGTCAGAATTTGGTAAGCCCCGAAGTCCTCATTGGTCCGGGATTCATATCGGCTCAAGGTTGGTATCGGCCTAGAGTCTTATATCGGCCGATGAGGGTTTTCTTAAAACCAATCATCAACAGCAGTCGGATTCTTGTTAGATTCAGGAAGATCTTATCCAGAGAAAACCGAGTCCAAGGAGATGCGGCTTGTATCTATTAATTAGGAAGAGTTTGTTAGCTTTATGTTTTATCTTTAGGAAAGTGTGTTAGTGTCCGGCAATGATCTTATCTGTTTTCTTTTATCTTTAGGAAAGTTTGAGTCGTAGTCTGTTAGGATCTTTGTTAGTCTATGGGTATAAATATGTAAGCCCAAGGTTCATGTAAAATCATCTCACGATCAATAAAACTTCAGCGCATCACCAACCTTTACTTTTTGTCTTCTTCGGCGAGTTCATGCCCTTCCCACGAGGGGCAAGTCTCGTTATGGCTGCCTGCGCTGTCGGGGCTAGGGCTTTGACGTTCTGATCTCGTCAACGTAAGCACCCACTATCATATGTCTTAGTCAATCTGGTTCGGCTTCTCGATTTAGTCCTATCGGCCGATATTCGCTTTAGGATTTACGCCGGTATCGATTAAATCGCCTCGCTAGATTAGATTGCCTAAGGTATCTACCACCCCAAAAATCAGTCGAGGGCTTGATTGTCTAGATCTTGCGTTTCTTTTCATACTTAGTGCCGCTAAGTCATGATTAGAACCGTAATCTCTAGCCTGCCTGTCGATTGCCAATACGGGTTTCACCGGGGTTTCAGCCGGTGAGTTATCTGGATGTTGCATCGGCCCAAGAGTTTTACATATAGATTGGATCTGGCCAATGACAATAGAGTGTTTATTGTTTATCTGCTTATTGAGAGTTTATGTCAGCGGACCTCTGGTTGATGTGTGCTTTAATATTCAGATGAAGGTTTATTTTATCATATATTTGGATTATGTTATATTACATTGCTATATCATCATGTTATCGTCAGCCGATCGCATCTATATAGATGTTTGCTCAGTACACGGCCGATGGTTCGAAACCCTAACTGCATCGGCTAGTATCGGCGTCGGCTGGAACCGCGCCATCGGCTCATCGGCCGATCGGCTGTCTTTGCCCTATCAGCTTATCGGCCGATAGGCCGATACATTATATGTTCTGCTGTTTTGCATATCTTGTCAGTGGTAGGATCAAACTGACTGGCACGCCCGTGCTTCATCAATTTTAGGACCTGCACTGAAGCTAAGCAGATCTCCCAGGCCTTCGTGTGTCCGTACGCCGGGCCTACATCGGCGGAACGGATTCAGCGTCAACACATTTTTGGCACGCCCAATGGGACCGTGTTTTGGATTGCAAATTTTTACACGGCTCGTGGAACCCATAATTGCAACAAGATGTCTGAGAAGGAAGTCAAGGCCAAGGAAGAACAATCTCTCAAGCTGATAGAGGAAGAAGAAGAGCCGATGGACGATGAGACGCTTCAAAAGACAGTTGATGAAATTGTTCGTCGCGCTGTGTTTGATCGATCTGGAGTTTTGGTGAGTACATTACATGGTTTGATCGAGAAAATAGTTCCCAGAGTAATTGCCTTAAGAAATCAAACTGAGGGGCAAATCGACGAACAGTCTCAGCATCATCGGCAACAACAATATTGGCTCGGGGGGCAAGCATATCAGTATGATGGGTTACAACAACAATATCGGCTAGAAGAAATTCAAAGATATCAGTCTAAAGAAGGTTGGGCCGATATGATTGCAAAGGTAATGGAGGAGCAGTTTGGGATTAAACCTAAGGATCAGATTTCTGTGTATCGGCCGCCATATCCTGAGTGGTTTGATAGGGTTCCACTTCCAGGCCGATACAAGATTCCAGACTTTTTCCAATTCTCAGGGCAAGATAATATATCTACAAGGGAACATATCAACCGATTTTTAGCCCAGTGTGAGGAGGCATCGGCTGAAGAGGCTCTGAAAGTTAGATTGTTTCTGTTGTCTTTGACTGGATCGGCCTTCATATGGTTTTCATCATTGCCACCACACTCTATCAGAGGTTGGGCCAATCTTGAGAAGCAGTTTCACCAATACTTCTTTGCTGGATTTGATGAGTTGATGCTTTCAGACTTGATATCAGTTAAACAGCAAGAAGGGGAGTCGGCTAAGGAATATATTCAAAGGTTTTGTAATGTCCGTAGCCGATGCTATAACTTGAGTCTAAGAGATGAGCAGCTAGCAGAGCTTGCATTTCAAGGGTTGGCAACATATATCAAAGATAGGTTCTTTTTCCATGAGTTTGACAGCCTGGCTCATCTAATATAGAAGGTATCGACTTATGAGAGCCGATGTCAAGAAGAAGAGAAGAATCACTTTTGGGGTGATCAAGGCCAGACATAGGATAATTTTGAAGTATGACTTCTCATACTCCAAAACTGGGGGGCATGTGTTAACGCCAGAATTTGGTAAGCCCTGAAGTCCTCATTGGTCCGGGATTCATATCGGCTCAAGGTTGGTATCGGCCTAGAGTCTTATATCGGCCGATGAGGGTTTTCTTAAAACCAATCATCAACAGCAGTCGGATTCTTGTTAGATTCGGGAAGATCTTATCCAGAGAAAACCGAGTCCAAGGAGATGCGGCTTGTATCTATTAATTAGGAAGAGTTTGTTAGCTTTATGTTTTATCTTTAGGAAAGTGT
Source organism: Oryza officinalis (assembly GCA_008326285.1). Taxonomy (NCBI): domain Eukaryota; kingdom Viridiplantae; phylum Streptophyta; class Magnoliopsida; order Poales; family Poaceae; genus Oryza; species Oryza officinalis. The sequence continues at coordinate 34,334,931 of BDMV01000006.1, read as the reverse complement.
GTTAGTGTCTGGCAAGGATCTTATCTTTTTCTTTTTACCTTTAGGAAAGTTTGAGTCGTAATCTGTTAGGATCTTTGTTAGTCTATGGGTATAAATATGTAAGCCCAAGGTTCATGTAAAATCATCTCATGATCAATACAACTTCGGCGCATCACCAACCTTTACTTTTCGTCTTCTTCGGCGAGTTCATGCCCTTCCCACGAGGGGTAAGTCTTGCTATGGCTGCCTGCGCTGTCGGGGCTAGGGCTTCGACGTTCTGATCTCGTCAACGTAAGCACCCATTATCATATGTCTTAGTCAATCTGGTTCGGCTTCTCGATTTAGTCCTATCGGCCGAGATTCGCTTTAGGATTTATGCCGGTATCGATTAAATCGCCTCGCTAGATTAGATTGCCTAAGGTATCTACCACCCCGAAAATCAATCGAGGGCTTGATTGTCTAAATCTTGTGTTTCTTTTCATACTTAGTGCCGCTAAGTCATGATTAGAACCGTAATCTCTAGACTGCCTGTCGATTGCCAATACGGGTTTCACCAGGGTTTCAGCCAGTGAGTTATCTGGATGTTGCATTGGCCCAAGAGTTTTACATATAGATTGGATCTGGCCGATGACAATAGAGTGTTTATTGTTTATCTGCTTATTGAGAGTTTATGCCATCGGACCTCTCTGGCCGATGTGTGTTTTAATTTTCAGATCAAGGTTTATTTTATCATATATTTGGATTATGCTATATTACATTGCTATATCATCATGTTATCGTCAGCTGATCGTATCTATGTAGATGTTTGCTCAGTACACGACCGATGGTTTGAAACTCTAACTGCATCGGCTGGTATCGGCGTCGGCTGGAACCGCGCTATCGGCTCATCGGCCGATCGGCTGTTTTTGCCCTATCGACTTATCGGCCGATAGGCTGTTTTTTTCTATCGGCCGATAGGCCGATACGTTATATGTTCTGCTGTTTTGCTTATCTTGTCAGTGGCAGGATCAAACTGACTGGCACGCCCGCGCTTCATCAATTTTAGGACCTGCACTGGAGCTAAACAGATCTCTCAGGCCTTCGTGTGTCCTCACGTCGGGCCTACATCGGCGGAACGGATTCGGGGTCAACAGGATCACACCTATTTTAAATTTTTTTTCGGACTAGAAAGCCATGTAGACTCCAGAAAATCATGTAGACTCCACGTCACATAAAAGATCAGGTTAAAGTACCAAATAGGATGAAACCACCATCAAAACCGTCTAGAGAGGTAAATTGATCCGGTTTAAGCAGCTGAGGGACTCTCTATACCTTGTTTTATGGTTGACAGACATGACGCAAACTCGACATATAGTTGAGGGAGACAAAATAGACCTTTTCCATTAATATCAGCATGTCATTTTCCAGGATTCTACTACGGCCCATGGTAAGTCTAACTCGTCGTTGGCGCATGCATGGTGTTCTTCCTCCCAAGGGGAAAGGTAGAAAAAAGCAGTGCGGATAACAATGGATGCGCAAACCTTGACAAACAGTCAAATTCAAGTGGTTAGCTCAAAGATCTCTTTTCCAAATCAGCTGAAAGTAAACGATAGAGCATCTGCAAGGAACTCTCCTGTTCTCATCTATATCCAAACAAATTGTCAAGCACACAAACACACTGGATTTTTCACATATTAGTACTTCTTGAAAACTTATTTTATTAAATAGATTCTAAAAAAACTTAATCCAAAAATGGACATGCCCACGGTCTTTTTTTTTCAGAAAAAATAGTACTCCTTTCGCTTCTTAATATACTAGGTGAAACCCTGTGCGTTGCTACGAGAGTTTAGTATGATAGCAATACGTAAAAATAATATGTTATGATAATTTAAATAGTATGTAGAATGATAAGATGATGTGGCTTTATGAGAAAAGAAAAGGATGAAAGTAATTTGGACCATATATTAATCATTTAAGGGCTAAAACTAATTGATATGATATGACTTAATGAGAGAAGAAAATGCGAAAGATGATTTGGACCCTAGATTAATCATTTAAAGGCTAAAAACAATTGATGTGAAATGGCTTAATGAGACAAGAAAGAAATAACAATAACTAATTGAGGATGAACTACATGTATAGGATATTATAAAAAAATAATGAAGAGACATATTTAAATATTATGTGAATTATGTGTGATGATGATTTAACATGCTTGCATTTTAAAATTCTAAAATTTAATAAATTATAGAATTATAGATAATATAACATGCTTAAAATTATGATGTTTAAAATTTAATAATTGTTAGTGGATGACGACGTGACATCTTTACATGTTGAGCTTTAGAATTTAGTGGGTTGTAACTTTATAGTAAGATAGGATGACATCATGTTTGACTATTTATCTTAATAAAAATATCTACACAAGTATGAAAAATATAAATTATGTTAAAGCATCTTTAAAGATAAAGATAAAATATCATAACAAAACTAATAATAATTACGTACTCCATGCACTTTATATTATAATTTATATTATAAGTCGCTTTGACTTTTCTAGTTAAACCTTTTTAAATTTGATCAAATTTATAGAAAATATATTCAATGTTACATTTAATAAAACTATTTTGGTGTTGTAGGTGTGGCTAAATTTTTATGTAAGCTTGATAAAATCTAAAGAAGTTTGACTAGAAAAAATTTCAAATTGACTTTATAATATAAAATGAAGGGAGTATTTTTTAAATATACAAATAGTGAAATGTATGTCTAAAGTCAATTTCTTCCTATATTGAAAAACAGAGGTATTATCTTATAGTGATCAACTTTGTAGTTGGTGGCCTCGTGTTTAACCAACTTCGAGTTGAGGGCTTGAGGGAAGAACCGGTCAAGGCTCTTGTGTAGCCGTTATCGTGAGACAGTTTCCAATGGGCTTTCTTCAGCAACCGGTTTTGCATTTCCCCATCGACATCGTTGCCTTCGTTGGAGATATATGCACTGCTTCAAATACTTTGTACTCAAGTGGATGTACTAAAGCTGATTATCAAGTTTGAACATTTACTTATATATTCTCCACCCTTACGAAGGCTCCCTTAAGCCTCAGACGTGAAGAAGTGGACGGCTACCTTTTTCTAAAAGTTAATTGTGCTAGTTGAGGTTTAACCAAAACTGGTAAATATTCACGGACGCGTAATATTTGTTGAGCATGCGAGCTCAAAGACAAAAAAGGATAAGTGAAAAACCACTTAGACTGTGCATATATAAGTGTCGAAACTAGAATTCAACGATAATAAAAGAAGTAATGTACAAGATTTAAAGTGGATGGATTAAGAGATAAATGTTTAGACAGGTTCAGGCCTTCTCAATGAAAAATAATGCACTACTCCTGTTTCGAGGATTGGATCTGCCGAGTGTTATACTGATCTGACGATCTTAGTTGTACATCTCTGAAGTTATGTCCTTAGAGGGCCTGCTGCCCTCCTTATATAGGTCGGGGGTAGGATAACAAAGATCGAAACCTAAATTTACGATATCGGTTCTCTAAATTTACTTTATAATATTACCAAATCAGGACTTTGGGTCTTTCCTTAATACAGAAGAAAACGTAATACTCAAGTCATGATCCGTTACATATTCCATATACATAATCTTTCCTCTATATCCAATCGGATAAACCAGCCATGTGGGTATATGACACTCATAATATCCACAGTAGCCCCTGAGATCTTCACAGTCAAAAGATAATCTTCTCTCAAACCAAATTAATCCAAAGACGAGTTTTTCAATCATCTCCACCATATACTCCCGAGTGCTTTTATCAAATCAAAAGGATGTGAAGAGCTAAAAAAGATTTCAAAAAATAACCAAAAATTTATACCAAGGTGCATATTCGATGCACCTAATTAGGTGTAGCCCCCGACTATGTGGTTAGTTGAACAAACTAATCATATAGTCAAGGAATAAATAATTTAACCAACCGAGTGGTTTGTAATAATTATAGTCAACCAAGTGACTTAATATATAGCACACACTATGTAAATCCTCAAATAACATAATCCGAGTAATATACCGACTGCTTTTAAAATATATAATGCACATAGCCTAAAACCAATTTGCATCTTTGAAAATCACATAGCAAATGATTTTTTAACAACAAAAATCTTTTGCATAAAGAAAAAGAATTTTCCATGGTATTGGGTTTACATTGTGCGCACATTGCCAAAACAAATATACTCAAGTCCATAGAAGACACGCAATTTTACCACACCTGAAAATATATAGCATACATAATAAAATCTGAGTAAAATAATACTCACGAATAGATTTACCAACCGCATAAAAAAGTTAATAGAGTAGCCATATATAAAGTTCACTATTTGCCACCTTTTAAATCGCATTGTACCAATTCCTAAAAAGTTGTGTAATAGTTATATAAAAGGATTTTAAGGTATTGGGCATTCGAGCACGCGCATATCTTCAAAAGCAAATATGTTTAAGTCTCTAAAGGCATGTGATAGGCCACACCTGAAAATATGGGCTGCAATTGCTCCATGGGCCTTGGCCTAAAAGAAATCATTTACCGATACCCTTAAAATATTTTTCGAAACCGCTCATTCTCCTCTCTGCCGCTTCGTCTTCACAAAAAATTCTCTTTCGCGCTCCCGTTCATCACCGCCGCCACCAAAGCTAGGTCAAGACTCCGCCACGCATCCAGCCACCAAAGCCCTCCAGATCTTGCAGAAATCCGATGCTGGTTCCTCCCCTCATTATCTATCCCTAAATCCAGAACTAAAAAAAACCCCAAATCCATGTTCTCTCCCATTTCATCTATGGCGAAGGAGAGAGAAATTCCTTTCGACCAATGGGCAACCTTGGATGTTGAAGAAAGGCACCTCCGGGAGATGGTGAAGGATGGTGTGCTGCCAGCAAAGGAAATTATCGAGTGGCAACCAGCAGGCGGCGATGAGTTCCCCACACCCAACACGGGTGAGATCATCGTTTTTACTCATTTCTTTTTTAGCAGTTTCGGTCTCCCCACTTCCGATTTCTTCCGTGGTCTTCTCGATTTCTGTGGGATTAAGATTTATCACCTTAACCCTAATTTCATTCTTTACATTGCCATCTTTATCCATCTGTGGGAAGCCTTCCTTGGAATCCTTTCTCACTTTAGCCTTTTCTGCCGCCTCTTCTACCAAAATGCCCAGCCTTCCAAAGAAAACCCGTGCGTAGTCGGGGGCTTAGACTTTCAATTGCGTGGAACTCTCCAGAAATTCTATTTCTTCTTGCCCACGAAATCTTCGAACAAAGGATGGCACTCTAACTGGTTTTATGTTTCAAATCCTCCTCCTTGTCTTCCCGACTTCATCGGAGTCCCTCCCGTTCATCAGCCCCAATGGAACTCCTTGTCTGACGACACAGATAAGACCGAAGCTGATGTTCTGTTGGCTCGGATAGTTGAGATGAAGAAAAAAGGCTTGAAAGGTGAGCAAATCACTCGGCACTTCATCAAGTGTCGACGGGCTCCAATAAAAGAACGATCCAAGCCAGCCTTTGAATACGAAGGCCAGTCGGATGCCAATCGTGAAGACCCTCAGTCCATCGACTTCAGAGTCATGTGTTAGAGGATATATGAAGTTTTTTCATCCGGAAGAACTATGGATTATTCCCATAAACTCCCAGTCACACTATTCAGTCTGCTTCATCCTTCTCCCTCGGTATGTAGACTTGGTTGCTTGTTAGCATTATCCTATTCCCAATTGTTGCAAACCTTGATCATTTTCTTCCATGCAGGAAAACAAACATCTTATCTCAAACCCTCCAACTCCAACCCGCCACTCTCCGAAGAAAGGACTGAGTGGCGGCAGCTGGATGACTGGGGGGCCAACAATCAAGGCACAATAAGGAACCAAATGACCAGCCACAAAGTCAAATACTAAGAAGGCCAAGAAGAAGAAGAGAAGAATGGTCCTTGAGTCTTCTGATGAAGATGAAGGCCTTGCTCATAACACTAGTGAGATCCCTACACCACCTCTGAAGAAAAAAGCCGCTCTCAAGCTTAGGACATCTTCAAGGTATGCCATCAATCCTATCACATCTGTCCACAATATTCTGAACAATAAACCTTGAACATTTATATTTTGTCCTGCACTTGTTCTCCTCAGGAAACCCCAGGACATCGATCCAACCGGCTGCGAAGAAACTCAAAAGAACACTGAATCTGTTAACCCAGATGTCGGCGAAGTTCCTAATCAGCCACCAACTGGTGACCAATCGGGAGAAACCAAAAGAACAAACACAGACCAAGAGCCCCCGACTGAAAATCAGTCGGGTTCTAATGAAGATACTGTAGCTGACCAGGAGCAGCCAACTGGAAACCAATTGGCTGGCACTACTTCCGAATCGCCTCAAGCAGGTGAAAACAAAGAGAAAAATACCAAAATAGCTCCTAGCGAAGATCAAACTGGTCAAGGTGAATAAACTCAAAGTCCTCCTCACAGCCAGTCAAAAATAAATGAAGGTAAATCCCTTTGACAAATGCCTTTAGATCTAACATCCTTCTCATAACCTGTTGTTTAATTATCGACTCAGATCAAACATCAAATGAAGAAGAAGAAATCCTCCGTATTAAATCTTCAGAAAACTCCTTGCCACTAGTAAAAATCCAATGGCGAGATGCAGATGGTATAGCTCATGGTGTCATTCTGAATAAACAAAAAGAAGCCAAAAAACGAGATCTATTGGTGAAGAGCCATAATGAATCCACCAGGCTTCTGAATGTAAGCAAAAGATTCTCCTCATAGAGAAGTACTTATTTTGTTCTAACTTGATACCTTGCTCTGTTCTTATAGAGAATTTACCAGTAATTTCAAGCCAAGTCAGAAACCTTGGAGAAACTGGTGCCTCATCTCAACACCTTGGAATTAGTTCAATAAAAGCTTAAAGAAGCCAAAGCAACTGCCAAGGCTAAAGAAAAGGAATTAAGAGGCGAAATAAGCCAGCTTCAAGACATAAACATGGAATACCGTGGATCTGCCAATGGTAAGTAAATATCTGCATAAAATGCTTTACCAAACTTATCTTCTTGTTATTGAACCGGCTTTGTATGTCTCAGCCCATATAACTCAAATCGAAGCTTTGAAGGCTCAACTGAAGAAAGCTGAAGAAGCTAACACCAAGCTCCAAGAAGACAGAGATAATGTTGTAGCTGAGCAAGAAGGTAAATTATCTAACTTTTAATCTTGAATCCTGGAGAATACTTGAAAATATGTTACATATGTTGGCTTGTATTACTTTAGACCGTAAAGCAAGAACTCAGGCTCAATTTGAAGTCTTCACTGAGCGGATCAAGAGGGCATAATCAATTCGGGATGACATTGCCAACATTGCTGCTCTTGTGCTCAACGCCACATTTCAAAATGAACTCGGATCTAGGTCGGAAGATGCCTCTGAGATCTTTGACAAACTGATAAATGCTCCAGACAGATATTACAAGAATTTTACTGATGTTGTAACCATTGGAGCTAGCCAAGCTTTGGCTATGACGAAATCATTGTACCCCTGAGTGGATATCAGTGCAGTCGGGGATGGATTCGCAGACGGAACCTCTGAGGAGCAAGCGCTTGAGTTCATTAATGAAGCAGCAGAACCTGCTCAGAAAATAACAAAAGATGTACTAGAAGAATTCCAGAATTAGGCTCCCCATTGTAACATGAGTTAGAATTGTAAATATTTGACTTGTGTATGATATTGATTTAACTATGATTTGTATATATAGAATGAAAATTTTTCTCCAACTATACCAAGCCTAAAACTTAGTTAAATCTTGAAAAAAATTTTAGTACTTGTCAACATCTCATAGCTAAAACAAACCAGTGGTAAATCAAACCAATAACTATCATTGAAAAATAAATCATCATTACTATAGTAAGATAGCCCCTGACTGGCTACTCAAGAAGATCAAAACACTTGACGTAGGCAGTCGAGATAGAAGTTACAAGAAAATAATCTTATGTATAAAAACAACGTAAATGTTCAATGTTCCAGGAATTCTCAACTAACGATCCATCTTCACGCTTCAACCAATAAGCTCCCTGGCGAGTCACCTCTGATATAATAAGCGGCCCTTCTCACAAGGGAGACAACTTGTGCCTATCTTTAGTTGTTTGAATCTTGCGTAAAACCAAATCTCCAACAATGAATGCCTTGGAACGAATATTACGATTATGATATCGCTGAAGTCCTTGGAGATACTTGGCCGACTGGATGAGAGCAATCTCACGAGCTTCTTCCAATCGGTTTGAATTCTCTGTTCAATCTTGATCACTTCTATCTTCGTTAAAATTACGCACCCGAAGGGATTCAAATTTCAACTCACTCGGCACTATAGCTTCAGCTCCGTATACCAAGAAAAAAGAAGATTGATCTGTTGCCCGACTAGGTGTAGTCCGTAGAGACCAAAGGACCGAAGGCAATTCTTCTACCCATCAACCGGCATAAGGTCATAGCCTATCAAATACTCGAGCTTTAATCCCTTGGAAAATCATCTCATTAGCACACTCAACTTGACCATTGTTTTTCGGATGTGCAACAGAAGCATAACATATCTTGATCCCAAAATCTTCACAGAAATCCTTAAAAACTCCACCAGTGAATTGAGTACAATTTTCAGTAATTATCCTGTTAGGAACTCCAAACCGATGCATAATATTAAGAAATAAATCCCACATTTTATCTGCTGTAATTGTTGCAATCGGCTTGGCTTCAATCCACTTGGAGAACTTGTCTATCGTAACAAATAAATGTGTAAAACCTTCGAGAGCCCTCTTGAAAGGCCCCACCATGTTGTGCCCCCAAATAGCGAAAGACATGAAAGCGGAATTGTTTACAACTCTTGAGCCAGAACATGAATCTGTCGAGCAAAAAATTGACATCCTTCGCAGGTCCAAACAATTTTGTCCGCAATAGTAACAGCTGTAAACCAGAAAAAACCTTGCCTGTACGCCTTGCCCATCAAAGCATGTGCCACAACATGACTACCATATATTCTCGACTAGAAGTCTGTCAATAAATGACATCCCTCCTCAAGTGAAACGCATCATAATAAAACACCTAATGGATTGCATTTGTATAGCTCGCCTTTTGAGATTACATAACACTGACTACAACGACGAATCCGCTTAGCCTCGTTTCGATCCTGAGGCAACTCTTGTTTAGTCAAAACTTTGATGAAAGGCATCCTCTATTCGGTATACAACATCGAGACTTGTCTTGATGTGTCTTCTTCCTGAACATCCTTCTTTGCAACAGTTGGCTCATGAAGGTATTCAACAAAAACATTAGTCGGAGCAGCTTCACGCTTGGACCCAAGATTTGCTAATTGATCAGCAACCTCATTATTATGACGCAAAACATGAGAAAGCTCCAAACCGTAAAACTTGTCTTCCAGCTTGCGAACCTCCTGGCGATAAGCAACCATGTTGTCATCAAGACAAGACCAATCCTTTATCACTTAGTTGACAACCAACTATGAATCTTTGCGCACTATCATTCAGCGTATCCCTATGGATACAACGAGACGTAGCCCATGAAGCAAAGCCTCATATTCAGTCACATTATGCGACGTTGGGAAGTGAATTTGAAGAACAAATTGTAGTCGCTTTCCAGTCGGGGAAATCAATACAACCCCAGCTCTAGTACCAGTAACTCTTTTGGAACCATCAAAATACATGGTTCAATACTCCAGCTTCTCCTCAGGTACTCCTTCCTGTAACTCGGTCCACTCAGCAACAAAATTCGCCAAAACTTGATATTTGATCGGTGTCCGCACCTTGAAAGAGATGTCTAACGCCATCAACTCCAAAGCCCATTTTGCGATACGCCTTGTAGCTTCTTGATTGTGGAGGACGTCACCGAGTGAAAAAGATGTAACCACAGTAATTGAGTGGCTTTGAAAATAATGAGCCAACTTCCTGACCGTGATCAAAACTCCATATAACAACTTATGTACCTGTGGATAATGCATCTTGGAGTCAGCCAACACCTCGCTAACGAAGTAAATTGGCCTCTGAACCTTTTGAACATGTCCTTCCACTTCTCGCTCGATAACCAACACCGTGTTGACTACCTGAGAAGTAGCCGATACATAAAGCAACAAAGGCTCTTGTGGACTTGGGGAAGCCTGCACTGGTGGCGTCGTGAGGAAACTTTTGAAGTCTTCAAAGGCTTTCTGGGCTTTGGGTGTTCATTGAAAATCATCCGTCTTTTCGAGCAGCCTAAAGAAAGGCATGCCTGGCTCACCGAGCATAGAGATAAAATGACTAAGTGCCGCCATGCACCTAGTAAGTTTTTGAACGTCTTTCTAGATACTTGGCGGCTTCATGTTGTATATAGCATTGATCTTCTCTAGGTTGGCTTCGATACCCCTATGAGACACCATGAAACCAAGGAGCTTTCTTGATGGTACTTCGAAGGTGCATTTCTGCGGGTTCATCTTCATCCTGAAAGCCCGGAAATTTTTGAAGGTTTCCTTCAAATCAGCGATCAAATTGTCTTTTTGCTTGGTCTTGATAACAACATCATCGACATAGGCCTCCACGTTACGTCCAAGTTGTGATTGCAAACATCTTTGAATCATGCGCTAGTAAGTAGCTCCGGCATTCTTTAACCCAAAGGACATTGTGATGTAATAGTACGCACTGAACGGGGTGATAAATGAGGTCTTCAAGCAGTCGGACTCCTTCAAATTGATCTGGTGGTATCCTAAATAATATTCGAGAAAACTAATAAGCTCGCAGCCAGTTGTTGGATCAACGACCTTGTCAATGCGAGATAGACCAAAAGGGTCTTTGGGACAAGACTTGTTGAGATATATGTAATCCACACACATTCGCCACTGCCCCATCTTCTTTCGAACTAGAACTGGGTTAGCTAGCCAGTCGGGATGGTAAACTTCCTTGATGAATCCTGCTGCCAAAAACTTGGTTAGTTCTTCCTTAATTGCATCCCTTCAATCTTGTGCAAATCGGTGGAGTCATTGTTCGTGCCTTCTCTCACATTTAAAAAGTGCTCAATTACCTCTCTAGGAATACCAAGTATATCAGACGGTTTTCAGGCAAATATATTTTTATTAGCTTGAGGAAAGATGATGAGCGTGCTTTTCTATTTACAATCTAACTCAGCTCGAATCACAGCGGTCTTTGAAGGATCTGCTGGATCGAGTGGAATCTTCTTGGTCTTCGTGTCGCCTTCTCCTGTCTTGGATAGCTTATTGGTAGAAATCTCCCCTTCTGGTGATGTTGACGTAGCCAATCGGATCTCCTGTTGGCCGAGTGATCTCTCACGAGATTGGGCCATCTCACAGCTTTCCTTGTTGTACCTAAAAGCTTGCTTGGCGTCGCTGCGCAGAGAAATTACTCCTTGTGGTCCTGGCATCTTCATCATCAGATAGGTGTAGTGGGAAACAACCATGAACTTGGCAAGAGCCAGCCTTCCCAATATGACACGGTAAGCGGCCTCAAAGTCAGCAACTTCAAAGCAAATATTTTCTGTTCGAAAATTGTCCTGGGTGCTAAAGGTGACTGGAAGAGAGATTTGTCCGAGTGGTGTTGAAGATAGCCCGGGGATCTTGGAATCTGCATCTCGTCTAGCGTCTTGGCAAAGAGGATGTTGAGAGCGCTGTCACTATCAATGAGGACACACTTTAGCTTGACATTGCGAACAACTGGGTCTAACATCAGGAGTACCTCCCCAGGTGAGCCACTCGGTCCGTATGATCCGAGTGGTCGAACATGATTGCTATCTCAGACCATCATAGATATTGCGGTACTTCAAGTTGAACAGCATTGATTTTTCTATCGGTTAGCTTCTGCTTCCTCCTGGACATGTAAGTGAGCAGACCTCCAAAGATGTGATTTAACTCGGCTTTGGGGTCTTGAAAGGACGTCGTCCTTTTTGTTAAACGAAGTGCCATCTGGAGCGGTCAGCTTAAGCTAGGCCACGTATGCTTTAGCAAGCCTTTTGTAAATGAAACAGTCCTTGGCCGCATGTTGGTGATTTGGATGATGTGTACAAGGGTCGTTCATGATCTTGTCATAAGTGTTGACGCATGGGTGCTGTTGCTAGTGGTTTGTAGTTGTAGCCACCAGATCGTCGGGTTTACGCTTGTGATCTTTCTGGCTATTGTTGTTGTTGCCATTGTCTTTCTTAGGACGCAGGTGCTCGTTGACTGCTTCTCTTGACGTGACGCCATGATTGCATCATCAGACTTGGCATAAGAATTGGTTGTCTCGAAGAGCTTCTTGACTGTTCTTGGGGGCTTACACCCGAATTTTTCGATGAGTAGTTCGTCACAAATTCCCTTTTGAAAGGCTGCAATGATGATGTCATCAATGATGTCAAGGATCTTGTTACGAGTTTCAGAGAAACACCTAATGTAGTCTTTTAAGGACTCATCAGGTCTCTGAATCACGTGGTATAAGTTGAAGTGTGTTCCTGGTCTCTCAAAAGTCCCTTGAAAGTTGGCGATGAAGTGGTCACGAAGCTGGCTCCAAGAGTCGATTGAGTTCCTTGGTAAACCAGCCAGCCAACTCCTAGCAGAGTCGGTGAGTGCTACGGACAAATAATTCACCATAGCTTTACTATCTCCTCCTGTTGCGCGGATGGCTAGGGTGTAAATGGTGAGCCATGACTCAGGGTCAGTCTTGCTGTCATATTTTTCGATCCCTATTGGTTTAAAACCAGTCGCCCAATCCACTCGACGCACTTCACGGGTAAAGGCTAGAACTCCATCGTCACTGCTGTCGGGAGAATACCTTCGATCATCATGGTAAGCGCAATGCTCCCTCTCACGATAGCACTGATTGAGTGCGTGCCTCAAGTTGCTGCGTGTAGATTGCTGGTAGCCATCATGGTAGTTGAGGTCGCCATGAGGATTCCTGTTATGAGGAGGTGGTATGTGGCCTCAATCACGGGAGTTGGCCGACTGATCCGGACCTCGTCGCTCATACTTGTTGTGATGATGTAGATTAGATCCGGTATGTCCTTTGCTACGCTCAGGGACCCGATAATCTCTAGAATATAGAGGTGGTAGACGACTGTCGATTGGTGTTCCTGCAATAGATTCCTCAGCCCGACAGTTGCCTCTAGCTTTCGAGGGCATAGTAATAGCGATCATGGTCTTTACTTTGTTCAAAATCGATGTTACGTTAGGCGGAGCCATGTCAATTATGGTATCGAGCAAGGTAACTGCTGCGATCGCGTTCTGTTAAGGTGTGACGAAGACGTTGGCGTTGTCGACATGGGTGTGTGAAGAATTGTGTGGCGGGCAGTACGCCCGGCTTGGGCAAGGTCTCACTTCCTCCGGTCTTCCTCTTTCTTGCGTTTGGCTTCCTGTTCAAGTCTTGCACGTTCCTCCTCTGCTTCTCTAGCGAGTCGTGCCTGTGTTTCGTCATCAATGGCATCTGCCATGAACACACCAAAAAGAAGTGGGGTATAATCGTCGTTGAACTCAAAACTTCCCACGCTTTCTGTGGTGCCATTGTTGTGGTTGTTGGAAGGGCTAAAGTAGTTGGCGATCTCTATGTTGGTGCAAGATCCGAGTGGTTGGAGTATGACGCCCACCTCCCTGCAGCCCAATCTGGGTGAAGCCGAAGCTTGTTCCGATTGGGACGTACGAGAGGAAACAGATCTAGATCCAAACGTTGCGACAAGCAGTGGAGGAAGTTGCATGGTGATCTGAGGATATAGTGTCGCGTTGTTGGAGAGGCCGCGAGAGCGAGCTAATGTAGACGATTCCCCCGAGTGGTTTGATGCCTACTCGGAGGGGTGTAGCTTGGAGTAGATTTCGGCGACGTTCGGTAACCCAAACAGGGCCGAGTAGACGTGGTCCCCTCCCGACTGGTTCGAATCCGAGTCGAGAAGTGAGATGTTGCTGAAGTTGTTGGTGATAAAGTCGAGGCTGTCGAAGCGATAGGCTTGCCCTAGAGGGAAGGCGAAACAGTCGACTCCCAAAGTTGATCCCATTGCACTTGTCGACGAAAAACACGACGCACCCCTACTTGGCGCGCCAACTGTCGAAACTAGATTTTGATAATAAGAGAAGTGGGTAGCGTACGAGATCTAAAGTGGATGGGTGAAGAGACAAAAGTTTAGACAGGTTCAGGCCTTCTCAATGAGAAATAATACCCTACTCCTGTTTCGGGAATTGGATCCTCCGAGTGTTGTATTGATCTGACAATCTTAGTTGTGTATCTCTGAAGTTATGCCCTTGCAGGGCTTCCTGCCCTCCTTATATAGGTCGGGGGGCAGGATTACAAAGATAGAAACCTAGCCAGATACGGTGTTGGTTCCCTAAATCTACTTTACAATATTATCAAACCAGGACTTTGGGCCTTTCCTTAATACACAAGGAAACGTAATACCCAAGTCATGATCTATTACATATTTCATATACATAATCTCTCCTCTATATCTAGTCGGATAAACCAGCCGTGTGGGTATATAGTACCCATAATCTCCACAATATGGTTTTCATCTAATTAATACTCATTGACGCTCACGCTTCCTTTCTTGTTCGTAAGCTCTTAAATGTCACGGATTTATATGCATGAAACACAATATGCTCTTGCAACTTTTTTACTGGAAGATGGATCATAGTTTTATAGTTAGGGGGTTAAGTTATCAAACCTAATCATCATTGGGGTTTTATTTTATAATTTCTAGATGTCTCATTAACCGCTGCCTCCCTACACCTTTACGGGTCAGCCGCTGCCCCCTCTCTTTATTGTCACTAGATGAAACCCCCCACATTGCTGCAGGAGTTCTGTATAATAATAGTATAAATAATATGTAAGATAGCTAGATAACATAACTTTATTTACTTTATATAATTTTTATCTTTGATGGACCATTGAAAAATCTATAAACAATTAGGAGGATTTGGTTTATTACAATTTAAATCATTCAAAAGAAAAACTAAGGTGATGTGGCTCAATAACAAAAGGAAAAAAATGGGAGATAATATAAATTAATCATCCAAAGGTAAAGCTAAGGTGATATGACTTCATAAGAGAAAAAAGAATGAAGATAATTTGAATCATAGATCAATCATCAAAGGGTTAGAAACAATTGAAGTGATGTGGCTTAATGAGAGAAGAGAGAAATAACATTAATTACACTTAGTGGGGATGAATTTTATAGATATACTAATTGATACCCGCGCTTTGCTACGGGATATGTAGATGAATGCATGTTATACATTATAGAAATGATAGACGCATATGTTTAAATAATATGAAAATGATATGAAGATAATGATTTGACATTGCTTGCATATTGAGTTCTAAAAATACAACAAAATTGTAAATGATATGTCATGTTTGCATGATATTTAAAATATTCTAGATAATAATTTGCTAGTAAGTGATGATATGGCACACTTGCATGTGATTTAAAATACTATTATAATAATTGCTAGTGGGTGATGATGTGACACACTTGCATGATGAGTTTTAGGAGTTAGTGAGCATCAACTATGCAGATAGTATAGATGTGCTACCGCTCGATCGCTCTCCCGTAACCACTGCCTCCTGGCTACTTTGTCACCCATTCACTTGTCCGCTCGTCCGCTCTCTCCCGTCTTTGTTGCGTTCGGCACCTTATAAAATCAAACCATATTATCGTGGGTTTATTTTTATAGTTAGTTTTTAGATGCCGTCGCCGTTGCCACTTTACTCCTTTATTACCCTTCGACTCACTCTTCCATGGTAATCACCACCTCAGTCCCTCTTCTTTATTATCGTCGGTACCTAAAAAATTCGAAACTTATTGTTGCCATGATTACGTTTGAAGTTCCACCACTTGCTGCCACCACAACATCTCCTGTCTTGCTAGTTTTCCACCATTGGGTTGACCTCTTGTAGCTTCTACTATTCGTCATTTGAGCAACTCGCACTCGATCCCATGACCCCAATAAGACTAATTATAGAAACCTTTTCTAAAGCACGATGTGTCTTTTTTTTAATTGTCACACCTAGATTTTATCATTTTGATAATCAAAATAGAACACATCTTATTTTTTTCCAGCCCACATAACAATCACAACAAAACGTTTTGTTTTCTTAATATATTTTTTATTCTAAATTTTAGTTATTTCTAAATTCTATTCTTAATTTATTCTGAATCTTCATTATTATTAATAATTTATTTGGAATTAGTGTTGAAAATCAATTTTAGAACCTATTTTATTTTTCATTATAAATTTTAATTACTCTTAATAACCAATTTTAGAAACTATTGTGTTTTTTATTCTAAATTTTAATTACTCTTAGTTTTGTATATTTGTTTACTATGTACTCTTCTTGTCATATAAACTTTACCTATTTAATTTTTTATTTTTTTATTTTAATGGTCTTTATAAGTTTATTCGGAATTTGTATTGAAAATCTAATTTGAGAATTTATTTTAATTTTGTTAAGTAATAAACTGTTGTATTCTAGTTGGATTCGTTTTTCAGTACTCCTTTTTTTATTTCAAATTTTAGTTATTTCAGTACTTTATATTCCTATTTGAACTCTTTCTTTTTTTTTCTCTTTTAATTAATTTGGGTATTTCTAGCGTCCAAATAAGGTTCTTCTGATATTTTCATTTCTAATTTATTGATTTTTTAAGTTTATTTGGAATTCATATTGAAATCTGATTTTGACACTTATTTTATTTTATTCCGAATTTAAATTTATCTTATTTTTATATTTGTAGATTGTATTTTGTTATATACTTTTATTGGTATGTAATATTTACTTATTAAAATTTTTTCTTTTGTTTTTATGATCTTATTTGGAATTCATATTTAAAACCTAAATTTAAAATTTATTTTTCATTTTATTCCAAATTTTATTAATCTTGTGTTGTGTTCTAGATCGACTCTTCTTTTAATATTTCTTATTTTTTACTCACAATTTCTGTTATTTTTTTGAATATTTATGATATTTTTTAAGATTGTTTGGAATTCATATTGGAATCTAATTTCAGAATTTATTTTATTTTTGTTTAGAAATTTAATTAATGTTATATTTTATTCTAGATGGATTCTTCTTTCAATATTCATTGTTTTATATTCCGAATTTTCGTTATTTCTGACATTGTTTTCATACTTGAACTCTTGTTTTCTTTTTCTCTAATTAATATGACAATTAATAACCTATAGAGCAAACGTGGTTCCTTCTTTTCGGGTTTTCTTAATAATATAATAGATTTGATTATCGATATATTACTAGAGGATATCTAGCTTACCATTATATATATAACTTAGGAAAATTTTCATACAGGATATTTAAAGTTTGTATAATTTATTTGTGGACATCGCAAAAACGTGTCAGGTTGAAGAACATAATAAACAAATAATTTATCGGAGGACATTTTCATACCAGTTGAAGAGAGAAGTTCCTGAAAGGACGATAATGGCTCTGAGGCCATAAGTTACTATCTTGACACTAGAGTACATAGGGGAGGCAGAGAATTATGGGTATGAGAGAAGTGCAGCGTGACGCTAGGTGTGGTAGAAGCGTGATTACGAAGAAGCATCGGGTAGTGGGGGTGGAGGGCGTCGGGAGCGTCGGATCATGGAAGGATCGGTGGGGCCGTACGTGGTATGCACGAATGATTATGTGGGAGGATCATAGGAGGGATCTCAACCCTTGGATCTCAATGTGTTACCATCACCACTACAATCTTTTAGAGTATATATATAGAATAATAAATGAGAAATTTTACGATTCTTAATCTCGAGCTATCTAAATTTTACACGCACCTCAACGTATCACATGATATACTGTTTTATACGTACCTTCCAAGGATAATAAAATTACTATCTGTTATATATATATATAGAGATACAATTTGCTATTTGTATAGATAGAAAAATTAATATAGATATAATATAGATAGAAAAAATTAACCATATAGATATAGATATATTAATTTGTATGGTTAAATGTAGCCAAATTCGCTGGCTTCTCCATTGTCTCGCCCATCCGGCCGGACTAAAGGACCACGAACCCTCACTCTCGTGTTCTCCGCTGAGTAGGCTTGGTGTCCCTGGAGCTAGCGCTATCTAGCTCTCAAGATAGTGCTGCAAGTTTACCACTAACATAATAAATATGCATTAACAGTTTTAGGGTTAAAACGAAAATTATCATGCATATATAGTATTGCATTCTGTAGTTCTCACGTCGGTATATATTCAAGGAAAAAACGAAATTATAAGCATATGGTATTTTAAATCATTTCATTGAAGAATATTGTGAAACCAAGTAGTTTTCCTTACCCTCTGAGTCGTAGAATATCATTCTGCTGACTTGCCAAATGGCAACCAATCAAATCTGATGATCTGCTCATGCGTGTCAATGACTTCCACCAGTGGAATTTTCTTCTTCTTCTTTTTGCGAATTATTTTTTTATTTTCTAGAAGCAAAAGCAAACCACAAAACAGGCCCTCTGATTCTGACTCAACTCAATTTAGCAGCAAGCCAGCAACTAATGACTTCCATTTTCCAAACTAATTATAAATAGTCACAGATAACCGCATGTTCTTCAATCAAAGCTAGTGATCTAAGCCACTACAAGATGGCCGCGGTGCCTATGAGTTTCGCTTTTACGCTGCTCGCGGCTTGCATTTCCGTCTTGCACCACGAGCAGGCCGCAGCCGCTCCGGCCAACCAGACCGCCGGCTTTCTAGACTGCCTCGCCGTGAGCCTCCCTGCCGGCGTCGTCTACACGCACGCGTCCCGGTCGTACCAGTCCGTGCTCGAGTCCTCCATCAAGAACCTCCTCTTCGACACGCCGGCCACCCCGACGCCGGTCGCGGTCGTCGAGGCCACCGACGCCTCGCACGTCCAGGCCGCCGTGCGCTGCGGCGTCCGCCATGGCGTCCCTGTCCGCTCCCGCAGCGGCGGGCATGACTACGAGGGCCTCTCCTACCGCTCCCTCGACGCGGCGCGCGCCTTCGCCGTCGTCGACATGGCGGGCGGCGCGCTCCGCGCGGTCCGCATCGACGTCCGCGGCAAGACGGCGTGGGTCGGCTCCGGCGCGACGCTCGGCGAGGTGTACTACGCCATCGCCAACAAGACCTCCCGCCTCGGGTTCCCCGGCAGCGTCGGCCCGACGGTCGGCGTCGGCGGGTTCCTCAGCGGCGGCGGCTTCGGCCTGATGCTGCGGAAGCACGGCCTCGCCTCCGACCTCGTCGTCGACGCCACCATGGTGGACGCCAAGGGGAGGCTCCTGGACAGGGCCACCATGGGGGAGGACCTCTTCTGGGCCATCCGGGGCGGCGGCGGGGGGAACTTCGGCATCGTGCTGTCCTGGAAGCTCCGGCTCGTCCCCGTTCCGGCCACCGTCACGGTGTTCACCGTCCACCGGTCAAGAAACCAGTCCGCCACCGACCTCCTCACCAAGTGGCAGCGCGTGGCGCCGTCCCTCCCCAGCGACGCCTTCCTCCGCGTCGTCGTGCAGAACCAGAACGCGCAGTTCGAGTCCCTGTACCTCGGCACACGCGCCGGCCTCGTCGCCGCCATGGCCGACACCTTCCCGGAGCTCGGAGTGACGGCGAGCGACTGTATCGAGATGACGTGGATCCAATCCGTGCTCTACTTCGCGTTCTACGGCACAGGGAAGCCATTGGAGATGCTCCTGGACAGGGGCACCGGCAAGCCAGACCGGTACTTCAAGGCCAAGTCCGACTACGTCCAAGAACCCATGCCCAGCCAAATCTGGGAGACCACCTGGAGCTGGCTCCTCAAGGACGGCGCCGGGCTGCTCATCCTCGACCCCTACGGCGGCGAGATGGCCCGCGTCGCGCCGGCGGCGACGCCGTTCCCGCACCGGCAGGCGCTCTACAACATCCAGTACTACGGGTTCTGGTCGGAGAGCGGGACGGCGGCGGCGGAGAAGCACATGGGCTGGATCAGAGGGCTTTACGGGGAGATGGAGCCGTACGTGTCAAAGAACCCCAGGGGCGCGTACGTCAACTACAGGGACCTCGACCTCGGCGTGAACGACGATGGCGACGGCGCCGGCAGCGTGGCGAGGGCGAGCTACGAGAAGGCGAGGGTTTGGGGGGAAGCGTACTTCAAGGCCAACTTTGGGAGGCTCGCGGCGGTGAAGGCCAAGGTGGATCCTGCCAACTACTTCAAGAACGAGCAGAGCATTCCACCACTTCCGAGTTAGAATGCTCGTTAGAATGCTCTGGCCCCAGCCATTTTTCTGCTATAATAGAACTAGTCAAATTCACATGTATTCCTACATACTCCCTCTGTTTTATATTATAAATCGGTTTTATATTATAAATCGTTAAAGTTTTTTTTCTAGTCAATTTTTTTTAAGTTTGGCCAAATTTATAAAAAAATATAGCAACATTTTTAACACAACAAACATATTATCAAAATATATTCAATGTTACATCTAACAAAACTATTTTGATGTTATAGATGTTGTTAAATTTTTCTATAAATTTGACCAAACCTAAAAAAATTTGACTTAAAAAAATCAAACCAACATGTAATATGAAACGGAGGTAGTAATAGCAAAGTAAGTAGCTATACAACATACAGGATCTTTTAAGAAAAATTTCAAATATAGCTATAATATACGATGTAAATTATATAAGAAAAATTAGGCTACGGGATAAAATAAAGTGGTGAACATTATCTCCCATATTCGTTTTCCCCACCATTCCTTTTTCTCCCTGTCGGTGATACGGGCCCGGAGTACCAAGACTAGAGGGCTGGGCGGCCCCCTGCGCCCACGTGGCGCTTCCCCTGCAGGGGTCGGGCCCGAGGGTGACCTAGCAGCTGCCCTCCCTAGTCCCCTCGAGGGACGGGCCGTACCCAGACCTTCCCCGAGGATCTGGTCCCTCTATGCGTCGGTGCCGCGTGTGCGAGGTTAGGTGAGCGTGGCCAGAGCTCACCTAACCGCATTAATGGTGGCTCAGACGAGCGCACCACGCCGCATTTAATGTGACATGGCGCGTGCGTGGCCAGTCTACGACCGGTCATGGTGATTGACTAGTTGTAGACTAGTTAGATTATGGATGAGACGGTGGCAAAGCGCCTGCGCGCTGCCCGCACGTCAGGTGGCGCACGGCACGCCTTGCCCCGTTCCATCAGAATGATGAGAGCCTTTTGCCTCTCGTCCTTCGGCCGGAGTTGGTATGCCAACCCCGGTCAGATGGTTTCCGTTTCCCGATGCGAACGGAACACGGAAGTCTTCATCCATTTAATGGGGTTTGACACAGGAGTCCCCCGTGTCAGCCGCTTGACCGGACGAAGGCCCTGCTGCAGCGTCTGTGCGTGTGGCTTCCGAGTCAAGCAACGAGACAACCATTAAATGTAAAAGAATGTTTTCCTTCCGTCTTAGGCAGCCTTTTGGCCCATATGGTAGCCCCTCAACATACAAAAGAAGGCCCAGGCCTAAGTAGAAGGGGGGACGAAGAACAGATAGACAGGAGAGAAAGGGAGAGCAAACATTTGTATTCCCTGATTTTCCAGTCGCATATTCACCATACACAGGAGTAGGGTGTTACGCTTCCCAGCGGCCCGAACCTGCATAAACACTCCGTCAGCTGGCGCGCCAGGTAGGGGGAGCGTGTGTGTTTCTCTGACTCCCCGCTCTCTTTTGTGTGCGCCATGTCTCGCCGAGTAGGCCCTATGGCTGAAGAGGCGGTGGCGTACAACCCCACTTCGAGTGCCAGCGACGATGGTGAGGAGCCGAATCCTCATCACCAAGCGCGCACTCCATCGCCTCCCGCCCGCCGAAGGCGTCTCAGGAACTGGAGGAATCCGCGTCTTCGTCGCCGGCTGGTGGCGGAGAGGGACAACGTGGTGGAGTGCGTCGCCGCCTCACCTACGGTGACGACGGCACGCCGCAGGGCGCGCTCCAGGCTGCGGGTGCGCTCCTCTGCCACCCGCCCGTCGTCCCCGATCCGGAGAAACCAGTCCAGCGCTAGCTGGACGATGTGGCTGACTTGGTCATGACGGCGCAATAGCGCCTAGGCACCAGCGGGCGGTTGTCCACCGCTGGGACGTCTGGCGATGCCACCGTCGGCTCTTCGTCGACAAGATGGAGAGCTCGACGAGCGGCGGCCAACACCCGCCGCTCGTCCGCAACCCCCTTGTCGACGCCCTCGGCCAGCCGCGGGCGTGACGAGAGCATGCATGGGGGGCCGGATGCCCGGCTCGATATCGAATGCCAGTGTGACGAGCGTCGTGCCGCCCATGCAGGGGTAGGCGCTTCCTCCTCTAGAGCGCCGCCCCACCCTGGTCACGGGGGCAAACCCCCCGTGTCCCCAGTCGGTGGTGCCGGCTGTCGAGCCTTCGTGACGAGTCTTCGGAATGTCCGATGGCCCCTGAGGTTTCGGTCCAGCATCACTGAGAAATATGATGGTAGCGTCAACCCTGCTGAGTTCCTCCAGATCTATACGACTGGGATAGAGGCCGCGGGGGGTGACGACAGGGTCATGGCGAATTTCTTTCCCATGGCCCTGAAAGGCCAGGCGCGGGTTTGGCTGATGAACCTGCCACCCGCGTCGGTCCACTTCTGGGAGAATCTGTGCCAACAGTTGACCACGAACTTCCAGGACACATATCCATGCCTAGGGAAAGAAGCGGATTTGCACGCGGTGCAGCGGAGGGACGACGAGTCCCTCCGTTCGTACATCCAGTGGTTTTGCCAAGTCTGCAACACCATCCCCTATATCCCTGCACACGCGGTCATCTACGCGTTCAGGGGGGCGTGCGGCACAACCGCATGCTTGAAAAGATAGCCTCCAAAGAGCCCCAGACCACCGTGGAGCTCTTTGAGCTCGCGGACCGCGTGGCTCGGAAGGAGGAGGCCTGGACGTGGAACTCCTCCGGCTCTGGAGCGGCGGCTGCGGCTGCCCCTGGGTCCGCTGCCCGCTCTGGGCGGCGAGAAAGGAGGAAGAAAAGGTCGGCCCGTTCCGACGACGAGGGTCACACACAAGGGGAGGCCCGCGGGCAACAAAGAGAAGGAAGCCGGTGCTCCCAGCGGAGAGCGCCCGACAAGCTGGTGGTGCTCGGTGCACAACACCTCCCTCCATGACCTCGCCGATTGCCGTGCGGTCAAAAACTTGGTCGAGCCACCGGAAGTGGGAGGAGGAGAAGGTGCAGGGTCTGTTGGCGCAGAATTTTGACCCGTCCAGCAACCAAACAGGTTCCGCGTTACCACGGCGGCCTGGGAGATCTGCTTAACTCCAGTGCAGGTCCAAATGGCTTGCCTAGTCGTAAGTAGGGCGTGCCAGTTGATTTGATCTGCAATCAACAAGAAACAAGTAAACCAAGTCAGAAAACAATGGCCAATCGGTCGGCAGACCGATGACACATTGTTATAGCCCGGCCGATAGGGCAAAGCTATATTGGCTCACTTAGAAAATAAGTAAGACATGAATCTAATCTTATCGGCCTTCATTGATATGTAAACCTCAACTAATAATACTGGCCGATAAGGATGACAAAGGTAACTACACCAGCTAATACTCTAGTGCAACCTTATACGAGCCAATCGGCCAATATAAACACATCAACCATAAAGAAATCTTAAGATTACTTCACGATCGACATATTTATACTCATCGATCTGCACATATAAGTGGCAAACATATGCAAGAAATATAAAGCAATTACATATGTTAGATAAGACCGGCTAAAACCCCGGTACTATCCTTAATTACAACCGAAAACAGGCTTTGTGTTAGATCTCAAAACAGGACTAAGGTCGATGGCAACTCAAAGTGTGGATTGAGACTTAACACAAAGAAAATCAAGTCGTCGATTGCTTTTGGGGATGACAGCTGCATTGAATAATCTAGCCAAGCATGAGAATTAAACCATCGTCGGCAATAAACCCTAAAGCAAGTAAACCGCTGGCAAGGCTTAATCAAGATACCTGTCAAAATTATTCAAGACATGATAATCGACGATCACATCATCGAGGCTTAACGTGTCTAAAGCGACACGTTAGCCCCGACGATGCAGATCGTCGGGGACGAGTTCTTACCTCTGCTCTGAGGAAGCAAGAACTCGTTGAAGAAAACCTCTTGCGAGGGTTGGCGATGCGCCGAAAGTAGATTGATTCGATTATGTGATTGGTTGAGAGAGAGTTTACATGTACAAACTATCGGGATATTTATACCCGAGGTTACAACAGAACCCTTGTAGGACACGATCTTATCTACAACTAACAAACAAATCCTTGCGGCAGAATTAAGCCACAGATCAGATCTATACTGCTTAATTTACAAGATACAATTGCCTAAAACCGAGCTTTATCTCTATTTGGCAACTTCCTTGAAGCTTACTTTGAGCCCAGACCAAGCCCACGTTGACACTGCCAACTCACAACCCGCATCGGCCCATGATCAAACCAAATCCGTATCGGCCGATACGCTCTTTATAGCAACACCTCCCCAGTCCGATACGGTTACCGGGTCCGATACGAAGCCTGGTCCAACTCCAACTCAATCCTTCTTCTCTGCTTCGGTTTCCTCTTTCCTTCCCGAGTCGATTACCAAAATCCGTCGTTAACACATGCCCCCCAATTTTGGAAGATGAGGTCTCATATTCTGAAATTTTGACCTAAGGGCGATAGTATTTACCGGCCATCTAAAGACGATGCTTGACTACATCGGCTGTAATCATAAATCGGCTAGAGGGCCGATCATGAATCAATCCAGATACTGGGATGATATTGTTTCAAGTATTTGCCATTGAGAGCTCGTCCATAAATCTCGCCATCTAATCCCTTGAGCAGATATGCATTGTGAGGAACACATCGATGAATTATAAAGGGGCCTTCCCAATTAGGCGACCATTTGCCGAACGTATTATCTCTGGAGCCAATCGGCATTATTAATTTCCACACAAGGTCTCCCTCCTCAAACGATTTGGCAACGACCTTTTTATTATAATGACGGGCCACTCTATCTTTATCACGCTTGATTTTCTCTAAGGGCCGTAATCGAACATGTGCCAAATCATCCAATTCATCCACCATAAGATTATGATACTCATCGGCTGTCAAGTCGTCTTGCAAAGCAATCCTTCTTGAGCCGACGGTAGTTTCCCACGGCAGTACAGCTTCATGCCCATAGACCAGTTGATAGGGAGGCACTTGGATTGCACCATGGCAAGCCATCCGATACGCCCAAAGAGCATCGGCCAGCGTTGTATGCCATTGTCTCGGCTGTTCGTCAATTTTCCGCTTGATTAATTTGATTAAAGACTTGTTGGAAGCCTCTGCCTGCCCGTTAGCCTGCGCATAATAAGGAGAAGAATTGAGCAATCTGATGCCCATGCTGTCAGCAAATCGGACGAACTTGTCAGACACGAAGATTGATCCCTGATCTGTAGTTATTGTCTGAGGTAACCCAAACCGATATATGATATGCTCCTTGACGAACTGAATAGCGTCCTTGGAATCGACCTTCTTGAGAGGAACGGCCTCAACCCACTTTGTGAAGTAATCTGTAGCCGCTAATATATACTTGTGTCCCTTACTTGATGGTGGGTTAATCTGGCCGATCATATCTATTCCCCATCCACGAAACGGCCACGGCTTTATGATTGGGTGCATAACCGATGCCGGTGCTCTCTGAATTGCTCCAAATTTCTGACAATCCTGACATCCTTTATAATACTTGAAGCAATCTTCTAGCATGGTTGGCCAAAAATATCCGACGCGCTTCATCAGCCATTTCATTTTATGGGCCGATTGATGGGTGCCACAAATCCCTTCATGTACTTCGCTCATAACGGTTTTAGCCTCCTCAGGACCTAGGCATTTGAGTAGGACACCATCAACCGTCCGATAATATAGGTTATCGTCCAATAAGACATAGTGTAAAACTTTATATTTCATTCTGCGTGACGCCGATTGGGAAGGGTTTCTCAAATACTCAATGATATCAAACCTCCAGTCATCGGCGTGCACGAGAGCAATCTGAATTGGAACGTCTTTAGCCATCGGCCTGTATCCCGATGCCCCCTGAGCTAAATCATTGGCTTCGAAATTCTGCTTCCTGGGTATATGCCTCATCGTTACGATCCGGAAACCGTGTAATAACTCTTTGCACTCCTCATTGTAGACTTTGAGAATATCGTCTCTGCACTCATACTCCCCAGAAAGTTGACTAATTACTAGCTGTGAATCACCAATGATTTCCACGGCATCGGCCTCGACTTCTTGTAATAACTGCAAGCCTTTAAGCACCGCTTCATATTCTGCTTGATTGTTGGTATAGTAAGGCTTGATAGTGAAAGCGAACTCAAAACTTGCCCCCCGAGGGGATATGATGACTAGGCCGATACCGCAACCGTGTCTGCAGACGGATCCATCGAAATATAATGTCCATGGCACAATGTCTGCATATGCGACTGAGTCATCTCTATGTTGAACGATGAAATCGGCCAGGGCTTGTCCTTTGATTGCTTTGGCCGATTCATATCGAAGATCAAACTCTGTTAAAGCAAAGATCCACTTCCCGACTCGTCCTTTCAACACAGGGGCCGATAACATGTATTTCATCACATCGGCCTTGCTCACCACGATGCACTCGTTGGAAAGCAGGTAATGCCTCAATTTAGTACATGAAAAATATAAACAAAGGCATAATTTCTCCACCGGCGTGTACCTTGTCTCAGCGTCTAACATTCTCCTGCTGAGATAAAAAATAGCTCTTTCCTTGCCGTTAACATCTTGAACCAAGACCGAGCCGATGGATTTCTCATCGGCTGATAAGTACAATTTGAATGGGACTCCTTTTTGTGGAGAAATTAAGACCGGCGGAGAAGTTAAATATTCTTTGATATCGTCTAGCGCTTTCTGTTGCTTGTCACCCCATATGAATTCTTCGTCGTCCTTTATTTTCAACAGTGGAGTGAATGGCTCTATACGGCCCGACAGATTTGATATAAAACGCCGGACGAAGTTGATCTTGCCAAGCAGAGATTGTAACTTGGTCTTGTTTTCTGGAGGCTTGATTTTCTTAATGGCATCGATGTTCTTCTGTGTGATTTCAATCCCCCTTTCATGGACCAAGAAACCCAAAAACTGACCGGCCGATACGCCAAAGGCACATTTGTTAGGGTTCAACTTCAAACCATATTTCCTTGCCCTTTCTAGTACCTTGCGTAAGTCGGCCAAGTGCATATCATGTTCTCTTGACTTTACGACGACATCGTCTATATAAACTTCAATCAGAGAGCCAATAAGATCATGAAAAATGTAATTCATAGCCCTCTGATACGTAGCTCCAGCATTCTTCAAACCAAATGTCATGACGACCCATTCATATAGGCCGATTGCCCCTGGGCATCTGAAGGCTGTCTTATGAATGTCCTCTTTAGCCATAAAGATCTGGTTGTAACCCGCGTTTCCGTCCATGAAACTAATGATCTTATGCCCAGAAGCAGCGTCGACTAGCAAATCGGCCAACGGCATAGGGTACTCGTCTTTGGGCGTCGCCTTATTTAGATCTCTGAAATCGACGCATACCCTTAGCTTGCCGTTCTTTTTCAATACCGGAACTATGTTGGAGACCCACTCCGCGTATCGGCAGGGCCTGATAAAGTTGGCGTCGTAAAGTCTTGTGATCTCTGCTTTTATGGCTTCGTGCATATCGGCCTTAAACCTCCGAGGAGCTTGCTTAAAAGGCCGATAGCCTTGTTTGATTGGTAGCCGATGTTCTACAATCGATCGGCTTAATCCTGGCATCTCATGGTATTCCCATGCAAAACAATCTCTGAATTCTTTCAAAAGATCTATCAAATTATTCTTGTATTCCTTTGGCAAATTAGCGCTTACATACGTCGGCCTAGGCCTATCACCTATTCCTATATCAATTTCTTCCAATTCATCGGCCGACGTAAAACCTTGTCCCAACTTGCCGTCTAACTCATCCACCGCGTCATCTGTGTAGGGGTCATTGTCAACGGCGGATGGTGCATCTTCGCTAAAGTAACCGCTTGTCTTGGTCTTCAATTGTCTCGATGTCGCAGTCGGTTACCTTGAGGAAATCGGCGTCCCAGACTCGCCCGGACAAGCAGTCGATTCCCTCCATCTCCCAAACTGCGAGATCGGCATTGGCGACATGTACTGACCGATCGGCCTGCACGATCTCGACTTGGTCCCCTTGCCATTGCATGAGGCATTGGTGCATTGTTGAAGGGACACAGCAATTTGCATGGATCCAATCTCGTCCCAACAACAAGCTGTAGGAACCCTTTCCATCGAAGACGAAGAAGGTGGTGGGAATTGTTTTGCTGCCCACGGTGAGTTCCACGTTCAGGACCCCCTTCGCCTCGGATGCGTTGCCACCGAAGTCCTTTAATACCATATTTGTCTTGATAAGATCCTCAGGTACTTTTCCAAGCTTCCTGAAGGTTGTGTATGGCATTAAATTGACTGCTGCGCCACCATCGACCAGCATCTTCGTCATCGGCCGCCCGTTGATGAATCCTTTGATGTACAACGGCCGTAGATGTCTGTAGCTGGCGTCAACTGGCTTGTCGAAGGTGGCTTGGTCTGGTGACAACCGTAGCCTGGCTGAACTTTGTTCCTCATCAGCCATCGCTTCATCGGCCGCCTGCACACTGTATTCTGCTGGCAATATAAACACCATGTTAACAGGCGCCGATGCCGTTTTCTTACCTTTTGAAGCTGAGTAGCCCTGAGCTGTATTGGAGGTGCCCTCATCGGCCCTGGCCACCGTGGATTTTATTCTCCATTCTTTTCTGGTCTTGGTTGGCCGATGGGGTATTTCAGCTTGTTGCTCTTGGATTTGCTCTTTCCTCCTCAGCCTCTGAACCCGCCGCTTCTGTGTCTTGGTGAATACATCGCTTGGGCACCATTGGGGGTTCTGGACTTGCTCCTCATCTTCATCGTGTTGGTCTTGGAGCATCGGCCCCAGCCTTTCATGCACGGATTTCCGTTGCTTGGCCGGCCGATGCGTTTGTCTGCTTGAGCTGCCCTGATAAGAATCTTCTGCACCACTGCATGCAGGGCACTCCTGGATAGATGGCAACCTCATCCCTTCATTCCAGCAGAAGCGAAAAAACTCGCACTCCCAGTGTGGGTCGTAGGAGTTGTCTTGATCGGCTTGGTCTTGAGCTTGTTCCTCCCGCCTCCGCTGATATTTTCTGATCAGACCCTCAGAGGTCTGATGAGGCCGCTTGCCAGTCCGATGACCACCGCCATCGGCCCTGTCCGCCCGCACCATGTTGACTGGGAACGGGTGGCCTTCAATCTTCATCGGCCGCTTGGCATCATCGATTTTAATTCTGCCCTGCTCGATGGCCGATTGAATTTGTTGCCGGAAGATCTTGCATTCATTTGTATGGTGTGAATAGGAATTGTGCCACTTGCAATATCTCCTTTTCTTGATGTCTTCGGCCGATGGCAATACGTGACCTACTGGCAGTTGAATCTGCTTTTCTTGCAACAGCAGGTCAAATATCTTATCGGCCTTGTTGATGTCGAAATCATATTTATCTTCTTTATCTCCTTTCTTGGCCCACTGGCAAGTTGTTGATTTCCTCATCCGGGCCCACTCGGCTAGGTCGACATCACCATCTTCATCGTCGTCATCGTCGGAGGCGTACTGATAAACAGTGTTAATCTTTTTCGCGAACTTCTTTGCCTCCTGGAATCGCTGCTCGTGGGCCGATACTCGTTGTGCCAGCTGAGCGAGGCTGTCAAATTCCTGCGAGGAGAACCTCTCGCGTATCGGCCCTAGCAATCCCTGAAATGCCAAATCGGCCAACTGGGAATCGGTCAGACTGAGGCTATAACATCTGTTCCGTATGTCTCTGAACCTTTGTATGTACTCAGGGACCGATTCATCCACTCGTTGCCTGATGGCAGTCAGATCTGACAGTTTCATCTCTTGTACGCCATTGTAGAAGTATCTATGAAACTGTTTCTCCAGATCTATCCATCCTCTGATGGAATTGCAGGGCAAGGAAGAGAACCATGTGAATGCAGACCCTGATAAGGACAGAGGGAAAAACCTCACCCTCAACGCCTCGATAGCCGATGCCTCCCCGCACTGTGCTAAGAATCGGCTGACATGCTCATATGTCGAGACGTTGTCCTGTCCCGAAAACTTGGAGAAATCCGGGATCTTGTATCGGCCTGGCAATGGTACCCTGTCAAATTCCTCGGGATACGGGTGCCGATACACTGTAGAGTTCTCCTTGGGCTTCAAGCCGAATTGATCCCGCATCACTTCGGCTATCATATCGGCCCAATATCCTGCGGGCCGATGTGGGAGGTCTTGCTGAAACGATTGTTGCAGACCCTCTGCTTGATACTGCCTAGGGGAGTATGGCTGGTAATGATGATCCGAGTTCGGTACGCCATACTGTCCTGCAGGGTGCTGCTGATAGCCTTGTGGCACGTTGTATGCAGCTTGAAGTGGAGGACTATTGAACACTGGGGCTTGCGGTTGTCCGGCCGATGGCTGGTTGACGGGAACTTGCTGCATCGGCTCAACCACCGGTTGCTTCCCCTTGGCCCATTGAGCGTATTGTTCCTCGGTGATGAGCTGAGGGCTGCCCCCAGTCTGCCTGGTGAGGACCAGTGGCAATGTTGTTGTCGGCTGCGCCGATGGGGGTGGCATCGGCGCTGTTGGCTGAGACGTGCTCAGATCATTCCTCAGGGTCCGATATGCAGGGAACTTATTTTCTGGCAAGAAAATCGGCCCCTGAGGCTTGAACTGGTGAATTGACCCGTCTAAGATAGATTTGACCGTATTGGTCAAGGTGTTCACCAAAATCCCTGATTGGTTGACTAGCGCAGAGTGGACTGCGGAGTCAATCCTGTCTTGCAACGTCGGCGCTGCAGTGTCTTCAGTCTTGACGGCGTGATCGTGCGCCGCCGCCGATGTTCCAGCTCCATCTCCGGAACTCGGCATGACCACCTTGGACTTTTGAATCAAGGTGCCCTGCCGAGTCCTAGAATATGTTTGCAGGTACATATTCTGGAACTGCTCGACCAGACTATCCATCTCAGCTTTTTGTTCTGCGCTGAGCTGGTCGGCGGTCACGGGAATGACGTTCTCCTCGACGATCTCGGCCTGCTTCGACATCTCGAGGTGTTCTTGTTGCTGGTGAGAAGCTTGTGTTCTTGTGGTCCCACCGGGCGTGCCAAAAGCGTGTTGGCGCAGAATTTCGACCCGTCCAGCAACCAAACGGGTTCCGCGTTACCACGGCGGCCTGGGAGATCTGCTTAACTCCAGTGCAGGTCCAAATGGCTTGCCTAGTCGTAAGTAGAGCGTGCCAGTTGATTTGATCTGCAATCAACAAGAAACAAGTAAACCAAGTCAGAGAACAACGGCCGATCGGTCAATAGACCGATGACACATTGTCATAGCCCAGCCGATAGGGCAAAGCTATATCGGCTCACTTAGAAAATAAGTAAAACATGAATCTAATCTTATCGGCCTTCATTGATATGTAGATCTCAACTAATAATATCGGCCGATAAGGATAACAAAGGTAACTACACTAGCTAGTACTCTAGTGCAAACTTATACGAGCCAATCGGCCAATATAAACACATCAACCATAAAGAAATCTTAAGATTACTTCACGATCGACATATCTATACTTATCGATCTGCACATATAAGTGGCAAACACATGCAAGAAACATAAAGCAATCACATATGTTAGATAAGACCGGCTAAAACCCCGGCACTATCCTTAATTACAACCGAAAACAGGCTTCGTGTTAGATCTCAAAACAGGACTAAGGTCGATGGCAACTCGAAGTGTGAATTGAGACTTAACACAAAGAAAATCAAGTCGTCGATTGCTTTTGGGGATGGCAGCTGCATTGAACAATCTAGCCAAGCATAAGAATTAAACCATCGTCGGCAATAAACCCTAAAGCGAGTAAACCGCTGGCAAGGCTTAATTAAGATACCTGTCAAAATTATTCAAGACATGATAATCGACGATCACATCATCGAGGCTTAACGTGTCTAAAGCGACACGTTAGCCCCGACGATGCAGATCGTCGGGGACGAGTTCTTACCTCTGCTCTGAGGAAGCAAGAACTCGTTGAAGAAAACCTCTTGCGAGGGTTGGCGATGCGCCGAAAGTAGATTGATTCGATTATGTGATTGGTTGAGAGAGAGTTTACATGTACAAACTATCGGGATATTTATACCCGAGGTTACAACAGAACCCTTGTAGGGCACGATCTTATCTACAACTAACAAACAAATCCTTGCGGCAAAATTAAGCCACAGATCAGATCTATACTGCTTCATTTACAAGATACAATTGCCTAAAACCGAGCTTTATCTCTATTTGGCAACTTCCTTGAAGCTTACTTTGAGCCCAGACCAAGCCCACGTTGACACTGCCAACTCACAACCCGCATCGGCCCATGATCAAACCAAATCCGTATCGGCCGATACGCTCTTTATAGCAACACCTCCCCAGTCCGATATGGTTACCGGGTCCGATACGAAGCCTGGTCCAACTCCAACTCAATCCTTCTTCTCTGCTTCGGTTTCCTCTTTCCTTCCCGAGTCGATTACCAAAATCCGTCGTTAACAGGGTCGCCACGAGGGCAAGGCCCCGACGACCTCTGCCGGCAACCGGCGAAGTGAGGCCAAGCAGAAGGCCCCTGCCGAGGAAGCTGACGACGACGACGAGGACTTGGGCTTCCAGGAGCCCGATGCCACCGTCGCCACCGTTGACGGGGGGCGTGCACTCACGCTTCCCATCACAGCTTCAAGGCCATGATGCGTGAGCTTCTAGCCGCTCTCTCCACCCATGAGGCGATGCGGCGAGCGCGTTGGTCAGAGGTCACCCTCACCTTTGACCAGACCGACCACCCGCCTTGCGTTGTCCGGGGAGGGCAGCTCGCGATGGTGGTCTCCCCCACTGTCTGCAACGTCAAGTTGAGACGCGTCCTGATAGACGGCTGCGCAACCCTCAACATCCTGTCCCCCGCGGCCTTCGACATCATCAAGGTCCTAGGGATGAAGCTCCGGCTGTCCCTGCCGATTATCGGCGTGATGCCGGGGCACACGTGGCCGTTGGGTCACATCGACCTCCTGGTCACTTTTGGTGGCCTCACCAACTTCCGCACCGAGCGGCTGGACTTCGATGTGGCGGATCTCAATCTTTCCTACAACGCGGTCCTAGGAAGGCCCGCGTTGGTGAAGTTCATGGCGGCTACCCACTATGCCTATCTTCAGATGAAGATGTCGGGCCCCGACGGCCCCATCACCATCCATGGCGACCTCAAGATCGCGCTGGCTTGCATGGAGCAGCGCGTGAACAACCTCGCCGCGGTGTCCAAGCCCGCGAGCAGTGACGAGAGGCCCGACGCCTCCACCTCGCATGGCCCGAGGCAGCGGATGGCCTCAAGCGACGAGGTCCATGTGAAGGAGGTCGCGTTGGGCGACGACCCATCCAAGACCACCAAGATTGGTGGTCACTTGGGCGGCAAATAGGAAGACGCGCTCGTCTCCTTCCTACGGGCAAACGCCGACGTCTTCGCATAGAGGCCGGCGGATATGCCCAGGGTCCCTAGGAAGGTGATTGAGCACCGTCTCGCCGTGCGGCCGGACGCAAGGCCCATTCGACAGAAGGTGCGGCGGCAGGCCCCGAAGCACCAAGCCTTCATCCATGAAGAGGTGGTGCGACTCCTAGAGGCCGGATTTATCCAAGAGGTCATCCATCCGGAATGGCTCGTGAACCCGGTCGTCGTCCCTAAGGCGAACGGCAAGCTCCGGATGTGCATTGACTACACCAACCTTAACAAGGCATGTCCTAAGGACCCTTATCCCCTGCCATGCATAGATCAGATTGTCGACTCCACTGTGGGGTGCGACCTTTTGTGTTTTCTAGATGCATACTCAGGGTATCATCAGATTCGCATGGCTAGGGAGGATGAGGAAAAAACTGCATTCATTACTCCCGTAGGCACTTATTGTTATACAACCATGCCTTTCGGATTAAAGAATGCAGGTCCTACTTTTCAACGTACTACTCGCATTTCATTGGGTAGTCAGATAGGACATGATGTTGAGGCATATGTCGATGACTTGGTCGTGAAAACACACAACCAAGAGACCTTGCTTTCGGATTTGGCAGAGACCTTCGAGAGTCTCCACTCCACGCGTATGAAACTGAACCCCGAAAAGTGTGTGTTCGGTGTGCCCGTGGCCAAGCTTCTCTGGTTCTTGGTCTTGGCCCGAGGCATAGAGGCCAATCCCGAGAAGATACGAGCAATAGAGCGGATGCGCCCCCCCAGCAAGCTTAAGGATGTGCAATGTGTCACAGGCTGCATGGTTGCCCTAAGCCGATTCATATCGAGGCTGGGAGAGAAGGCGCTGCCCCTATTTAAGCTCCTTAAGCGCTCCGGGCTATTTGCGTGGACAGTGGAGGCTGAGCAAGCCCTCGCACAGTTGAAGGCTTACCTCAGCTCTCCCCCTGTCCTGGTGGCCCCGGAGCCTGAAGAGTCGCTGCTGCTTTACTTAGCGACGACCCCGCAGGTAGTTAGCGCAGCGATGGTTGTGGAGCGCGACGAGTTAAGTCCTTGGCCCGCGCGCCCCCATGCTGTGTTGGACCGACCCGGGCCAGAGAAGGGAGGAGAGACCCCCAAGCCGGATAGCGGCCTAAGGCCCCTAACGACCGGATGTGGCCCTCTGCCTACTCGTCAGACGGCGCTGAGTGCCCCCGACCCACAGGAAGGCCCCAAGGACACTTGGGGAAGGAGCGGCCCGACGCCCTCCGACCCCAAGGTCACCAGCGCAGAGGCCGAGCGGGCTCGGCAAGGCCCCTCTGGCAATGGTCACCCCGAGGATAGTGCCCTCAACGAAGAGGCTAGGCCGCGCCGAAAGGTGCAGCGGCCCGTCTACTTCATTAGTGAGGTGCTGCGAAAAATGCTTTATGCAATTCTGATGGCTTCGAGGAAGCTGCGCCATTACTTCCAGGCGCATCGGCTCACCGTGGTCACGTCCTACCCTCTCGGCCAGATCTTACACAACCAAGAAGGTACCGGACGGGTGGTGAAGTGGGTGATCGAACTCAGAGTTCGATCTACAATTCGAGCCACGCCACGTGATCAAGAGTCAGGCCCTCGTTGACTTCGTGGCCGAGTGGACCCCGACTGCCGAATCCGACCTCGGGCTCTCTGCCCTCGAGACCGAGGCAGGTCCCTCACGACAGCCTCACGCCGCCCATTGGGTGATGTAGTTTGATGGCTCTCTCGCCCTCCAAGGCGCTGGTGCTATGGTCACCTTGACCTCGCCGAGCGGGGACGTCCTCAGATATCTGGTTCCATGGTGAAGTACGAGGGACTCCTTGCGGGACTCAGAGCGGTGGCCAGAATGGGAATCCGCCGCCTCTTGGTGTTCGGCGACTCTTAGCTAGTCGTAAACCAGGTCTCCAAGGAGTACCGGTGCTCCGACCCGCAAATGGAAGCCTACATCCGCGAGGTGCGACGTGTGGAGCGCCATTTTGATGTGTTAGAGCTTTGGCACGTGCCCAGGCGGGACAACACGCTTGCCGATGAGCTCTCAAGGCTCGCCTCCTCGTGGGCCCCGGCCCCACCGGGTACCTTTGAGGAAAGGCTTGCCCAACCGTCGGTGTGTCCCGATCCACTGAGGGAGCCGGACGCTGCCACGCCACCCCCGAGGCCCGTCAGAGTCCAGGCCTCGGGGCCCAAGGGGGTTGAGCCCGAGCCCTCAAGACAGATCGCCTGGATGACTGAGATCCAGGCGTTCCTCAAAGATGAGACTCTACCCGAGGATCGCGAAGGGAGTGAGCGCGTCATTCGCGTCTCCAAACGCTACCCTCTACCGGCGCGGAGCCAATGGGGTCCTCCTAAAATGCATCCCTCGGGAACAGGGCATCGAGCTCCTGGCCGCCGATGTCCATGAAGGCGAGTACGGAGCCCACTCCGCCTCGCGCACCTTGGTCGGCAAGGCTTTTCGTTAGGGTTTCTATTGGCCGACGGTGCTCCACAACGCAGCCGACCTGGTCCGGCAATGCAGGGCGTGCCAGTTCCACGCCAAGCAGACGCATCAGCCGGCCTAGGCCCTGCAGACCATTCCACTTTCATGGCTGTTTGCGGTCTGGGGGTTGGACATCCTGGGCCCCTTCTGGAAGGCCCTAAGCGGGTACGAGTACCTGTATGTCACTATCGACAAATTCACCAAATGGCTCGAGGCTTACCCGGTCATCAAAATCGACAAGCACTCGGCCCTCAAGTTCATCAAGGGCATCACTGCCTAGTTCGGGGTGCCCAACCGTATCATTATGGACAACGGCACCCAGTTCACCAGTGAACTGTTTGGCGACTACTGCGATGACATGGGTATCAAGCTCTGTTTCGCCTCCCCCGCCCACCCTAAAAGCAACGGTCAAGTGGAGCGCGCCAACGCGAAAATCCTCAGGGGCCTTAAGACCAAGACCTACAACGTCCTCAAGAAGCATGGGGACACATGGATCGAGGAGTTACCAGTGATGCTCTGGGCAAACCGGACTACCCCAAGCCGAGCGAGAAGAGAAACACCTTTCTTCCTGGTCTACGGCGCGGAGGCGGTCCTCCCATCCGAGCTCACCCTGAGGTCCCCTCGGGCCACTCTGTACAGCGAAGCTGATCATGATCAGCTTCGCCGAGACGACCTCGACTACCTGGAAGAGCGAAGGCGACGCGCGGCCCTCCGAGCCGCGTGCTACCAACAAAGCCTTCGGTGCTACCATCAGCGCCACATCTGGGCCCGATCACTCAGCATTAATAACCTCGTCCTACGCCACGTCCACACGCATGCTTGATTGAGCAAGCTCTCACCCATATGGGAGGGACCATAGAGAGTGATCGGCGTCCCTCGGCCGGGCTCGGTTTGACTGGCCACGGAAGACGGCACGAAGCTGCCTAACCTGTGGAACATCGAGCATCTTCGCCGCTTCTACCCATAAAAGGGTCGAGAGTTGTGCCTCGAGCTCGGGCCAACCCCGCATGACCCCTCGGGCATACGGGATTGGCCGAGGGCTCCCACCATATATATGTGTGTTTTTTCTTTCTGTACTCTTATAGCAAGCTTTCTTGATTTTTATCTAAGGTTGTGCCTGCGTTGTCTCTTCCCTTTTGGGTACTTTGGCTTGAGTTGGCTCGTTCGTGCTCGTTCCTACCCTCGGCAGCTCGGGCCGTCTAAGACACCAACGGGGCCCAGAACCGAGCCGTGCCCCGGGGCGCGGCAAACTCCAGGGGGAATCGGTAATGGCCCACAATTGGGTCCCCACTAAGACCTGGTCACCGCGTTCCCTCCCTGGCCAGCCTCGACACGTGGAACTCCCCAAGGCATTAGCGTCGACCCTTGCTGCTTGAGGCTGAGGCCCGAGCCCGAGCCCCCGCTCAAGCCAAGCTCGATGGGATCACAAGACAGACCAGTCTTATCATGCGCAAAAAAGCGTAATTAACATTGAATTAAAAACTTGTTCATTGCAGGTAAAGGGAAATAGCAGGAAATGTATATACAAGTATGGCCCGGAGGCCTTAAAGCAAGATAAGAAAAGATAAAGGCGTGCGGCAGCCAGGCGCTCGGGCCACCAGCCTCGCTGTCCCTGTTGTCATCATCACCATCGTCCTCCTTGTCAGAGTCCAGCGCGAAGACGAGCCGAGGAGCCATCCCCTCGAAACCATGGACGATCTCGTCGGCGGCCTCCCGAACTTGAGCGTGCGCGCCAGCCTCAGTCCCGGGGGGAACTCCTCGAACACCACCCACGGAGAGAAGTCGGGGTCGCAGGCCTGGTAGCTCGCCAGCACGAGCTTCACCGTCCCCCATGTGAGGTCCCTCAGGGAGGACTTCACCGTCTCCTCGATCTCCTTGAGGAGCTTCTCCAGGTCCTCGGCCATCTTTGAGAGGCGGTGGGCGAGACCCCCCTGGTTGGTGGTGTACTTGGGGTGCCGGCCATGCCATATGCCCCCCCGATGCCCCGCGCAGTCCAGACGGGCGACGGCGTCCCATAGCATGCCGGGCCCCAGCTGGTTCGACAGCCGGAGAGCTTTGAGCTCCTCGGCGAATGAGTCCAGGGCACCCTGCAGCTCGGCGACGGCGTCCTCGGCGGCCGAGAGGTAGGCGGCCTGGTCGTCCTGGCCCGCGACCACCCCGCCGCTATGCGCCAGCGCGTCCAATTCCTTTGCCCGCGCCTTGAGTTCTGAAGCGCGCTGCTCCAGCGTGGCCCTCTCGGCGCGGGCACTCTCCAGATGACGGCGCTCGCGCGCCGCGACGGCCTCCTTGCACTTGGCGAGTTGGTCCTCATGCCGGCGCGCCGCCGCCTCGCGACGGGAGATGGTGGACTCGCATTCAATGATCCCCCCGTCGCGCTCCTTCCATGCCTCCTCGCAGAGGCGTAGATCTTCTGCCAAGCGCCGCGCCGCGGCCTCGGCCTCCTCGAGGGTGCACCCTCGCTCGGCGACCGTGTCCTCACGGAGGCGAAGTGCAGACTAGACCTCCGCAGCAGTGGCCTCATGTGCCACCAACGTCGCCTCCCACGCGTCATCGAGCTTCTGCTCCAGCTCCGCTGCATGGGCCTCGTACTGGAGGCGGAGGTAGGCCCGCGCCTCATCCATGACGGTGGTGGCGACAAGGGCCGTCTGCCTCTTCTCCTCCACCTCGTGGGCCACCTCGGCCAGGGCCTTGCCGCGAGCCTTGAGGTCCGCGAGGTGCCTCACGTGCGCCACGTGGCCGGCCTCCACCAATGCCTCCACTGAGTGCCGTCCTTCGACGACGTGCTCCCACGCCGCGTCGAGCTCAGCCCGCTCTCCCAGCAGAGCCTGCATCTGGGCGCTCAGCACATCCAACACGGTGTTATTCATCGTGGCCAAGGCCTGCAGGAGGGGCTCCGTGCTTAGCGAAGTGGTGACGGAGAAAGGGGACTGCAGTCCCCGCGGTGGTGGATTTCGACTCGGCTCGCCGGTTGACGTGGGGCCTCGGGGCCTCTCCCTAGGGCCTGCTCCCCCTCAGCATCTACCGAGGCGTCGGGCCCCGGGCGGGCCCCCTCTGCGCCGTCGCCGGTGGCCCCCGCGGTCGCCTCGTCCTCCCACGTGGCCAACTCGGCAGCCCGGGCAGCCGCCTCGGCTTCCCGTGTGCTGGCGGCCTCGGCCTCCCGCGCGGCGGCCTTGGCTACCTGTGCTGCCTCTTCGACCTCCCGCGCGGCTGCCTCAGCTTGGCGCGCCCGGGCCGCCTCCTGCCGCCGTGCCTCCTCAGCCGTCGGCTCTTCGGCCCTGCCGCTCGTGGGCCAGTCGGCCTTGGATTGGCGGGAAGGGTCATCGCCCCGGGCACCGCTGGATGGGATCTCGCTGAGGTACGAAAAACAGATAAAAGCAAAATAAGGGGCCGGGGTAATAGAGGATCGACTGCCATGGGCTTGAGATCGTACCTACGGGGTGGACGATTGAAAGACCACTCAGGGGGCTTGATGAGGCTCCCCCTGCATGGTTCGGTCTCCCCCATCTGCCGAAGCCGCTTCTTCTTCCTCTCGCCCTCGGGCAAGGACGTCGGCACGGCGCCCGCCGGGCGGCCGCTGTCGGCGCGCTCCGCCCCGCCCCCACGAGGAGGAGACGGAGGAGGGGTCTCCCCTTGCTTCCTCTTCCGCTTGGCGTCGGTAGGGCGGCTGCCCCCGAACCCCCGCCGCGGGGCCCCACTGCGTGGCCCCACCGGGGAAAGATTGCTCTCCTCCTCCTCTACGGCTGCCGCCTGCGCTATTGCTGCCACGGTGGGCTCGGTCCCCCGAGGCACCAACTGTCTACAAAATGACCAGGATGTTGGCACGCTCCGGGTCGCTACAGAGGGGGAGGATCCTCGGAGGGATGAGGGACGACTCCACGGCGCTAAGGTTTAGAACCTGCTGGACCACCATCCTGAGGTCCTCGGGGTCCTAATCCCACATGCGGCCTTGTGGGTCCTCAGGAGGTCCTCGGGGCAGGTGTACTCCCAAGCGCCTCGGGCGCATCGCCGGAGCGGCGCGATCCGGCAGCGGAGGTAGTCGCCGAACACCATTGCGCCCGTGAGACCCAGAGTTTGCAACCCGGCCAAGCGGTCCAGGACGGCGTCGTAGGCGTCCCCCAGCTCCACTGTCGCCTGCCAACTCAGCGCCTGCACCGGCGGCCGGCCCGGGAGTCGAATGCGCGCTTCATCGGGAAGGACGATGTAGAACCAGTCGCTCTTCCAGTCGTCCCACTTCTTGCACAGGATGCAGGGGATGTAGCGGTTCGCCACCTGCCCGCGCGGCTAGAAATAATAGCCACCGACCTCCATCGGCGGCGAAACCGGCTGCACGGTGAAGAACCACCGGAATAGCCGAAGGGATGGATGCACCCCGATGAACATCTCGCACAAGTGTGCAAAGATGGCCATTGTCATCACGGCGTTGGGGGTGAGGTGCGCCATATGGACCCTGTAGAACTCCAGGACATCCATGAAGAAAGTGGAGAACGACGGGATCAGCCCCGCCATGGCAAAAGAAAGGAAGAATACCGACCGATCCAGATAGCGTGGCACTGGGCGCCCCTCTCCCAGCACGACCACCTCCCGGCCGGTCGACACCGGCATGAACCGGTGCGGCAGCCCGGCCTGCCTCTCGCTCGTAATGTGAGAGGGCGGTAGTACACTGCCGTCCAATGGCACAGAGCTCCGCGTCATGTCACCGGCGAAAGAGGAACGCGAAAACGAGTGCGAGCAGCGAGAAAGGAGCAAGGAAGACGAGATAACTAGGGCACGGTTGGCTGAGGCGAGGGAAAAGTGGCGAGAGGAAGCAAGCGAATCTCTTCCTCGGCGCCCTTTATACCCTTGCCCCCGCTACGCTTGGCTCCTCGTTTCCCGTGCCCACTAACTCGTCCCCTTGTTTTTCGCGCCCACTCCCCCACTCGCCCCAATCGCCTGCTCTGCTCCCGGTGCACACGCCAGTCGTGCGGCCGTTGCGGTCGAGGCGAGGTAGATCACGTCCGTGTTAATTGCGCATGGTTGCCGTGAAAAGCGCCATCATTATGTCACCTGGCAAAACGGACCGATGTGCCCCGGTCCGCGCGCCGCCCCGAGTAATGTGGCAGTTACTAGGTGACTGCCCATTATTGCCGAGTGGTGGCCCCTTGCTGTGCGTGGAATCGCAACCGTTGGATCGCGACCGTTGGGGTTTTGCTCCAGGGACCTGGGCCCACGTGTCACTAGACCCGAGGGGTGAAGTCAAACCTGGGCGCCCCTTGAGAAGGCCCGACCAGGCATAATGCCGAGGGCTACTGTCAGAGATACGGGCCCGGGGGTACCAAGACTAGAGGGCTAGGCGGCCCCCTGCGCCCACGTGGCGCTTCTCCTGCAGGGGTCAGGCCGGAGGGTGACGTGGCGGCTGCCCTCCCTAGTCCCCTCGAGGGTCGGGCCGCACCCAGACCTTCCTCGAGGGTCTGGTTGCCCCTTTCCCCACTGCGCTGGTGCCGCGTGTGCGAGGTTAGGTGAGCGTGGCTAGAGCTCACCTAACCGCATTAATGGCGGCTCAGGCGAGCGCACCATGCCACATTTAATGCAGCGTGGCGTGTGCGTGGCCAGTCTACGACCGGTCACGGTGATTGACCGATCGTAGACTACATAGATCACGGATGAGACGGCGGCAGAGCGCCTACACGCTGCCCGCACGTCAGGTGGCGCACGGCATGCCTTGCCCCGTCCCATCAGAATGATGAGAGTCTTTTGTCTCTTGTCCCTCGGCCGGAGTTGGTATGCCAGCTCCGGTCAGATGGTTTCCGTTTCCCGATGCGAACGGAACACGGAAGTCTTCATCCATTTAATGGGGTTTGACACGGGAGTCCCCCATGTCAGCCGCTTGACCAGACGAAGGCCCTGCTGCAGCGTCTGTGCGTGTGGCTTCCGAGTCAAGCAACGAGACAGCCATTAAATGTAAAAGAATATTTTCCTTCCGTCTTAGGCAGCCTTTTGGCCCATATGGTAGCCCCTTGACATATAAAAGGAGGCCTAGGCCTAAGTAGAAGGGGGGACGAAGAACAGATAGACAGGAGAGAAAGGGAGAGCAAACACTTGTATAAACATTTTCTAGTCGCATATCCAGCATACACAGAAGTAGGGTATTACGCTTCCCAGCGGCCCGAACCTGTATAAACGCTTGTGTCCCAGTTTCTTTTTCTCTCTCTCTTGTGCGATCAGGGTAGGATGGAGTTTCACCCTGCGCCCCTAGCCGAACTCACAAAGGGGGGCCCTCTCTGTCCCCCATTGAGGAGCTAACACTTCGTCACTCCCCACCGAGCAGCAGCTAGTCTTTTTGTCCTCCTCCTCCTCCTTTCATCAACTCTTCCACGCCAAGTTGCCATCCTCCTCACTCTCCTCGTGACCATCATCCTCAACACCGACAACATCCCCTATCCTCTTTTCTCCCTTCCTACACTAGATGTAGAGCATGGTAGAGAGTCAAGGCTGGTGAGGGTATGCAGTTTGTCATGTGTGAGAAGGGAGGTGGCGAGGCTGAGGAGGACGAGGTCCGGGACATTGGCAAGAAGGTGGAGGTGGCCAGTCTCGACGTGGAGGGCAATCTTGGAGTTGACAAAGTGGACAGGAGGTTGTCGGGGTTCTTCATGGAGGTCTCAAGGTTGTCGTGCAAATGGTGCTTGAAGCTGTCGTGCTCCTTGCCAGCCCATCACTTATGCTCGTTGGTGTTGTTGTATGCAGGTATGTCGCGGTTGATGCCCAGGTACTAGGTTTTGGTACCTCGGGGTATCATGGCTACTAGTACCTAGGCACCAGTTGGTACCTGTAGGACCAGGTACATGCTATCAGGTATCTGGAATATGTGGTATCGGGTCAAGGCGTGGGGAGGAAGAATGCATTGTCATCACCTGGCTGACTGGTGAGACACCTATCGCCACCTCATCTCCTCTTATCGCTTCCACTCCTCGACGCCTCCCTGCTCCCTTCTGTTGTAGTTGTGGTCGGTTGGGCAAGGAGCTGAGGTTCTTCTTCAAAATTTGACAGGTTTTTCCTTCAATTTTTTTGTCGAATGTTTGATAGCAAAATCCATCAGGCATGCATGTGTCTTAAAGTTTACCCAATGGACTAAAATTTGACAGATTCTTCCTCAAAATTTCTACCAAATGTTTGATAGCAAATCCGTATTTTCTATATGGTAGTTGTTCTTTTAGAGCCCTGTGGTGGGGGTGGGAAGTGCGGACAGACAAAACTCTCCTTTTAAGTGGTAGAGATACTGATATGTTTCTCATCTTGATAATTACGCTTTCTAATTCAGATAATTTTGGTGTTGGAGTTGCCAACATCTAGGCCAAGGGGGTCCTCACTTGGCTAGGTTGCTTCATTCGAAAGACAAGTCGTCAAGGCTATGCAGGTTGAGGGCCCGTGCCTCCCTAGCTTAAACCAGATCCAAGGTCTAGCGGAGAGGTCCATCATCCATCTAGCAGTATGCTTCAAGAAGAGGTCGTACGTTCAAGACTCTATTTGAGTGAGCCGACCTGGTTCAAGGTTGTACCCTTCGAGCTGCTCGGAGGCGGCCACACGTCTTTTGCGCTGTCACATGGGACAATTGGTTGGTCACCACAGAACCAAGTCATGGTGCCATTCCAAGATGGAAAACATGATTCTAGGTTGTTTGGGGACTGTCAGGAATGTCTTGACTGAAACAGGTCAAGGGGAGCAGGCGTGTCATCTCTTCCTAAGGCACACACGTTGCTACATTTGTGAAGGGGTCGGATCTTGCACTTTATGTGTCTCATTGCGAGAATCCACCAGCAACCTGAGTAGGGGTACGTGATGTTCTTGCGAGAGAAGACAAGTGGATTCGTATCCCGTTAGGTACAATGTCACCCCAAAGATGTGCCGGCTGTTATAGTATTAACTACAGATTCCATTATGTTGTCTCATTGTATTAATGCGGGAGATATCTAAAATCTTGTTTTCACATGGACATGAATACATAGGTTGTGGGAAAAGACCGGGAGACTGCTAGTGAATTTGGTGTTCCATCCCACAAGATGTCTGCTGCTACAACAAAACCGACATGGAGCTCGAAGAGTTAGTTCAGGCTTATGATCGCATACAATCTTCTTTATCTCTCACCGGAGCAAGAGTGGGTGGCCAAAGGGTATAAATGTTCATCCAAAACTTGGCAGAGAGGGTTGGATGATAAAATTAGCAAGAATTTTAGGTTTCTCAGCTAGCTCGACAGCTTTATACTTTTTGTATGAATCTTTCGTATTGTGAAAAAAACAGAAGTAGGGTTACTATTCTTCCGGAGACCCAAACCTATATACGTGCCTTGTGTTTTTCTCGCTCCCAAGCACTCCTGGGCACACCAATTGCACCCAGAGCCCAAATCGACCGGTGCTCGTACACCGAATAGAGTATTTTGTTTA
This sequence comes from Oryza officinalis, assembly GCA_008326285.1. Taxonomy (NCBI): domain Eukaryota; kingdom Viridiplantae; phylum Streptophyta; class Magnoliopsida; order Poales; family Poaceae; genus Oryza; species Oryza officinalis. Next base: position 34,290,523 of record BDMV01000006.1, on the reverse strand, counting down.
TTTACCTTTTTTATTTCATTTTTTGAAAGATTTACACATATGATTTGTATGTTTTCAAACTAAATATTTTAAGAACTACTGATGTCAAAGTTTTAAAAGTTTGAACAAATAAAGTCAATAGTGTCATATATTTAATTACGGAGTCATAAAAAATATTAACTCTGCTTTTTAATGCTTTTTAATGTATGATGATTTGGTTGATTATTTGTCTTTTCTAGAAATATTTATGCAGGTAAATAAATATTTAACATACGTTTAAAGTACTTTTGATTACAAATTTAGTGATATTGTTTTCAGTTAAATATTGCTGGTCAAAAGTTTAAGAAAAAAGTCAATGGTATATTTTATATTTGAAACCGGAGGGATACATCATTTTCGGGCTCCTCTATGCAACGTTTTGGTGCATGCCACATATGCGTTGTGAAAACACATGTTTGTTATGTGTGGAAATGGAACTGTGGCCTGTGGCCCTGTGTGACTCGTTATACCTTGAATCCTTTATGTATGATGTTGAATTACATGACTATGTATGTTGAACCGTGACTCGTTATACCTTGAATCTTTATGTATGATGTTGAACTGCATGACTATGTATGCTGATCCGTGACTCGTTATACCTTGAATCCTTTATATATGATGTTGAACTGCATGACTATGTATGCTGAACCGTGACTCATTATAAATTGAATCCTTTATATATGATGTTGAACTGCATGACTATGTATGCTAAACCTTGAAATATATTACTACCTCCTTTTCAAAATGTATAACGTCGTTGACTTTTCGTATAACGTTGGCCATTCCTCTTATTCAAAAAATTAGTATAAATATGTAAAATTATAAGTTAAGATTATATTTTATTTGATGATAAAACAAGTCGCAACAAAATAAATGATATTTATATAATTTTTTTTAAATAAGACGAATGATCAAACGTTGTGTGAAAACTCAATGGCATTATACATTTTGAAATAGAGGCAGTATATCATTATGACCTTATTGCCCAACACCACAAAAATAGATGTCACACATCACTAATACAACATTAGCAATAAATGCAGTAATGTGACTTAGGATTAGATATTTTTAAAAACCTGGCAACAATTATTGTTCAGTTCCCTCCGTTCGTTTTTAAATAGTTGCAATTGAACTTTGAGGAATATTAAGATTTACTCTTTCCTTCCCTTTGAAAATAGAAAGCATCATTCCGTTTGAAAATATAAAAGGCGTCATGGTTTTCCACAAAGTCAGCATTTAAATTTTTCTACTAATAATTAAACTAAAAATATATGTGTTGAGTGCTATGCATGTAGTATTACTAGATTCATATCTAGTATATTCTCATATAAATTAATTTTTTAGTTGTTAATAATATATTATAAAAAAAATAGTGGTCAAAGTATAATGTCGAAGACCGTAGAGGAACCTAATATGGAGTATTATATTTTCAAATGAAGAGGGTATTAATATGTGAAAATAATGTTAGTATATTGTCATGAAAAAAAAACTTTTACGTAGTTATATTTTCAATGAGTTTTGTGATGGCATACGATTAGAGAAAACAATCATGAAATGTGTCCATTAGAGATTATGTAGCCATATCCTAAACAACAGGCATAGACCCATGGATCCTCATCAGTATTCACTTGTGTTAGAGAAATGTAAACCATGGTCCCTATCACCGGCTATCACCGGTTGCTTAGAGCATATCTGTCTCTCGTCCCCGAGCATGGCCCCTCCCTTGCGGGTTGAGCTCGAAGCACATCCTTCCTTGCACTCGGCCACTTGTGGACCATGCTTGGGGCACATTTACATTCTTACCTAAGCTCGGTCCTCTATGGGCCATGCTCGAGGCACATTTGCATCCTTACCTCAGCTCGACCCTCTATGGGCATGCTCAGGGCACATTTGCATCCTTCCCTAAGCTCAGGCCATCATGGGTTGTGTTCGGGGCACATGTGCAGCCTTCCCCCGCTCTCAGGCCCCGAGTGATTAGGGAAGCAGCCACACACAGACCCCATCAAGCCACGCCTTCAATGCGAGGTGATGCATATCATCCCAGCGTGCAATTGGGATAGCATGTGACAAGGCAACACATGCCAACCCTGCGACAAGCCTTCATCACCCCTGCGTAGAAAGGCGTGGGCTGTCAAGCGGCACTATTAACTGCCATGCCGCATGTTTAGCCTGTAGGATCGAAGAACAAAGCTAAGCCAACCAGAGGGGGGGTGAATGGTTGTAGTACCCAAAAACCAAAACTTTTAGCGGAATTAAAAGTTACCCTCAAATTCGATGTAGATCGGTCTGACCAAAATAGATCGACCGGTCTGACCACCCTGTGCCGTCGGTCTGACCGGTATTGACTCCCCGGTCTAACCACTCCAAAGTCGCCTTCGCTTCCTGTCACCGTCACCGGTCTAACCGCCGCTTCCCTGCCGGTCTGACCGCTTCGATGTGCCGGTCGGACCGCCGGTGTCTCGTCGGTTAGACCGTCGAAACCTGTGCAAATACAAATTGAAGATATCTCAAAGTAGATGACAACTTTATTACTTCTCTCTGTGTTTACAAAGTGCAACAACAGCACTCCTCACAAAAATCTCGAGTAAACTCGAAACCCTAACTAAACTTTCAACTCAATGCTCTCAAAAGCGATACCAGGAGGCCACACCCTCTCTCTCTATTTATACACGAGGTAGGCATCCTAAAGCCACGAACCAAACTCATACAAGAAGTCCTAATCTACCTAGGAAACCTTCCCGTACAAGAAACCAACATTACATATTCCAATTGTACCAAATTTCGACTCCTTCCAAATTCGACTCCGCATCCCATACGCACACAATATCTCCATCGTATGCCATATGGAATCATCACCAACCACATGCATTAATCTTTAGCCTAAGTATCCTGCATGATATCTGACCATCCGGACGTCACCTTATCTCCAAGGTTGACTCCCGATCTATCACCGGCAATACTCTCCCGAGACATAAAGATTACCTACACATGAATCAAACAAAGAAACCATATCCAAGCACAAGCTATCCCAAACTTGACTCATTGTTAGCACACAATAGTATTACATACGCATAGTATCCATCTAGAAGCCATAAACATGAATTAACCACGGATATCCAATAAAACAACCCGAAACCGAAACCGACACAGAATCGGCTGGTCAGACCGCGGGCTGGCCGGTCTGACCGCACACATACCTCCGGTCTGACCGGCCATGCCTTCCCGGTCTGACCGGACAAAACACCAGTCCCTGTTCACCATCTGAAAATACAATCATCTCAAAAACCATTTCACCAATTATCTCCAAATATCAAAACCAATAACCTCAGATGCCAATTGTTCATCACAATAGAAGAATCAAACACCTTGATTTTACATAGCCCACAACCATCCCACACTTTCTTTCGACAGCTAGTGCACGGCCTAACGATCAGGCCCACTCACCAAGAAGCAACAAGACTAAAGACACCTAACCCCTATATCGGGGCTCATTCGTAAGAAACAGGCCACTATGATATCTCCTCGTAACTATAAAACGAGAAACAAGGCCACTAAAAAAGGGAGGAGAACTCCTAATTAGAGTCAATCTTAGAACATCTCCATCATCTTCATAGCCTCCAGACAAAGAGAAATCAGCTCCCTAAGCCTTAGAACAAAAGTATGCAGACACCTTGTAAACTTTTCAACAAAGAGCTCCACCAAAGAACACAGGAGTAGGGTATTACACCTCCGAGTGGCCCGAACCTATCTAAAAAGCTTGCCCTCTCTCATTTTCATTCTCACGAAGCATCAACTTGTTTTCGTGCACCCGCTTCATGGCCGAATCTCCAAGGGAGGTCTTCACTTCCCTGCTTGAGGAGCTCCAAAGTCGACAGCTGGCGTGCCAGGTAGGGGGCGCTTGTGCGGATTTGGGTTTCTGCGCCCGACAATCACCACCACAGCATTTTCCAACTCAGGGAATGGTGTCGGTGTGCTGGAAGTGGCCCGCCATACACCGTCGCCGTCACTTCTGGCCCGGCAGTCAGTGTCAAGGATAAGACATACCTCCTATACATGGGTTCGTGGCATACGAAAATACCATATATCTAATAATATATGCGAAGTGTGGAGATTATGGGTGCCATATACCCACACGACTAGTTTATCCAACTGGCTATAGGGGATAGGCTATGAGTCATGATTATGTAATAGGCTTAGGACTTAAGTATTACGTTACCTTGTGTAATAAGGAACGACTTATAGTCCTAAGTCGAGAATACTGTGGAGTCTTATACAGTATGTAGTTAGGTCTCCGACTTGTGAGCCTACCCTCTAAACCTATATAAGGAGGGTAGGACGTCCCTTGAGGGGCATAGAGACAATAGCAATTGGCTAGGTTTTCTTCATACACAATCCGATCAAGAGATCAATATACGACTCGACGGATTCAATCCCCGAAACAGGAGTAGGGTGTTACTTCTTTATAGAAGACCTGAATCTGTGTAAATTCCTTTGTCTACTAACCCATCGTGTTTGGAACTTGTGCGCTACCCCCTGTTTCTTATTGCCAAAATCAGGTTTCGACACGAAGGTATCCTTTGGTTAAGGAAATATGGTTGATAAATAAGGAAATTATCTTCCCAGAATAGAAGGTGTTAGAGTTCGAGTCAGGGAAGATAATGTCTCCTTGGTATTCTATTTCTCTGAGTTCTACTTGGAGAGAAAGATGATCTTCACTATGAATACAAGATCCCCTAGGAGGAGAGGGGACAGGCTAGGTCAGAATACAAGCCAATACAGATCTAGACAATCCAAGGCAAGCCTAGACAGACCCAATCTGTAGTTACCTCCAATCTCGTCGAGTTTATATTCGCGGAAGAAGACTACACTAGCCGTCGACTACGTGTGAGAGTTCCATGCCACCAAGCCGACAGAGACTAGGTTAGATTATCCCAAATATTGTACTCGTATGATACTGATATATAAAGGCAACACCGGCTTCGGCCAACAGAAGTAGGGCTTTTACTTATCAATTAAGGAGGCCCGAACCTGTATAAAAATCTCTATCTTCTGTTTCTTTTACCTCAGTCTCACGTATACCCTGGTTTCATCGATCCCCGTACTCTACAAATACCGTCTATGCGTATAGCGCGTACTGGTCAACCGGGTGCTACCTCGACATCAACTCCACTATCCCAGAGGGTGCCCTGCTCGTCCCCCATCTCAGGATGGGAAGGGGCTCCCACCGCACACATTACGTCAGATACGTATTCGCAGTATGTTTAAATCTTCTTTTTCAATAAGTCGTTTACCAATATCTTGCATGAGAGATCTTTCCCCTTTTTACTGTCTGCAAGCTCACATGTTGTCAAGTGAACTGTCCTTCTCTCCCTCGGTAGCGAGTAAGGGCTAGTCACGGTGCATGCTTGGGAAATCAGATTAACTTGGTCCCGTGCACAGAGGACAGGTGTCCAGAACATGGACCGTGTCCCGAGGTCTCGAGCAAAGCCCCTTTGTCGGGCTAGCTTAGACCCTGACGACGGGCTATAGTGCCCGGTCTGACCAGTTCCACTCCAAGCACTGCAAAAGTCCGGGCGCCACTGGTTACGTGTTTACCCTCGCGTGTTGCCAAAAATCAACTTCCCAATGGGCCACCGAGAGGCAGAGATAGGTGAACTAAGTAGCTTGACCATGATAACCCTTGTAGGCAAGACTCTATTCTTAACTGTGTGCAGGATTAGATGGAGCTGCGAAAGATGACACATGAGCTCGAGATGACTTGGTCCCATGTACGAAGGACTGGTGTCTGGAACGTGGATAGTGCCCTGAGAGTTGCCAAATTCCTGAGGTCTCGAGCAAAACCCCTCTGTCGGGCCAACTTAGACCCAGGTGACGGGCTGTGGTGCTCAATCTAGCCAGTTCCACTCCTGGCACTACCGAAGTCCGGGTGCCACGATCGACCACCTCGTGTCCACATGCTCAGGGGCTTCCCTCTGTTCCTAATCGCACAAGATGCATGTTCTTGGCCATAGACGAATGTTGAAGTGGCCAAACCAATGCACATGCTCAGGGTTGAGGCCAGGGGCTACTATTGGAGAAATGGGAACCGGGATCCTCATCACCAGCTACTCAAATCATATATATCTGCCTCTCGTCCTAGTGTAACCCCCTCCCAACCCCATGGGCTGAGCTCAGAATGCATCCTTCCCTGGGCTCAACCCTCTGTGGGCCATGCTCAAGGCACATTTGCATCCTTCCCTGAGCTCAGACCCTGTGGGCCCCACGCTCGGGGCACATTTGCATCCTTCCCTAAGCTCGCCCCCCTATGGACCATGCTCGGGGCACATCTGCATCCTTCCCCCGCGCTTGGCCCTCAAGTTCTTGGGGGAGCTCAACGCACGGACCCCATCAAGCCTTGCCTTCAATGTGAGGTGACCCACACCAACTCAACGAGCGAGCGAGACAGCATGTGACAAGACAACACATGCCAACCCTGTGACAAGCCTTCATCACCCCTATATGGAAAGGAGTGGGTTGTCAGGCAGCACTGTTGACTGCCATGCCACACGTTTAGCCCCCAACCATCCCGCACTTTCTTTCGATAGCTGGCGCACGACCTGATGACCAGGCCCACTCACCAATAAGTAAGAAGACTAAAGACAACTAACCCCTGTACCGGGGCCCATTCGTAAGAAACAGGCCACTGTGGTATCCCCTGCAACTATAAAAGGAGGACCAAGCCACTGAAAAAGGGGGGAGAACTCTTGATTAGAGCCAATCTTAAAACATCTCCATCATCTCCACAGCCTCCAAACAAAGAGAAGTCAGCTCCCTAGCCTTAAAACAGAAGTATACCAACGTCTTGTAAAATTTCCAACAAAGAGTTCCACCAAAAAACACAGGAGTAGGGTATTACGCCTCCGAACGGTCCTAACCTATTTGAAAAGCTTGCCCTCTCTTGTTTTCATTCGCATGAAGCATCACCTCATTTTCACGCACCCGTTCCCTGGCCAAATCTCCAAGGGGGGGCTCACTTCCCCGCTAGAGGAGTTCCATACTCCGACAACATGAAAACTATTTTTTCTTTGAAAACGATATATATGTATATATATTACGTATTAGTACTACCTTTGTTTTTCTAATATATGGCCCTATTGACTTTTTTACTTGCATTTGACCATTCATGTTATTTGAAAGTTTTGTGCAAATATAAAAAAATATAAGTCTAATATATGGCCCTATTGACTTTTTTACTTGCATTTGACCATTCATTGATAAGTCACTTAAAAAACCTTTAATTGATAAATTAAGTCACAACAAAATAAATGATAAAATTTATTAAATAAGACGAATGATCAAAATATATGTCAAAAAGTTAACAGCGTTATATATTAAAAGACAGTGGAGTATATAATTAATTGGGCCTAATATTTCTATCACTGTGTTTTTTCTCACAAATCTACTCCTAAGCTTTTAGCTCACTAGTCTAGTCTCAATGGGCAACCACCTCAAATCCTGTAACTTTATCCCACCAAATATCAAGGACAAGACAATTGTTGAGTGAATAATTAGCCTTGTCCTGTGCTCTGTTACTTTCAAACAATAGATAAAGACAATGAAAATAGATAAGACATGACCACATTATCACCCTGCCTATGAAAAAACAAGGTTTCCCACTAAAGTAAAACCATATCCACAGCCCACATGTACTTCAAGCCTTATGAGTTATACACTCGCACATAACCCCACTGGCAAACTGAAAACTCGTTAATCTATGATCAAACAAAAGATGAATCAATGGTTTTGTGGTTTGTGCTGCTTTAGATACTGCAATTTTAAAATTTACAGCAAGATTTCACTTTCACTTGATGACAATTTCTCTCTTCTTCTTGATGTCTCATTCTTTTCAGCTTAGTCATCATATTATTATCACGAATGATTTATTCTATGCTTTTAAAAATATGTTTTAAAAAAACTTTCGTTCACTATTTTAGATCGCTTGTTCGAAGGTGTCAAAACTTGGTTTCGGCAATATCAATCTGGGGGTAGCAGTCAAGTGCCAAACACAATGGGTTAGTCCGGACAAAGGTTTAGACAGGTTCAGGCCCTCTCTAATGAGAGGTAATACCCTACTCCTGTTTCGGGGATTCGATCCGCCGAGTGTTTATTGATCTCTTGATCTTTTTCAATAGGGGCTCTCGCAAGTTTTCTATTTGTCCGTATGTTTTTCTCTATATCCCTCAAGGGACGCCCTACCCTCCTTATATAGTCCCGAAGGGCGGGTTTACAAGTCGGAGACCTATTCTATTCTAAGTCAGACTCCTCAATCTTACCAACTATAGACTACGGGCCGTTACCTTATCTCAATGGTAACATAATACCCAAGTCATAGCCGGTTTACATAATCATGGAGCGTAACCTATCCCCTATGGTAAGTCGGATAAGCTAGCCGTGAGGGTATCCGGTACCCATAATCTCCACAGTAGCCCCCGAGACCTTCGCAGTCGATGAGATAACTTTGCCTTGAACTTGAATAACACGCGGCCGATTGACTTCTTAGCCGAGTGCTTCCATCATCTCTGCCTGATTCTCCCGAGTGCTTCATCATCCAAGAAAGACTGTGAAGGGCTGAAATTAATTCAAAAAATTTCAAACATAAAAATTTAGGTGCATCAACTGATGCACCTAATTAGGTGTAGCCCTCGACTATGTGTTTAGTTAAATAAACTAAGCATATAGTCAAGAACTATATTAATTATACTCTCCCGAGTTTATTATAAAAGATCATATAACACATAACCTTATAATCAAGGCAATTCGGCAAGCTCATGCTTATCCAAGTCAATTTACCTGAGTCATCTCAGAACAAAATACTCAACCGACCCTCGGGGGTAAAAAATCCGAGCACTCGGCAAGCTCATGCTTATCCGAGTCATTGTGCCCGAGTAGTCCCGGAACATACAGCTCAATCAATTCTCATGAATAAAAAATATGAATTAATAAATTTATCAGTCATCTGAAAAACATGACCAAAATATTAAATAACTCTTGCCATAATATTGGTCTTGATAAAAAGAGCACACCAAGGTGGCAAATCAGCATTGATAAATAAAAAATCAAATGCTTTATAAAAAACCAAACAGCTCCAGCAACCTATAAAAAAGTTACCAGGACAGTTATAAAAAACTTTACTGTTTGTCACCTTCCAAGTTGCATCGTACCAACCTTCAACAAGTTGTGTAACTGCCGTATGAAAGGATTTTAAAGTCATCGGGCAATGAGACATACGCATATTGCCAGAGCAAATTTGCTTAAGTCCTCATGGACATATGTCAAGCCATACTTATAAGATGGGCCGCAAGTTTCTCATGGGCTCGGCCAAATACGAGAAAACCCAGCAAAAAACCCTAAAATCTTTCTCAAAGCGCCAGCGTCGTCCCTGCCGCTTCACCTTCCCAAAATTTTTCCCCTTTTCGCGCTCCTGTTCATCAGCCGCGCTGAGGAATTCGAGAACTCGTGCTCACGCAAAACCATCCATCAAAGAACTCAAGTTCCACCACAATCCATCATCTGCATCCGGCTGCCAACATCCCCTCAAAAAATCCCCATTTCCTGTGCTAGGTCCAACTCCACTCAACTCGCATCCATGGCGGAAGAGAGAGAAATCCCTTTCGACCAATGGGCTACCTCGGATGTGAAAGAGTCGACCTTGCGGGAAATGGTGAAGAACGGAGTTCTTCCGCCCAAAGAAATCATCGGCTGGCGTCTGGCGGCCGGCGAGGAGTTCCCCACTCCAAACACCGGTGAGATTGTGGTCTTCACCTCTTTCTTCTATTGCGGATTTGGTCTTCTCACTTCCGACTTCTTCCGTGGTATCCTCGAATACTACGGCCTTCAAATCTATCACTTGAATCCCAATTCTATCCTCCACATTGCAATATTTATCCATGTGTGCGAAGCTTTCTTAGGCATCCTTCCCCATTTCAATCTATTTCGTCGTATGTTCTATGTCAAGCCACACCCGACCAAGGATGACCCCTGCGTCGTCAGCGGGGCTGGCTTTCAACTCCGCGGGACTCTCCGCAGAGATTACTTCTCTCTCCCCTTGAAATCCTCCAACAAGGGCTGGCACGCAAACTGGTTCTATATCTCGAACCCCCATCCCAGTTTGCCCGACTTCGTCGGCCTTCCACCGATCCAAAGAGCTAACTGGAGCGCAATGCCGGAGAACCAAGATTGGGTAGAAGCAAATAACCTCCTGGCTAATATTCTTGAAATGAAGAAGAAAGGCCTCCAAGGAGAACAAATTACCCGGCACTTTATCAAGAACCGACTAGCTCCCATCAAGGAAAGATCCAAGCCAGCGTTCGAATATGAGGGTGAAAGCGACCCCAATCGGGAGGACTGCGATGCTCTGAGTTCCCAGGCCTTGTGCACTCGCATGTACAAGATCTTCTCCTCTGGAATCACAGTAGATCACAGCCACAAGATGCCGGTTCCTCCGTTCAACCTGTTCCGACCTCCTCCTCCGGTAAGTCGCCTCGGGTCTTCAAAACTCTTCCAATCTTGCACACATCCTTCAATATACCTCAAAAACTCTACTTGCAGGCAAACGCTCTTATTATTTCCAAGCCATATAAGGTGTATCATGACGATATGCCAACTCGGCCTGCTGCCAAAAAACTAACCGACGGCCCCAAGATCAAGGTTGAGCCTCAAGAGAAGAGGGCTGCCGCCGACGAAGATATTAGCAGGCGAGCGAGTAAAAGGAGACTGGTCGTTGATGACTCGGACGACGAAGAAGTCCAGATTCCACAATCTAACATAAGTCCTCCGAAACCAACAGCCAGGTCCACTCCTAAAATCAGGAGGTCCAATAGGTATCTCACATAACCAGAGTCAGCTTCTCGCTAAAAATCGTTTTCACTTCCAACTCAATTGTCTTTATCTTCTTTCTTGCAGGAAACCTCAAGATATTGATCCCACCGGACGGGCTGAAGCCATCAATCCATCTGCAGCGTCGGAAAAGCCAAAGCCCGCAGAACCAAAAACGCAAGACCCTGTCCCAAGTGAAGATGCTCCTGAGGCAGAATCCTCAAGCAAAGATACTCCTGAGGTTGAGCCCCCGACTGCCAGCCAAGTCTTCCCAGCTGGAAATCAGTCGACTGAAGAAGAGCAGCCACCGACCGCCAGTCAAGATGCCCCGACTGGAAACCAGCCGAATGAAAATCCACAGGGCTCACGTGGTCAAGAAGCACCAACCGAGGATCCGGCTCCTAGAACAGGTAAATCTCTCAATAATCGCCAGACTCTTGTCTTCATCATGCTCTTTGCTCTTATCCTCATTTAGTTCCTCTAAATCAATCAGCCGAAGAGGAGGAAATCACCCGACTGAAGTCTTCAGCTGACTCGTCCCACCTATCAAAATCGAGTGACGCGATGCCGAAGGTGTGAAGCAAGGCATCGTGTTGAATAAGCAAAAGGAAAATGAAGAACGCAACATGCTCGTGGCTAGCCTCAGCGAAGCGACCTGGCTAATGAATGTAAGTGTATCTCCTCTTTGTCTTGTCATCGTCGTCTAATGTGGTTGACTATCTTCATCCCCTTATGCAGAGAATATACTGTCGCTCAATGGCCAAATCAGACACTCTCGAGAAGCTGGTTCCCCATGTAAATTCTCTGGAAAACGTTCATCGAGACTTGAAGGCCGCCAGAGAAGAAGCTGCAGCTCGAGAGGTCGTCTTGCGGGCAGAAATCGCGAAGCTCCGAGATGAGAACTTGGAACTCCGTAGCTCAATCGGGGGTAAGCCAAACCACCTTTGTACTTGTCTGTCTTTGCATATAATCTGTTTTGATCCTGATGCTTGCAAACCTTCATGTTGTAGCAAATTTATCCGAAATTGACTCCCTCGAGGCCCAGCTGAAGAAAACAAGCACCGATAAAGCCAAGCTGGAGTCTGACAATGAGAAAATCCTGGAAGAATTTGAAGGTAAGCCTTTTGAGATAGCACTCCATAACTCACTCGGTCTTGAATATTTATGTAATCATATCCCTCTTGTAGCTTATAAGGTCAAATCCCAAGCACAATTTGATGTCTTCGCCGAAAGAGTCCGAAGGGCTGAAAGTGTAAGGGATGACATCGCCAATGCTGCCACGCCAATCCTGTCAGCACTATATAAACATGGACTCGGGATGAGCTCATTGGATGCCGTAGAAATTTTCGATAAACTCAGGACGGCCCCGGCTAAATATATGGAGAATATCTCTGACACAGCCATCATGGGTGCAAGCTTCGCTCTTGCGCAGACGAAATCACTCTATCCCCGGATAGACGTGGACTCTGTCGGAGATGGCTTTGCAGCTGGCACCTCAGATGAGTGAGCCCTGGAGCTCATAAGTGAAGCACAGGAGTCGGCGAAAAAGGTAGCTGGTGATGTAGCCGCAAACTTCCAAGAGTAGCTGACTTGTCTTGATGTATATGACTCGCTGTAGTGTTGACTTGTAAATATATAGCTTATTTATGTTAATGCCCTGATCCGAGTCTTCATATACAATTTCTTAAGAATTTTCGTCCGACTGTCACCAAGCCTAAGCTTGATTAAGTCATCAAAAAATTATCAGTCCTTATCTATTGGACTCGAACCAAAACATTAAACAATGATAAACTAGATATAAACAAGTTATCAAAGAAAATAATGCTTTATTGATATATGTATAGCCCCCGACTGACAACCCAAGAGGTCATCCTACTTGAAGTTGACAGTCGAGAAGAACATAGAGACAAAAAATGCCTAAGTATAATATCGACGAAGATGCTCAATGTTCCAGGAGTTCTCCACCATGGTCCCATCTTCACGCTTTAGACGATATGCTCCTGGCCGAGTCACCTCAGCGATTATGTAGGGCCCTTCCCATAGTGGAGATAGCTTGTGGCGATATTTGGTAGTTTGAATCTTGCGTAGAACCATGTCTCCAACAATGAAGGCTCGTGACCTAACATTGCGGTTATGGTAGCGCCGAAGTCCTTGAAGATACCGTGCCGACTGAATCAATGCGGCTTCGCGGGCTTCCTCTAGTCGGGTGAGGTCATCAACTCTGTCTTGGTCGTAACGCTCGTCATCGAAGCTACGAACACGAAGAGACTCGTACTCCATCTCACTCGGCAACATTGCTTCCGCTCCGTAAACCAAGAAGAAAGGAGATTGGCCGGTAGCCCGACTGGGTGTAGTCCGCAATGACCATAATACCGAAGGCAACTCTTGAACCCATCTTCCGGCGTACGGTCGTAGTCTGTCAAACACTCGGGCTTTGATACCTTGAAGAACCATACCATTAGCTCGTTCAACTTGTCCGTTGCTCTTGGGGTGCGCCACCGATGCGTAGCAAATCTTAATACCGAAGTCTTCGCAGAACTCCTTAAAAACGCCTCTAGTGAATTGAGTCCCATTGTCAGTTATAATTCTGTTCGGGACACCAAACCAATGCACGATGTTTAGAATAAAGTCTCGCGCCTTGTCCGCAGTTATCGTAGCAACCAGCTTACCCTCGATCCACTTGGAAAACTTATCAACCGCGACGAACAGATGCGTGAATCCACCTGGCGCCTTCTTGAACGGACCCACCATGTCCAAGCCCCACACGGCGAAAGGCCATGATAAGGGAATTGTTTGGAGATCTTGAGCTGGAACGTGGCTCTGCCGAGCGAAGAATTGACAACCTTCACATGTGCGAACTACCTTGTCTGCATCGGAGACCGCCGTGAGCCAGAAGAATCCTTGTCTGTAAGCCTTGCCCACCAGAGTGCGCGACGCGGCATGACTGCCGCAGATGCCCAAGTGAATATCTTGCAATAGTTGTCGTCCTTCCTCTGGCGTGACACATCTCACACTAGTACAGAAATACCTATTAGTGTCGGTTCGAAACGGCTAATAGGTGTCGGTTTCGGGCCCGACACCTATTGGTCGGCACCAATAACCAAAGACATTGGTGCCGGTTCTTCAACCGGCACCTATGTGTCTTGAAAGGTGCCGGTTCCTATTAACAACCGGCACCTATATGTCCTTATAGGTGCCGGTTGTTAATAGGAACCGTCACCTATAAGCCTACCAGAGCGTCTTAGATGTCCAATATAGGTGTCGGTTCTTGTAAAGAACCGACACCTATAGTCTTGAGGCAAAAAAAAATAATTTCTGTATGCAATTCGTCAGAATATATTTCCTGAAACTCAGATTCACAGGTATTCACATATTCACCACAAGTATTCACATATTCACACATTTCACAGTATTTGTCTCACATATAGTTCACATGAATCAAATCAATTCATATATTCATATTTGTTTCCGTAAAAAATCTGTGTCGTGTTTGATCTTGATTGCATTATTTGCTAACAGAAATGCTTTTGGTCGGATTTGATGGCCAAGTTGAACCCACAGCAACCCACAACACAGGTACTGAATAACTCTCATAATTTATAATAATTTTAGTTATATTTCTATTTGTTACTAGTTTCTCAAAGTATTGACTGTCTCCCTTCTGGATTAGGCTGATTTTGGGGAGCTTAGTTGAGTCAGTTAAGGAAGCTCATTGCCATCCTTTGGTCTGGGGAGTCAGCTGAGCAGAGCAAGCCCAGCTCGAACACTGGCACAAGGAAGCCATGCATGTTACTGGAAGAAGAGCCATCATGTAGAAGTTGGCAGTCCACCACATGGACAAGCTCTACAGGAAACGCCTGGTGAACCCACTGCCTGATGTTCAGTTCTCCCCCAAACATAGCATCTGTGGGTCTCTTCCCAGTGAACACTTCAAACAACATGATCCCGCTAACTAAAGTACGTATATACACACGCTGGCATATTGTGCCTTTTGTCTGAACATTGGCATACTCTATTCAATAGTTTATGCCTGTTAAAAAGGAAGAAATTTCTGCTGGGGCTTTGTTGGTACACATCTTCCACTCTACCACTCTACTTACAGAATTGCAGTCAAATTATGGCTCAACCTCCAGAAGCAGGTTTCCAAAATTTCAAATGAAGAAGTTCGAAAGCTAAACATATTTTTGCTGAAACAGATAAAACTGTTAAATTGGCAAGCTAGCTAGTCTGGGAAGAAACATACATTAATACTTGCTAGCCTAGAACATTAACAAGATGTAGAGTGATGTATGCATCAAACAAGGGTAACTGGTAGAAATTCAATCCGGCAAATGTACTTCTCAAGGTAACTACAATTATACTAAAAGTTAATTTACTGCTCGCACATGGCAATATGGTTCTGTTAATTAAGTTTGTGCATTGTGAGTGATGACACCAGTTTTAACTTTTAAGTCATGCGAACATATATAGGAGCATACACTGAATGCTTTAGTGCTTTATTACTCCTATGTTTTTTATATTAAATACGTAAAGAGAGTTACGTATTATTTCATTAAGAGAGAAGAGGAAACACGGGACAGGAGCTGAAACACCCGCACTCAGCGCAAACACATACAATGCTTACATTTAAACGATACCGACTCAACACGACCTTAGTCAGCTGGGGGACCACCTAAACCTCTCTCCCCGTGGTAGCTAAGTCAATAATTTTAAAAAAGATTGGCGATAATAACATTGACGACGAGTACCTATTTTGTAAAAAAATATCTCAAAAAGATTCACATAAGTCCTACTCCTCTATACTCCTATATATGTGTTTTTTGAAGTATTAACCACCAAAAGCAATCATTAATTTATAATTAATTAGTCTCTGCAAGGCCTAACATATAAAACCCAAAGCTCGAGTAGAGAACATAGGAGATATTGCTGGGACTCAGCGTGCCAGTCAACTTCAGCCTGAGACGTGCCCGTCAAACCACACAAGGCGGCGACCAGATGTGTTACACATCTCAGGAGACTTGACAAAAATTCGCTTGAGCTCTACAACATCTCAAATGCTCTAAATTAATTAGTCTCACAAGGCCTAACATATAAAACCCAAAGCTCGAGTAGAGAACATAGGAGATATTGCTGGGACTCAGCGTGCCAGTCAACTTCAGCCTGAGACGTGCCCGTCAAACCACACGAAGGCGGCGACCAGATGTGTTACACATCTCAGGAGACTTGACAAAAATTCGCTTGAGCTCTACAACATCTCAAATGCTCTAAACTCGTACTCCTATGAAAATTTTAGTTACACATGCTCACCTGTGGATTCCAGGGACAACAACGACGATACCGGCCTCATCCATGCTACACCTAGTCCAGGAGATCACCTGTTACTTTGAGAGATAAAAATATTAGCTAGAGAAACTTAACACATGACACATGAGTAGATAAGTGTTCAAGAAAACAAATAGATAAACATTAACAAAATAGATACACTTAATTCATGTTCGAGACATCAATCGAAATAACCAATCTACAAGATACCTAGAAAGCTACATTCTGCTCACTAATTCTAAGTCTGCTTATCCTTTGTCGTTGAACGACTGTCTACAGTGTCACTAGGGCCACCAGCCTCAATGAAACCCAGTAGCCCATCTGGAGCTCTTGAAATGTGATATGCGCCATTCGACGAGATGACATGTTGGAAGATGAATCCACAGAGTTGTTCAGCGAGGGCAAAGCAAACATGTGGCAGCAATTTACTCGTCGGAAGCTTTAATTTCTGCAAATGGAAGGATAGAAGATGTGAAAACGTACTATGTGTTTGGAAATGTGTATTTACGTCTAAACAAAATTGGCGAACCTCAGAATCCGTAATGTTCCAGTTGTTGTCGTCCATGAAAAGCCACATAAATTTCATCACGTAGAACCCACATGTGCTCGTGCCCTGATCCTGGCGTGAGCACCAGGGGTGGCAGCAAACCCGGAATGTATTTGCACATGGAGCGTGTCGAACACACTTCTTCTTATACTTCAGAAGTGCCTTATTTAGGATGTCAATGACAGATTGAAAAACTTCTCGCGGTTTTCTCAAACCATCCATGACGACAATCTTGGAATCGTTTAGATGGATCGCAAGAAGGATCCAGTGAGGTGGCCTACATACAAAGGGAGAGAGCAATTAATATCTTTATGTAGTAATGCGAGGTACAACGATAAATGCCACACTTACCTAAAGTGGTAGGGCAAAAGGATTGTATTCATCTCCTGAAGCTTGACAAAGGAGTTGTACAGGTAGTCCAGCACCATTTTCTGGGACTGCGGGCCTTCATGAATCCTAGTGGAATTGACAACCGCTGGATCGAGGAATCCTACTTTGTTATGGGTTGCTCTACATTCAAGCGTCCCCATTCTGCATAAAAAATCAAGTTAGACATCAACGAGGATATCGGCTTAAAAAAACTAGCGAGGGGTGAAGTATGCTTACAATGCCCATAACTGAAGTAGCGATACGTCTAGCTCTCTCAGATTGTATAGTTGAAATAGTTCTTCAAATGGGACCCAAATTATACCATCCTCGTGATGAAAGTCCTCGTCCCTGTAAAAAACGGCGAACGTCTCCTTACCTTCCTTTGCCATCTGTAAGTACCACTCTTCCATCCTTCTCATCTGAGTACAATTGGCAACGACATTGCGATATTCATCGGTAGTCAAGGGATCACCGAACTTGAACTTAGCTGCCAACGGGGCCATCGCAATATTGTCCACATCAGACAAACTCTTCAGCCCTGCACCTTGTAAAAATTCTTGCTCAATCTTCTTGGCCTTATCTTTCGCGAACTCTTCCTTCGAAAATGCTTGTAATTTTTTTTTCCTGACCGTGCGTTGGAAGTCTGAAATAGGTTTCTTCGGGGCTGGTGGCCTTGCCATGCGAAGGAAGTGGTCCTGTACTGCAACTGGCACTTTCGGATTTGTCGGCTCCTTTGTTTTGTCCATTTTACGTCTAGGTTCGGATGATATGCTCTCACCCATCTCATTTTTTTCATTCAAGCAAGGCTCCGACATATTAGGAAATAAGGCCTTCTTGGTCTTCTTCATAGATGGTGGTTCAGACATTTCTGAAGTTTTAATCAGGCGCCGCCTCTTTTTTGGCTGGTCTAAAGAAGATAAGCTCTGATGTGCTGCCTTTGGAGGAGATTGTTGTGCCGGTTGAGGAGACGGGCTCTTACGTGGCAACGGTGGTGGAGTTGGCATCCTTCGGGGGGAGACAGCAAGTCCTTCAGAGCTAGACCCACCATCGCTTGGCTCGTCATCACCATCTCCTGAAGGAAAGACAATGAAACGTTTGCGCCACAGTATAATGTTGTGGACAGCTTCTCCAAGGGTGTTCACCCCCTCCTCTGGAGCAAACTCAAGCTGAAAAGCCCTGTATCTACGCGACACGTCCTCCACTTCAACCCTTGAATAGCCAGATGGTATCGGTTTACCGTGTATGCTTCCCCCCTCCACTACAGGATGTGCCATACCACGTGCCACCTCTATAGTGAGGTTTTGAACTGGCACATGCAGCCTACATGCAGTACGTACAGTGATGGCGTCCACAGGGTGACGAGCCATGTCCGGTTCTTGAGGAACCTCAGTTGAAGCGCAACTGCTTTTCCTTCCAGCTGGACTGGTTACACGGCCAGCATCAGCATCACCCCATCCTGCCTTTCGAGGCCCGCCGCCATTAGCAGTGCCTCCATCCTCACCATTCGTTCCTTCAGTTGCCTTATCTCTTCTGACTGGTCCATGGAATTTCTATAACTTCGAGACCGGTACCTATGTCTGTCTTCAGGAAAACCTTCCCTCCATGGCACTAGGCCTACTCCTCTTGTGCGTCCCGGATGCTCAGCGTTCTGCAAAGCAAGTGTCAGCTCATCTTTCTCCCGGTTCGGAACAAAAGTACCCTCAGAAGACTTCTGATGGGCATCATGGAGCCTTCGTGACAGTTCTTGCGATTGGGGACCCTTGTGTACCAACTCGCCTGTATCCGAGAGTGTTGCCCCTAGGGCATGTTGGTAATTCTTGCCTCGTTGGCACCAGTCCTTTGTCTCGAACTCGATTCCCTTTTCCAACAGCTCATCTTCCCTCGCTTGCCATTTGTCTACGTTCTGAGCATATCCGCTACGGCCGAGACGATG
This sequence comes from Oryza officinalis, assembly GCA_008326285.1. NCBI lineage: Eukaryota > Viridiplantae > Streptophyta > Magnoliopsida > Poales > Poaceae > Oryza > Oryza officinalis. The sequence continues at coordinate 34,271,480 of BDMV01000006.1, read as the reverse complement.
AGGGTACAGGTTTTTGGCCGCATTGGCCTGGTTCCTTTCGCTAACCTCCTTTGCCTGATCTGACGTTCTGTACGCCACAAAGTCATCCCAGAAAAGGCGACACCTTTGATAATTGGGATCTTCAAAATTGGGTGTTAGCCCCCGCTTCACAAACTTTTTGGTAAGGTCTGCCTTGAACTTCCTGAAGCTGATGCTCATCCTCTCAAGGGCCCTCCGCTTTGCGACTTGTTCTGAACCTGTGGGGAACTGGAATGTCCGCTTCAACTTGTCCCACGCAAGGTCCTTGTCTCTGTCTGGTACCTTCCAGTCCAATTGATCTGGATCACTGGTCTTCCAATATCGGTACTTTATTGGGATGTCATCCTTCACGATGGCGCCTATAGCATTGGAATATGGGGTGAGTACTGATGCGGGAGCTACAGGGTTCCCATCTGGATCTAGCGCTGTGATAGTGTAAAGGCCCGAGGGCATCCTGGTTGGACCTCTACTCCTTCTTGACGATGAAGTGGCAGTGTCCCCAGAGTTCACCGTGGCGGAAGGATTAACCTCCTTCAAAGAACGATATAAATTAGTCAGCTCTCGTATGGGCGAACGGTATAAATTAACCTAATTTACAAATTTGTTTGTTTCAGCTGGGCGAATTTACCTCCATGTTATCGTGATTATCACCGGGCTGGTTTATGTTTAGAAAGACACTTGGGCTAACATTACCACCATCGCTTTGTCCAGAATTTGCAGGCCTATTATTATCTTGTTCCCGTGACATTTTCTAAATAAAAACTAAAGGAGGTTAAGGAGGTTAAGGCAGGCCTATTGTCAAGATACATGTAGAATGAGTAAAAGCAAAAAGGAAGCTGAAGGGGGGATTGCAGATACACAAGGTAATTTTGCATCTCTATAAACAAATAGACAAATATCTCTATAAAAAAACTGTTAATTTTGCATGCAGCATGAAGAGAAAAATGTGAACACATAGTACAAATAGGACCATGAAATCCTAAGCACATAGCACAACTTATTTAAGCTAGAAAGTAAATACCCCTACTAAGAGTTAAAAGAAAGAAACACTTTTCAAAGGGTCGAGGGGCCGGCGGAGCAGATAGCACTTACATTCTTGAGTTCTGGAATAAAAAGCAAGGGGCACTTAGGAGTTTCTTAAAAGGGTGGAGTAGGAACCTAAACAAAGACGGTCAAAAAGAGAAAGAGAGGTTGAAAGAACAACTGAGTGCCATTGACAATCAATCTGAAATAAGAGAGTTGACTTCTGAAGAATGGAATGAAAGATATGAAAAAGAGGCAGCTTTGGAACATATTTATGAGATGGAAGAATTGTATTGGCACAAGAGATGTGCGGAACAATGGATAATGGAAGGAGATAGATACACTGAATTCTTTCGTAGGGTTGCTAATGGTAGAAGGAGATTTTCCATAACTTGCCTGATAAAGAATGGCCAGGAGTTTAAATCACAGGAAGAGCTATCTGAACATATAATTGATTTCTATAAATCTCTGTTTAGAGCTGACCCTCCATCATCAATTCATTCAAATACAGAGATGTGGAGAGACCAATATAGTTTGTCTGAAGTAGACAAAACTAGTCTAACAAGGCCTTTTAGGATAGAGCAGCTTGACAGGGTTATTAGGGAGACCAAATTAAACACTGCACCTATTAAGCAATTTAGGCCTATGTGTGTCCTTAATGATTGTTTCAAGTTTATCTGTAAAGTGGTGACCAATAGGCTAACAGAGGTGGCCAATTCTGTGATCTCCCCTACTCAAACTGCTTTTATCCCTGGGAGATTTATCTTAGAGGGATGTGTGGTTTTTCATGAGGTCATGCATGAGCTGAAAAGGAAAAAACTTAAGGGCATTCTTTTCAAGATTGATTTTGGAAAAGCTTATGACAGAATGAGTTGAGACTTCTTGTTTGAGGTTTTAGAAAAAAAAGGTTCCCTAATAGCTGGATTAATTGGGTCAAGGCTTGTGTGATAGGAGGTAGAGTTTGTGTTAACATAAATGCAGAGAGGAGTGACTTCTTTAGAACTTATAGAGGTTTAAGACAGGGTGATCCCCTCTCTCCTCTTCTTTTCAACTTGGTGAGTGATGCCCTAGCAGGAATCTTAGATAGTGCCAAAAAGTCAAAAATCCTAACAGGCTTAGTTCCATAAATCCTCCCAGGAGGAACTACTCACCTTCAATATGTTGATGACACTGTGATCTTCATACCTTATGATGAGAAAGAGATTATAACCACTAAGTTTCTGTTGTATTGCTTTGAAGAGATGGCTGGTATGAAAATCAATTACCACAAGAGTGAGGTGTTTATAATTAACAGGGCACAACCAGATGACATGAAAAGGTGGAAGAATGATTTCTTGCANGAACCCATAAATTAATTCTGAATTAGGTTACAAAATATTTATAATTAGCTACAACAACTTACAAGCAGGTCATCGTACACTTACTTTAAGAACGTACATATTGAATTAACATTTACTAGCCATATCCTTATATGTTTCTTTATTTCAATTTAACTTGCTCAATAATGACTGAAAGGATGGGATAGTATGCAATAGTTGGCTATGTCCATCCTCATTCGTACATCCAGTGGCCGCCGGCGACGCCGCCCCAAGATCTGCTCCGCCGGCCCCTCGACCCTTTGAAAAGTGTTTCTTTCTTTTACTCTTAGTAGGGGTATTACTTTCTAGCTTAAATAAGTTGTGCTATGTGCTTAGGATTTCATGGTCCTATTTGTACTATGTGTTCACATTTTTCTCTCATGCTGCATGCAAAATTAACAGTTTTTTTATAGAGATATTTGTCTATTTGTTTATAGAGATGCAAAATTACCTTGTGTATCTGCAATCCCCCCTTCAGCTTCCTTTTTGCTTTTACTCATTCTACATGTATCTTGACAATAGGCCTGCCTTAACCTCCTTAACCTCCTTTAGTTTTTATTTAGAAAATGTCACGGGAACAAGATAATAATAGGCCTGCAAATTCTGGACAAAGCGATGGTGGTAATGTTAGCCCAAGTGTCTTTCTAAACATAAACCAGCCCGGTGATAATCACGATAACATGGACCGACACCTATTATCCCTATAGGTACCGGTTCCTATTTAAAAACCGGCACCTATTACCCATAAACCCAGGTTTGGTTAGGGAGAACTATAAAATTGCAGCAAACCATATGCATTGCAACAAACTTTTTTCGGCTATTCTCCACTTTAGTTTAGCCCTTCGCTTATGGGGTTTTTACGGTAACAGAGGAGATTGGTTAAAGATTTTATCGTTTTATGCCTTAGTTCTTGATTTTCTTTTTATTTATATTGGGAATATCTAGTGAAAATCATTCAATAGGTGAAAAGACGGTAGGTTGTAAGTAGTATAAAATTGTAAAAAAAGACGACAAGTTTCGAGTTCCAAGATTGGTTTGTTCATGTCTATTACAATCAATTTCCAACTTGTAGGTCGATCACAATTACTCCTTCCTCATGATCACTTCGAACATATGGGGCTTCCTCCTCGTGTTCGTCTTCGTCTTCGTCTTCGTCTTCTTGACTTTCTTTACCTTCTTCTATATCCTTCGCGAAAGGTGGTAGCTCGTCGATTTGATCGTAGCCTTCCTCGTCAATGATATTCTCCACTCCAATAATGCTCCGCTTTCCATGGAGAGCCACGTGGCGATCAGTCACCGACGAAGGGTCTTTCACATAGAATACTTGTGTTACGGAGTTTGCGAGCACAAATGGTTCGTCTTGATAACCCACATTGTTTAGGTCCACAAGGAACATTCCGTACTTGTCAATCTTCAAACCACTTGGAATTTTGACCCATTGACACTGGAAAAGTGGTATCTTGAGCGGTCCATATTCAAGCTCCCAGATTGCCTCTATATAGCCATAGTACGTTTGTTTTACACCATTACTGTCGAAGGCGTCTATGCGGACACCACTGTTTTGATACGAGCTTTTGGCATCCTGTGTTCTCGTGTAAAATGTATAACCATTAATGTCATACCCTTGGAATGAATGAATTGTGCTCGCAGGTCCCCGAGACAAAACATACAGCTGGTCACTATCAGTATTCATAGCCATGATATGCTTCCGTAACCAATCGCCAAAATTCAACCTATGCTGCTTAGCTATCCATGCTTCTGATTTGCTTGGGTTCTCGCTGCGGAGTGTATCAAAATGCATGTCGACAAATGGGGCCACCAAGGCCGACTGCTGGAGCACTGCGAAATGTGCTTGCCGTAATGTTTCTAGGCTAGGAGCGAAAATTGCCTTATGCCCTAGTGTCCCTTTCCCTAGTAGTCTGCCCTCGTGTCGAGACATCGGCACACCAATGGGATGCAAATCCATATAGTCGATACAGAACTCAACCACCTCCTCTGTTGCATAACCCTCTACGATACTGCCTTCTGGTCGAGCTCTATTACGCACATACTTCTTTATGATCCCCATGAACCTCTCGAAAGCCCACATGTTATGCAGATACACTGGGCCGAGAATCTTTATCTCTTTCACGAGATGTGCCACGAGGTGAACCATTATATCAAAAAATGATAGTGGAAAACACATCTCGAGCTGGCAAAGGGTAATGATTGCATCTGCTTGGAGCTTGTCTAGCGTGCTTGGATCGATCACCTTCTGATATATAGCGTTGAAGAACGAGCACAGCTTTACAATTGGGTTTCGAACCTTATCTGACAAAATGCCTCTAATAGCAACAGGAAGAAGTTGTGTCATTAGCACGTGACAATCATGTGACTTCATGCCCACTAATTTCTTCTCTTTCATGTTGACAAGTCTTTTAATGTTCGCAGAGTAACCAGAAGGGACCCGGACACCCTGCAGGCACTCCAACAGACTTATTTTCTCTGCGGCACTAAGGGTGTAGCACGCAGGAGGGAGGTACTGGCGACCATTGGGACGTTCTTGAGGATGTAGCTCGGGCCTGATGTTCATGTCTGCGAGGTCTCTCCGGGCTTTTAACGTGTCCTTTGTCTTGCCGGGTATGTTTAGCAGGAGTCCCATCAAACTCTCGCACACATTCTTCTCAACGTGCATCACGTCAATTGCGTGACGGACATCCAAATCTTTCCAATACGGTAGTTCCCAAAAGATAGATTTCTTCTTCCAAAGAGCCTTCTCACCAGTCTTGCCCACCGCGTTTCTATTGCCATGTCCCTTACCAAATATACATTCTATATCTTTTGCCTCTTCAAAAATTTCTCTGCCTGTACGGTGTATTGGAGCTGTCCCCTTCTCCACTGTGCCATCGAAATCTCTTCTATTGCTACGATACGGGTGGCCGGCTGGAAGAAACCTCCGATGACACATATACATAGTCTTTCCTGAGTACCTCAGCCACCTGCTTGCTGTGTCCCGCATGCACTGCACACATGCACAACCACCTTTCACTGTTTGGCCGGATGTGTTGCCAGCCGCAGGGTAATCTTGAATGGTAACGAACAACATTGCCCTTAAGGTGAAGTACTCTCTTTTGTATGCATCCCACATCTGCACACCCTGGTCCCATAGTAACTTAAGATCATCTACCAATGGCCTGAAGTAGACATCGATATCGTTGCCAGGTTGCTTGGGCCCTTGGATTAGAAGTGGCATCATTATATACTTGCGTTTCATGCACAACCATGAAGGAAGGTTGTAGATGACAAGTGTCACTGGCCACGTGCTATGCCGACTGCTCATATCGCCGAATGGATTCATCCCGTCTGTGCTTAGACCAAACCTTACATTCCTAATCTCGCATGCAAACCTTTTGTACTTTCTATCTATCTTTCTCCATTGAGATCCATCGGCAATGTGCCTTATCAACCCATCCTTCTTACGGTCTTCGTCGTGCCACCGCATCATCTTTGCATGCTTTTTGTTTGCATACAGGCGCTCAATCCGAGGGATTATAGGAAAATACCATGCAACCTTAACGGGCACTTTCCTCTTCTTTAGAACGGGCCCACCACTACCATCGTCAGCATCATCATCGTTATCTCCACCCTGATACCGCGGTGCTATGCAAACTGGACACGTATCCAAGTCTTCGTAGTTACCTCGATATAGAATACAGTCATTTCGACAAGCGTGAATTTTTTGCACTTCCAGCCCAAGTGGACAGACAACCTTCTTTGCTTGGTATGTTGTTTCTGGCAATACATGACCCGCTGGAAGGAGGTCTCCGATCAGCTGCAGAAGCTCTGTGAAGCTCTTGTCACTCCAGCCATTGGTTGATTTCATCTGCAATAACGAGAGGACGACGTGTAACTTGGTGTGTTCCTCGTTGCATCCTGGATAAAGTGGTGTTTTTGAGTCCTCCACCATGGCTTTGAACTTCTCGTATTGCTTGTCATCGTTGTAGGCTGTCTCCCCATCGCGCAACATTTGATCCAAACCATCTGATTCGCGATTGTCATATTCACCTTCGTCACCAGGCGACTCCACATTGTCTTCGTGCATTGCTTCACCATGATTGTCCACACTGTCATTCTCATCTTCACCATGATTGTCCTGACATGTGTGATTACGCATAAAACCTCTTGTTAGAAGATGCTCGTGAACTTGTTTTGCAGGAAACTGTCTCTCGTTCCTGCAATCAGCACATGGACAATGCAAATGTTCCGTCATGCTCAACGATCGGGAACTCGTGGCCGCGATCACGAAATTGGTTACTCCCCTGGCATACTCCAAGGTACCACGCTTCGCACCGTTCATCCCTCCTTCATCCATCGGTCCTACGAAAATTCTTAAATTAACTGCTAACATATATATATTGATTAAATCCGTAAATCAATCAAAAATCATCGTTACTAATCTTTCATATGTAAAATACTCGATGATTTAATACTGTCCACATTACACAAATAGACGCAAGTAACATATTCTCAATATTACTCCAAAATCAATAAGTCATTATATTTTCTCAAAATATTGGACCAATTCAACAAGAGACGTCTACATTATCTATCACAAATAAGAAAATCATATATACCATAAAGAATTAATCACACAAATGAAACAAACTTGCATAGAGAAAATGTACTAACCTTTAAACATGAAAGAATATACAAATTCCTTAATGTATTTAAAATTTTTCGGCAAAACCTCTCCCCCCGTTTGCATGAGCCGCACGAAGACGCTCAAAATGAGCTCATCAGCGCTGAGAGGAGATATATATAGGTGCACAAGATATAGGTGCCGGTTTACAACAATAACCGGCACCTATAATCAGTTCCTTCCGTGGTAAGGAACCACATATGTGCCGGTTCTTGTTACGAACCGGCACATATCTTATAGGTGTCGGTTTGTAGCATCCGGCCGATACCAATTGAAACAAATAGGTGCCGGTTCATAACAAGAACCGGCACCTATTCCTTTCTCCGCCTGAACCGGCACCTATAATCTATAATTGAGACGGTAAACGACTAATAGGTGCCGGTTTTTGTTCAACCGACACCTATTGTGCCGACACTGATGAACGTTTTTGTAGTAGTGTCATCAAAATTCCAGAGGGGTTTCTCTTGTATAGCTCTGAGTCAACCATGACATAGACTTGACTGCGATGTCGGACTCGTTCCGCATCATCCCGGTCACCCGGCAGCTCTTGCTGAGTTAAAAACTTGATGAACGGTGTCCTCCAATCGACGTCGAGCATGGCGACTTGGCTGGTAACTCCTTCATCGGAGGTTAGTGCTTTGGCAATAGTCGGCTCATAGAGATGTTCCACGAAAACGTCAGTCGGGGCTGCTTCGTGCTTGGACCCAAGCTGTGCCAACTGGTCTGCCGCTTCGTTATTATGTCTCAAGACGTGGGATAACTCCAATCCGTCAAACTTGTCTTCAAGCTTGCGAACTTCCTGTCGGTAGGCTTCCATGGTGTCATTCAAGCAGGACCAGTCCTTCATCACCTGGTTAACCACCAACTGGGAATCTCCTCGCACAATCATCCGTCGTATCCCGAGTGAAACGGCAAGTCGTAGGCCATGAAGGAGGGCTTCGTACTCGGCGACATTGTGTGAGGCGAGAAAGTGGATGTGAAGGACATACCGTAGCCTCTCCCCAGTCGGGGAAATCAGCACGACTCCCGCTCCCAAGCCGGTGACTCTTTTGGATCCGTCAAAGTGCATGGTCCAGTACTGCAAATCTTCTCTAGGTACATCTTCTTGTTGTTCGGTCCACTCGGCTACGAAATCCGCCAGGACTTGAGACTTTATAGACGTCCTCGCCTTGAAAGCTATGTCCAGCGGCATCAATTCTAGTTCCCACTTCGCGATGCATCCAGTAACCTCCTGGTTGTGGATGACATCGCCGAGTGGAAAGGACGTGACGACGGTGACCGAGTGACCCTGAAAATAATGGGCTAGCTTCCTAGCAGTGATTAAAACTCCATATAACAATTTTTGTACCTGAGGATAGCGGGTTTTGGCTCCTGCCAGCACCTCGCTGACGAAGTAGATTGGCCGTTGAACCTTTTGAGTACGGCCTTCTTCCTCACGCTCGACGACCAATACCGTGCTGACCACCTAGTGAGTTGCGGAGACGTAGAGCAACAGGGGTTCTTGAGGGTGCGGTGATGCCAATACGGGTCGTAGATAATGCGGGACTTCAGGTTGCGCGGTGTTGACTTCGCGATCAATCAGCTTTTGCTTCCTTTTGGACTCGTACGCCTGCGGTCCCCCGAAGATGTGGTTTAGCTCGCCCACGGGGTCTTGGAAGGGCTCTGTGTTGCTAACCGGGTCGTTCCTCTTGGTGCCCGATGGGCCAACTTCGTCAGCCGGCTTTTGTCGTAGTTGTGCCGCGTATTGCTCAGCGAACTGTTTGTAGATGAAGCAATCTTTTGCCGCATGCTTGTGGTTTGGATGGTGCGTGCACTGAGCGTTCATGATTTTGTCGTAGGCGGTGACTCAGGGACGCTGTTGCTGGTAGTTTGATGTCGTGGCGACCAGATCCTCGGGCTTGCGCTTGCAATCCTTTTGGCCCCCGTTGTTGTTGCCGTTGTCCTTCTTAGGACGCCAGCTGCTTCCGGATGGCTTGTCGTCCCTCTTGTCGTGCCGGTCTTGTCGCGAGGCCATGATTGCGTCATCAGATTTGGCGTAGGAGTTTGTCGTCTCGAACATTTGCTTGACCGTCTTCGGTGGCTTGCGCCCAAACTTGCCGATAAGCAACTCGTCACGGACGCCTTTCTGGAATGCAGCAATAATGACGTCATCAGTGATGTTGGGAATCTTGTTCCGTTTCTCCGAAAAGTGTCGAATGTAGTCCTTCAGCGATTCGTCCGGCTTCTGAATGACGTTGTAGAGGTCAAAGTGAGTCCCGAGCCTTTCAAAAGTGCCCTGGAAGTTGGCGATGAAGTGGTCCCGAAGCTCACTCCACGAGTCGATCGAGCCTCTTGGCAAACTCGTGAGCCAGTTCTTGGCTGAATCGGCGAGAGCGACGGGCAGGTAGTTGGCCATAGCCTTGCTGTCTCCTCCTGCTGCGCGGATGGCGAGGGTGTACACAGTTAGCCAGGACTTGGGGTCGGTCTTACCGTCGTACTTATCAATCCCGGTAGGTTTAAAACCACTCGGCCAGTCCACTCGACGCAGGTTCCTGGTGAAAGCGGGCACTCCATCATCGTAGTCGTCGGGTGATTTTCTTCTGTCTTCAGAAGAGCGCCGTTCACGTTCCCGGTAGCGTCGGTCGAGTACCTCCCGCAGATCACTCGGTGGGGGCCTTCGCGGGCTGCTTTGGTGGTTGGAGTTGTTGTAGCGACGATTCCGGTCGTTGACAGGTTGTCGGCTGTGTTCTCTCTCGTGAGACACAGCCGTATGAACTCGTGGCCTCCATACTGCCTCGTGGCGAGGGTCTTTAGATCTGACTTGTGTCTTGCTTTGCTCGGGTCTCTTGTAGTCCTTGGACCGCAGCGGCGGCAGTCGGCTTCTGTCGGGTGTTTCAGCAACGGACTCGGTCAGCCTTCGTGCGGAGCTAGAAGGATGGCCGTTGGCCGTAGCCGCGACGATGGTTTTGATCTTGTCCAGGAGCGGCGTCACCGCAGCCGGCGCCGCTTCAATGACGGTGTCGATGAGGGTGAGGGTAGCGACGGCGTTCTGTTGAGGCGTTTGGAAGATGTTGGCGTTGTCGACTCGTGTCTGCAGTATGGCTTCGCGGGCTGAGCGCCCAGTCGCCCTCAGGTCTCGTTTCTTTTTGTCGGCTTCTTGCTTCTTCTTGAGCTCCGCCTCCTCCTTGCGCTTATTCTACTCCTCCACACGCTTGCGCTCTTGCTCCAGCTTGGCTCGTTCCTCCTCCACGCGCTTGCGCTCTTGCTCAAGCTTAGCCCGTTCCTCCTCCGCGATCCTCCGGGCCACGGCCGAGTCGGTCTCAGCTACTTCGGCCATGAGAACGTTGAGAAGGTCCAGATCGTAGTAGTCTTTGTCTGCGTCGTAGCTGTTGATTTCGTCTGTGGAGATGTCGTAGAGGTCGTCTAAGTCGGTGGAGCTCATATGTTCGTCAATGTCCGTGGATGAGTACGACCCAAGTCGTTCGAGTATGACCGCGACCTCTCGTGAGGCCGGGGGATAGTATGAAGGCGATGAAGCAGATTCTTCCGAGTGGATCGAATCCAACTCAGGAGATAGAAGATTATGATAGATTTTAGCGTCGTCCGGTAACCCGAGCGGCGCTAAGGAATTTTCCCTCCCCGACTGGTTCGAATCCGAGTCGAGAAGAGAGAGCTTACCGAACTTGTCGGTGATGAAGTCGAGTCCGCCGAAGCGAAGCACCTGCCCAGGGGCGAAGACGAAGTCGACGAAGCTTGATGGAGATCCCATTGCGCTCGTCGGCGAGATGTTGGAGAAGAACTTGACGCAAAGCCCCTACCTGGCGCGCCAACTGTCGAAACTTGGTTTCGGCAATATCAATCTGGGGGTAGCAGTCAAGTGCCAAACACAATGGGTTAGTCGGAACAAAGGTTTAGACAGGTTCAGGCCCTCTCTAATGAGAGGTAATACCCTACTCCTGTTTCGGGGATTCGATCCGCCGAGTGTTTATTGATCTCTTGATCTCTTTCAATAGGGGCTCTCGCAAGTTTTCTGTTTGTCCGTATGTTTTTCTCTATATCCCTCAAGGGACGCCCTACCCTCCTTATATAGTCCCGAAGGGTGGATTTACAAGTCGGAGACCTATTCTATTCTAAGTCAGACTCCTCAATCTTACCAACTATAGACTATAGGCCGTTACCTTATCCCAATGGTAACGTAATACCCAAGTCATAGCCGGTTTACATAATCATGGAGCGTAACCTATCCCCTATGGTAAGTCGGATAAGCTAGCCGTGAGGGTATCCGGTACCCATAATCTCCACAGAAGGTATTAAGTTAATTGCTTAATATAACTTATTTATTTTTATAATTAAGTAGATAATCTAGGTAATTAGTAAAATACGTATGCTTTGCTATAGGTAAAAGAAAATATATAATAATATGGCATAGAAAAAATATTTTTTTATTAAATGTGTCGGTATTACTTATTTTCTTATTTTGATATATGGTATCCACTTGATTTAGACAAATATTAATCTATTGCATATTAAAATATTAGGGATTAGTTTGTAAAAGTGCAAAATAACAATGGCCACCATCATCAGTGAATAATCTAATGAATAATCATTAGGGATTAGGGATTAGTATAGATAATCTAATGAATAATCTGTTTCAAATGTGAGCTACACGGAATCTACCCCATCTATCCTAAAATATAGCTAAAATTTTATAGTAGTATAGATAATCTAATGAATAATCTATTTCAAATATGAGCTACATGGAATCTATTCTATCTATTCTAAAAATATAGTTACCTTTAGGATTCAAATTTATCCTGGCTAGAATTATAAGACGATGATTTTATAATAAGGGGGTATTTTTTATGTTGCAGATAATCCTTCACCTCTCCAAAAGATTATAGCAATATTCTGAGACGGATAGATATTACATTATTACTCCACTGATCATTTAAGACAGCCTTAGGCCAGAATAGTTCCAACTAGTACCTAATTGACCACAGGGTAGTTTGGATCTCGATTTTGACAAAGCGAGGACAACATGACCGTAGAAAGTTTAATATAGTTGTATAATCAAATCATCTTAAGATAACACCTACTCCCTCCTTCGAAAAATAATAATAATAATAATATTTGAGTCCAAATTAATTTTAGAAATTGCTTTTTTAGACAGAGGAAGTATATCGTCCTACCCAAATTATCTGAAGGAAGATAGCTACCCAAATTATCTGAAGGAAGATAGCTATGTAGATAAACTGTACAAATTCTTATACCATTCTTGCGCTTACATATTCTTTGATTATTACCCAGCGCACGTGCTATACAACTTAAAATGATAACGTTAGGAGTGTCGTATAATTTTAAATGATGAAGCGGAGAAAAGAAAGAGAAGAATTGACGAGCATGCAGTAGGTCTTCTAATGTAAGAGGTGAAAATTACCGATTTGACATAAAAAAAAATATGACAAACACATACGGCACGTGCTCATTGGTTATTCTAAGCGTCTAATCTCACATCGAGCAACCACTCTTTCCTGGGTGGTAATGGGTTTAATATTTTAGTGTATAAAATATAAAAAATTAAACTAAAATTTAATAGATTTTTAAGTTAAAAATATTTAACAGTTGAGGCCAATGCGCTGGCCATTACCACTAGTCTTCCCAGTTCCCACGTTTCGATCGTTGGTCCCACTAATCCCACCAGTTCGACAAGTTAGCGAGACGAGAAAGCCCCAGAGTGGAATCGATCATGTCAACGATGCCAACGGCAGCATCGCGCCGGCTCGTCCTGATCCTCTGCACCCTCGCTCTCTCCTGCAGCAGCGGCATCGCCGGATTCGCCGCCGGCGATGCCGACGCGTTCATCCACTGCCTCGCCGCCGCCGCCGTCCCGCCACGGCTGGTCCACACCCCGGGCTCCGCGTCCTACGCCGCGACGCTCGTCTCCTCCATCCGGAACCTCCGCTTCGTCACGCTGGGGACGCCGAGGCCGCTCGCTATCGTCGCGGCCGCAGGGGCGAGCCACGCCCAGGCCGCGGTGCGGTGCGGCCGGCGCCACGGGGTCCGCGTCCGCGCGCGCAGCGGCGGGCACGACTACGAGGGCCTCTCCTACCTCTCCCTCGACCGCCGCGAGCGCTTCGCCGTGCTCGACCTCGCCGCGATCCGCGACGTCCGCGTGGACGCCGAGCGCGCCGAGGCGTGGGTCGGGTCGGGCGCCACGCTCGGCGAGCTCTATTACGCGGTGGGTGCCGCGAGCAGCACGCTCGCGTTCCCGGCCGGTGTCTGCCCGACCGTCGGCGTCGGGGGCCACATCAGCGGCGGGGGATTCGGCACGCTGATGCGCAGGTACGGCCTCGCCGCGGACAACGTCCTCGACGCCGTCCTCGTGGACGCCGACGGCCGGCTCCTGAACAGGACCACCATGGGGGAGGGCCTCTTCTGGGCCATCAGGGGCGGCAGCGGCGAGAGCTTCGGCGTCGTGCTGTCCTGGAAGCTCCGGCTCGTCCGCGTCCCGGAGAAGGTCACCGTGTTCACCATCCGCCGCCCAAGAAACCAGTCCGCCACCGACCTCATCACCAAATGGCAAGAGATCTCCCCCTCCCTGCCCCGAGACGTCATCCTCCGCGTCGTCGTGCAGAGCCAGCACGCGCAGTTCGAGTCCCTGTTCCTCGGCCGGTGCCGCCGCCTGGTCCGCCTGATGCGAACTCGCTTCCCGGAGCTCGGGATGACGGAGTCCGACTGCGAGGAGATCACCTGGATCCAATCCACCGTCTACTTCGCCTTCTACTCCAGCTCCAAGTCATTGGAGCTCCTCCTGGACAGGGGCACCGAGCCGGACAGATACTTCAAGGCCAAATCCGACTACGTCCAAGAACCCATCCCACGTCACGTCTGGGAGAGCACATGGCCATGGCTGGAGGAGCACGACGCCGGGCTGCTCATCCTGGACCCCTACGGCGGCGAGATGGCCCGCGTCTCGGCGGCGGCGACGCCGTTCCCGCACCGGAAGGGCAACCTGTACAACCTCCAGTACTACTCGTTCTGGTTCGAGCACGGAGCAGAGACATTGGAGAGGCATCTGAGCTGGGTCAGGGGACTGTATGGCGAGATGGAGCCGTACGTGTCCAAGAACCCAAGAACTGGGTATGTCAACTACAGGGACATGGATCTTGGGAGGAATGAGATCGATGGGAATGTGACGAGCTACACGAAGGGTAAGGTTTGGGGGGAGAAGTATTTCAGGGGCAATTTCGAGAGGTTGGCGGCGGTGAAGGCCATGGTTGATCCTGATGATTTCTTCAGGAATGAGCAGAGTATTCCTCCTCTTCCTGCTGCAAAGGGGTGGAGCTCCATTTAACTGGAGCACTGTTTCTTTGCATGAGAAATTTTTGGTAATTTCTGTGTTTCTTTCTTGGGATATTTATTTCTTGGAGACAGAAGTGATGATGCAATTGAGATGGGATACTTTAGCAGACCAAAGAGTCGTTTGGTGGTATAAGTTTCATGGATAGTACCAGAGGTCCAGAGCTATGAAGATATGTTTGTTAAGTGGATTACAAAACTGGAGAGGAATTTCTCAGAACTTGCTTAGGAAGAGGTATCTGAATTAAAGAGGTTATTTTTCAGAGGTCAGCTGTTGGTGACTTGCTGTTCTAGAAAGAGTTACATACTTGCATGAAATCAAATCTTGGTGAGAGAGATTTTTGTGAGAGGAAAAAAAGAAGTTAATATGGAGCTCGTATATCCTTAAGGGGAGATGTTTGGTGAGGATTTTGTTCCCATCATTATACAAGTCATAAGATCAAGAGGCAACAGATATGCTATGTGCAAGAATTAGAAGGTGGAGGTAACCGGGAAGAGTTCAGAAGAAATTTTCACTGAAGCTGATGCGATTTTTTTTTTGAGAAATCAATCAATGGTTATGCTTTAGGGAGGTGATTTTGAATCATGATCCAGATGAACTGGAATGGCCAATTGAAATTACCCCAAGATCATTATATAGAAGGATTACTTTTGGAGAGTAAGGGCATCTATAAAGATAGAGTTTGGTATGGGCTCTTAGTTAATACATATCACTTAAAAATTATACCCTTACACAATAGTTGAGAAAACAACAACTCTTAACCATTAATGCACCAACAAAAGGAGACCGTTATTACACAACATTGTACATGCCCTAATTGGTAGGAGAATAGGAGTTATTTGGACAAGTAAGACGTCTTAAGATCAAACTTTTTTTTTGTTTATGGTAGATAGAGATAGATTACCTTATGCGGTTCACTTAGCTGAGGAATTAGGACGGTTTTGGATATGTCAAAAGAAGGAAAACAATTGGTCATATCTTGTTTCAGTGCCCTGTAGCTTATTACAGGGAAACCTAATAAGATTATATGAATGTTGGTGGGTTGGATTGAGGGGGAAGGTTTTTTCGACTGTCCTTGTATCAGCAGCTTGTTCGGCTTCCTGGATAACCTTGAGTGGTTCTGTTTTCAAAAACTGTTCAATGTAGTTGCCTTTGAGGGTGGTGGTGAGGCTCTCTTTTTCCTCAAGCAGGCTTAGACGTAAGAGATCATTGGTAGGGGGCTCGACAGTGCGGCGGCCCAAAGGTGACAGTTCGCTTGGTCACAGACTCACAGACAAGCAGAAAGTGCTGGTGTGCACGGTCAGTGATGGGAGGAACGGCCAGATTTGGCCTCCTTTATACAGATCCTATGACGATGAGTCCCTCGACGATGTTGGGCGTGGTGTTGGCACAAGCGGGGGTAAAGGAGTGGCTGTGGTGCTGGTCATCAATGAGGTGAAGAAGTGGCGCCGACGCAGAAGCTCAGCGGTGGCTCGGATGGCGGCGGGTCATCTCCTTTCTTTAACCGGGCCGCTACTATCTCCTAGAGCTCCTCTGCTCAACCGATCATCCAGATTCGTCATAGGGAGTTCCATCAAGAGGATGGGAGGTGTTGGGATGTGGTCTTGGACTCTTGGCCGATACTGTTGGTGGCACGACCAAAGCGTCAGTGCCTCGGTGCGAGCCACAACAGCTATAGTCGTGCACGTAGGGCCTTCTGTCCCACCCAGGCGTGGAGGCAGCAGTGCTGAAGGCCGAGATGAGGTGGCCGCTATGCGGTAGCACAAACGAGGTGGCCCAGATGGTGTGGCGATGTGGTAGGGAGGTGGCAGGTCCACAAGATGCGGACATTGTGGGGTGTTTGGATAGAGGCAGGGCTTCCTCGACGCTGACTAGCTATGGTTGGTGGCGATCGAGAGCAGTGACGACGGGGCACCTTCCTTGAAGTTAGCCAAGCACCTTCCTCCTTGTGGAGCTCTTCCTCCTCTCCTTCTGTGGGGTGCTCCATAGGTATGGAGGTAACGGCCGAACAACAGGGGAAGAACAACGGCCGAACAACTTGGGCTGCCAAGGCGGCGACGCTCGCCTCCAGGCTCTCCTTATGCGGATTCAAAGTGGAGGCCAGTGGGCGAGAAGGCGAAGGGGAACTAAGACTGCGCGTAGGTTGTGGCTATAGGGTAGAGGACGTTGGCGGCGGCGGTCCATCTTCCTTGATGTCAGTTGGGCTCTCATCTCCTTGTGGAGCTCCTTCCCTTCTTTTGTGGGGAGCTCTATAGGTAGGATGGAGGCAATCGGTCAGTAGGGGAAGGCTTGGGCTACCAAGGCGAAGTCGCCCATCTTGTGCTTTCCTTGGCCAGATCCGACGATGAGGCAAGTGGGGCGGAGCAGGCCTGAGCCAGCGCACATGAGAGTGCCAGCGAGGTAGAAGGCACTAGCGGTGGGTTGCAACAGCGATCCTACAATAGGTAGGACTGAAAATTGACCGGCAAAGAGGCGTCAGTCCAGTGTGGTGGAGGCCATGTGCTATCACGTTTGGACCATGACGAGATGGTTGCAGGGGTCTAGGCTTAAGTCTAGCTCCGTATTTCATTGGGTCGGGGCTTTGTCGAGGTACCTTCCTCCTGCCTCTCTGACGAGAATCTCTATGTAAAAACTGTGTTTAGGGCACTGAATGGGTGACGGCGGCATATTTGGCATCGTAACCTTTGTGGAGGTATCTTTTTGGATAATCCGTTCTATAGTGTGTAGGATCGAATACTAAAAACCAAAAACTTTTAACGAAATTAAAAGTTACTCTCGAAGCCGATAGAGATCGGTCTGATCGGAGTTGATCCGAGTAAGTATAGTTCTTGTTTTCGATCCTACATGACGTAGTTGTTGACCTAATGACAATCGACCACACATGGCAGTTACGAGTTTGGTGCTAAGCTCTCCATCATGGACTTGTGCTTGTGTAGTTGACGCGTGATTCCTAGGCTTGCGATCCGATGCATGACCAACATCGACAACCTTCTGTTGTTATAAATTTTTTCATATAACCTTTTGTTTTCCCCAAATTTTAATACGAGATCATCGGATGGCCTCTCCTTATGCCATTCCGGTAATTACCATGACTAGCGTATAATATGTGCATCTGAGCTTCGCCGGACGATTCTATGGGCGCCCGTTGTAAGTTGTAACTAATTCTGCCGCTGGATTACTACTTGAGACTGCACGTTGTCCATATCCAACATTGTTTAACACGATCATGCCAGGCTGCATACCGTTTTATAATTGTTGGGCAGCTGTGATGCAAGTTGATGCAACCATGCTTCTGTATCACTCTCGCTAATCTGACCCCCGTGACCCCCATATTAGCTCCCAATCTGGCTCAATTAACAGGGCAAATTCCCCTTAAACAACCGAGGTCACGAAAACAAATCAAGCCTAAAACCAGAATTGGATTACGAGAGCAGGAAAGACGCGGCTTCTCGAGAGTTCCAAGTTCCAACGAGAGCAAAAAGCTCAAACCCCCTGGACCCCACATGCAGTGGCACGTGACGACACCCGCACGCCTCACTCACAACAAGTAGACGAACAGAGCGTCTTGGTTCCCCGGAATCCAAGTCACCTCCACTGCTCTCTCCTCCGATCGCCGAGCTCTCGAGCCGCGCCGCCTCATCTGACGAGCGTTCGTGCCCTGCCCAGCCGGCCGCGCGCGCATGGCGATGTCACGAGCCGCCGCCGCCGCGGCTCCCGTGATGCGGCGGCGACTGGGGGCCGTGGCGGCAAGGTCGATGGCGTCGTGGTTCGGCCACGTGGAGCCGGCCGCCAAGGACCCCATCCTCGGCGTCACCGAGGCGTTCCTCGCCGACCCCTCCCCGGACAAAGTCAACGTCGGCGTCGTGCGTATTTGTTCCTTCCTCCTTCGTTTGATCATCCGTCATCCGGTGCCTTTTTGGCTTTCGAATTGTCTCGATTGATCCCCGATCGAGCTGTGTGTGCATGTGCGTGTGTGTGTTCGCCGCAGGGCGCGTACCGGGACGACAGCGGGAAGCCCGTCGTGCTGGAGTGCGTGCGCGAGGCGGAGCGGCGGATCGCCGGGAGCATGAACATGTGAGATCTCATTCCGTTCCGCTTTTTTTTCTTCTTATCTCTTTATTTTTTTTCCCTCGCGTGTGATCGCAAAACTGCTAGCTGGTGCGACTAGTTTTTCTTGGTCCTGGGGAATCCATTGATGGCTTTGATGTCGACTGGGAACATATTGCGTACGCTTCCTGCATTTATGTTCAGCATTTGATGGATCCATCATGTGCGTTGTGCGAGTTCGACATGTTTCTGGCCAATTTTTTCTTCAGGGACTTCCAAAAAAGAAGAAGAAATTTAAAGGGAGCATTCATATCTGTCAAGTTCAACACATTACTATCATGTTAACAGGTCTTTTTTTAACACTAACTCCATTTCTAATTGTTACGATTGATACTACTATTGAAGATTTGACCAACTCGGAGATAACTCGTAGCTTTTTTTTAAACTATTCGCCTTGTATTTGAGTAATATCTTCTAGTAAAATTATTTACAAATTTATTTATCAAAATAATATGCAAGTTTTAAATAGTACTAACAGTGACAAATACGTTTTGAGACGGAGGTAGTGCTCCCTGTTTTCTCTTTAAAGAATGACTCTTCGGTGTTCCAGGTGGCGCATTAACAAATAGTCATATCCTAATCATGGTGGTTGGAGTCCACGATGACATTTTGTTCGCGTACCTGAGAATTTAGCGTCCTAATCATTTTATTGGTGGAATGGAATTGCAAAACAGAGGCACTTGTTGCGGCTTTTCTCCCCTGTTCTTCTTTTCCTTTGCTTTAGTTAATAGTGGAACTTTGCTTGGTCCATAGGGATGTACTACTACCGATTCTTTGATGTGATCCTAACTTTTATATATGTCATTGCCAATTTGATGTCCAGATTCGTAGCTAGAATTGATATGTTTTTTATGACAGAGTAGTAAATTCTACTTGTTTTATCTTATTTGACTTCTCTTCAACAAGGGGTGCTGGTCAGATCTTACAGTACTACTAACAAAATTATAGTACTACTAACAAAATGGTACTTTGCTACAAGTAAAAGAAAATATATTACAATGTATCATAGATAAAATATTTTTTTTATCAAATATGTTAGTATTACTTGTTTGCTTATTTAGATATATGGTATTCACTTGATTAAAACAAATACATAACTATTTCATAATATCAGAAAATATCAACGGCTAATTTTTAAAAAGTGCAAAAGAAATAGCGGGATGGACATGGCAAATTCACTGTCACCGTTGCTAGTGTCTTTTCAAAGAGTACAACCATAGATATGTAAATTCACTTTGATTTCTTTATGGAGGGTCAATCCTTTCAGCTAAGTAGGGAACAGTGCAAAGTCCAGAATTTCAGTTTCAACTATGTTTACACATTTTTGTACTAATCTGCGTTATTATTTACTTGGCTATGTATATCCATTTGTGTATATAGAGACTGGATTAATCTCTCTTATCTAAAGAAAAACGTTCCTTTTCCCTTAACATTTTGGATATCGATAGTCTCCAGTATGTTTCATCATTTTTTCTTGTATATTTATAAAAATAATAAAGTATAATTATATAAAAGTGGTCTTCATGAAAATCTGCTAATATCCATCTTTTCATGATTTAAGATTTTGAGTTTTCACTGCACACATTATATGACTCTTCTATTTAAAAACATAGGGAGTGGCAATTTGTTTGAGACTCTAGAATGTGTCAGATAATGTAGGTATAAATTGCACTAAATTATGGAAAAACGGAATTCACTAGGGTACATGTTCGGTTCTAGAATATGAGTGCTTAAATGAGTTCTTCTGATCTTAAACCTATCAAATTTGTTAACTAGGGAGTACCTTCCAATGGGAGGAAGCATAAAGATGATTGAAGAATCACTTAAACTGGCATATGGGGAGGATTCTGAGTTCATCAAGGATAAGAGGATTGCAGCAGTGCAAGCTCTTTCAGGAACCGGTGCATGTCGCCTCTTTGCAGATTTTCAGAAGCGTTTCCTGCCAGATTCACAGATTTATATACCCACACCTACATGGGCCAAGTGAGTGAGGATATATTTTTCTTCGACTTTCACACAATTCCATGCATGTTGAGACTACAATTTTTCTGATTGACAAGTCCCACGGGTTACTGATATTTTCAGCATTATTTAGCTTTGAATATTCTTCAAGCATCTATTTTGTAGTCACTATTATATGTTAGCTAAGCTAATGAACTTCTTCAGCCATCACAATATTTGGAGGGATGCCCAAGTACCACAAAGGACATTTACCTATTACCATCCAGAGTCGAGAGGACTTGACTTTGCAGGCTTAATGGATGATATCAAGGTAATCTCTTAGTTCATGAAAAATCTTTAAAATGACTTGGAGGAGCCTTCCTGCGGTGTTGTCGGATGCCGACCCTTAGCTTCTCAAATCACGCGCTTGTAGTAAATCTAATACAGAAATGAAAAAAACTCCTCATTCTCTCGATTTTGAACAATGAAAAACTTTCCGTTCTCTGGAGGTTTGTGCCTTGTTGACAGGTTTGTTTACGACTAATGTCCATTTATGATTTCTTTTTGTATCCCAGAATGCTCCAGATGGTTCATTCTTTCTGCTTCATGCTTGTGCGCATAATCCCACTGGAGTAGATCCTTCAGAGGAACAATGGAGAGAGATATCTCATCAGTTCAAGGTATAGAAAGGTGACAAAATTGTCAATGGTCATTCCTTGTGTTGCTTTTGCCAGTAACAGTAGTTCTATTTTTCTTGATGCCTTCAGGTGAAGAATCATTTTCCATTCTTTGACATGGCATACCAAGGATTTGCTAGTGGTGATCCAGAGAGAGATGCCAAGGCAATTCGAATATTTCTTGAAGATGGACACCAAATTGGATGTGCGCAGTCATATGCAAAAAACATGGGACTTTATGGACAAAGAGCAGGATGTCTTAGGTATTCATTTCCCTGTTATAATTGCCTTTTTTTTATATTCCACAACAGCTTATTCTCATCTCTTTTAATCATGTGTATTCTAGATATTTTACGTGTTTTTCCCATTTCTCCAGCTACATGTCAGTATTATAGCGGTTGTGTCCTGCACTCAAATAGACTTTAAACTTTACATATTCTATGAATTAACTTTTTTTTTTAAACAACCCACACAAGAATGTGTGACGTTTCTATTGATATAGCAGGAAAAAATACAAGTTTATAATCCTGGGAGACTATAGGCAGAAAAAAAGAAAAGACAATCACACCACACGTCTACGTCTGATTCTACTCCTAAAAACTGAACAAGCACACAACACCCCTAAAGAATGGGTCTTCTAAACGACGCCTCCAAGGAGAAAACGATGTCAAGAGCGCCGTCGCCGCCCATCCAAGAGAACCAAGACGTGGTTTTCACCTAAAGAACCCAATGGGAGAGGAGAAAAAATGCAGCAACGCCCCAAGGGGAAAGCAACGCCCGCAGGCGTCGCCGTTGCCGGCCCAAAGTCTAGGCCTTTGCCTGTAGTTCCTACCCTCCCGCGCCAATGGGTGCATGTTAGATTCAACAGAACCACCAATTAATCCCCTTCGACGCGCCGACGCCTCGCCGCCGGCCGGCCATCAAAGTAGGGTCTTAACCTCCGGCGCGCTCCAACTCGATCCATGTGGTTGGGTTAGAGAGGAAGAGAGTGAGAGAGAAAAATGGATCCTCTCTCCCCTGCACTAGCCCATCCAGCATGGCCATCTTACGGCGGCAAGCCGCCGACGCAAAAGGACTGACGCCTAGAAAGAAGCCCGTTGAAAAAGGACTGACATTTGGAATTAACTTGGATTTGTCCTTAGGGATTCAACAAAATTTGTTGGATTTCCCATGGCATCAATTGAAACTATTTCAAACCTTTTCTCATGCAGTTATTAGAACATAGTTTTTTACAACAAACACAAATGAGAGGTCATGCCTTGATTTTAATTTTTTCTGCAGTATTCTATGTGATGATGAGATGCAAGCAATTGCTGTGAAGAGCCAGTTACAACAGATTGCTAGACCTATGTACAGCAACCCACCTGTTCATGGTGCATTAATTGTTTCAACTATTCTTGGTGATCCGGAGTTGAAAAGTTTATGGCTGAAAGAGGTCAAGGTAGATATACTTCATCCTTCCAAGTCCTTGCGGAGTAAAGAAATATATGAAAACTGTCATAATTATAAGAACTGGTGTGTGATGTGTTTGATGTTGAGCATTTGCCCCCCTACCATTTTGTCTCAGGGTATGGCTGATCGCATCATTGGAATGCGGACAGCACTTAAAGATAACCTTGAAAAGTTGGGTTCGCCAATGTCATGGGAACATATCACTAATCAGGTAACTAGCAATAAAAAATCAAATTAAGCTTTGATGAGAATTTAGCATTCAACTTCTGCAATTAGTTCTGAGATTGTATAATGCAAAAATATTCTTGAATTTTGTGGATAGATTGGAATGTTCTGCTACAGTGGGATGACACCTGAACAAGTTGATCGCTTGACAAATGAGTTCCATATCTACATGACTCGTAACGGGCGGATAAGGTACTTAAATCTTTCAAATAGAGCTCCTAATTCTGTTTTCCTGATACATCTCTCTGCATTTGATGAATGAGTCCGAGCCTAATTTCATTTTCTACTCCTTCAGCATGGCTGGAGTAACTACAGGAAATGTTGCCTATCTGGCTAATGCTATTCATGAGGTTACCAAGACAAACTGAGAGCGTTGGAACAATTCTATCATCTTTTTCACCCTTTTTACTGACCGCAAATGGGTCAAATGATGAAATAAAATTGAAGTCTCATATGATGTGAAATAAAATGGCTGGTAAGCTAGAAAAGGGCAACTTTATTTTTTTGAGGACAAGACTTTGGTGTTCCAGTACAGATGCGGCAGTGCCATAATGCATGCATGTATGGGCAAAAATCACTCGATATCATATGGACTGAATTTTCTCTCACTCACAGGCCGATTTCCACGAACTTATGGACCTAAATGACTAGCACATATGGGCCAAATTCTCGTGCACTAATTGGCCTAAGGAATAAGACTATTTTGATTCCCTCAACTCTTGCTAACCGACTCTTAATCGTAATACCAGGTATAAGTATAACCTCTCTCCCCAATCTTCGAAAACTGGAACAAATCAAGTCCCTCGGCAGTTTGGATAGCAGTTTTGTCCTATGTGATGCTCATGGGCCTTACATGTCAGTGGGAAAAAATAAAAAAATAATGGTCCCACATGTCAATCATTTCTTTCTCCCCTTTACCCTTTCTCTCTCTCTCTACTCTTCTCTATCTCTCTCCCATCTCTGGGTCAACCACCGCCACCTCACCAACCTCCTCCACGAGCAGCGCCTCCTCTAGATGGCCGCTCTTCTCATCGTCGTCGCCACGGCGCTCCTCTTCCACTACCCACCCACTAACGCCGCCATCACCTTGGACGACCTGTCCATGCTCTAGGACCCGCACCGCTCGCTGACCAACAGCGATGCCCTCGCCTGCGGGTCTAACCCCGACGTCACCGACCCCTGTGCCGCCTGGGTGCACATATCCTGCGACTGCGTCAGCCGGGTGAGACTAGGAGGGCGGCGGAGATGGCAAGGTGGAGCCAGAGACAGGGGATCATAGCAGCGAGCATGCAAGGCAAAGGGAGGTGGGGAAAGGGCAGGCGGCATCCTTGCCGGTGTCGGGATGACGACATCAAAAGGATGTGTCAAGTACTCCTCCACCTTCTCACGTTGAATGCCACATCTGCCTCCTTCGATGCCAGCTCCATCAGCAAGTACAGCTGCTCGTCCTCGCCCAGCGCCAGCGGGGCCCTTCATCTTCGCCACTGAGTTCTCGATCGTGATGAAGCCGTTTTGCTCGAATCAGAGTGATGCCACCCACCTCGCTGTTAACACCAAAATTTGGTAAGCCCCAAAGTCATCATCGGCCTAAAGTCAGTATCGGCCTCAAAGTCCTGAAATTGGCCGATGGAAATTATCAGTCGCCAGCATTCGGATTCTTAGTGGATTCGGTTAAGGAAATTAATCAATTAAAAGAAGCTTATTCGGAAGAGGCCGAGTTCAAGAAGGATGCGGCATAACAATTTATCTATTAATTAGGCAGAGTTAGTTGGTCTTCTTTTTATTTTTAGGAAAGATTGTTTAAAGTCCAATCAGGACTTGTATCTTTTACTTTATCTTCAGGAAAGTCTGTGTCGTGTCCAATAAGGACTAGTATCTATCCATGGCTATAAATATGTATATCCGGGTCCCTATATTTTATCTCTGAATCAATATACAACTTTTGACGCATTGCCACCCTCTTTTTTGAGCTTTTATCACTGGTGAAACTTGGCATCTGACGCAGGGCTACATCGCTTCGATCTCCGGTGAAGGTGCAAGCCCTAAGTTTTACTAGCCCTGGCAATTTTATTGGCTATATTGGTGTTGTTCAAGGTTGTATCACTTTGATCTCTTGGATTGCTCTGGTTCGGTTGATATAGTTGTCTACCTGATAATTTCAATTCTATCTTTAATTGCACTGTGTTTTGAGACGCATCGGTTTAGTTAGGACTGTCTCGATTAGGTCCGATCTTTTGTCTTAGTCAATATATCTCTACAATCACAATGTTGTTTTAAATAGATTTGTTATATCCATAACATTGGCATAGATCTATCGAGTTATCTAACTTATTTGATCAGGCATAATCTAGATTTGTCTCGGTTAGGTCCGATCTTCTACATTACTGCTGATAATATAAATCTTGCTAAGTTTATAGATTTGTGCTATGTTTTATCGGAGTGCTAGTCGATAAGTTATCTTTATATCGGATCTCCAGCCGATGTATGCTTCAACCATCGAGCCGGCATTTAATATTTGTATCAATATCGGCCGATTGGTTGATTGGACATCTACTTCACCATATTATCATCGGCCGATTGAATTATTTGTTCAAGTTCTTTCATTATCTTTATCTAAGTGTCAGAATCTACATCAGATATATAGCTGATTGTTTAAAATCCTATCGACATTGGCTACTAAGCTACCACGCCAGCACACTTGGACTAGTCAACCTGCTACGTTAGCAGAAACCACTTTCCAAACCATCTAACGTGTCAATTTGCACCGGTTTTTAAAATTGAGAAATGTGTTATACCCGGTTTTGTGATTGAGGGATACATTTGACCAAGAGCAAGAGATGAGGAAGCGAAATAAACTTATTCCTTGGCCTAAATACGATAATATATGGGTCGAAATCACTCGCTCACGGGCTGAATTTATGCGCGTGTATGGGCCAAAATTATGCCCACTTACGGGCTAAATTTCAGTTCGCTCATGGGCCGAAATTGATCGCACTCAAGGACCAACTTGCACACATTTATGGGTCACATTCAATTTTACTCGTGGGACCAAATCACGCACACTTGTGGACCGAATTTGTCTGTCCTCACGGGTCGAAGTTACTAGCACATGTGGACCAAAACTACTTGCACTCATGTGCTGAATTTAGGAGTAAGTCCACTTTGACTTTCTCAAATATAGGTCCAATCTGATTTATATCTAATACCAGATGTCTTGATATGCAACTATCAGAACCAGTTCAATTTGACTCCCTTAGTGGTTTTGAGGGTGGTTTTCGCTGACATGACTTGTTCACCTAGTCCAACAGGACATGCTAAGTCAGCATTTGGGCCCCACATGTCAGTGACCCCCTCATCTTTCTCCTTCTCTCTTTCTTTTCTCCCTCTCCTCCCTCTTTCTTTCTCTCTGCCCTTTGCATCTCCCTCGGCGATGGCACACACCCTGCCTCTTAGCGTGCATTTGGTTTGGGAATCAAGTGGGATGGGTTAGGTCCATCCTAGTTTTCTAGGATGGGATGGTTCCATCTATGTATTTGGCACAAGGGTTAAAATAATTCTATTTTTTGAGGGTTTGGAGGATGTGGCCCACATGTCAATGAGAGAGAGGAAGTGGGTTGGATTGGTACGCCAGTTTTTTGAGGGATGGAGCTGACCCGGATCTAGAGGGAATATTCCATTTCAGGGATCATCTCATCCCACCTGTCCTCAAACCAAACACGATGAAAAACAATTCGCTCTAACCCAACCCATCATATCCCTCCAATCAAACACATCCTTAGTGATCGAAGAGTGGATCCAGGTCGCGGGCACGAACTTCAAGCCAACAAGCGGATCCAGGCAGCGTGCCGACGAGCTTCTATTGTTGTTGCTTCGCCGTCGCGTCCTCTCCCATCTTACCGCGCCATGGCGGCTCCCAAGGAGGCTACAGGCAGCAAGCTTCTAGATTCGCTCGGTGGCAGGTGGCACCAGCGCCTCACCCTGGAATCCCCGATCGGCACAGCGGTCCGTGAAGAGGAAGCTAGACAAGAAGAGGAAGGGGTGGTGCTGGCGTGGGTGGAGGTGGAGGAGGCGGCGGCAACGCTTCAGCAAGAAATGGCGACAACAAAGGAGACGGCTGTGGCGCTTCGTTCGTATTTCCTCCTCTCCAGCGATAGCCAGGCGACGACCAACACCCCTAACACTGGCGTGGAGGAGAAGGGGAGAGAGGAAAGGGTAGTCGTGACGAGGTGGCTGCTGCTTCCGTCCGACCGCGGTGGCAATTGGACGACGATGCGGCTGGCGGTGAGCACTCTTCTCCTCTCTCCCCCCTGCATCTTCCCTGGCACGACGTTCATTTCGTCGTGCGAGCAACACTACTTCCGCTTTCGCATGGGCACCCCGGCCTAGCCGCTCCTGATCGTGATTGAGACCAGCGGTGGCTTATCCACAACTCGAGAACACAAAGAGGACGTCGTCGCCCTCGGTGACGCTTCTATCTTGTAGAGTGCGACAAGCTCAATGGAGCGTTAGGCTAATGAGAGGCTGAGGGCCAAGGCGAAAGCGACGTTGGTGGGGCCTGCAGCCTCCTAGCCCCCTTGAGCTCCTCCGCCGTCTTCACCCTGCTACCGCCCGCCTCCGCCCTCTCCTCAACCTCCCGCTGCCGAACCCAATCTCTTACAAAAATTGTGATTGGGATGCAAATACTAGGGGATGGGAGGTGTAAGGGAGGGAGCTTATGTTGTCCTTGACCTCATGGATGATGGCGAGGGCATCGAAGTCCCTGTTGTTCTTGGCTCGCCCCACCACCTACACCCTCGCCAACTTCTGGCACATGTCACGTTCGCGGAGATCGCTCATGGGTGTGAGGACGGGAGCATGGCTCCACCATGGGTACCTAATCCACCGGCATACGCCGCCGCTACAGCCCTTCGAGTCTGTTGCAGGGGGAAGGGAGGGCGCCAAGGGAGGGGACTCCCTGCGTCATCGCTTGCTTCCCTCACTGAGCGTCGGCTCCGTTTGCTTCGTCGGAGAGAGCGAGAATCGAGAGGATGAGAAAAAAAAAGAAAATACTCAAGCTGACATGTGGGCCCACATGCTGGCTCACCCGGTTAGACTAGGTCAACTAGTCACATCAGTGAAAACCACCATCAAAACAATCGAGAGAGTCATTTTGCACCAATTTTAATAGTTTAGGGGTAAGATATGTGGTATTGCGGTTGTGAGATATTAATCATATTGGACCCATATTTAAGGGAGTCCAAGTGGACTTATTCCCTGAATTTACTTGCAGTATCGGGCCGAATTCCACGCTCTTATGGCTGGAAATAAGGCGAATGTACGGGCCGAGTTTACTCGCACTCATGGGCCAAAATAAATCGTACTTGCGGCTGAAATTACACGCCCGTATAGGCTGAAATCACTTGCACTGATGGGCCTAGGTTGCACACAGTGACCATCACAAGGAGGAATAAGTTCACTTTAGTTCCCTTAATTGTCACCGAGTCTAAAATTGATACCTAAACCAAAATACCACGTATAATCCGTCCCCTAACTCATATATCATGTCAACTTTGGTCCCTCGACAGTATTGTGGCTGGTTTCGGCTGACATGGCAAGTGGGATGCACGTGGACCCCACATGTCAGTGGCATGCAACGGAAACGCCGCTGTGGCATTAAGTGCCTCGTCGTCCTCAGGATCCAGCTAGCTGTTCTCGGCTAGCCCGGCGACGGTGAGAGCGTGACCGTTTGTCCGGCCTCGATCACACCGGGCAGTCGTCCTTAGGCTCGTTCTTGGCATGCTCGGAGGAGGTGACGTGGGGGAGCGATGGCACGGCAGAGCGGGCAGGTAGAGTGGAGCTTCAGCCACGCGCCGACGCAGTCGACGTGGAATCGATGACCGCACCGCCGCACCGCAGGAGGGGCCGTGCCCTTTCGCTGTCACGGAACTCCACGATGCACAGCACGCACTCCGCCACCACCTTCCCATCCTGGCCGCAACCAGCATCGTCACTGAGGAGTACATGAACACAGGCAGAGACGACGTGACGATGTACTCTTTCTTAGCAATTTTATTTGTCTAAATTATATTTCTAGGTCTACCCTATGAGAGATTTGCAATGAGAAATAGTGTGATCAGTCCAAATGGTGTTGATTCTATCAAGTCTAGGAAAAGATTGTTAGGAAATAAACCTGACCGTGTGTGTTTCAGGTCAGTTCACGTGCGTCGTGTGTGTGTTTGTTGTTAATGTGTTCGTCGCATGGAGGTTCGTCCGAGTTTAGCGCAGGCTAGCTGCGAGCGTGTGTGTCGCGGGTTCAGTTGGAGGGCGTGGCGTCCTGCACGGAGCGCTGGCCGCGTCGTGCGCGTCGAGTATGCGCTCATGCACGGCGTGAGCCGGGTCATGCG
This sequence comes from Oryza officinalis, assembly GCA_008326285.1. NCBI lineage: Eukaryota > Viridiplantae > Streptophyta > Magnoliopsida > Poales > Poaceae > Oryza > Oryza officinalis. The sequence continues at coordinate 34,242,279 of BDMV01000006.1, read as the reverse complement.
GGTAGTGCGAGCAAAGGTCGGGGATGGAGTTCGTGCTCCGTTTGTGCGTCACCTTGGGCCTATATAAGCACATGTTCTTCATGTTGTTGATCACCGAGTAAAAATACAAAGAGCCAGCATTTGTTGCCAGGGCGTTCGTTGCCATTGTCAAGCCTTACAAGCTCTCAAGCTCTGTTACTCACTCTCGTGTTTGTCTCTGATCTTGCTCATTTCCAACGAAGATCACATCCAAACTCGCAAACTAGTGGTGAGTCAAGTACGAGAATTCCCTTTGACAAATGGAGTTGACCCCTGAGTGGCGAGCTAGAGTTGAGCGTGTCCTTCAGGTATGCTCAAATCTTTTACTTAGGCAAGTGATTTGTTTTCCAAGTAATACTTAATAAAGGAAGCATTTTTACATAAGTTACACTACTACAGAAACGGCTTTTCCGTGCAGGCCGAAAGACATCTTTCCGTGCGGAAGGCCTGCCCGCACGCTCGAGAAGGTCTGGGAAAAGACCATTTTCGCGTGCGGGCGGCCCAACCGCACAGAAAGATCGATTATCCCGTGCGGTCAACTTAACGCGACCGCACGAGAAGATCTATTATCTCGTGCGGTCGAGTTAAGTTGACCGCACGGGATAATAGATCTTCTCGTGCGGTCGCGTTAAGTCGACCGCATGGAAAAACAAAAATTCGAAAAAAAAATAAAAATTCAAAAATTCAAAACCCTATCTATCCCGGCGGTGGCGGCTGCGAGGATCCGGCGGTGCCGTTCCCGGCCGCCTCATCCTCGTATATGTATATATAATTAAATTCGCATCACAAATATATGTATATACATATATCATACATATAATTATATATATATATATGTATACATATACAAATTTCACATCACAAATTCATTTCAACATAATCATTTATCACAAATTTACAAAAAAAAATGAACTAACCGACCGCCGGTCAGGGGGGCGCTGTGGAGGAGGCGGCCGCGCGCGCAGCGGTGGAGCAGGCAGCTGCGTCCGTGGAGGCGGCACCGGTCGGCGAGGAAGGCGGCGTCGGTGGAGGCAGCGCTGACTGGTGACGAAGGCGCGCAGCGGGGGGAGGGGGACGGCAGTGGAGGCGGCGTCCGTGGAGGTGGCGCCGGTCGATGAGGAAGGCGACGTTAGTCGAGGCGGCGCCGACCGGTGACGAAGGCGTGAGGCGGGGGAAGGGGGGCGACGGTGGAGGCGGCGTCGACTGGTGACGAAGGCGGCGGGGGAGAGGGGCGGCGGTGGAGGCGGGTCGGCGAGGAAGGCGGCGTCGGTGGAGGCAGCACCGACCGGTGACTTAGAAAATTTCGACGCTAGATCTAGGTTTCTCCGAAACTTAGAAAATTTTGGCGCCCGTGCACACCTTATATAGGCGGGGATCATCGCGTGTGGGTAGCTTAAGGGCCCGCACGGAAAAACTGTCTTTCCGTGCGGGCGACTTAATAGGCCCGCACGGAAAGATAGTTTTTTCGTGCGGACCCTTAAGCCGCCCGCACGAGATAATCGCCTCCCTTATAAAGTTTGTTCAACTATAAAACTAAAAAAATATAAATGCACATATAAAACACAGTATCATTCAATTATAAAACTAAAAAAATATAAATGCACGTATAAATTGTGTATGCCTAAGTCAGCACTGGGAATTTGCCATGCCTAAGACATATATATACTAACTTTTGGATTTTTATATGCCTAAGTCAGCTAGTACTAACACTGGGAATTTGACATGCCTAAGCCATCCATTTTCCCGTGCAGTCCACTTAAGCGACCGCACGGGAAAATCGATTTTTCCGTGTGGTCGCTCAAGTGGACCGCACGGAAAAATCGATTTTCCCGTGCGGTCCTTTAAGTGGGCCGCACGGGATAGTGTGGCATTTTTCCGTGCGGTCCGCTTAAGGGACCGCATGGAAAAATCGATTTTCCCGTGCGATCACTTAAGTGGACCGCATGGGAAAATGCCACATCGGTTTTTTCAGACGCGGCCACTTATGGCCCGTCTGGAAACTATTGGGGGCCTCGTCCAGGAAAATCGATTTTATAGTAGTGTTAGACACTTGCTAAGAAAATTGGAATGGACATTAGTGGATTAATGCAACCTGATTTACAAACTGGTACTGAGTGGTGTGATGGTGTTGAAGGTGTACTCGAGGTTTGTTTCTCTTTACATAGCTTGTCATATTTGTTTTGAGCCAATGTCTTGTGTGTGTGTGTGTAATATATATTTATATATGTTACAGGCTATGGCGGATATTATTCCAATTGACATAAGGGCATTGTTCTGTAATAAATCTCCTGGAAAGGTAATAAGAGAAATGTCTATGGTATACAAAGTTTTCTGAAGGAATCATTTGCCCTGATGCTAGTTTATGTAGTCGGTACATGTTATGAATTGATGGTATGGATCAGTGTGCTGTACCACCAATTTCTTTCACTAAAATCTTGGTTAAATGCTTTTTTGTCTATGAATGGAGAGTCGTCATCAAGCTCAATGTATGATGCATCAAGCTACTCAAAAAGAAAAACTTATGAATCAAATCATAGAGATGGTGGTTCTGCTTATGATGATGTTAGAGACTATGGTGTTGATCATGTTGATGATAATGGAGAGTACTATGGTGATGGTCATGATGATGCTATGCATAGCTGAAGTCATATTCTTGGCATTCATTCAAATTGATTAGCTTGAGATTCATTAAGAGAACTATTTGTATTAAGCCAAATGTTTGGCCAATTTTACTATACTAATCGAGCAGTGAAAAACTCTAGAAAACTCACAGTACTTGTTTGGTCATGAATCTCGTTGATATTTACTGTTAAACTGCATAAATAAAAAACTGCCAAAAAAATGTTTCCTAAAATTTGTTGGGAATCCAATTGTCCAGTAGAGAATCCTAAAATTTGTTACGGATGATATAACGGAGATCCATGAAACCCTGACGGTCTTATGGTCGGCAATATTCCATTAGAAATGTAATGGCCAACGGTACATAGAATCACCGTTGGCGAGTTGACAAATCCCCGACACACTCATTCCCGACCGATAATTCCCGACCATAAACTGTCGGCTACAATATTCCCTACAGTTTTCTGAGATTACCAACGGTGATTTCACCGTCGGCAAATGTTGAATGTCATGTAGTGAGCAGCCCTCGCTTCCTGGAGAAGAACCGCCAGAAGTAGAAGAAGATGAGCACCATGAGCAAGTTTATTCCAATGAGGCAGGCCATCAGCACAGGGCCGTGCCGCGTCTAGTGTTTGCTCGGGTCCTCCACCGCCGGCGTCGGCACCAGGCTCGTGCTGCCGCTCTGAACCGTCGACATGGCGGCGATGATGACTTATGCAACAATGTAGCTTCTGACAACAAAAGCAGCAAACAGTAGCTGCCAATAGTGTGCATAAACCACAAAAACCACTGCTTTTTTGCTGATGAATTAAGATGAGTCAAAGGATATCAAATCAAGTTTGTATAAACTGATCGATAACGACTAAAGAACCACGAGATTGCAAAGATTCTTCAGAAGAGAACAGAAAGAAGAATAGATAGCACCCCACGACGCTGCCGCCGCCGACTACCTCACTGCCCTTCCTAACTACCACCTCATCGCCGAGCTGAACGCCTACGCATCCATCGCTGATGCCGTTCGCCAGGCCCCACCCCCTTCCTCCGCCCCACAACACAATGCGCTCATCTGGGAGCTCATCCGGCTGGCCGAGGGAGACCGCGTCGCGGCGGAGCACAACATAGCCGTGAGGGTCCAAGAAATGGGGGATCGGAGCGTCGGTCAACGCGGTGGAGCTGGTCTGTGTACGTGCTGAAGCAGGTGGTGGAGAGCGTGTCGTCGCCGGCGGACTGGAGTGGGCGGGGCTGGATGAAGCCATCGTCGGCGAGGCGCGCCGGAGTCGTTGACGACGTACACTATGCTGCCCTTCTCGCTGTCCCGCCGATGGCGTACATCCTGAGGCCATGCACGGACGGAGGGAAGAGGGAGAGGGTGAGGGTGAGGAGGGAGAAGATTTGGCCGCTGACATGTATGGTCTGTGTGGATCTTATTTGTCATATCAGCCAAAACCGATCACAATACTGTCAATAGACTAAAGTTGAGATGGTATTGTGGGTTGGAGGATGAGTTTTTGGTTTAGGAATAAATTTTAAACTCGGTTACAAATTGATGGACCTGAACTTATTCATCACAAGGACATGAACTTATTCCTCACAAGGACAGGGCAAACTCACTTGCAATCCAGGCCGAGTTCCCACGCAAATAGGGGCGCAATTACGGGCTCTAAAGGGCCTAATTCTGTACTCTACGCGTGATAATGATTACATTCATTTCAATAACTAGTAATAGACACATGCCACGTAATTAGATATAACGGAAGGAAAATAACTGCGCTTTAAAGTAGCAGAGATAACAAACGCCATATGTCCACCCAACAGCACAAGGCCACACGGGCATTCCCCTCAGCCACAAGATAAGGTTCCCTTTGAATCGTATGAATGAAAAAAATAAAGAAATAAGAAAAACATAGGGACCCTTACGCTGATAACAATAGAAACAACAGTGTCAATTCGCATATAATGGCATACGAATCGACCATAATTGCGACATTGAATTGTATGATTACATCAGTTGTGAAAATGACAATTAGAGGTTGAATGGATACAGGTGCACTACAGGCATGGAACATACAGCAAGGGAAGTTTTAACATAACCCTCCACAGCTTAACAATACACCCACCATCCCTCCAGCTATTAGGGCCCCTCTTGGCAGAACCCTGGACACAATGGCCTCAAGATTCAACATTAGACTGTAGTACGGCACACCGCACACATCCTTGTCAGTGGAGCCCAGCTTTGCAAGATGATTAGGTTCTAAAACTTTAAGGTGAGAAATGTGATTTGCCCTTTGGCATACACAGGTATGAGCAGACAAGTGTAAAGGTCTGTCATACCACACTTCGTCCTATGATCCGGCGCGAAGGAAGAATTAAAATCCTGGATGCCGTCGTGCATGTTCTGGTAACAGCCTACTCACAAGCTCCGGGTGCATATTTGCTAACTGCAAAAGTTGATACAAAGAGTTCTCTGTTCAGTAACTTCTATTATAAGCTTCTCTGCTAGGTAATGATATGCCTAGACAATACAACAAAATGTGATGCTACAAAAGCTGGGGCATATATATGTGGTTACCCAAAACATACAACACTGCTAGCTGTTTGTCTCTAACATATTTTCAATCATTGAATCACTGCTATTTTTCGAGCTCCATATACTGGTAAAATGCCAAAATACTACAGTATTGCAGTATTATATTACTTTTGTAACAAATCTAGTAATACCATTTTTCATGTCCAAAAATACTTGGCGCATATAATGATAGCCAGAAATTACAGAAGTTTGATTGCAAGCTCTACAAATGGAGATGTATTTAGGTATGATGCGACAATGATATTGTCTTGAAAGAACTTACTTCTTGTTTAAAGTTGAACAGAGGCGGAAATGGACGGCCATTTGGCAGTTTTGCATGTGGTTCTCGTAGCTCATCAAAAAATGAATGAGCACATGCCTCCAGCTGTAATAATAACGCAAACAGTAATTAAGAGGCTTCCAGGACATGCCAAATATATTTATCATATACCAGATGACCTAACTGGGAACAAGACAAGTATATAAAGAAAATATATTTCAGAGCGAGAGAGGAAGTGATAAAAGCTTGAGATAGTGTGATTATTTTATTAACTTAACTTGTACGTTTATACGATGAACATTATGACAAGCGTAAATTCTGTGTGAAAATGCAAGTAATAACAAAATTAAAACCATCAATTCATTACTTCGAATTTTTTAACCAATATTTCTTCAATTGGCTAAGAGACCAGGCCAAATCAATCCAACAACCCTTATCCAAGTTGTTAAACCATGAAAGGTGGGATAGGTCAGTACTTTGTGGCTCTATTCACTAGCATTCCTACCAGTAGTAGCACAGGCTCTAAAAATATCACATTATTTTGACTTCACAGGATTTTAAATAGAATGTAGTGAGCGTAACTTGTAACAAGGTAAACAACTAAACATGCACAAAGGAAGGGTGTGGATAACATCAGGTGAAGCAGATGTTCATAGCGCATAGACACTAAGTTGTTCCACAAATTAATTTCAGAACATCAAGTACGCATGAACAGTACAAAGTCACAAAGAGAGCTAAAGGGACTCATAAAAGCTATTGTATATGTTCAATATGTCCAACATGGAGAAAAAATATTATCCAGTGAATGCCTTCCCTACTAGAATTTATACATCATAGTAATGAGAAATACATTGCTATCTAATGCTAGTATATCATGTGATATTAGAATTTTAAGAATGGAAGAAGGAAAACTAAGGGAGACCACCATGGATTCATGGTTCTGATGAATTAATTGTCTTCTTTTTGACATGCACATTAGGCATTCAAGCCCAGTGGGTGGCAAGGGAAGCAGGGTCACAGACTGACATGAATAGAAGAAGATGGTGCATTGTTCTGTGCATAATGTTTAGAACGAAATGTTCTGGAATCACTAGGGTTTGATTTTGTAGATTTCAGGAAAATTCTGAATCCCAATGGGAAACCAGTAATTATCTTGATTTCACCCAAGTTTCCCTTTTTTATTTTTATTTTCTCAATGTTGAATTATTGATGTTTCCTCAACCTTGAAACAGCATTAGCTCTTCAAGTCTTTTGACTAACACCTAATAATAAAAAATGACATCAATCGAGATCTGATAATCACCAGGTTTTCCTGTAACCAACCGTTTACCAACAGAATTTGAAATATAGGGTCATACACAACCACGTGATGAGAAATGGGGTCATTAGCATGGATGTACAAACTTCAATTAACCAAAACGAGCACTGCAGGTCATAGTCTAGTGAGAATTACCATTCTATGTTCTATCATGTGGTTCTTTCTAGTGAATTTCGAATGTGCAAAAAATTTAATAGGCATGCAGAAACTTTAATATATGTTCAAGTTTCAATCAGGAAATCAAACATCAGAAACTTACCGCAGTACATCGTAGATTTGGTGAATACTGAAGGAGACGGGACACAAGATCTATTGCTTCGGGAGGCATTCGCTTGTGGAAGATCTGCAGCAATACCATTGCAAAATTAATTCATAGCGAACTCCAAACAGATGATGCAAGTTATATGCATAGTGCACACACTGAAATTTCATGTCTTCATTTGTCCGATAATGTTAAATAGTCGTCATCAAGAAGTTTGCGTTGTTTTGGGAGAAAGAACTTGGAAAGATGAACTCCACTCAGATCCAAATTCTCTTTAGACTCAAACTGAAGATACTTTCTCAATCCACCAAAGAAATATTGAATATAAATGGTATAGGTGGAGTGGTCCACATACCTTGTGCCATGGGCATGCTTTTATCTGCGGAAACTTGAATTCTGTGTAATTGGGATTCATACAACGGATTTCCTCTCGCGTTGGAGTACCCAAAACCTGCAAGAAGTTATTGTTGTTCAATTCTTTAAAAAATAAGATAGCAAATTTCCTACAAACCTTTATGAACTAAGTACCTTAATTATCTCAACAAGCTGGTCCACGGCACTTTCACCAGGAAACAGAGGCTGATAAAATTGCAAAAGAAAGGATGCATTTAGTATAAGTCAAGATGCTACTACCACAACTGAACAAGTTAAGAAATGTAAATAAAAACAAAACATAAGAGTACTTACTTGACCAAGAAGCAGCTCAGCAAGAACACATCCAGCAGACCATATATCAATTGATGTTGTGTACTCAGTTGCACCAAATATGAGCTCAGGAGCGCGATAGTAACGTGAGCATATGTAAGATATATTCGCTTCACCTTTAATCTGGCAGTTTGGCATTTAAATACAGTATTAAAAAGTAGAAGTGGACAAGAAAGAACCTATGGACAGGCTGTGTAGAACCATTTTCTATCAAGAGGATTGTTCAGTAACTTCCATGTTGATAATGCAAAAGTAATTCATGTGATTAATTTACATATAAGCACACAAAAAGCAAACGAACATGCCCAATCTGAACAGAATCGATGGTAGCATTCAATAAACCTCAATCACTCAGTAAATCAACAATAATTTGCCTACAGGTAGTTGAAGCAGAAGCTTAAATAGACCAATAGTTGATGATAATGATTTAATTAACTTAAAGTTTAAATAAAATATATAAATAACATTAAGTTTTAAAGTCATAACTACCATTATATTCACTATTATGTTCCCTTGTGTTATATAGATTAGGCCAACAAGGTCAAAGTCAAGGATCTATCACCAATTAATATTGGGTCATTTTTTTTACTAACATTAGAGCAATAACAAAACTAGAAGTTACATGTTGCTTAATAAGTTACTTTAAATAAAAGCAAAATTAGCATAGGTAACACAATAACCACCATGATATGGTCTAGTAGAATGCGCCACAAATCAAAGATGGTTATATGAACATGCAATTGGAATGCAGTCGTTATAGCTAGAGAAGACTAACATTATCAATGAGCCTTTACATACCAGCATTTTAGCACTCCCAAAATCACAGACCTTCACTTGGTGGGTAAGAGGATCAACCTATCAACACAATAAAAACCAAGAATTTTCAGCTGCAGCGGTGTGAAAACATGATATGCTTGGTAAGAAGAAGAGGACATACCAAGATATTTTGTGGCTTTATATCTCGGTGACAAACTCCAGGAACAGTGTGAATGTAAGCTAATCCCCGGAATATCTGCATGAGATAGAATGAAATGTTAACAATTAAGTAATTAACATCATTTAAGTTAAGCATTAAAACAACACACACTAGGATCATCACCCACCTGATACATGTAAAGTTTGACATATATAAGTGGCATCCTCTGCTTCATATCTTTGTAGTGTTTCAGGACACGATAAAGTGACTCAGGAACAAACTCCATGACTAAGTTAAGGAAAAGTTCATCTCTGCTTGTGGTAGAGAAGAAACAATGCTTTAGGGAGATGACATTGCAATGATCCATTGATCGCATTATCTGCAACTCTCTGTTCTTGTATCGTTTGTCCTGTAAGACCTTCTTAATGGCAACAGTTTCACCAGTCTCGAGGCATTTTGCCTGCATGCACCCAGCATTATTACGATAAAGATATGTAATTCAGAATCATGATGAGAACATGAGGAATATATCTCTAACCTGGAAGACAACACCAAAGGATCCAGTTCCAACAACTCGTTCAGCCATATAGCTAATAGTCTAAAGGACAAAAGTTAGAATCAAGTTCGAATGAAATTATTATCTGTGGCATTATTTGTCCAAAAATAATAGCATACCCTTTTGGGCTCATCGTTCTTTCCTCCAATAGTAGTTGAAATTATATGACCTGTGACTGGATCATTTCCTCCCATTATAGTGGGACCATGCTGCCATGCAATGGAATCGAACCATAAGATAGGGAAAGACATAGGCAACATAATGATCAGCAACCAGAAGAAGCTTAAACAAACAATCAAGCTCATGAAGTTCGTAGTTCATAAAAACCTAGAACTAACAGATGCCATCAGTTTAGGGGAGCTATTTCAGTATTAGCAGTAGAAAGCTTTATGTGATTCCAAGTAACATTACCTAAATACTACAAAGGCATTTCGGTGATTGCACTAACCAGTAAAACCAAGTGTCTGAACCCATATAGGCAAATGTGGCATGTTTGAATCGTATTCCCGCCGAAAGCTGGTATATCAGCTAAATGACCTAAAAACTAATGGGAATTCCCAATTTTAACTTAAAATTAATGCACATTTTCAATTGTAACTTAAGAATTAATTGGCATTTCCACTTTTAACTCAAATAAACAACAATCCAAGCAGAAACTACTGGCGAACAATACCATCCGAACAGGTGAACAGGACACTGAAACACACTGGCCCATAGACAATCCAACACCGTAAGCTAACTGCCATTTCACATTAATCCTCACATCCAACCAGAAAACTCCCCAGCTAACTAGAAGAAGGAAACTTGGAAAGCACAAAAGTTGCCACCAGAGAGCGGTAACGCTCGCATGGCGGCCACGCAAAGCGCCCAGCACGTTCGCCTCTCTGCGAAGCAAAGCTCGCGAATCACTAACGGTCTAGCGCCAATCACCACAGGATTAGTCCCCAAAATGGCAGAAACGGGAGTAATCCACATAAGAAATAATACGGCACAGGCAGATCCAGAGCGCCCCCAGCTCCCACCAACGAATCGACAGCACCGAGCGGCAGATCCAGGTACACGGCGCGGGGGGAGGGGGGGGTGTGGGGGAGGGTGTGGGTCAAAGCATGGAAACCCTAGCCGCTCGGGCGGCCCAGTGCAGCGCGGCCCCGCGGCGGGAGGACGGCGAACGCTCACCTTCTCCTCAGCGGACGCACGCGGCGGGTCGTCGACCTGCATCGCGTCGACGGCGACGGCGCCGCCGGCCCCGGCAAGGAGGAGCCCACCTGGCATCGCGGCCATGCGAGGAGGAGGGGGCAGTCGGGGTAGTGGCCCCGCTGCTGCTGCGGCGGAGGCGGCGGAGGCGGCTCCTCTTCCTCTCTCTCTCCTCGGTGATGGGAGGAGGCTGCTTCGCCGCGGCTGCTCGCTTGGCTGCTGCTTACCGTGAGGAAGCCATCATCATCAGTGGACAGCGACACGCTCTTTTTTTCTTTTTTTTCTTTTTTTTTTCAATTCCGGAATGCTATTATTACCGCACTGGCGCTGCGCCCAATAGCTCGCTGCGCTTACGGGCGTGCGGATGGGCCGAAATTACGGTCCGTACAAACTGATGGGCCGTGGACTTTGGGCCTATGTGCTCGATGGGTCGGGAAGAAGGCCCATCGAAACGAGAATTTTTAGCATTTTTAATTTTAATTTTTATTTTTTAAAGATTTGCAAAAATAATTTTAGATTTGAAAAATTTGCAAAACTAATCCCCAATCGCCCTCCCAGAAGGCGACAAGGGGCCTAACTGCAAATTTTCAAACCCTTTGCATCGGTTTAATTGCTTAAAAACTAATAATACTTATTTGACACTCAAAACGATCTTAAATGAAAAAGTTGTTAACTATAAAGTTGTAGATCTCTATGATCTACAACTTTATAGTTAACAACTTTTTCATTTAAGATCGTTTAGATATCCAAATATTCGTTACAAAATCTAAAACCTATTTAAAAGAATCTCAAATCTACATTTTAAACGATATCGGATGGAGATAAACTTTATATGAAAGTTATAGATCTCACAAAGATCTACAACTTTTTTATTAACAACTTTTTTATTTAAGATCATTTAAAGTATCGAATAAGCATTATTAATTTTTAATCAATTAAAACCGATGCAAAGGGTTTGAAAATTTGCAGTTTGGCCCCTTGTTGCCCTCGGGGAGGGCGATTTTTAAAATTCGCCTTCTGGGAGGGCGATTGGGGATTAGTTTTGTAAATTTTTCAAACCTAAAATTATTTTTGCAAATCTTTAAAAAATAAAAATTAAAAATGCTAAAAATTCTCGAAACGAGGCTGCTGTTACGGGCCTTTGCCAGACAGAGCACATGGCCTAATGGGCAGTAAGGCATGTATTTATGGGCCTCTTTTAAGTCATATTTTAGTGTTGGAATAAGTTCACTTTGACTCTCTCAAATATAGGTCTAATTCGTATCCCTTAACCGTCATATTAGATATCTTAATCCTTCAACTATTAAAATCGATGTAATTTGACTTCCCAACAGCATTGATGGTGGTTTTCGTGACACGTTGACTTGGGCCATCCCATTGAGTCAGCGTGTGGGGCCCACATGTCATTCTCTCTTCTTCCCTTATTTCTCCTTCCTCTCTCTCTCCTTCCTCTTCCCCATTTGGGCTTTGGCCCTTCCTGGGGAGCGGCGGCAGGATGACGGCGAGGCTTTGCTCTCTCTCCTACCTCGGCCCCTCCCACACCGGCTTTTCCGTGGCGACCGTCAGCGAGCCTTCTCCTTCTTTTGCTATTGTGTCGCTGTCGGTGCTGCCACCACTTCCCACCACCACTGCTTCTCCTCCCATGCCACGGCTGCGCACCTCCCGCATGGTGGGTGGCCGCGACCACGTTCTGCTTCGTGCCATTGTTTAGTCATATCGGGTGGTCATGTCGGGAGGGAGGCTCCTGGCTGTTGCCGTTCCGCGTTGGCCCGACTTCTTCTCCATCGGCGGCCGATGACTCTTCCCAGGCGCTCCGCTCGTTGTTGTCACCATCGCAGTCGCATCGCTCGGCAATCCGTTACCTGGAGGCTTGGAGCCACCGAGAGCCTAGAAGTGCGGTGTTGGGGCAGGCGACGCTGAGGCCATGAGCATGGGTTGGCCTCTCTTGCCAGGCGTGCCCCGAGCACCCTAGGGTGCATTTGGTTGCTTGCATTCTCCTAGTCTGGCTCATCTCTTATATCCAAACTGAGTTTGGCCTGGCTAAGAGGATATATGTGCAGGTGTTTGGTTGTTTGCATTGGCTTAGCTTGACTACCATGAGATTTTGTTTGGTTGGTTATATGAAAGATACGGTTTGAAAGAAATCTTGTTTGATTGGTTGCATATACCATACGTATGGTGGTACGTTTTTTTCTTGAGGATGAGATTATTACCACCTAAAACTCATGGATGAAATCTCCAGCCATTTAGACAATCCAAACTTTGTTCTATATCAATATTTTTCACTATGAAAATTCATCTAAATTCATAGCATGAGCATTTTTAAGCAATTCATCTAAATTCATCGTATGAGCAATTTTTTAGAAGGAAATTTATCAGTTGAGCATTTGAGCTTATCCTGTACAGTAGAATTTAGGTATTTACTGTTGGATAAAGTAGAAAAATAAAAAAAATGAAAAAAAAGGAATGTCTCTCGTCCTCTCACACTCCTCGTCAAGGTCGCTCCGCCGTCGCCGCTCGCCATAGCTCCGTCGAGGCCAAGGCTGCTCACCATCGCACCGCCGAGGCTAGGGCCGCTCGCACCCCGCCGTCGCACCGCTCGCGCTGCTCCGCTAGATCCCTCGCTCCCTCCGCTCGCGGCTTCTCCACCTCCGCCCCTGCCGCTCGTTGCTCCCCCACCTTCGCTGCTTGTTGCTCATCTGTCGCCGCCTCGCTGCCACCTCTTGCTGCTCCTCGTGGTCGGATTCGGCGAAGACGAGTTCAAAGCCATCGGATCTAGGGTTGGCGATCTCGGTGCCGCTGGATCTGGCGTCGCACGAGGAGAGGAGTAGCGATTGGTGGGAAAAGTGGACCAACTGTTCGTCAACGTCGACCCTCTTCACCGAGCAAATCGAGCAACACCACAATCACTCCTTGCCCCTCATTTTCCTCCTGCCCCATTGTTACTATAGTCATTGGACCTCGTGGACACCATATCCAGCTCGTCGGAGCTCGATAGGGTTGGGGGCGGTGGCAAGCGAGGAAGATGGCGCCAACGACGATAGAGAGTGGAGGAAGACAACGACAGCGCTGAGCCTTGCCAAACCCTCGTTTTTGCCTTTTGGGAGTGAAATGAGGAAGGGGCGAACTGACCCCAATGCCCGTCTCCTGCACGTGCGGGTGCAAGCCGCTGCACGCGGTGGGCCAGGCTGAGTTGTGAAGCTCGATTTGAGCGTTTCCTCTCAGCTTGGCTAGGGAGCTATTTTTGCATGGGCGGGGCTAGGCTAAGAAGGCTGCTCAGGCAACCAAACAACAAAAAATTGCATCCGTAGATACGGGCCAAGTATGATGCAGGCAACCAAACACACCCCTAGGAGTCAAATCCGGATGACGTCGACGCGCAGATCCCTTCTCCCTCCTCGGCCGCAGCCGCCCTTGCTCCTCCTTCCACTAGCGCCAGGCAGGCACCTTCGTCGAGCACGCCGTAGTAGTGTGAGTGCGCGCGAGAGATGGCGATGTGGGGAGAGACTGATTGGGAAGATGGCGCCATGGGGAGAGCGTGCGTGGGTGGGTGGGTGTGGGTGTGCAGGAGATGCCGCCGCCGGTCCCTCGCGGCGTCCCTCCACCACTGTCGTCCCTCGCCGGTGCCGTCGCCAAGGGGAGAAGATGGGCCGCCATCCTGCTGCGGTTAGTGCTAAGAAGAAGAAAAGGGTAGAGAAAGGGAGAGAGAGGTTAGTAGAGAGAGGGGATGACATGTGGTCCTCATTTTATTTATTTTATTTATTTGATGATTAGGTTGTCACATGGATGTCACGTTAGCGTAAACCGCTTTCAAAACAACCAAGGAAGTTGGTTTAGACGGATTTAATAGTTAGAGGAGTTATTATATCTGGTTTTGTGGATGAGGGATACGAATCAGATTTGACCTTAAGGAAGTCAAAGTGGATTTTTTTTCTTTTGGTGTTAGTATAGTGTTTGAATGTTTGTAGTCATACCACGTTTCGTTTATATGAGAAAAGATAACTTAGTAGTACTACTAAGCTTTTATCTTTCCAAAATGTGGTAGAAATGAATACTAAACAGGCCAGTAGTTTCGGGTGCTTCATGTGAGAAAAGAAATACAGGAATACAGGATATATAGTTTTTTTTATGTTAATTGAGAATTTCGCATTACTATTTCAGGTGGAGAAAACCGCCCTGTTTTATTGTTACGACAGTGCTTCTCTGCAGTACTTTATAAAGGATCATCCGGATCCCTGTTAATGACAATGATCCACTGTAGCAGCTAAGACTCATTTTATTGTTATTACAGTACAATATAATATGTCCGGATCCCAATTTTAGAGCAAAGTTTTCTCTGCACCGCGCGCCACCAGCTGCACGTGACATTCTCCTCCTTCCCCCGGCCGTTCGAGCAACGGATAAGCTGGCGGCGCCGCCGGCCGACATGTAGACCAATATGGAGGAGCAGTCGAGTAGAGTACGTGAGTGCAGCAGGTCAAAAACAGCGATGTCTGCATGGACCGGCCGCCCTTTCCGGCACGTCCCATCTTTTGACGCCCGCTCTTTTGGGGATTCGGACATTCAGTTTTGCATGCTTGCGTGGACAAACTTGTTTGAACAAAACATGCATGCTCTCTCACTTGGAGCCTTGGACTAGGGTTGCCTCCATAACTTCTCTTTTTTTCTTTAAGTACGTCGTTCTCCGGTAATTATGGTGAACAATATAGGCACAACTGAAAAAAATTTCCTTTTAGAAAAAAAACATCACCGTTATTTCTGGTACATGATAGGATTATGATATACTATTTGTAGCAGTCGAATTAGATAACTATCCATCGGAATGGTACCGTGAGGATATGCTTTTGCTATCGTTGACTATATAACTTGTTTTTCTTTCAAAATCTGTACATTGTGTTGACGTAAAATCGCGTTGTCACACCTTAAGCATGTTATGTGTAACCCGCAATGGCATCCGAAAACACGTCACCGTAGGGAGTGAGTAGATGTCACCGAACGAACAATCGGGAGGGACCCCATTAGGGTCAACGTGCGCCGGTTTGTCTTAGGCTTGGGAGGCCTGCTAGGACGTCCTCTCATGCCGTAGAGATAAGAGACGATAAACAATTGGAGAATTTGAGAAGAATAGACTTTGTGATAGGTAGCAAGAAGGAGGAAGATGTAGAATATAGAGGGTTTGGATAATAAATAGATTTCGAGGATTGATTGGTTGTTGTTTCAATCGGCTTTAGCCTGCTTATATCTATAGGAGGGGTAGACTTACTTCACGGGTCTTTTCCACGTCCAATTAAGTGTAGAAACCAATTAAGGTCCAATTAAGTGTAGAAACTAATTAGGACTCTAAAATCTCAAGCCTTAGTAAGGAAACCCGAGAACCGACAAATCGGACTTTGTCGGTCTAACCGGTCATATGCCGCCGGTCAGACCGAGACCGGCCCCATGCCATCAGTCTGACCGGCCTGATGGCTGTGGTCTGACCGGCCTCACATGACAAGTCTAGGTTCTTTTCAAATTTGGTTATGGTTTCCTATTTCTTACTCTAGGAGTCAAATTTGGGTATTAACACGTGCCCTCTACCTTTTTGGTGAACTTGAACCAAAAAGCACTCAGCACAGGGTTATCTAAGGACGATATTGACTAATACCGGCCATACATGCATCTAAGGCTTATGTGCTCAATGATAATACAAGAATACTACGAGAGGCATATGTTCAGATTGTGTTTTACTTTGCTTTGGCCTTCACTCTTGCCTTGCCATTTTCTTGTGTTGATTCTTTTGTGACCGATTCTTTTTTCTTAACTGGCTATGAGATGAGCATGATCGATTATCCAAAATCGGTTTTTTGGCAATGCCCATAATGGATGACAATATGGTATATAAGTAGGCATCATTCATGTACCTTTGAAGCTTCATGGTGTGTACCAAAGGGCAAGAGTAATACCATGAAGAAGGAGAAGTAAGTTGTCGATAGTCTGTCCTCGCTCGTCTCCCACCTCGTTTGGTAGGTGAACTTGGTCTCCTTGGTCGCTCGTCATCTTTTGAAATCTCCGGCTTGTTATTTTGCCTCCCAAACATTGAAGTCTTCAATGTGGTCTTCTCCTTGTCATGGGAATCTTCTCTTCTTGCAATTCAATGGTGTGTATAGGAAAAGGCGACTCATTTGCTTGCATCTTTGTAAATGCCAATCATCCTTCCTTAATGACTTATTCAACTTGTCTACGAAATACATTGCAATCATTGGTGGCATGAGAATAAGAGTTGTGCCACTTACAATATGCTCGCCGCTTTAATTCCTCAAGTGACGGTATGACATAGTCTTGTGAAAATTGGATTTACTTGTTCTCTAACATAGTCAAAGATCCTATCACATTTGGTTACATCAAATGTGAACTTTACTTTCTCTTGCTGATTCTTCTGTCCAATCGGCTTAAGGGTAGAGCAAATGAATGGTTTGGACGTAGAAGACCAAGCACATTCGGCTGTGTATACATCGGTCGTCTCATCGTCTGAAGATATGACTTCATTGACTATATTTACATATGGACGATCAAACTTTGACTTTTGTGAGATCTTGACTTCTTTAACTTGGCTTTCTTAAGCCAGAGCTTTTTGAAGCAATTGGCTTACATCTAAAAACCATGACCATCTAGCTTTTCTTTTAAATATTCAAGTAAGCCAGAATAAGCCAAATTTACCAAGTCCTTATTAGAAAGTGTTAAACTATAACATCGATTTCTTGTGTCTCTAAATCTTCTAATGTATTCAGAAACTGACTCATTATGCTTTTATATAACCGATGTAAAATATGACAATGGCTTTCTCCATTGTCTTTATCTAGTGCTGCATTTACTTGGTTTGTTTCACTTGCACTCGACTCTATTTATGATTGGTCTTAGTAAGAATAGAAGTTTCATGATTATTTCTTTAGTGGTGAGACCCTAAACCCTAAACACTAAACCCTAACCCTAAACCCTAAACCCTAAGTTTCAAAACACTACTAGCACTAGCTTCTCCGCATTGTATAATAAATTGGCCGATATGCTTTAAAGTAGACTGGACATCTTCTCCAGTGAACTTAACAAAATTAGGCAAAACCCTTTAGGATATGGAACATTGAAGGGTTTTTTATATGTACGCTTTTTAACCCTAGTATCCATACCAAAAACATTTTTGAAAACTTCGGCAATCTCATCGCTAAGATTCTTGTGTTCTGCTCGTGTGCCATTGACTATAGGATTCAACAAGACTCTCTATTGATTCACCGAATTCTGAGGTGTTACAAAAGGAGGATTGGGGGCAACAACGATAAAAGGTGTCAAAAATTGCTATAGAACGTAGTCGTTGGCCGTAGGATAAGAAGGAACCGCCGAAATAGGAGTCGATCCTACAAAACTAGTTAGATGCGGTCTGACCGACGGTGCCCCTCCCTCGGTTTGACCGGCCGACACCTCCGATCGGACCGGCGGTATTACATCGGTCTGGCCGGCCGATGCGTCCGGTCTCCGGGAGATCCATGGAGAATTGATGAAAGGGGTGGAGGGAGGCTGTGGTTTAGGGTTTTTCGCAGACTGAGGTGATAAAGGTTGGAGGCGCATTGGAGAAGTTTGGGGTTTTTTGCTTTGGCAAGCAGAACCCAAATGAATATCAGAAGTACAATTTATAGGTCTCATCTGACGATTTAAATTTCGAAAAAGACGAAGGGATCATTGCTGGAATTTTAGCCAATTTGTTTATAACCGTTAGGATTTTCTGACTTCAATCCAAATGACTGGCCTACGTCGAGTCCTCGGATTCAAGACAACCATGTTGCCAGCTCTATACCTTGGCATCCGAGAACGGTCTGATGAGTTCGACAATGTTTGTTCTCGGAAAAGCAATTGAAAGCTGTCGGTAGAATCATTTGCATTGAAGTCGGGGGTTACTGTCAGAGTCAAGGATAAGACATACCTCCTATACACGAGTTAACGAAATACGGCAAAATCATATGTCTAATAGTATACGATGAGGTATCCTTTAATCAAAGAAATACGGTAGAAAGAGAAAGAAATTGTTTTCCCGGAATAGGTGTCAGAGTCCTAGTTAGGGAAAATAAGGTTTCCTTGAGCCGTATTCTATTCCATTCCCTTGAGTTCTACTTGGAGAAGAGAGAGATCTTTGCTATATAAACAAGACCCCCATGATCTAGGACGAAGAGGAGTATCAAATCTAGCCAAAATCTATGCCCAGAAGTAATCCAAAGGAAGTCTTCGTCGTATTCGCCGAATAGATCTCACCGGGCCATTCTCAGCAGCTTCTAGTCAATGAAATCAGTCAGCTGTTCTATTCTTTATTGTATTTTGAGCATATTTTTCGATATTAATCCATATAAACTGGAGTAGAGTTATTACTCACCTTGAGGGTCCGAACTAGTATAAATATTTGTCTTTTGTCTGCTTGATCTACTCTCATGAATACCCTGGTTCCGACGATCCCCATACTCTACAAATACCTTGGTCAGTGATCAATATGTTGACAGACAAGCAATGTGAATTCCTCTTGTTTGATGACGCCTTGCCTCGTCTTCCAGTAGCATGAAGCCATCTTCCGCCGTAGATCTTCAAGTTGAGCCTCAAACACCTAGCGATCGGCTTTTGGCAACTCTCCATAATTCACGACCATGATCTTATGTTGTCTTGATCAAAATCGATGTGACAGCCCATGGTGGAGAACTAGGTATTGCGAAAAACACGGCGGCCTGGGAGATTTGCTTTACTGCAGTGCAGGTCCAAATCTTAGAAAAGGGTTTAGGGCATGCCAGCTGGTTTGATCCTACAACCAACAAGATATTCAAATAAAACAGGTTAGATATACGATAGCCGATCGACCGATGAGCCGATGATGTATCGTATGGACCTAGTCGATGTGATCTGACCGAATCGGCTATAAGGTATAAGCAGAATAACATTAAGCAAACCCTAGATATGTTCCATCGGCTATAAATATAACCAAATATGTAATCTATAGACAAAGAATCTATCTAATTAGATCATAGCCGATTAAATCATAATTAGGTTAAATAGATACCTTATCGGCTAATACTCTGATACAGCCTTATACAAGAATATCAATCTAGGTAAATATATCGAGACAAGCTTGATATATTTAACTAAAGTAATATCCTTGTATAAGGGGTAGATATAACATGACAAGCATGATTAAAAAGGATTTAAACAAAACTAAGCAGTTATATCGAATAAGATCAGCTGAAACTCCGATACTACCCTTATTGCAATCAAGAGGCAAGCTAGAGATCATGGTTCTAATCATGACTAGGGCTGATGCAGCGCAAAGTGTAAAAAGAAACACAATATCTAGACAATCAAGCCTTTGAGTGTTTTCGGGGTGGTGGATACCTTAACTAATCTATGCCAATTAACTGATTTAGCTGATACCGACAAAACCTTAAGTAAGGCTTGGCCGATACAGATAAATCGAGTCATCGATTTAGATTAGCTAAGTTATGTGGTAATTAACAAGCCATACCACCAGCTGAAGATCGAAACCGAAACCCAACTCGAAGCAAGAACTCGTCGAAAAGTAAGAAGAAAATTGTGGTGATGCGCCGAAAGTGTTATTGAACTGTTGTTTTTCTTACAAGACCCTGGGTTTATATTTATACCCATACATACAAACCTTGTCCTTACCGGACACTATCAAAACTTGCCTAAACAAACAAATCCTAGGTGGATTCTTACCACAAAATTACAAAACGAAACTAACTCTTATACCTAATTAATAGATACAATTGCCTCTTCTGGACTCAATTTCTCTTTGGCAATACCTTCAGGCCCTTCTCATAAACAAACATGAACCCAAGCTACCTGTATCGACTTAACTGAGTCCGATTCAGGTTACCCTTATCGGCTATTCGAGTCCGATTCCATATTGGCCGATACAACTCCCAGCCAATGCGCTATCTGTTTTTGGAAATCACCTTAGCCCTTCGAATTTGCTTTGGATCTAACTCCATCATTGGCACATCTTTACTAAATTTTGCTGTTAACACTAGGGTTTTGGCTTTAGTAACCGAAATCATCCCCAGTGGAATTGCCAAAAAGATGTGTTGACGTAGAATCACGTCGCCACACCTTGAGCACGTTATGTGCAACCCGCGGCGACACTCGAAGACGTGCCGCCGTAGGGAGTAGGTAGATGCCGTCGAACGAACACCCGGGAGGGACCCCGTCAGGGTGAATGCATGTTGTTTTGTCCTAGGCTCGGCAGGCCAACTAAGACGTCCTCTAACGTTGTAGAAACGAGAGACGACGAGCAATTGGAGAATTTGAGGAGAATAGACTTTGAGATAGGTAGCAAGAAGGAGGGAGATGTAGAATATAGAGGGTTTGGATAATAAATTTATTTTGACGATTGATTGGTTGTGTTTTAATCGGTCTTAGCCCCCTTATATTTATATTTATTAGGACTCTAAAATCTCAGGCCTTAGCAAGGAAACCAAAGAACCGATAAATCGGACTCTGCAAGTCTGACCGACCACATGTCGCTGGTCAGACCGCCCCCCTGCCATCGGTCTGACCGGCCCGATGGTTGCGGCCGGTCAGACCGACCTCGCGTGGCAAGTCTGGCTTTTTTCCAAATTTGGTTATTGTCAGTGTCAAGGATGAGGCATATCTCCTATACACGGGTTAATGAAATACAACAACTCTATATAACCGATAGTATACGAGAAGGTATCCTTTAATTAAGAAAATAAGGTTAATAAAGAAGGAAATTATATTTCCGGAATAGATGGTGTCAGAGTCTTCGTCGAGAAAGATAAGGTTTCCTTAGGCCCCGTGTCTATTTTATCTCCTTGACTTCTACTTGGAGAAGAAGATGATCTATGCTATATATTCCAGACCCCCACGTTCAGGGAGGGACATCTTGTTGTAAGCCATAGCCAAAGCTATGTCCAGGAGCAATCCGGAGGAAGCTGTTGATGCAAAAAACACACACTGGCCTGGGAGATCTGCTTAGCTCCAGTGCAGGTCCAAATCTTGGTGAGATGCGGGCGTGCCAGTCAGTTTGATCCTGCAACTGACAAGATATACAAACGACAGATCAAAGAACCGATCGGCCAACATAGCCGATGAAATAATTCCAGCCGATCCTGATAACAGCCGATAGCGATAGGGTTTTGAGCTATCGGCTATGTGTTCAATGTAGGTTCTTACACTTGACAAAGAGACAATCGGCTGATGATAATATGCATTAGATCGGCAATGACTTGATAAAGTGACATGAAAGTTAGACATACTCGATCGGCTGTAGATATCAATGATACATAATCTAAATCTCAAAATATATTTAAACCAAGTGATTGGGATAGATCGGACAGGGCGCCGAGACAGTATAAATCACTTATGTCTAAAAACACCTCAAGAGAGAGATTATATATATTCATAGCATAGCCGATAAAGTGAATCTAACATAGATCCAATGCCATAAAATCCACAAGATTAGATTAAACAGTGAAACCTTTGTTGTCATCGGCTAAATTCAACTTATATGCAATCCTTATAAGCCGATGCAACGTCCAGATAACTCATCGGCTGAAACCCCGATGAAACCCTTATCGGCAATCAAAAAGCAGGCTAGAGATTCATGGTTCTAAGCACGACTTAGTAGGTCAAACTCAACTGATGCAGCACTAAGTATGTAAAGAAACATGGTATCTAGATGATCAAGCCCTTGACTGATTTTCAGGGTGGTAGATGCCTAAGCTAATCTAATCTAGCAAGACGATTTAGCCGATACCGGCAGAAACCCTAAAACGAGAAGCAGCCGATAAAGCTAAATCGAGATGCTAATACTAGATTAACAGAAGACATATGATAAATAGCCAGGCAAATATATTATCCAAACCAAAGCAATCCAAGAGGTCGAATGTACTGATGCAGCCTTGAACGACGCCGACGTAGATGATACAATTGCCTGAACCGACGGAACATTGGACTTACCCCTTCGCCGGAGATCGACAGCCGATGCAGCCCCGCGTCAGGTGCCAAATTCCGCCGGTTGATAAATAAACCGTAACAGAGTAAAAGGTGGCGATGCGCCGAATTGTATTGATCGAGAGTTGATAGATTACAATAACCCCGGGTGTACATATTTATACCCATGGGGAGATACTAGTCCTTGTAGGACAAGAAAGAAACTTTCCTAAAGATAAAAGGAAACTAACAAATATCCTAATTAATAGATACAATTGCCTTCTTCGGATTCAATCCGTACGTGGCAATCCTCATGAAGCACACCAACCGAACCCGACAATGATCCTGCCATCTCCTCATCGGAATCGGCTACATCGGCTATCCTTGTCCGATTCTGTTTCAGCCGATGCACACCGTAGCCGATTTGGCTTGCAGCCGATTCATACTCTGTTTTCTGTAATCGCTTATCTCCTCCAATCGGCTTCGGCTTTAACTCTGAATCCAATGCATGATTTACCAAATTTTGTCGTTAACAGAAGCCAACGTCGTATTCGCCGAATAGATCTTGTTGGGTCGCTCTTGACAGCTTCTAGTCGGCTGATTCATCTAGTTGTTCTATTCTCCATTGTACTTTGAGCGATATTCCCATTCATAATACATATAAACTGGAATATGGTTGTTACTTATTTTGAGGGTCCGAACCAATATAAATCCTTGTCCTTTGTCTGCTTGATCTATTCTCGCGTATACCCTAGTTTCAACGATCCCCATACTCTATTGATAGTCTACTGGAGTAGGGTTGTTTCTATTTTTTGTTCTAGGAGTCAAATTTGAGTATTAACACATTGCACTGGCCATTTTATCTACAACAGTATGTTCGGCCGATCGAGTACCTTATTGTATTCATGCCTATAAGTAGTTCGTGTGTATTACCCTCTCCATGTTGTTCAATTAATACAGATAAGAACAGATGTTGAAAAATCATTTTGAGAAAAAAGAGCGCTCTCGTTTACCCTCTCCATGTTGTTCAATTAATACAGATAAGAACAGATGTTGAAAAATCATTTTGAGAAAAAAGAGCGCTCTCGTGGGTCCCGCAAGAGCAAGTTGGAAAATAAAACAGGGCTTCAGCAATTATTTTGTTTTGGACATTGGTGGAATCAAATTCTTAGACCGCTGACAAATGAAACATGTCCAAAACAAGATGGAGAGTTTTCACGCACTACATACAAATCAACTAGATTTCAATCATCTCATATCTCAAATGGTTGGCTGACGAATAGCCAAACCGTAGTTGCCCGGATCTGCTATGTGGTAGCCACCAGCAGAGAACACTCTATATGTGTCAGTTAGGAACTCTCGTACATGTCAGTTTTTGAACCAACACTACTAAGACGGCACTAATGAGAAAAAGTTATATGTGTCGGTTTAAGAACGGCACATATGAGATCCTATGAATGAAAAATGTCTCAATGCATTGGCTCGATTCCGGCTAATGCAACGAGCAGCTCCTATTTACCCAGAGCATCCCACATCCAAGAACAAATTTATTAACATCCATATACCATCATCCATCCAACAAAAACACAGAGATTTTGAGATTGGAAAGTTTCCAAGAACATCTAAGAATAAAATTATAGAATGCACAAGTTAGCATTCAAGATCATAGATCTGGAAGGAAAAGAACGATAGTGCCGTTGCTGCTCACCATGGTAAAGTCCTTCCGCCGGTGCGCCAACTGCTACTGCTTGCTATGGTGAAGTCCTCCCACCAATGCGTCGATCGCAACCCCCCCCCCCCGGTGCGCTCAGAAGGGAGGGACGAAAAAATGCCCCATAGATATCGGTTTCAAGTGAACCAACACCTATAAAACCATTACGAATGTGGTGTTCTGTATTCGTATGGTTTTTTGAGTGGCGGATCCAGGATTGTACGTAGCAATGGGGATATGAACTTTAGCATCATGATCAACATATCTGATCAAGAACCAGAATATACCAACAATTAAAACACTGAAATAGCTTGTACAACGACATAAATAGTGTAAAAATTTGAATGAAATAAATTATATATTTCAATCAAAGGTACCCATGCATCCACGTTACATCGACCATTGGGTTTCTCCCTGGGTTTTGGAGCAAGGTTTCACGGCTCATATCATCTTTGAAAAAAATGGTGAGGAGAGATAGTCTACAAATATGATAAATATATAAGCTGTGGAAATATATGTTTTTTTCGCGATCGATGCCTTAATTTTTAGACGTGTTATATGGTTTATTTTATGGGCCTTTTATTCTCCACATCCGACTGGTGTAACTGTACAAGACATGCATACATAAAATGCAATTATTGGAATGATACGACTATGTATTAATAATAATACTACACTGCTACAGAATTCGTCATTGTGAATGGCCTATCCGTGTCGGGGGCTCGCCAACCGTCACAGCGGAGTCATCTTTGTCGAGCCGAAATGAACACCGACAAAGATGTCTACTCACAGGCAATTTCCATAGGCCTCTAGGCAGAGCCCGTCAGAGCCCGTCACCGATGACACTTATCCGTGATGGGTTAGAATAAATGCCTGACAAAGATAATGTTTGTTCGGCCGAAAAATATCCCCATCATAGATGACACTCATCGGTGACGGGCTCAGACAAAGACCCAACAAAGATAAATGTCTAAGCCCGTCACCGATGACTATCATTGGTAACGGGATGGCCTTATGGCCCGACAAAGATATCTATATAGCCCGTCACTGGTATTCATTTATTGACCATTACCGATATTTATTGCTCACTATAAATACTCTAACTGTCCAAAAGCATGGTTATCTCACTGTTCACATTTGTGGTGGGAGGTATGGGGCGCAACTTTTGTCTGTTTTTACAAAAAAATAGAAAAGGTATATTTAGGTATTTGGAAAATAATAAACTCTCTACAAATTTGGTAATACTTATATTATAAAAAATTTATGTAATATTTGTTCATTTTTGCAGCGATGGACAAAAGTTGGTGGATGTACAATACTACTCGACATTGCAAAGAGTATAGAAGTGGCGTTTCAAATTTTATAAACGTCATAGAGGAGGAGAGGAAGAGAAGAAACAACAATTACATGACTTGTCCGTGTGCAGATTGCAGAAATGAGAAGATATTTGATAGCAGGGTAGATGTACATGCTTATCTGATACATTGAGGATTCATGTAGGGCTATACGTGTTGCATGAAGCATGGAGAGCAAGAATCAGTCGTATTGCAAATGCTGCGAGTAGTGGTGTACAAAATCAAGAAGATGAACATGAACATGACATGTTTGTTTCTTCTTCATTGGGCGGTGAAATGGTTGATGTTGATCATGATCTACTGCAAAATATGTTGCGTGTTGTTGAGGAGCCAGCTTACAACAAGAGAGATTCCATGAAGTTCACCAGGTTGGTGAGTGATTCGGAGACACCTCTATACGCCGGATGCAAGTCGAAGCACACCAAATTGGAACTCTGGACCTAATGAAGCTAAAGGCAAGTAGTGGATGAACAGACAAAAGTTTCACATAACTTTTGAGTATATTGAAAGGCATGTTTTCTGAGGAGAACACATTGCCCAAGATGACATATGAAGCAAAGCAGATTTTGTGTCCTTTGGGGTTAGAGGTTCATAGAATTCACGCTTGTCCAAACGACTGCATATTATACTACAAGCAATATGCGGACTTAGAGGCTTGTCCTGTCTGCAAGGTTTCTCGATACAAGCGAAAGAGAAGTTCTAACGAAGGAAAAAAGTCAAAGAGAGGTGGTCTGGTGAAGGTTGTGTGGTATCTACCTATCATTGATCGTTTCAAGAGAATATTTGTCAATCCCAAGAAGCGGAGTTAGTACGTTGGCATGCCACAGAGAGAAGGAACGATGGTATGCTAAGGCACCCTGCAGATTTGATTCAATGGAAGAATATCGATTGAAAATACCCATAATTCGCAGCTGACCCGAGAAACATGAGGATATGTTTGTGTACGGATAGCATGAATCCTTTCGGAGATATGAGCAATTCTCATAACACCTAGCCAGTTCTTAATGCAAACTATAACCTACCGCCATGGTTATGCTTCAAAAGAAAATACATTATGCTGTGCTTGTTAATCCAAGGACTGAAACAACCTGATAATGATATTGATGTGTTCTTGAAGCCTGTTATCGATGATATAGAAACACTCTGGAAAGGTGTGTAAACTTAGGATGCGTATGGTCAAGAGAACTTAAATCTTCACGTTCTACTGTTCTATACCATTAACGACTACCCCACATTTGGTAATCTTTCTGGACAAACTGTCAAAGGAAAGAAGGCTTGCTCCGACTGTATGAAAAATACATGTAATAAGCGGCTGAAAAAATCACGAAAGATGGTTTACATGGGTCATAGGAGATGGCTCCCGCTATGTCACGCATTTACAAAAAAGAATAAAATTTTCAACGGTAAGAGAGAGCTTCAACCTGCTCCCACTGACTTGGCTAGAGATGACATGCACAACATGGTCAAGGACATAACTAATGAGTTTGGGAAGAAAAGGAAACGTAGTAAGGCAAAGGACAAGGGTATGTGAAAGAAAAAATCCATATTTTGACGACTACCTTACTGAAAAGATACCAAGGTCCATCATTGCATTGATCTCATGCACGTAGAAAAGAATGTGTGCGAGAGTTTGGTCGGGCTAGCGCTGAATATTCTTGGAAAGACAAAGGACGAATTGAACACGCACCTAGATCTACAGGATATGAATATTCGAAATGAACTTGCGCCAGTAACTAATCCGGATACGGGAAGAGTGTTTCTCCGTCCAGCTTGCCACACCTTGTCGAAGGATGAGAAGATGCAAATGTTATCCTGCTTGAAAGATATAAAAGTTCCATCGGGCTATTCAGCAAGGATAATTAAGTATATTTCGTGGGATGATCTCAAACTAATTGGAATGAAGTCTCACGATTGTCACGTGCTAATCACACAACTCTTACCAGTTGCTATAAGAAATATTCTTTCACCAAAAGTCCACCACACGATCATGCGGATGTGTGCCTTCTTTAATGCAATCGGCCAGAAGGTTATAGTTCCCGAAGATCTTGATAGGTTGCAGGCAGATATTGTCAAAACTCCTTGGAGATGTATTTTTCACTGTCTTTCTTCGATATCACGGTTCATCTTCCTGTTCATCTTATCAAGCAAACAAAATTGTGTGGCCCAGCTTTTCTAAGAGAGATGTATCCATTTGAGAGATACATGGGAATTCTGAAGTCGTACGTCTGAAATAGAGCAAAATCGGAGGGGAGCATCATTGAAGGGTACACGACTAAGGAGGTTATTGAGTTCTGCGTTGACTACATGTCCGAGTCCAATCCTATCAGAGTTCCAACGTCTCGTCATGAAGGAAGGTTCTCAGGTGTTGGCACAATAGGCAGGAAACGAGTTGTCCTAGATCAAGATGCCTATGCCCAGGACCATTTCTTAGTGCTCCAACATATGGCAGAAGTTGCCCCATATTTCGAGGAGCATTTAGCGAAGGATCAATAGGAGAATATGAGTCGATCGGATATGTCGATCAACAGAGAGCATAACTGTCGTTTCAACGAATGGTTCAAGAACTGTATTGCAACGTCGACTGATGGTCCAAATGAAATAGTAAGAAGGTTGGCGATGGGTCCTTGTTGGGATTTTGACACATGGCAAGGGCACGATATTAATGATTACACATTTTATACTATCAAACAAGATGACAAGAGCACAGTACAAAACAGCGGGGTTCGTATAGATGCATTTCAAGATCAACATGGGTCCAATACATACTATGGCTGCATAGAGCAGATTTGGGAGCTGAACTACATGAAGTTCAAAGTCCCTTTGTTTCGTTGCCGATGGGTGAATTTACGCACTAGTGTCAAAGTCGACAAGGAAGATTTCATAACTATAGATCTAACCAAGGTTGGATACATCGATGAACCATTTGTACTTGCGAAACAGGTCGAGCAGATTTTCTACATAAAAGACCCGGTAAACAAGAAGTTGCACGTCGTTAGGGATGGAAAGAGAAGAATTGTTGGGGTCGACAACGTCGTCGATGAAGACGAATACAAACAAAATCTTCATGTAAGACCCGACATAGATCTCGATGATGATCCCAAAGATGATGTGGCCTATGCTCTTTCAAATCACACGGAAGGCATATCCTTGTAGCATGTATTATTTCCATTCACTCCAAATTCCTATCCTTGTAATGAAAGCCTTTGTATTAATTTGATTTGCTATCTAAGCCTTTCTTGCAATTAAACAAGTATTTTGGTTCAACATTTCAAAAATTGGGCTTGCTATGTACTACGCTAAAATGGTGGGGTTTTTCCAACGTTTCAATAATTTCTGCTTCAAAAGGAAGGAAGCAAATGACACACTCCCACTTAATATTGGCATAGCTTCCTTAGAAAACCCTAAACCCTTAAAAAAATAATAAGGAAAAGTCAACATTTGTCAATCCTCAAAGAAGCACAAAAAACAAAATAGTAATATGTCTATTATTACAAAACAAGTAAAAAATCCTATCCATGATGGGCATTAAGATATAACCGATTGAGCCAATCGGGCTTTTACTTAGGCCCGTCATGGATGGGAAACATCTCAATCACCCATCACGGATGACTACATCTCAATCGGACGTTTAATTAACGGCTCTTACGGATGACTCCGTAATGGTCCTTAACCAAAGACCGTCACCGATGTCTGCAATCCGTAACAGAGGTTAATTGAGGACCATCACGAATGTGGTTTGACCACCTAAGAACTAGGGTTCTTCACAGATCACACACCCTCAGATCTACTCTCACTTCAATCCGTCTCCACCGTCGAGCTCAGCCATCCCCGACCTCCACCAAGCCTAGCACCACCGTCCTCCCGAGCACCGCCGTCCTCCCGAGCACCGTCGCCCTCCTGCAAAGCAGCGCCGCTATCCCAAGCGTCGCCGTCATCCCCGAGCGCCGCCATCATCCCCGAGCACTGCCGCCGTCCTCCCGAGCGCAATAAGTCTGCGAACTTAGGTAATATTAGGATTGCTATTTAGGGTAAATTTAGGGTTGCTATTTAGGGTGAATTTAGGGTGAATTTGTTAGTGTAGTTTAGGGTGAATTTAGTGTAGTGTAGTGTTGGGTGAATTTAGGGTGAATTTAGGGTGATTTTCTTATTGTATTAATACATATAGGAGGTAATTTCTTATGTATGTATGTTGAATGGAGTGATAGTGACTTGGTGAATTTTTATGCATGTACTGTGACTTAGGTTATTTTAAGAATTTTAATGCATGTATGGTGATTTAGGATATTTTCTGTAATTTAGGGTAATTTCTTAGTGTATTGATACATATATGTCACCAAGTACAATTTATGGTAATTTCTTATGTATGTATGATATTTTTGCGGTATTTAAGTTTGTAGGAAATGTCGGCAACAACTAGTGCAACCACATTTAGACGTAACCCTAGAACTGCAAATAGGCTACCTAGGGAACGGTTAACGATCACAGATGTTGACGCCGAAGGATTTCCGGTGGCTCCAGCATCGGTAGTGAAGCGGTTTGCAAGTGTATGCGGAGTCTTAGGAAGACGACACTTCAGCATACTATTGGACGATGTTAAGGAAGTGCCACAAAAGGATAAGGAGACTGCTTGGGAGAAGTTCAAGGAGTCCTTCGAGTACCCTCGAGAAGACGAGAACAATTTGAAGCGTTGTGCACTCCAAAAGATGGGCAGTTGTTGGAAAATTTTCAAGACAAAGCTCGTCAACAAGTTCATACTTAACCCAAACCGCCCAACACCATTTAGCACGTACCCGTGGATCACAGATTCTGTTTGGGGCCAGTTCGTGGCTGCAAAAACAACTACTGAGTTCCTGGCAAAAAGCGAGGCCGCCTAACAACTCCAGGCTAGAAACAGGCACCCACATCGGCTTGGCACTGGAGGATATAGCAGGAGGCAAGAGCAATGGCGGAAGGAGGTTGAGGCTATAGCATAATCTAACACCCCGTCACCATTTGCTGACATCCCAGACAATCGGGCAAGGAATTGGGCAAAGGCACAGGTCGTTAAGAACAACAATGGAACACTTACGTTCCCAAATGTCGATGATGATCGAGTGTACCAACAAATGGTGAGTTCTCGATATTGGAAAGTAAATCTAGATGTTTCTTTGTGTAGTAGGCATGATTTAAACTGACTTCACTGTATTGTAGGTCGAATATGCTGCCGAGAGACAGTTGTCGCAGGAGGTGTGCTCACAAAGATGCGAGGACGACATCCTCACAAAA
Organism: Oryza officinalis; assembly: GCA_008326285.1. Taxonomy (NCBI): domain Eukaryota; kingdom Viridiplantae; phylum Streptophyta; class Magnoliopsida; order Poales; family Poaceae; genus Oryza; species Oryza officinalis. The sequence continues at coordinate 34,211,544 of BDMV01000006.1, read as the reverse complement.
GCACTGGGCAACCTAGAACATTCTGGACGGACAAGAGGCGTTAGCTCTAACGTTCCATGGAAAATTGGGTTGGCCCAGTACTCATGGCAGTGCAGCAGGCGGAAGCTGACTAAGACGGATAAAGATGAGCTCCTGAAAGAAAAGATCAGAGCCGAACTTATCTCAGAATTTGATCAGAAACTTTCTGAGTTGGAGGCACGCATCATGGGAGAGCTCCTGCAGCAGAACAACGACTCCACCCCCGCTCCTAGAGTACAAGCGAGCCCCACGCAACGGCGAAGCAGTTGCGCGTCAACTGAGACGGTGCAAGAACAAGAACCAGTCCCCGCCGCAGTCGACCATATAACGGTAAAACCATGATACCATGCACATGTTGTCTTAACTAATCCATCTAATATATCCTATTCTAAGAACATGGATGAATCTATCACAGGGACCCACACAATGCATCCTAGAAGTTAGGGTGACACAAAATTTCCCATCCGCGGCCACCAAAAGAGTCGCTTTCAAGCCTAACCCTGGAAACCAAAGTGCACGGGGCGGACTTGTTAGCTGGCCATGCTAAAGTCCAGGTGGACATGGTCAAGGACAACTGGGTCAACTAGCCTCTGGAGATCCCACCAAATGATGAAATTTTGACCCTTGGAGTTGCACGTGGGACCTTTATTCAATGGCCCAAGGACCAAATTGTCATTACGATGGTTCCTAGGTCAAATGCACCAAGTCGTCCGCCGCCAAGACCCGCTCCAGATCCTTCAGCCCCTACTGCCATCGAAGACCCACCATAGGAGGATACCCCTTTACAAGATGATATAGATTTTAGATTTGATCCCATAGAGGCCAACGACATGGCTAATATCCCCCTTCCTTCCAAGAAAAGCAAGGCACATTCTTCTCCACCAGTTGTATCTAGCAAAAAAACTCATAGAAAGGGGAAAGGAAAAGGAAAGTTGCAGACCTCGCTCCTGGCTCCTAAGAAGCTAGATCTTGGCAAGGACATATCAGTTCGTCCTAAGAGCCTAGCTCCGATAACCTTCCAATTAGGCATGTCATTGGTTGGAGACCACGAGCTAGCCAAGATGGGTCCAACTTCCCGAGAATTGCATGGATACTACATGAAGAGGTCGAACTCAAGGAGAAAGAACAGAGAGATGGCTATAATGGGACATCACGGTGCAGAGCCATTTCTTGGGCCAGCTTCCTATATTGTGGTAGACTTCACGGATCTCTTTGACCTATTTAGGCTATGAGCGGTGGACACCAATCTCCTGAAGTGTTATACGTTATAAGTAAGTGTTACACGTTATAAGTATTGATGAGTACAAAATATGCTAATAACAATCCATATAGAATGCTAATAAGGATTATTTCGTTGACTTGTAGGTTAAGTTGGTAGAAGGCACAAAGAAACAGAATCCAAGTTGGCTTCCTAGATACAACCCAAGTCAATGAGACAACTCTCAACAATACATTAGAATCGTTGACAACTTATGTCAAGGACTGCTTGTGGGCCTGCCAGGACAAAGACTTCATTCTATTAGCCCATAATCAACAGTAAGTGTGTTACCTAATTCGATGAAAATCGATGATGCGTATAGCTTTAGTATTTAACTTGCAATATATTAATGCCGCATGTTTCATTGGATTCTCTTGGTCATAGTGCCAAAATGGAGTAAGGTCTACTACCTTAACTCCCGAATTAATGGTAAATATAATCTTGACGCACTTGAAGCTGCATTAAATGACGCGTGGGCCCAATATGTGGAAAAAGGTGGCAAGCATAAGGAAGGATGTCCCGACCTCTATCACCACAAAGACTTCCCATGTCGTCAACAAGTTGGTGAAACTTGTGGTTTTCACGTGTGCCATAACATGAATATTTTGTTGGATAAGGTGACATTGCTAGATCTTGAGGTTTGTGCTTAAAAAAAACTATTAGTTCAATTGTGTACATATATATATACATAAATATATATATGTGTATATATATATATGTATATATATATATATATATATGTATATATATATATATGTATATATACTAACTTTGTGTTCACTTGCATGAAAATATTAGCAAAATTCCTTCGGACAACTTCAAATATATTAGAGAGGAACTAGCTGCCTTTTTACTTGTGGAACTCATGGTTGATGATTGTCAGCGGTTTGATGATTGTCAATTTATGGATTGATGGCATATGTAAATAGATGTGCGAATATTGGGTTTGCTATGAATGGTTGTGTGAATGGGGTTGCTGGAAAAGGGAATATATATATATGTTCTGTTATTTTGCAGCGGACATGGCTAGCAAAGGCCTAAGGCTACCCAAAAAATAAATTTTATTTTTTGATAAATTACTCATCGATGACGGGTTAGAATAAATAACCGATGTCGATATACACAACATACGTCGAGTCTAACATAGAGCCCATCACGGATGACTCATCCATGACGGTCCCCAAACCATACCAGCAAAGATGACCTAGTCATCTTTGTCGGTTCATAGTTGGGGCCGTTACAAATGACTCATCGATGACGGGCCCTAGTTTGACTCCTCTGTTGGGTCAAACCTATCGGTGACGGGGTTTAATGTTGGCTCGACAAAGATAACTGTCATCAGTGACGGCGGCCAGTCCGACAAAGATAACTTTTCACATCACTGACCTTTAATTCGTGACGGAGCCCCTCGCCGACACAATTGATGGTTCCCGTCCGACACAGATGATCGAGCTGTTCCGTGCTAGTGCTACTTGCTCCTAATTAACAATGTCAGTAATAATATGTCAAAAATTTTAAAAAAGAGCCCAATTACAAAATTAGCCAGAAGTATATGTTGGGGCTTGGAAACATGGAACCGATGCATGCGAAGGTTCTGTTGGTGATCAACCTCAAGTGTATGTTCTCTCTACACTCTAGTTACTCGAGTTTGGTTAGTTTGCGAATTAATAGACTTGACATGAGAAAATGCCCAAGCGCACATGGGCCAATGAGAGCTATTGGGCGGGCTTGGATAGTCCAATTCAGCTTGAATAAAAACAGCAGGTCTACCCTGACTAACAGCTGTATTCCCAACGCATATTTTTCTAAATGAAAGTTTTCATATAAAAGTTTTTGGATGATTTTTGTTTAAAAAAAATGTGCGCTCAGAATGTAGCTGCGCTAAATATCAATCCCAATTACAACCCGGTAGCCATATTAATTGACCATATTTGTGCATACATTTTTTATCTTGGTAAAGTGGTCAGCCCGAGTGTGGACTGGCACATGCTCAGATTTGGCATACGCCATCGATGTCTATGGTTCATTTTATATTATTTACTAGATTGTTGAAACAGATTATTTGCTTCATATTTTAAAAAATACATTTTGTCAATAAATTTTCTTCTATCTACAGCTACTGTATTGCTTGAACAACTTGTTTTAACATATTTGATAAATTTATCTACTGAAATTCTTAATTTATCTTTATAATCAATTAGATAATTTATAGCAACAATTCGCTGGACAATCTGTTTTAAACTGAGCCTCAATTCAGATTTTGCACTTAATAAATAACATGATTATTACAGCATAGCATAGATGACCTACATGCTACTTAGTTTAATTGAATTGAACGCATGCATGGATGCAATTCTTAACTCGCTGGGGTAACATGCATGCTTGATATCACAATAAGGCTTTTCAGCAGATATGCGTGCAACGTCGCATCGATGATATGATTGATCTTCATCATCGATCACTACATCATTTATTCATTAGTTACTTGGTTATTTCATTTTTTCTGGGCCTTTTCTATCTTCAGTAGTTGACGTTTAACTATTGTTAGTTATCCCAAAGAAGATGCGTGTGAGCAATCACATTTGTCACTTTTGTATATATATCCTGATTGATTAGCTGATGCACTGCACAAAACAGTTTCTTATGTATACTATACTTTGGCATGATCCGCTGTCACCAAATACGGCCAAGTGACAGCCTTACAGCGGCTTATCTCAGAAACAAAGCATCTTTGAAATTTGGCCTAGCAGAGACAAAATGCTTTTACATAGTGACAAATTTTAAATTCAAACCATCATGTACTTTTGCACAGCTCTGTTATCTGAATTGTCATTGATGGTGATCCTTCATTTGGCTCGTACCAATATCAGACCTATTGGTTCTTTCTAACAGCAATCCTACCTACACTGAACCTTGAATAATATATCCTTTTGTGACAACAAGGCTACGGTGAATTAATCTTTGCAGAATGCCTACCTTTTGCTCTTATGTATGCTGAATTTTAATAACAACTAGGCTAGCTAGCTCTTTTCCATGATCTTCCTATCTTTGTATATATGAAACATACCAGCACTACTCCAAATGGCATAAAAGATTACAAGTCTACATGAGTGAGCCACATGCATGCCCAAACAAGTGCATGCATATGTACTCGCTCATCACAAACTCGCAGTCACGTCCATGAATTAATTCATGCATGGCTCAACGTCTCGTCGATGCATAGTCACATCTCTGAGAAGTCTATCTAATATTAGCTAGCTTAAATGCTTAATTAGGTAGCAAATCAAATTAAACTGCAGCAGGTTGCTATCGAACACAGGTTGTATTATTCTCGCGTGTTAAATTGTTCATTAATTACTCTCCTATCTCTTTTCAGTTAAGAAGTGCTTATCTCAGGCAAAAGACCGGAGCTGACACCGGTTAGCGTTAGTCGTTGCAAGTTTGAAACTTATTACTTCATTTCAACATGGATGACAGTGAGACGCACGCTTATAAATTCTACAATGTTTAATTAGACGAAAGCGATTGATTTCTACACGTATGGTCACCACGGAACAGTTTCATATATGTATATCATGGTCTTATCTCCAAATAATCTTATCCTCGATTCATTCGTTGTCCGTGACATGAAAGTGCCATGTAATGTTAATTAATTGTCACGTTAACCTCTCATGTGATGTGTTGGATAATTTGGTCTCTCTGTGATTTTTTTATTTAGTTTACCTAATATAATTAACAATATGTTCTAAAACACTTTAGCTGATGGATAGCCTGGATATTTCCCATTCCTCCTTTTTAAATATATGACGCATGATTTTTGACATAACGTTTGATTATCTATATGTCCACTATTCAGTCGTGATCAAAGTGCATATGTGGAGGTATTGGGATGATTCCATGATTCTTTAGATAATAGTAGTACATCCGTTTTAAACGCGTGATGTTGTTGGCTTTTAAACAAGACGATTGACCATCCATTTTATTAAAAAAAGCTATATATATACGTATGGATGATTTACTTTGTTTGGATTTGTGTTATTATTAAAGGTCCTATATTTTAATATATTTATGTTAAAATGTTTAATAACATATACAATAATCTAGCTCCCAAGCTGGGTGGACGACCACCAACTTAAACACCGGTTTGCGCCGTGACTCAGTTAGAAATCGCCATGAAAAAAAACATATAAAATAATCAACAGTAGCTACACACCACCCCCGAACACATACATTCGGTACACGTGGTATCGATCAGTCCTAAGTGCATGGCTTATCCTTGATCTCCACTAATGATATGCGCTTTCAAACTAAAATAAGCATATCCTCCGAAGATTGAAGAACCATCCTTGCTTAATAGTTTTCAAACCCGCAGCACACAATTAACCAAAGCATATGCATCCAACAATGTACTGCACTACTATCAACGTATATAATCATCGATCCTTTGGTCCATTTTGCGGCCGGATGGCTGGCCTGATTGTAGTACATGCATGCTACGACCATTCTTCCCTCGGCGAAATTTCCTCCCATGTCATGAGCCCATGGATCGAGAGATGATCATCATATGACGACGTGCACGGGCCACGCATAATCATACTACTAGCTACTATACTATATGGCCATAATATTCAGGAAAGTGACGAGCTAACACATGCAATAATTCGGGCCGATATCAAGATCGACACGGGAGGTTGATGAGATTGCTCATGTTGGCTTCCGGCTGGCTAACAAAGTAGTTTAGCAACGAGACGACGTGCAGGAGACTGGGACCCATGCCTGAATCGCGCGTGCCAGGACAGCTTATTGGTCAACCAAGTCCGGCGCTGCCGCCTGCATGCAGAGAGTGCAGAGAGTTTGGCAGAGAATTTTGTTCTAAACTACTAGTCTACTACTACACCTCGTGTCGTGCGCAGGGTTTGCATTACCATTTACCGGTCGGTTACCGTGACCTGGCGGTACAGCGGTAGCGGTTACCGCGCGGTAACCGCGGTAACCGCCAAAAACCGCGATAAATTCGACTTTCAAATTTTGAATTCAAAAATTTAAAAAAATCACGGTAAGGACCACGGTAACCGCACGGTATGGAACGGTAACCGCACGGTTTGACACGGTTACCGCTCAATGTTTGACCGAAGAAGAACGAAATAAAAAAAATGATTAAAAATTTGGAGAAACACTTAAAAGTATGTAGAATTCGAGAAATTTTTTCACCATGATACACTACAAATCAAACACTACCTTCACCATTTTTTTTTGGATTTTTTTAAATTTTTTTTGAATTTTTGAATTCATTCAAAATTCATCAATCCGTACCGCGCGATACGAATTACCGTACCTCCACGGTAAGGACGGTAACCGCCTCGTGTGTGCCGCATGCAGCAGGATATCGATCGATCCAACCGAATGCATGGGCCGGCGGGTAGCATGGCGCGGCACACTATAAATTGGAGGCCACCCTGTGCGTCTCGTCCCATCCAACTCATCTCAGGATCGAGTTGTGTTGTAGTGTGCTCTGCTACCTTGGTCTCTAGCTAGCTAGCTAGCTAGCTATACGTGGCGTTGGTCGCTATCAAGATGGCCGGAGTGGTGGTCGCCGTCGCTGTCGTGGTCGCCGTACTGCTCGGCGGCGCGGCGGAGGCGCAGGCGCAGCAGCTGTCCCCCAACTTCTACTCGAGGACGTGCCCCAACCTGGCCACCATCGTGCGGTCCGGGATGGCGTCCGCCGTGCGGAAGGAGCCCCGGATGGGGGCCTCCATCCTTCGCCTCTTCTTCCATGATTGCTTCGTCAATGTAAGCAACATTATTATTATTTTTTGTTTTGTTTTTGGCTGGTGCTGTTGCTGATGAATGGTCATGAGCTGAGTTATGGTTTGTGGTTGTCTGGTGGGTTTGGTTGCAGGGATGTGACGGCTCGATCCTGCTGGACGACACGTCGACGTTCACCGGCGAGAAGAGCGCCGGCCCGAACGCCAACTCGGCCCGCGGCTTCGAGGTGATCGACGCCATCAAGACGCAAGTGGAGGCCTCCTGCAAGGCCACCGTCTCCTGCGCCGACATCCTCGCCCTCGCCGCCCGCGACGGCGTCAACCTGGTCAGTGTACTACATATGCTGACTGCTGAGACGTGAACCACCCGTACGTCACTGAATTTTACCTGGGGCTGACATGCATCGGTGTGCAGCTGGGTGGGCCGACGTGGAGCGTGCCGCTGGGGCGGAAGGACTCGCGCACGGCGAGCCAGAGCGCGGCGAACAGCAACCTGCCGGGGCCCGGGTCAAGCCTCGCCACGCTCATCACCATGTTCGGCAACCAGGGCCTCTCGGCGCGGGACATGACGGCGCTGTCCGGCGCCCACACCATCGGCCGCGCCCAGTGCCAGTTCTTCCGCAACCGCATCTACACCGAGCGCAACATCAACGCCTCCTTCGCGTCGCTCCGGCAGCAGACGTGCCCGCGCTCCGGCGGCGACACCAACCTAGCGCCGTTCGATGTGCAGACACCCGACGCCTTCGACAACGCCTACTACCAGAACCTGGTGGCGCAGCGCGGCCTGCTCCACTCCGACCAGGAGCTCTTCAATGGCGGCTCGCAGGACTCGCTCGTCAGGCAGTACAGCACCAACCCCACCCAGTTCTCCTCCGACTTCGTCTCGGCCATGGTCAAGATGGGCAGCCTGCTGCCGTCGTCCGGCACCGCCACGGAGGTCAGGCTCAACTGCAGGAAGGTGAACTAAGGATGATAAACCCCAAATCCCATCGCATTGCAGGTGATCATTTCCGATGATCACCGTCTTCACCGACGCCCTGGGAACCAATGTGTCGGTGAGATCGAAACACAAGAAGAAACGAAACGTGAAATACTTGTTTGATAATATATTACCACAAAGTGTAATAATGTGCAACACTTATATATGATGATATATATCATGGTAAATTATTGCAACCACGACAATGTATTTTATATGATGCATGATAATACAATCCTTGCTGCTAAAAAGGACAGAAGTTCCTAGTGCACTTACCACAGCTTGATTTTGTGGATGTCGCAAATTTGCAATTTGCGAGGTGTCGTATGGAAATGGTTGCACATGCAAGGTGAATGTGACGGACTCTGTCGGTTTCTACAAAAGTCCACACGAATTTGACGCACCTTTCCTTTGGCAATATCAAAGTAAAACCAAAGGGGAATAAATTCGCGGTGCATGGAGTCTTCATGGTTTGATATGCTTATCATATCACTCGTAGCATGCAGACATTCTGACATCTACTCAAGGCAGAGAAAATCTGAAGCAGAGTATCAAAATAAAAAGAAAAAGAAAAGCAGAGGAACAAGGCATCAATACTTTCTGACAGAGACCAAAGCATCAATTTGTTATTACGAAACTATATGATAATGCGGCACGGTGGCCATATATTCATTCAGGTGTATGGACCGAAAGATTCTTTCATTATTGAAAACAAAGGAACGAATAACGAATAAAAAGTTTTAAAAAAGAATAAAGAAACGATGCATTTTGTTTCTCCAGCTAGGGCCCAAGTGCAAAGATTATCTCTTCAAGTTTTTCTTGAAAGGAGGATTATCTCTCTAGTCTATCTATTATATACTAAAAATCCGTAAAACTTCCTACAAACGCTACGAAGCCATCATGTAGTAATTTTAAATAAACTTCTAAACCGTCACGTGGCAATCTAATAAACCGATGGACCTATTATGTTAGATTTTTAGTTATTAGATTTACACTTATATGTGGACCCGACATTAGATGGTATTAGATCTATTTTTGAAAAAAAAACCAAAATCCACGTCTCTTCCCGTCTCGTTTCATATGTGTGTACGGGAGATGTACGCCCTCCCCTCTATCCCCTTTCTCTTCTATTTTCATGTGTTATTAGTTCCTATTTTCATGTTTTATTAGTTCATATTTTCATGCTATATTAGTTAGATGTAAACCACAATTTATAATAATATTTTTTCAAAAAAATAAGTAAAAAACCATCCTATACACATACGTACAAACTTACGTACTCCCTCCTCCCTCTGTTCCACAACCGGTGTCCACCCTTTTTTTTCTATATTGGTTAAATAAAAAATAAAAAAATCTAAAAAAATTATAACATATAAATCAATATGCAAATTTAAATTATTACAACTAAATTTACGGTGCAAGAAAAAATTCACTCCGTAGGTATTCTCTGGCTCATGTTATAAAATTTTACTGGCCGCTCAAATAATCAAAAAATATAAAAAAAGAAAAATAAATTACTCCTACTACTATGAAATTAAAATAATTTTACTCTGTGATTTATAACGAAAACTACAAGAAAACTAAATTCATGTATTTATATTTTTAATATATATTACGAATACATATCTTGATGTCAAATTCTAACAATCATAAAATTCTAAAAACATGATAATATTGATTATATCATTATATACAACTCAACAAACATGGATAACCAAATTATATCTATGATGCCATAAGAAATAAAATGAACCTAGCTACGAGTAATCAATGTTCCATGAAAAATACTCATTTCATTATGAATTCATAATAACATTACTAAATCTGTTCTGAAAACTATTTTTCATGTATACACATTTTATTTTTTTATTGTGAAAGAGAAGTAGAAAAGATAAATATAAAGCTCTTAGTAGGGTTCAATCTGCTCAGGTTACATGCGGATAACTTAAAGGTCAAGCATATATATATTCGACTAATCTAATGTATCAGTTCCATATAGAAATCCATATCCACCTATTGTCGAGTTACAATAGCTAGCAAAGCGTCTGTCCATCACATCAGCTATTATAAGAGCGCGTAACACAGATAATAAAGATAAAATGACACTATAAATTATATTATCTTATATCACTTTATAAATATACATAGCTGTTGACGCCGAATCCGTACCGCCGATGAGGATCCGGCGTGCGGACACACGAAGGCCTGGGAGATCTGCTTAGCTCCAGTGCAGGTCCTAAAATTGATGAAGCGCGGGCGTGTCAGTCAGTTTGATCCTGCCACTGACAAGATATGCAAAAGAGCAGAACGGAAGGTCTATCGGCCGATAGGCCGATAGGGCAAAAACGTATCGGCCGATAGGCCGATAGCCAAAACAACCGATCGGCCGATAATAACATGATGATATAGCAATGTGATATAGCATAATCCAAATATAAAATAAACATTGAGCTGAAGATTAAAGCACACATCGGCCAGAGGTCTGATGGCATAAACTCAATAAGCAAATAAACAATAAATACTTTGTTGTCATCGGCTAGATCTAATCTATATGTAAAACTCTTGTGCCGATGCAACGTCCAGATAACTTACCGGCTGAAACCCCGGTGAAACCCTTATTGCCAATCAACAGGCAGGCTAGAGATCATGGTTCTAATCACGACTTAGCGGCACTAAGTATGAAAAGAAATGCAAGATCTAGACAATCAAGCCCTCGACTGATTTTCGGGGTGGTGGATACCTTAGCCAATCTAATCTAAAGCGAATCTCGGCCGATAAGACTAACTCGAGAAGCCAAACCAGATTAACTAAGATATATGATAATAGGTGCTTACGTTGACGAGATCAGGACGTCGAAGCCCTAGCCCCGACAGCGCAGGCAGCCATAACGACACTTACCCCTCGTAGGAAGGGCATGAACTCGCCGAAGAAGACGAAAGTAAAAAGGTGGCGATGCGCCGAAGTTGTATTGATCGTGAGATAATTTTACATGAACCTTGGGCTTACATATTTATACCCATAGGCTAACAAAGATCCTAACAGAATACGACTCAAACTTTCCTAAAGATAAAAGGAAACAGATAAAGTCCTTATTGGACACTAAACACACTTTCCTAAAGATAAAAAGAAAACTAACAAACTTATCCTAATTAATAGATACAAGCCGCATCCTCCTTGGACTCGGTCTTCTCTAGATAACATCTTCCCGAATCTAACAAGAATCCGACTGCTGTTGGTGGATGGTTTAAGATAACCCTCATCAGCCGATATAAGACTCTATGCCGATACCAACCTTGAGCCGATATGGATCCTGGGTCGATGAGGACTCCAGGGCTTACCAAATTCTGGTGTTAACACATGCCCCCCAGTTTTGGAGTATGAGAAGTCATGCTTCAAAATTATCCTTGCCTTGATCGCCCCAAAACTGATTCTTCTCTTCTTCTTGACATCGGCTCTCGTAAGCCGATACCTTCTGTATTAGATGAGCCAGGCTGTCAAACTCGTGGAAAAAGAATCTATCTTTGATAGGCGCTGACAACCCTTGAAACGCAAGATCTGCTAGTTGTTCATCACTTAGGCTCAAGCTATAACATCGGTTGCGGACATCACGAAATCTTTGGATATACTCCACAGCCGATTCCCCTTCTTGCTGCCTGACTGATATCAAATCTAAAAACTTTAACTCATTGTTCCCAGCAAAGAAGTGCTGATGAAATTGCTTCTCAAGATCGGCCCAACCTTTGATTGAGTTTGGTGGCAACGTCGAAAACCATGTGAAAGCTGATCTAGTCAAAGATAACGGAAAAATCTAACCTTTAGAGCTTCTTCAGCCGATGCCTCCCCACATTGAGCTAAGAACCAGCTGATATGTTCCATCGTAGACATATCATCTTGCCCTGAAAACTTGAAAAAGTCTGGAACCCTGTATCGGCTCGGAAGTGGAACTTTATCAAACCACTCAGGATATGGCAGCCGATACACAGAAATATGTCCCTTAGGTCTAATTCCAAACTGTTCCTCTATTACTTTTGCAATCATATCGGCCCAATCTTCTTTAGACTGATATTTTTGAGTTTCTTCTGGCCGATATTGTTGATGTGGCTCTCCTGGCTAATGTTGATCTATTTGCCCCCCAAGCCAATGTCGCTGTTGCCGATGATGCTGAGATTGTTCGTTGATTTGCCCCCTAGTCTGATTTCTTAAGGCAATTACTCTGGGAACTATCTTCTCGATCAAACCATGTAATGTACTCACCAAAACTCCAGATCGATCAAACACAGCGCGACGAACGATTTCATCAACTGTCTTTTGAAGCGTCTCATCGTCCATCAGCTCTTCTTCTTCCTCTATCGGCTTGAGAGATTGTTCTTCCTTGGCCTTGACTTCCTTCTCAGACATCTTGTTGCAATTGTGGGTTCCACGAGCCGTGTAAAAATCTGTTGTCAAAAACACGGTCCCATCGGGCGTGCCAAAAATGTGTTGACGCCGAATCCGTACCGCCGATGAGGATCCGGCGTGCGGACACACGAAGGACTAGGAGATCTGCTTAGCTCCAGTGCAGGTCCTAAAATTAATGAAGCGCGGGCGTGCCAGTCAGTTTGATTCTGCCACTGACAAGATATGCAAAATAGCAGAACGGAAGGTCTATCGGCCGATAGGCCGATAGGGCAAAAACGTATCGGCCGATAGGCCGATAGCCAAAACAGCCGATCGGCCGATGATAACATGATGATATAGCAATGTGATATAGCATAATCCAAATATAAAATAAACATTGAGCTGAAGATTAAAGCACACATCGGCCAGAGGTCTGATGGCATAAACTCTCAATAAGCAAATAAACAATAAATACTTTGTTGTCATCGGCTAGATCCAATCTATATGTAAAACTTTTATGCCGATGCAACATCCAGATAACTCACCGGTTGAAACTCCGGTGAAACCCTTATTGCCAATCAACAAGCAGGCTAGAGATCACGGTTCTAATCACGACTTAGCGGCACTAAGTATGAAAAGAAACGCAAGATCTAGACAATCAAGCCCTCGACTGATTTTCGGGGTGGTGGATACCTTAGCCAATCTAATCTAGCGAGGCGATTTAGTCGATACCGGCGTAAACCCTAAAGCGAATCTCGGCCGATAAGACTAACTCGAGAAGCCAAACCAGATTGACTAAAATATATGATAATAGGTGCTTACGTTGACGAGATCAGGACGTCGAAGCCCTAGCCCCGACAGCGCAGGCAGCCATAATGAGACTTACCCCTCGTAGGAAAGGCATGAACTCGCCGAAGAAGACGAAAGTAAAAAGATGGCGATGCGCCGAAGTTGTATTGATCGTGAGATAATTTTACATGAACCTTGGGCTTACATATTTATACCCATAGGCTAACAAAGATCCTAACAGAATACGACTCAAACTTTCCTAAAGATAAAAGGAAACAGATAAAGTCCTTATTGGACACTAAACACACTTTCCTAAAGATAAAAAGGAAACTAACAAACTTATCCTAATTAATAGATACAAGCCGCATCCTCCTTGGACTCGGTCTTCTCTAGATAAGATCTTCCCGAATCTAACAAGAATCTGACTGCTGTTGGTGGATGGTTTAAGATAACCCTCATCGGCCGATATAAGACTCTATGCCGATACCAACCTTGAGCCGATATGGATCCTGGGTCGATGAGGACTCCGGGGCTTACCAAATTCTGGTGTTAACAATAGATGAATACAAACGTGATTTAATTAAAGCTAACACAAAAACATACATGTTCACGATAATAATAAAGAGATTCTATTGAAATTTAAACAATAGAAAAAACTCAAGAGTGTGGACCCTAATAGTAAATAAAAATATCAACAGCTAATCTATAGGATATATAGAATTGTAAACCATTTTAAGGCTCGCTAAACGCCCTATAGAACCCTCCTACATCATCTATTAAAGCTTCTAAGAAATAAGGAAAAAACTTCAAAAATTCTCTGTAAAAGGCAAAACATTCAACGCTTAATCCTCCATTAATTTCATGGTTCTTTTTATCTTAGCCATTGGATGATTTCATCGGCTCTACATATGTGTACGCACATTATAGCGGCCACCATATTGAAGATAACAATACTAGCATCAAGTCGTACAAGGTTGCCAGCCATCCAATAACAATACTAAAAAAACCTAGTAGGAGTTACAACGAGTTACCATGACAAACCAACAAGGGAAGGCCATGATAATTAAATTGTAATGATAAAACTTTCTTTCAACTCCCTTATATATGCATTATTATTTATATCACATCACTTGAAACATGCACAAATTGATAACATAGTAAATCTTAGTAAATCTTTGTGATAAAGAGGGTACATATGAAAACATTCAATTAATCCCTTTAGTCTAGGAATAATAATACCAAACAAGAACTCAAGTGGGTAACAAACAATTTTGATATTGAATTTTAATCCTTGGAAAGAGAGAGACAGAGCGCGAAGGGTTCGAACAGTTAGGCGAATATTATCCATTTTACAAGATGAGTGTTTTATTTAAAAATATGAGATAGTTCAACGACTACTTATTCCGAAGTATTAACATACTATTTAAGAGTAGAGCATCATTTTATTTGAGGTTTTTATAATAGAACTATCTAATGATGAACTTAATGCAACTTTGCTATAGTAGTATTAGATGAAAACATATTTCAATGACTATTTTTATGTCATGTTTGGAGATCAAAGAATAACAAAATACTTTAATGAGTCACCACGTATTTATTACTACGCCATAAATTCTATAGTACAATGAATAATATTACTTGGTATTATTGGAGTAGGGAAACTAGACTAAGACCATGTAATACCCTAGCTCCAAAATCTATATTACCCTAAATTTTATGTGGATTGAGTATACATATGTATAGTATTTCACTTACACTTTCATTTTCACTTAGTGTAAAATGGTCAACACACTGTTATTATATTTAAAGCGCCAAGACTGATTTATAAGCTGACCTGATCATCCACCTAAACTTTTAAACTTTTAAGGTGATACTAAACCATCAATTACAATAACTTTTTGCATATATGAGCCTCAACTACACTGTTCTATAGGCTAAAAACAGGCTAGGGAATCACGGATCCAGGGTCACCCGAAGAATGGATATGTACCACAGGAACTTCTAAATTTCATATTTAGAGGTTCATATTTGCGAATGTCCAATTTGATATCACTATAAATCATTTGAAAATGCTCACGAGTCATTAAGAAAAAAATAGAGATATCAAAATTTGTAGAATAATTAGTTCGGTATTATCCAAAGATCTCAGCTATAGTTTTATTGCTCAAAGTTTATACGTGCAAAGACGTGAAATTCTTTACCCGTAAGAAAGTTTGAATGACCAACTACATGATGTGACTGCTACATATATGTGAACATTTTACAAAAACTTTATATATGGATAAAAAATAGTCATCATAAAAGATTTTAACATTTAAGAAAAAAGAGAAACCCACGCAATCGCGCAGGCTACCTTCCTAGTTTAAGAGAAAAGCAGGATCTTTGTCACATCTATCTCTTTCCCAGCAGTTCTTAGCACCAGTATAGATATTAAGAGCTTCTTTTGGGTAGAGGAATTTTGCAATATTTTTGTGGGAATCAACAACTAATTCTTGTAGAGTACAGGATTTATCGATCAATTTATATATACCTATATCAGTTGGGCATTTTGAAAAAATAAATGTTGCATCGGAAACACCATGGACTCTTTTAATTTATTTTTTCCACATTACATAATTTCGAAATTTGAAATTAACAAATATGAAAGTTCACTTTTTTAAAAGGTCATCAAGGGGGAGAGCTTCCCAACTTAAATACTTTTATTTGCAAAAGGGATGAGAGGCATTACACAGGCATGGGATTAGATACATTAGAGATTTGCTAATCGGGAGGAAAAACAAGATTTCTAACACGAGACTACATGTCGCTCGTCTGTGTATATTCTTTCAGCCGAAGAAAGGTTTGTTTGACACGTGGTGGCATGGGTAGAAGTTTATATTTTGAAAATAAGTTTTGGAAGAGCTCATTTTTAAAATTAAAAAGGTTTAAAAATAATAAAAAAAAGATTGTCTATATATCTTGTGACAGAAAATTTTAGCTCATATCTTTCAAATTTTGGACCGTTAGATATGCTTTAAGATTTGTGCACAACAGTGATCTTATCCTTTTCTTTTCTTTTCCCCTTCTCCCCCAACCACACATAGTACGAGCGCAAGGCAAGCTCACTTGCTCGCTTCCTCAAATGGCGCTGCTGCCGTTGTCGTTGCCGCCATTGCCACCCCGCGTCACTGCTTGGCCTTGCCGGCTGGCCAGAAGGCACTGGCAAGGCTCCCCGTTCGGCTTTCTCCCCTTCTCCCTCTCCTCCTCCTAAAGTCGGTGGCGTCAAGGTGCCTCCGTCCCGCTGTCTTTGCCATCTTCGTCGGCTCCCTGCCACTGAAGCCGCCACCATCGACCAACACCTCTTAACCAGTCGCTTTGTTTTGCCTTCGTCGTCGATGCTAGCCCACCACCCTCCTTCATCCCCAAGGCTCTGGTGGCGTTGTCACCACCTCACCGTCCTCCTAAGTCCACCACCCACCGCCAGTCCCTCCATTGCCCACGGCTATCCCTCTAAAGCCGGCGAACTCCCCCTTCCTTCCTCCTTCCCCACCCTTCTACCATGTCTTGACCTCAACCCAGGACCCTAATTGGTCGTGGTCGTTGCCGCCGTTCACTGGAGTTCAACAAGATCGCCAGAGTTAAAAGGAGAAGCTAACTAGAACATGAACCGTCAACCAGATATGAAGGTTAGAAAATTTTCCAAGATTTTACCCCCATTTTTTCGTCAAACGTGGTTTAGCAATTCTGGAAAAAAATTCCATTCTTGGCCGCAGAGTAGTGGTCAATGAAATAAATGAACTAACGAAGGCCTGGTAGAGGGAAACAGGGAATGCCGCATCGGCCTGCAGGCTTCCTTTGAGTCAAACCTGCACCCCAGGTATGTTGCTCTCCTCACCCTCAAGGCGGCAAAACTGTCCAAGCGGCGTCAGAATCCGATCGACACGATCAACAGGTTCAACCTGTACAGCATTCCAACGAACAACGGGATGTTCTGCTAGTCTAACCAGCTCGCAACTACGTAGGAGTATGTGCGTGCAAGATGGCCACAGTGCAGTGCAAATGTGCAATGCAATGCCATGAAATCAATCTCTCTCTCTCTCTCTCCTGCGCAGGGTCAACCCCCGTTACCCCACCGACGGAACGAAAGCTTAGTGGTGCCTGCCATTATTCCCACATTGATTAGTTTTCCCCTACGTACGTGCAGCCAGCTTCAACCGGCCCCGGGACCCCCCGCAGGTTAAGGCGCTGCGGGCCATGCCCGGCTGGGAGCACCGCACCGAGGCCGGAAAACCGGTCAGGTTATTGGTGCAATGTCGAGTTGCGGAGCAGAAACACGGTCGCGCACGCACGGCGGCTGCTGTCTCGGCACATGGTACCAGTAAAAACGGTCGCTTTTGCAGTGGTTGCGGCCAGCGCGCGGAGACTGGAGTACGCGGATACGCCCATACGCGCCGCCTGCCTGCGCTGCGCAAGTGCGGGTGATCTAGCTTAGCTGGTAGGGCACAGCCGAGCCAGCCACATCGCGATCGATGCATCCACCGCGGGACGTGCGCCCGGCCGGGGGCACGCGGATCAAGTGGCTGACGAGGCGAACGCGATACCGCGATGCCCATATTGGTGTCCGTCCAATACCCCAATATCCCTATGCACCCATCTGCGCTCGTCATTCGTCACAGCTTTGCCGGCCGGTGTCCCGCTAGCTCAAGCTTTGCCTCCCGATGGAAAGCTGTGTTGCAACAACCAGAGAGGATCGACATCATCGAATATACACCCACAAGGCACTTTAATGTACACGTCAAATATACACCCGTTTTTAGATAATTGATCCGGGCACTATTTAAATTTAAATTTTGACCGTCTATTTTTACTATAATATTTAAAAATATGTCATGTTACCAAAGTGTACATTGTCATAAATATAGTGAGCTAGCATAATTAGTTAGGTCTCATGTGATGAAAAGTATCCACATAGGATCAAGATGTAGGCCTAATCTTTGGAGGTGCTCACATGGTTGAGGTGTACGTGTGTGCATTAATATAAGTGAGTGGATACATGTTTATATGATTGTCTTCGTCTGTATTATATTTTAAAAAAATATTTAACTAGCTTTCATTTATCATAATCAGGAATGGATTCAAGATTGAGTCACAACCTGGGCTAGCCCATTATAGCTTGGACTGTGAATATCAATTACATGATGAAAAAACGAACTTCATAGTAGAGATTGCATCTTAGGCCTCAGGCCATGGCCTAGGTCCATCCCTGATCATAATATAATATAATCTTTTGAAAGTAATTTTGTGGTCAAAGTGAATCGTATGTTGTTAACAATATTAGTTATTCACGAATGTTTGTCTAGATTAGACAGTCTGTTCAGATTTATAATACTAAAATGTGTCTAATCTGATTTTAGAATGATATATTTTAGAATGGAGGGAATAGTAGGTTAGATGACGCCTCCTCCATAGGTTTTGTAGATATATACAGTGAGCTAGACCAATTGGTATAAGCTTCTGAATTGTTGTCGAAGTTTTAAATTTGGTACCCCAAATAATGTCTTTTGGATATCATAATGTGGCCCTAGCCATCCGCGATATCCACAATCCCTAACCAGTCTCATCGAATATATGAGTTAGCTAGCGCAAGACCTCTTGGTCGTGACTTTTAGGTTGAATCCGCAGTGCCCTTTGAGTTGAGCTGCCTTTTATTTGTTCCCTCATGCGGCATCACAACATCACTTGTATATCACCCCCCTGGCTAGCTGACGCCTGGAAACCCGATCGATGGAGCTACTAGAGCCAGCATCCACTAACACACTGTTTCGAGCAAAGGGCACCCAAAACGCAGCGTTTAAGGCACGGCCGGCCGCTTTTTTATCATGTTCCGAACCTTCGCACACATCACGCAAAGACGCGAAGAAAGATCAGCGAGCAAAGCGCGATGGTGCCCTCCCCCTCTGTTCCCCAAAAGCGAGGACGCTCGATCCGGCATCGTGGATGCCAGGCACCACCAATCTGAATCAATCCCATGGTGCGCCGCGCACCACCACCGGCAACGCCGCAAGTACGTTCCTCCCTCGAGACGACAGCCACCATTCGCGCGCGTCGATCGCGTCGTCAACCAATCACCAAGTGCGGCACACATTACTACGTGCGGTTTCTAGCTTGCACTTTGCAGCAGCAGATCAGATGCCCACCATTAATAACACCATCGAGCACTAGCCACTATACTACTATAAGTACGAGTAGCTTGCAAGAGTGCAGATCCAATCCAGCCATTTTAGCTGCATGATCACGATGGGTTTCTTGTTTGCCAGGAGCAGCTACAGCTTTGTTGCTCTTGCCCTCCTGGTGTGCGTGCTGCTGGCGCCGTGCCAGGCGAAGGCGGGGCTCTCGACCAAGTTCTACGCCAAGACGTGCCCCGACGTGGCCACCATCGTGCGGTCGGCGGTGGCGCAGGCCATCGCCAAGGAGCCCCGGATGGGCGCCTCCATCATCCGCCTCTTCTTCCACGACTGCTTCGTCAACGTCAGTCGCGTTTGCTCTGATGATCTCTAGCTGACGAGATGGTCGAGTCACGCTCACGCGTGCGTTTTTTTGCGAATGCAGGGGTGCGACGCGTCCATCCTCCTCGACGACACGCCGACGTTCACCGGGGAGAAGAACGCCGGCGCCAACGTCAACTCCGTGCGCGGGTACGAGGTCATCGACGCCATCAAGTCCCAGGTCGAGTCGGCCTGCAAGGGCGTCGTCTCCTGCGCCGATATCGTCGCGCTGGCGTCCCGCGACGCCGTAAACTTGGTCAGTCAAGAGCGTGTACACGTCAGTGTGACACATGTACAGTGCAATGCTGTTGAAAAATTGAAATAGTATTGAATAATCTTGATGCCAATCTGCGTTGCAGCTAGGGGGACCGACGTGGAACGTGCAGCTCGGCCGGAAGGACTCGCGCACGGCGAGTGGGACCGCGGCGAACGCCAACCTGCCCGGCCCGGCCTCCAGCGCGGCGTCGCTCGTGGCGGCGTTCGCGGCGAAGGGCCTCTCGGCGCGCGAGATGACGGCGCTGTCCGGGGCGCACACCGTGGGGAGGGCGCGCTGCCTCATGTTCCGCGGCCGCATCTACGGGGACACCAACGTCAACGCCACGTTCGCCGCCGCGCTGCGGCAGACTTGCCCGCAGAGCAGCGGCGACGGCAACCTCGCGCCGTTCGACGACCAGACGCCCGACGCGTTCGACAACGCCTACTTCAAGAACCTGGTGGCGCAGCGCGGCCTGCTGCACTCCGACCAGGAGCTGTTCAACGGCGGATCGCAGGACGCGCTGGTGAGGAAGTACTCCGGCAACGCCGGCATGTTCGCCAGCGACTTCGCCAAGGCGATGGTGAAGATGGGCGGCCTCATGCCGGCGGCCGGGACGCCGACGGAGGTCAGGCTGAACTGCCGGAAGGTGAACTAAGATTAACCGACGGTTACGAGGGTGTACGTCATGATTATTCGTAGCTAAGATCATATATTCAATCGAGAATTTCCCTTTGTGGGATTGTGATGGAGACGTGCGTGTAGGATATGACCAATTGTATTATCCTCATTTGGTAAGCATGCCCCGCTAATCAGCTCGGCAATATTCATACAGTACTTGGTTTGGAATGCTGGAATCTTTTAGGAACTTTGTTAACAAAATATTTCAGCAATTATAATATAAGTGAACTAACGGGTTATTGTGATATTGACGTTGACTTAATAATGAAATAAGTTTGAGATATTGAGAAAACTTGAGCAAAACATGCTCATCACAGCTATCATCTCCGTTTTATATTATAAGTTGCTTTGATTTTTTTACTAGTCAAAATTTTTTAAGTTTGATTTTGTTTATAAAAAAATTAACTATATTTTCAACGTAAATCAAACATATTCTCAAAATATATTCAAAGTTGCATTTAATAAAACAAATTTGTTGCTAAATATTTTTTATAAATTTGGTCAAACCTAAATAAGTTTAACTAGAAAAAAAAAGTTAAAACGACTTATAATATGAAACAGAGGGAGTAGTACGTCTCCACTCCCCACTAACGCTGACATGTTTCTCGGTACTTACAATTTCTTCCCATTTTCATTCTTTGTCCGGAAGTACAAAAGTCACAACATGCCAATAGATAAAAATATATAATTAATCACAAAAACGATATAATTCCTGCAAGTTGTCCCTTTGAAATTTATTTTACATGATGATCAGGACAAATGTATGTCAACTGTGCACATTGACTACCTTTCTTTTTAATTTAGTTTACTCTTTGTATCCTTTTATAGTTTTACTCCTAGGGTCACTAGCATATTTTTCTCAGAAAAGTATATACATACAAAATTCTTACAAACACTAATATGTCATCAAGTGAGTAAATCTAGATATTTTGTAACTATCATCTAATTAAATCGAAGAGTTAAAAGCTTTATTTCTAAAAGTTCTGTATATTTTTTTAGAATGTGTAGTAGTGGCTCATTTTTCTCTTTGCAAGTATTTGGAGGGTTGCTTTTCATCTTGCCACAAAAGATGGAGAAGGTACATATTCTTTTAGATTAATTTTTATTTGATGATGCACATGTGGAGTTGAATACAAGTGCTATTTTTAGAGCAAATACAACAATGGGCGCCTTACAATCAACCTATATCACATTTTTGTACATGTGAAGCTGAAAGGCAAAAGGACAAGAGAGTGAGATGCCATTAAAAAACCAACTCTGTATGTGCTGAGAAAGAGAGAACAAATGGAAATGGAAAAGAAAGAAAGAGAGACGAAAGGATAATAGCGAGAGGTTTTAAGAGACAATAACCTTCTTGATAATATGTTATAGTTATTTTTTCTTCGAACGACTCGCACCAGACAGTGCGAAGTTCATGTCGATAGAACAGGAAAAACGTACAAGATTACAACCCTGGGAAGTCATAACCAGAAAAACAAAGAAAAAAATAACCACCATCCACGCACCGACAGCTCCAACACACGGACCTGGGAAAAGGCTAGCACTGAAGCGGCCGCCGCTAAGCGTGACCTACCGCTGTTAGGCCAACAAAGGAGCTACAACCGAGAAAGACCAAAACCCCAACCCTAACAACCGACAACAAACTACACTCTATCCACATCTTTGGGATTGAGGGAGAGAGGGTGAGAGAGAAGAATGGAACCGCTCTCCCCCTAGGCCCTCCGACGTGGCCAACTTGCATAAGCTAGGTCGCCGACACAAAAGGACCGGAGTCTAAAGCGAGCTTGCACCAGTTGTCTGGGAGGTTTCGGCAAGGGGTTGCCTAGACGATGTCTCTAGGGAGAGAAGCGATGAAAGCACTGCCACCGCCGTCCGTCGAGGTCTCAAAAGAGAACCGAGACAGGGTTTTCACCTGGCCGCCCACTAGAGGAGATGGGATGGCACGACAATGCCCTCAAGAGGGAAAGTGACGTTCGAAAACGTCGCCGTTGCTGGCCTGACCAAGACTAGGCTAGGTTTTCACCCGCCGCCCACCGCCTGCCTATCCACAACTAACGCACCATTGCTCCACCACCGTCAATCCTTCTTCAGCGTGTGGGCACCGCAGAGTCGGCGCCCCCCGCCAGCCTACCTCCATGGGTCGCCACGTGGCCACTTTGGTCACGGCATGCCGGCCTCCGCTGCCAGCCGCGCCTCCTCGCGCCGAGCTGGCCTCCGTTACCGCCGGTCGCTCCTCCTCGTGCCCTGCCAGCCTCCGTAGCCTCAACTATCGCCGCCGCAGCGCCGTCACCCTCCCCGCTGCTGTCGCCATCTCCAACACCCTACGCCATAGCGTCGTCGCCGTCCCCACCGCCGTCGATAGCCCGACTGGTAGCAGCACCCCGCCGCCTCCACCATCGCCATGCCACCTCCATGTTCGCGCCGCTGCTTTCGCAGCCTCGCCGCCGCCTCCACTTCGCCGCTCCCCACCGCCTCGCCGTCACAGCCAGCTCGGGGGCCGGTCTCCCACGCCGGGGAGGCCAGGTCCGAGCGAGTGGAGGCCAGATCTGGCACCGCCGCCTCGTCGTCACCACCTGAACCAGCTAGCCAATGACGCCATCGTTCGCCACAACCTCCCGCTACCGTCATCGGCGCAACCTCTCCTCCGCCCAGGTCTGACCTCGCCGGTGCCGGATCCAGTCGCGGGGGGCCAGATCTGGCCACGGCGGCACCGGATCTGCTGCCCTACGCTGCGCGCCGTCACTCCTCCGCTGGTCGTCGGTGCGCCGTAACTGGCGCCGCTCCCTCCCGCTGCCTGTCCGCGAGGGGGCCAGATCCCCCTCCGTCGGCTCGGATTTGTCGAGTCCATCCCCGTCGGCGCCAGAGCCCGTCGTCGATGTATCGTTGTCCCTTCGCCTGTTTCCGGTCGACGCCTGTTGTAGTTATCTTTAGTGTTATCTCTATAAGATATGGAAGTGCATTTATAGCTAATAGTGGTATCTATTACTCCATCTGGTCACAAGTATTTGACGTTTGTAGCAACATTTGGTCCAACTTTCAAAACTAGATTATCAATTTTATATTATAATAAGTTTATAAAATGTAATATGTATATAATACTAGGTTGTTACTCTTTAAGACACATCTACCCTCTATCATTTCTTTAAACTAACCATTTGAAAAATCTTATGCTAAACATGAAATATGTATGACCAAAGGGAGCATATCATTAAGAATGCGCAAAAGAGTCAACAATATTTGTTTTGGATACCTATAAAAATTACCGCGTTAATCAGAAAAAGTAACAAATGTTGTTATAGTTAATAGGCCCATAATACTTTAAGGATCAAATATGTCCTATAAGGCGGTCAATAGGATTTCTAAAAACATGGTCAAATTAAAACTTGATTGCGGAAGAGATCAAATCTAGTCTATTTTCCTAGATTCAAAATCTAGTATAGCCCAAGTTTTGCAACCTAATTAAAGGCCAAAAAGAATTTTGAAATTATACTATTGAAGTTTTTTTTCTCTGAAACATACGAGATTCGAACTGTTTTATAGGAATAGACCATCGTCACGGTTTGGCAGTGCGAACTTGCCATGAAATCGTAAGACCAACGCGCGATAGTGACAACAGCATGATGACACCGGTGTGCGCACCGTGGCCTCGTAGGGTGAGGGGCGAGACTGCTCGGTCTTGCTGGTTAGCCATGCGACATGGCCTCGGTCTCGCTGGTTGGCCAAGCGACATTGCCTAATGACGCAATTAATCATCATGAAAAGTGATTAATTAATTACTAATGATGATAATTAAAAATAAATAAATAAATAAATAATTGCTAATGACGCTAATTAATCAATTAATCGTGTGAGTTCGCTAGTTAGGGATGCAAAGTCGCATCTGCTCGCACGGTCTCGCGCACTAGCCGCGCGAGGTTGAGCGGTCTCGCATCCTCACCACGCGAAGTCGAGTGGTCTCGAGTACCCGCGCAGATTCACACTTTCATTATGCCGAAATGGTATAATTCTGCTAATCTTTTCTAAACGTGTATATTCCTGTAAAACTATTGAAAGAAAGCTATATTTTCAAAAAATTTTCAAGGCCGGCCTAACAATTCTACAACAAACTAAGCATTGAAAGGAACAAACGGTAAAGAGCGGTGAAAAGGATAAGAAATGCAAACGCAAAGACATACAAGTTTTTCCCGAGGTATAGGAGATTCGAAAATCTCCATTAGCTCTTATTGGAGGACTCGACACAAGGATCTTGCTCGCTCCTAAGGTCATGAAGTCCATGGATGCTTGCATAGTAGTGGTGGTTCATCTCTACTCCGGATGGTTAAACGCCAAAACCTTAAAAATGCATCGGGTCTCTTACAAACTTTACTAGAGATCACTTGGAACGCCTCCAAAACTGGCTAGGCACGCCGAGATGCTACAAGTAGCAAGATGAAGTCTTCAATTGAAGCCACATAGCTCTAGATTCTTTGTGGGTACACACTAAAAGGCTTTATTCATTTCGCTGGGGAATAGCTAGTTTTTTTCACGGTGCACAAAACAAGAACAACCATTACTACATGATTAATTGAGTATAAGTATTACATACTTAAAAATATATTTATTTAATTTTTGAAATAAATTTTTATAAAAAATTATTGTTTAACAATTCAGGAAACATGCTTACAATAATATAGTAGTAGGCAGACGAAGAAGCTGATTCAAACTCAGTCTAAGTCACTCTTGAGCTCAAAAAAACGAAACTAAAGAACTAAACTTGCAAAAATTCATCTACTCCCTTTGTCCCAGACTAAATTAATCTAGTACCGAATATGATATCTAATAGTAGAATATATCACATCTCATATTAGATTAACTTATTCTCAGACAAGACAGTACAATTTGCTATAGGTGCCACTACTACAGATTTGATTTTTCTGTACAAGGCCCCCGTTAAGTTCCAGGCGGGCCATAAGTGGCCGTGCTTGCAAAAACCAATCCTCGAGGGCCGGTTCAAAGACCGCACGTGATAATGCATTATCACGTGCGGTCGCTTAAGTCGCCCGCATGTGATAATGGGCGTATTATCGCGTGCGGGCCTCCTAAGGCACCGCATGAGACATTGGATGCGGATGCCTTAAGAGGCCCGCATGTGATAATATGCCCATTATCGCGTGCCGGCGACTTAAGCCGACCGCATGCGATGATCGGTGCCATATTAGGTCCCCAGCTCGAGCTTCAACCATTCAAACCTGATGTTTTTCTCTCCAAAACTTAGCAAAAAATGGGAGGAGGTTTTCAACTTCAAATCTTTGCTTGGCATCCATATAAAAGGTTACATTCTTAATTTCTTCTTTCATTTGCCTCTATTTATTTCAATTTCCATGAGTGAAATGCGACGAATTTCGCACTTTTGCAAATGGACTTTTGTAAGCTATTTTTCTATTTTTAGCTTAAATATATTGTTTGCATGGCACAATGTTACAAGTATTTACTACTGCATACTACTTTAATGTAATGTTGGTTTAGTTTGCCTCCATTTATTTCAATTTTCATTGATGAAATACGATGAATTTTGCACTTTTCCAAATGGACAATTGTAGGCTTTCTTTTAGCTTAAATATGTTGTTTGCATGGCAAAATTTGAAAAGTATTTACTAATGCATACTACTTTAATTTAATATTGGTTTAGTTTGCCTCCATTTATTTCAAATATCTTCGGTGGAATGCAACGAATTTTGCAGTTTTGCAAAATGGACTATGTAGGCAATTTTTTCTATTTTTAGTTTAAATACACTGTTATTGTAATCACTAGTGCATGAAGAGTAATCTATTGTAGGTTTAATTTTTAAGAGATATTTTTTTTATATTATGCGATAAGACTCATTAGAGATGTTTTTTAGGAGATGGATCGAGCATGGATGTACGAGACACGACGAACTCATCTGGCATTCATGAAGGAAGCATCCAAATTTGTTGATCAGGTAAAGACACATGCTTTGAGGGAGAATAGAAGGGACATTTTTTGTGCATGCTTTGATTGCAAGAATGAGAAAATGTTGAAAGACCCAAAGAAAATTTTGGAGTACATAGTGAAGCGTGGATTTAAGGATGATTACAAGGTATGGACCTATCATGGGGAAGTCGCTGTTCCTGATGAAGAGACTACTGATATTTGCTTCGATGAGGTAGAAAATTTTATAATTGAAGACATGTCTCATGAAACAATGCCGGAATTTGGTGGCTCTGGTATTGACGATTCAGAGGCTGATTTTGATCTGGAGGATATGTTGTGGCACGTTGAACCAGTGGTCCTAATTGGTACAACTCTAGGGTTCAACAATTGAGAAGCGTTGCAAAAATCAGTGAAGGATCTTCTTTACGACGAATCCAAGGGATGTGACAAGTATTATATGGTGCTGTGTTCTGTGCTTGAACTTCTTAGATTGAAGGTCAAGCACAGATGGTTGGACACTAGCTTCAACGATTTGATGGATCTCTTGAGAGTTATGCTTCCTAAGCCTAACTTGTTGCCGTCCAACATGTATCAAGCGAAGAAACTGATATGTCCATTATCTCTAGGTGTTCAAAAGATCCATGCATTTGTAAATAATTGTATACAGTACTGCAAGGAATACATTGATTTGGACAGTTGCCCAACATGTGGGACGAGTCGGTACAAAACGGATAACGAAGCCTTTGATGGTGAGGTTATCGATCAAGATTCATCGATGGATAGAAAGAAAAAGATTCCAGCCATGGTGATGTGGTACTTGCCAGTGAAAGATCACATGAAGCGGCTATTTTCAAACCATACCGACGTCGAGTTGATGAGATGGCATCAAGAGAACCAAAATACGGATGGTATGATTCGACATCCCGTCGATGCTCAACAGTGGAAAACCTTTGATGCACTACATTCAAAATTTGCAAAGGATCCGAGAAATGTAAGGTTTGCTTTGAGCACGGACAGAATGAATCCATTCGGTGACCTAAGCAGCTCACACAGCACCTGGCTAGTTCTACTCACCATGTACCTACATGGATTTGTCAAAAGCGAAAATATATTTTGTTGACTATCCTTATACAAGGACCAAAATAACTTGGAATCGACATATATGCCTTTCTTGAACCTTTGATGGAGGACATGGAAAAAATGTGGAAAGAAGGCTTATGAGTGTGGGATGAATACCGTAGGCAATACTTTGCTCTGTGTGCCATCATATTCGTTACCATCAACGACCTATTGGCGAACTTTTTGCTCTCAGGCTAGATTAAAGGGAAGATTGGATGTCTTATTTGTCTCGACAACACGCTGTACAAGTACCTGACATCCTCAAGCAAGATAGTGTACATGCGTTATCGTGCGATGGCCAGATTATTTGACAAGACAGTAGAGAACGATCTTGCCCCTCAAACACAAAGTGGTACTGTGGTCTTCAACATAACAAAGAATATTAAGGTCGTGTTCAAGAAGGGAAAGAAGAAGGTAGGCAAGAGGAAGAAAGCAACGGATCAGGATAATACTTTGCCTTTCAAGAAGCACTCAATCTTTTTCAAATATCTGCCATAATGGAAAGACCTGGAGATTCGTCATGCTATTGACGTAATGCATCTTGAGAAGAATGTGTTCGATAGCACCGTCGACATTTTACTAGACATCCCGAGTAAGACAAAAGATGGACTGAAGTCACGTACTGACCTGGTAAATTTGGACATAAGGCATGGCCTTCACCCAAAAGAGCTGATAAATGGAAAGATCGAGATTCCTCCGGCATGCTACTCAATGATACCAGAAGAGAAAAAGGCTCTCTGTAGATGCTTGAATGGTTTGAAAGTCCCTACTGGATTCTCATCGAACATCAGGAAACTTGTATCAATGAAAGATTTGACTATCTCTGGATACAATGCTCATGATTGTCATAAGATGTTAACTATCTTCCTCCCTATTGCTATAAGAGCGGTCAAGCCAGTTCACACTAATGTAGCGATAACAAAGTTGTGCTACGTTTTCAATCGAATTACATAGAAGGTTTTTGATCCAGAGAAATTAGGACCCCTTCAAGCATTCGCAATCGAGACAGCATGCCAGCTATAGATGTATTTTCCTCCATCTTACTTCGATATGATGGAGCATCTGATTGTCCACATCGTCCCTCAGATTATCGAACTTGGTCCCCTATACCTACATCAAATGTGGGTGTATGAGAGATACATGTCGGTCCTGACAGGGTATGTCCGCAATCGTGCTCATCCGGAGGGATCAATGATAGAGGGGTACACAACTGAAGAGGTGGTTGAGTGCTGTATAGATTACATGAAGGATATCACTCCCATTGGGATACCCTGGCTCTACACAAGGGGAGGTTAACTGGGAAGGGGACCGCAGACAAGAAAAGTTTCTATGATTAACGACTACAAAGCTGTAGTAGATGCGCATAGCAGCGTGCTGCAACAGCTCGCCATCGTCGAGCCATACATTGAACAACACATGAACGAGATTAGAGCTTGCAACCCCGGACGACCCGCTGCTTGGATCTCAAAAGAACATAAGCGCAAATTTCCTCAATGGTTAAAGGATCAAAACCTGCTGATTGGTGAATCCCTTGAGGAAATAACTTTGCAGAGGCTGGCGACTGGCCCATCTAGCCTCGTGACCTCATGGCAAGGGTACGACATCGGCGGATATACGTTTTACACGATAAGTAAGGATAAGAAAAGCGCAGCTCAGAATAGTGGAGTTCGTGTCGAAGCGTTCGACACAACAGGCGAGAAGAAGTCGTATTACGGGATCATACAAGAAATTTGGGAACTTGACTATGAACTAAACATCCAGATCCCTGTGCTTTGATGCCAATGGGTGAAAGACACAATAGACGTATCCCTGGATTACTACGGCCTTACGGTTGTGGAACGCAGTAAACTAGGCCATAAGGATGATCTTTGGGTCCTTGCTGAGCGTGTTACACAGGTTTTCTATGTGAAGGACCCTTCTGACGAGAGGATGGACATTACTATATCCGGAAAGCAACACATTGTTGGCATTGACATCATTGAAGACGTGTCTGATTACAACTAATACGACGACGTACCATTATTCACCGATCTTCCTAATGGGATCAAACTCATAGAGCGAACCCTTAACGAAAAGAACTTTTCGCATGTGCTGGCCGATGGTGTTGCCAAAAGTGTGAAACATTAGTTTGTTTTTGTATTGATTTTGTTTGGGAAACGTATGTATAACACTATGTATTCCATATTGGAGGGACATGTCACTTCCTGTTATGTTGTGGTCCAATGAGTTGACATGTACTAAATTTGTGTTGGATTAAAAATTAGTTAAAATTTGTATTTAAAGAGTGCATCAAAAGTCCCAAGGCAAATCTTATGCTTTTTTATAAACAAATTCTCAAAAATCAACAAGACTTTCAATTTTAATATGTGATATTTACAAAGAAAGAGAGAGAGAGAAAGAAAAAAAAAGAAAGAAAGCTAAAGAAAAAGATCAAAAAATTGTGATAAATAACTCCACAAACATTTTTTATTTGAATTTTAAAATGTAATATTTAAAATTTTGTCTATAAAAAGAAATTTGAAAATTATTTTTGCATGCGGCCCACTTAATTGGCCCGCACGAAAAAATGTACTATGCGTGCGGCTCCTTAAGCTAACCGCATGGAAAGATTATTTTCGCGTGCGGGCGGGTTTAGCAGCCTGCATAAAAATATATTTTTGCATGCGGGTGCTTAAGTCGCCTGCACGCGATGATGTGGCAGGCTACATAAGGCACACGTGGGACTTTTAAATTTTCCAAGTCTCGGAGGTCAAGCCCTAGCGCCGCCAGGCTGCCGAAATTCGCCGCCGCACTTAGATCCTCGCCATCGACCTCCCCCCTCGTCCACCGCCAACGCCGATGCCGATGCCATCGGGCGCGTGCCTAGATCCGCCGCCTCCACCTTCCTCTCCACTCGACGCCGAGCCTCCACCGCCGCCACCATCGACCTCTCCAAGCCGACGCCAACGGAACCGGTGACGCCGATGCCGCTTCTCTACCACCGCTGTCGACCTCCCTACCAACCTCCGCCGCGGGCCTCACTGCCGACCCCGCAGCCACCTCCTCCCTTCGGACTCCGCCGTAGGCCTCCTTGTCACGGACGCCACGGCCACCTCCTCCTCTCGGACTCCGCCGCCAGCCTCCTCATCACCGACGCCGCGGCCACCACCTCCCCACGCACCGTCACCACTGACCCCATGCGCTGTCACCGCCGACGCCACAGCCCGCTCCGGCCCCCTCCTTTAGCCCGACACCGGTATTTTCTAAAAGTTATTTTGTGAGATGTGCAAAATTGTGTGATGTGATGATGTGAAAATTATTCATGTGAGATGTGCAAATTTTTTAGACATATACTTTTGTAGACATATATTTGTAGATAAGTTAAGCTAAAAACATGTCATATTTTAATTTTGATGACTTAAAACAAATTTGTAATGTGCTAAATTTGAGATGCGAAATTTTCACTTGTGAAGAACGACCATACGACAAATGTAACCTGCATTCTGTAGGTCACAATTCACTGACGCGGTAAGAACGAGGACCTCAATAGGCTACGTCAACCCAACACAATATGATGCTAGATCCGGATGGTCCAGAACTAAAGGATAAGACACCGGAGGAAAAAGAAGCATATATCAATACTTTGCACAAGCAAAAGAGGGTCGAGATAGCAACTTACTTGGGGAAAGCAATGCTCTCGCACTAAGACAAGAATGTCTTAATGTTCCCATACGCTTTAACATAAACAACATCTCTTCCATTTTGTTAATGTTTTCATAGTACAACAAATTAACTACTAAATGTCATACGTAATTCATATACCTTGTTTGCAGCGACCACTACATATTATTCCTCGTATATCCAAAGGACTACTTGGTCGTAGTGCTTGATCCGGCAAACTACGATGAGAGCGCGTTCATGGAGTTCCTTGTTTTGTTGAATTTGTAAGTATTAAATATAACCCCTTAATACCATATTGCTTTTCTGCAATTTTAAATTAACTCAAACAAATATTCAAACAAATATTTCATCGTTGTAGAGGTGTTAACAGCAAAATTTGTTAAAGATATGTCAATGATGGAGTTAGATCCGAGGCGGATTTGAAGGGATAAGATAATTTCCAAAAACAGATAGTGCATCGGCTAGGAGCCGTATCGGCCGATATGGAATCGGACTCGAACAGCCGATATGGGTAATTTGAATCGGACTCGGTCAGCCGATACAGGTAACCTTAGTTTGTGTCCGGTTCAAAGAAGAGTTTGAAGGTGTTGCCAATTACAAATTGAGTCCAGAAGAGGCAATTGTATCTATTAATTAGGAATAAGAGTTAGTTATTTCTTTTTAATAATTTTATGGCAAGAGTCCGCTTATGACTTGTTTGTTTAGGTAGGTTTTGAGTAGTATTCGACATGGACAAGGTTTGTAAGTTGGGGTATAATTATATGCCCAGGGTCTTATAAAGAAATAACAATAATTCAATACACTCTCGGCGCATCACCACATTTTTTCTTTTACTTTCGACGAGTTCTTATTTCGAGTTGGGCTGCATCAGTTTCGATCTCGAATAAGAGGTATGGCTTGTCAATAGTGGCTTGTACCGGTGGATTAGCGCATCGTTTTAGATGTTCTAATCTATCTTGTGCAACTGCTAGTTATCATATAACATAGCTAATCTAAATCGATGGCTCGATTTACCTATATTAGCCAAGCCTTATCTAAGGTTTTGTCGGCATTGGCTAAATTGTCCCATTGGCTTAGATTAGCTAAGGTATCCACCACCCTGAAAATCAGTCAGAAACTTGACTGTTTAGACTTTATGCTTCTTTTCATACTTTGTGTTGTATCAACCCTAGTCATGCTTAGAATCATAGAAACTAACTTGTTTTTTGATTGTAAATAAGGATAGCATCGGAGTTTTAGC
Source organism: Oryza officinalis (assembly GCA_008326285.1). Classification (NCBI taxonomy): domain Eukaryota; kingdom Viridiplantae; phylum Streptophyta; class Magnoliopsida; order Poales; family Poaceae; genus Oryza; species Oryza officinalis. The sequence continues at coordinate 34,178,949 of BDMV01000006.1, read as the reverse complement.
CGATCTTACCTGATATAACTGTTTAGCTTTGTTTGAATTCCTTTAATCATGTTTTTCATATTATATCTGTCCCTTATACAAGGGTATCACACTATTTAAATATGACAAGCTTGCTCTTGGTATATTTACTTAGATTGATATTCTTGTATAAGGCTGTATCGGAGTATTAGCCGATACGGTATCTATTTTTAACCTAAGTATGGCATCATCGGCTATGACTTGACCAGATATATTCTTTATCCATAAATTATGTGTTTGGTTACATCTACAGCCGATGAAACATATTTTAGGCTTGTTTTAACTTTATTTACCTTACACCTCATAGCCGATTCGGTCAGATCGCATCGGCTAGGGTTTACACGATTCGTCATCGGCTCAAGCGGCCGATCGACTATCGTAGGTTTAACTGGTTTTATTTTATATCTTGTTGGTTACAGGATCAAACCAACTGACACGCCCTGAACTCGAAAGCAAGATTTAGACCTGCACTGGAGCTAAGCAGAACTCTCAGGCCGCCATGTTTTTGCATCAACAAGAGGATACCACTATTACATAAGATATAACGGGCTAGTAAAGGATCCGCAGAAAAAAAGCTTCTCGTGAAGACACGTTGGCCGGCAACGGCGTATGTCGTTAACTTAATCATGTGATTATTAATTTTTAATATTGATGGGTGTAATGTTTTTACGCAATGTTACAAGCAACCCCTCGGCACTAACCTATATGGATATTACGTGTGCGAGATGCTTAAAGTCAACGAGAGGTACATAACAAAGTTTTCAGATGTAAGTCCGAAGAGCATCCTCTATACGAACTATTTCGTCTACTTTCATTTCATAACTTTCATTTTGTTTTATTTTTTTGAATAGCTCCCGCAAGTTCTAGTTGTAGCAAACCAGTTCGACAAAAAACACTTCTTAACTTTTGCGCGAATCTGTGCCACTTCCTCCATCGTGATGTCTGCAACCGATTAGGGGAATTCTACGACAATGAAAGTTAACTTGCACTAGAGGACAAATTCAAACCCCTAAGAGAACGGGAGAAAGAACATATGTAGATCTAAAAAAACATGTATTTGCGTTCAATTGTAACATTTGTGTTCATTTGTAATATAAATATTTTTATATGTGTATGTACATATGTATATTACATTTTCTATATATGTACATATGTATATTACATTTTCTATATGACAATGTTTGTGTTCACTTCTAATATCTTTTTTTTAATCAATCAAGATTGTACTATGCGCGAATAACGATAACTAGATTAGCTCGTACGTGTACCATTCGAAAACTCAATGATCAATAGCGGGAAATATTTTGATATGTAGCATACGACAACTTACCAAACGACTAGCTATTGCATGATCGTTTGAAAAAAAAGATCTTCCCAAACGGGCCTCGTAACGCGACCGCACGTGAAGATCGATTTTTTCGTGCGGCCTAGTTTAGTGGCCCGCTTGCGCAGATCCATTTTCGCGTGTGGTTGGACCGCCCGCACGTGAAAATGGGACAGACGGGTTTAACAACTGCACGTGAAAATGTGTTTTGGTCGTCTGAAAAAACCTATTCTCTAGTAGCGTGCTCTTGGACGCAACACAAAATGCAGTTGGTTGTGGGGCCGTGCCATCCAATTGTTAACCGGTGCCAGTGCGACTGTTTCCCCGATCAACGTGATGCGGCTGCAAAGATCACCAAGATACATGCAAATTGAGATGGAAACGCTGCTCCTACGCTAGCTGCCACAGCAAGTATGTACGCTTCAGTTTCATTGACATGCACACAGCTTAAGCTTAGCGCTGACAATTTATCGTACCAAACTAACAGCTCATCAGCGGCAGCAAAATGTACTTGTATATTGTGATTAGGTGACGGTGAAGCATAATTTGCGATTAGTGCTGCAGGTAAAGTGTTGTCTTGATAGGCTGGAGTTGCAGTCGTTCAGAACTGATCGGCCATTTTGTCTCGGGAAATGAGCAGTGTTGAGCTCACTTTGGACACATCTAAACCGTTATTTTTTTACGCAGATGGGTGGCCCGTGGTCGTGCCTAACTTAAGATGATGGCAAATGTTCCATGATCGAAAAAAAATATTGTTCGATGTGCTCCAACTCAGCAAAGTGGTGCATGCATGATCTGATTGAACAGTCAATCACAGATTCACAGTAGACTTTGTGAACCAACCAAACTGCAAATTGAAGTGCATTATTAGTGCTAGAAAGATTCCCTTTTATAAGGCCTATTTTAGGATGGAAAAATTGCGGTGAATCGAGAAAAATTCCCACGTTCTAAAAAGACCTAATGCAACTGTGTTGCTTTGGCATGACAGAGTGCAGGTTAAAAACTAGACGTGTTAATAATTTTGCTCCTCGTCCGTGGCACGATTACATTTTTCTTACAAATAGTAGGACCAAAATTTCATTCGAATTCACTATTTTAAAACTTCAAGATACAAAAAAAATATATTTAAAAAAAGAAACAAATAATTTGTCAACTGGTCCAATACGTCTTTGGTCAAGCCCAAGTTGCAATTTACAAACATGGATACACGAACCAGCGTCCTCTTCATCGATCTCATCTCCTGTCTCATCAAAGCAATCTGGCCAGAGTAGGCCATGCAAATTAGTCAACCAATCCAGCTCGAGTTCACGCGAGTTCGGCCACGAAATTTTCTCCCGGAGCATGATCTGCCCATGCATTGCACCAATCATCAAGCAATCTACGCACACTATATATACGCGGCGAGCTCTGCTTCCATTCTCATCAAGCAACCACTGGTAGTAGTACACTGCAATATTCTTCTTGCTGTGTCACTCGCCTGCTCTGCTCGATCACGAGCTTGAACTGTGCTTGTGATCTAGTGATCAGTTAGCTAGCAATGGCTACTCAATGGGTGAGGTGCGTGCTCGTGGTGGTTGCTGTAATGGCCATGCTCTTCGCCGGAGGCGCCGCCGGCGGGCCGCTGTCGACGAGGTACTACGACAGCAAGTGCCCAAACGTGCAGAGCATCGTGAGGGCCGGGATGGCGCAGGCCGTGGCGGCGGAGCCCCGGATGGGCGCCTCCATCCTCCGCATGTTCTTCCACGACTGCTTCGTCAACGTGAGAGAGATCGCACTGCCATCTTGCCATTAATCTTGTCGCGGTGGTTGTGTGGTTGCTGAGGTTTGCTCATTTTTGTGGTGCGTGTGGTCGTCGGCGGCCCGCGGGATTTTGCAGGGGTGCGACGCGTCCATCTTGCTCGACGACACGGCCAACTTCACCGGCGAGAAGAACGCCGGGCCGAACGCCAACTCGGTGCGCGGGTACGAGGTGATCGACGCCATCAAGACCCAGGTCGAGGCGTCCTGCAACGCCACCGTCTCCTGCGCCGACATCCTCGCCCTCGCCGCGCGCGACGCCGTCAACCTGGTACGTACATGTTTGCATCATCCAAACCTTACAAGTTACTAGTACTACAATTCTACAATTCAATGCACCATTTTTGACAAGCTACTCCGATGCAATGCAGCTGGGCGGGCCGACGTGGACGGTGCAGCTGGGTCGGCGCGACGCGCTGACGGCGAGCCAGAGCGCGGCGAACAGCAACCTGCCGGGGCCGGGGTCCGACCTCGCCACCCTCGTCACCATGTTCGGCAACAAGGGGCTCTCGCCGCGGGACATGACGGCGCTGTCGGGCGCGCACACGCTCGGGCAGGCCCGTTGCGTCACGTTCCGCAGCCGCATCTACAACGACGGCAACATCGACGCCGCCTTCGCCGCGCTCCGGCAGCAGACGTGCCCGCAGTCCGGCGGCGACGCCACGCTGGCGCCCATCGACGTGCAGACGCCCGACGCGTTCGACAACGCCTACTACGCGAACCTGGTGAAGAAGCAGGGGCTGTTCCACTCTGACCAGGAGTTGTTCAACGGCGGGTCGCAGGACGCGCTGGTGAAGAAGTACGCCGGCAACTCCGGCATGTTCGCCGCCGACTTCGCGAAGGCGATGGTGAGGATGGGCGCCCTCCTGCCGGCGGCCGGGACGCCGACCGAGGTCCGGTTGAACTGTAGGAAGGTCAACTGAAGTCAACCGGATGCATGACGACGAACGTGTCCAAGACTCCAAGTACTCCAATCTTGAGAAAAAGATCGGCGCCCTGAGTAGTGAACAGTCAAGACGTCTGTTTCTGCTCCTCTGGATTATTTTGTGATCTGTTTAATTTTTAGTATTATTGGAATTAATAATGTTGCTGTAAACATCTTTTGATAGCAGTCAGTAGTCACTGATCATCTGTAAGCATAAATTAATCGTTTCAAAATATGTAGTACGTTTTCGTGACAAACTTGAAATCATGCAATATAATGAGGCAGAACATTTGGTTCTTCCTGCACTCACTCAATTCCCGTTCGTTTGGACGAAATTTTTTATCTTTACTGCTAAACGGTGTATTTTATATGAAAATTTTTTATATAAAAGTTGCTTTAAAATATCAAATAAATTTATTTTTTAAGTTTATAATAATTAAAACTCAATTAATCATATATTAATATCACCTCATTTTACGTAAAACATTTAATGTAGCATAAAAGAACACCACCCCAATAGAGCTACCGAGCTAGAGTAGCACACTACGCAACCAGCATTTGACAACACCAACAGCCAGCTACCTATTGGAATATGATCCGAATTATAACGTGAGTCTTGTGGGGACGCCTGGAGGGCCCACGGTTTGGGTTATGTTTATTAGCGGATTTGTTTCCGTGTTGGACTGCAGTCAGTCCGTCCTATAAATACATCTTGTAAGCCGCACGGGAGAGCTGACGACTCATTGTATTCCCTGCGTTCTGTAAACACTCTCCTCACTCCTCATATAGTGAAGATCGCCGGTTGGCGCCTGTGGTTTTTTCCCGCAAGGGTTTTCCACGTAAAATCGTTGTCTCGTGTTCGATCTTGTTTGATTATTCCCTAACAAGTGGTATCAGAGCCTGACACGAGATTAGATTAAAAAAAAATTAGGGCTTTATTCCCTATTCTACGCCGCCGCCGAGAAAAAAAGTTTTCTCCTCGGCGTTTCCTTCCGTGCCATATCGAGACGGCGACTCGACGCGTCCGCATCGAGTCCAAGGCGGAGTCTGGTTCTGCGTTGTTCTAGTTCGAGGTTGAAGCGGATTGGTGGTCTAAAAAAATCTGCTCTGACCGGGAGGATCAAGGTCTGCTACTGTTCTTCTCTGGCTGGTCCTCGTGAATCAAGTGCTGGTCTACTGTTGCTGCAGGGTGCTCACGTGAGAAGTACCTACCAGAAGACTTGCTCGTTGGCTTTTATTGCTGAACGTACACATCACGTGTACCAGGCTGCAGGTTTTTTGTTAGGGTTACACCTAATCTTCTGCATATTATTTTCTTCTGGTTATTGCTGTGATTTCTTCACCATGTCTACAGTGAAGTATGATCTTCCACCTCTGGATCGTGATACGAGGTTTGCTTTATGGCAAGTCAAGATGAGAGCTATTCTTACACAAGCTGATGTGGATGATGCTCTTGATAAATTTGGTAACAAGGATTTCAAATCTTGGACCGATGAGGAGAAAAGAAAAGATCGTAAGGCCTTGACTCAAATTCAACTTCATCTTTCAAATAATATTTTGCAAGATTGTCTGCAGGAGAAAACTGCAGCTGCTTTATGGCTCAAGTTAGAGTCGATTTGCATGTCTAAGGATTTGACAAGCAAGATGCATATGAAGATGAAGTTGTATACGCACAAGTTGCAAGAGGGTGGTTCTGTTATTAACCATCTGACGGTTTTCAAGGAGATCGTTTCTGACCTACAGGCTATGGAGGTAGAATATGATGATGAGGATTTGGGTCTAATTCTTTTGTGCTCTTTGCCTAGTTCTTTTTCAAACTTCAGAGATACATTATTATATAACCATGATACACTAACTCTTGATGAGGTTTGTGAGGCGTTGCATGCTAAGGAAAAGATGAAATTGATGGTGTCTTCTGAAGGTTCTGCTTCCAAAGGAGAAGCGTTGTCTGTTCGTGGGAGGACAGAAAATAAATCAAACAATGGCAATAGAGGCAAAAGTTCTAATCGTTACAAAGGCCGATCGAAGTCTCGAGGTAGAGATGAAAAATTCTGCAAGTATTGCAAGAAGAATAATCATTTTATTGAGTATTGTTTGAAATTGAAGAATAAAGAGAAGAGAACTGGCACATATAGAGAGAAAGGTAAACCCAATGATGAAGGTAATGCTTCTGTTGCCTCTAAGGCAGATTATTCCGATGGTGATTCGCTTGTTGCTTTTGCTGGATGTGCTAATAGTGATGATGAATGGATTCTTGATTCCGCTGCTTCATTTCATATATGCTCTAAAAGAGATTGGTTTGTCACCTATGATTCTCTCCAAGGTGGAGGTTCTGTTAGATTGGGTGATAATAGTCCACTTAAAATTGTTGGTAAAGGATCTATTCAGATTAAGATGCATGATGGCATTGTCAGAACATTGGCTGACGTGAGGCATATTCCTAGCATGAGCAAGAATCTTATTTCTCTCAGTACTCTTGATGTTAAAGGGTACAAGTACTCCGGTGCAAATGGAGTTTTAAAGGTGTCTAAAGGTTCTCTTATTGTGATGAAAGGTGAATTGAAATCTCCCAATTTGTACCGTCTTCGTGGTACTACAATTACAGGTGATGCCGCTGTAATTTCCAATTCATCCTCTAATTCTGATGCTACTGATCTTTGGCATAAGCGTCTTGGACATATGAGTGAACAAGGCTTGCATGAATTGTGCAAGAGAGGACTTCTTGATGAACATAGCATCAGTAAGTTGAAGTTTTGTGAGCATTGTGTGTTTGGCAAACACAAGAGGGTGTCATTTAATATCTCTACTCATAAAAGTAAAGGTATTCTTGATTATGTGCATTCTGATTTATGGGGACCATCTCGCAAGCATTCTTTTGGTGGTTCTCGTTATATGTTGACAATCATTGATGATTATTCTCGTAAGGTATGGCCTTATTTCTTGAAGCATAAATCAGAAGCATTTTCAGTATTTAAAGAGTGGAAGATTATGATTGAAAATCAAACTGAGAAGAAGGTTAAAAAGCTTCACACTGATAATGGGATGGAATTCTGTTCTAATGAATTTAATGCATATTGCAAGTCTCAAGGCATTGTTAGACACTACACTATTCCTTATACGCCTCAACAGAATGGTGTAGCTGAGCGTATGAACAGAACTATCATCTCCAGGGCCCGTTGCATGTTGTCTAATGCTGGTTTGAATAGGCGCTTTTGGGCTGAAGCTGCTTCCACTGCTTGCTATCTTATTAATCGTTCACCCTCTATTTCTCTTGATAAGAAAACTCCAATTGAGGTATGGTCTGGTTCTCCAGCTGATTATTCACAATTGAGAGTTTTTGGTTGTACTGCTTATGCTCATGTTGATAATAGTAAATTGGAGCCTAGAGCTGTTAAATGCATTTTTATTGGTTATCAATCTGGTGTTAAAGGTTATAAATTGTGGAATCCCCAGACTCAGAAGGTTATGCTTAGCAGGAATGTTATCTTTAATGAGACTGTTATGTTTGTTGATAATCCTTCTGTTGATGCTCCTATTGAGAGAGAGAAAATAAGTGTGCAGGTGGAGCACTTAATTGATTCACCAGATATTGATAATGTTGCTGAGCAAGATGCACCTATTGCTGAAATTTCTCCAATTGTTGATGATTCTTTTGCTGTTGAGCATTCTTCTCCAGTTGTGCAGTCTCCACAACATTCTATTGCTGCTAATAGGCCTAGAAGGCAGCCAAAGCCTGTTAAAAAGTATATTGAAGAATACAATGTTGCTTATGCTATGAGTGTTGCAGAAGAGATTGAAGGTAATTCAGAACCTTCTAATTATTCTGAGGCTATTACTTCTTTTGATCGCAACAATTGGATGACCGCTATGCAAGATGAGATGGAGTCACTTGAAAAGAATGGTACATGGGATTTAGTGAAGTTGCCCAAGAATAAAAAGCCTGTCCGTTGCAAATGGATTTATAAAAGAAAAGAGGGTTTTTCTCCTAGTGAGCCAGCAAGGTACAAAGCAAGGTTAGTTGCTAAAGGCTATAGCCAGATTCCAGGTATTGATTATAATGATGTCTTTTCCCCTGTTGTTAAGCATAGTTCTATTCGCACTTTGCTTAGTATTGTTGCCATGCATGATTATGAACTTGAGCAACTTGATGTTAAAACTGCATTCTTACATGGGGAGTTGGAAGAAGACATTTATATGAACCAACCTGAAGGTTTTATTATTCCTGGAAAAAAAAAACCTTGTGTGTAGACTAAAGAAGTCTCTTTATGGTTTGAAGCAATCTCCTAGGCAATGGTATAAGAGGTTTGACTCATTTATGCTCTCTCATGGTTTTAAGCGGTCTGATTATGATAGCTGTGTTTACTTGAAGATTGTTAATGGCTCAGCTATTTATTTGCTTCTTTATGTTGATGATATGCTGATTGCTGCTAAAGATAAATCAGAAATAGCTAAATTAAAGGCACAATTGAGTAAAGAATTTGAGATGAAGGATTTAGGTGCAGCTAAGAAAATTCTTGGAATGGAAATTACTAGAGATAGAAAATCTGGTAAATTATATCTCAGTCAGCGAGGTTATATTGAAAAGGTTCTTCGTCGTTTCAATATGCATAATGCAAAACCAGTGAGTACTCCATTAGCTACACATTTTAGATTATCATCAGATTTATGTCCACAGTCAGATCATGAAATTGATTACATGTCTAGAGTTCCATATTCCAGTGCAGTTGATTCTCTTATGTATGCCATGGTTTGTTCTCGTCCTGATTTATCTCATGCATTGAGTATTGTCAGTAGATTCATGGCTAATCCTGGAAAGGAGCATTGGAGGGCTGTTCAATGGATTTTCAGATATTTGCGAGGTACTTCTAATGCCTGTTTACAGTTTGGGAAATCTAGAGATGGACTTGTTGGTTATGTTGATTCTGATTTTGCTGGTGATTTGGATAAAAGGAGGTCTCTCACAGGTTATGTTTTCACCATTGGTGGTTGTGCTGTTAGTTGGAAAGCATGTTTGCAGTCCACTGTTGCTCTGTCTACTACAGAAGCAGAGTATATGGCTATTTCTGAATCTTGTAAAAAAGCTATTTGGTTGAGAGGTTTATACTCTGAACTTTGCGGGGTTACTTCTTGCACTACTATACATTGTGATAGCCAGAGTGCTATTTGTCTGACTAAGGATCAGATGTTTCACGAAAGGACCAAGCATATTGATGTGAGGTATCATTTTATTCGAGGTGTCATTGCCGAAGGTGATGTTAAAGTGTGCAAGATAAGTACTCATGATAATCCTGCTGATATGTTGACAAAGCCAGTTCCTGGAGCTAAGTTTGGGCTATGCTCAAGCTTAGTTGGCATTACAAATTAAGTCCTAGTGACTTTTGGCGCCGGTGATTATTTATTATTGAAGTGAGTTGATTGATGATACTTCATTCGCTACAAGATGGAATTCGTCTCAAGGTGGAGTTTGTTGGAATATGATCCGAATTATAACGTGAGTCTTGTGGGGACGCCTGGAGGGCCCATGGTTTGGGTTATGTTTATTAGCGGATTTGTTTCCGTGTTGGACTGCAGTCAGTCCGTCCTATAAATACATCTTGTAAGCCGCACGGGAGAGTTGACGACTCATTGTATTCCCTGCGTTCTGTAAACACTCTCCTCACTCCTCATATAGTGAAGATCGCCGGTTGGCGCCCGTGGTTTTTTCCCGCAAGGGTTTTCCACGTAAAATCGTTGTCTCGTCTTCGATCTTGTTTGATTATTCCCTAACACTACCAACGTGTGTTTTTGTTTCCCTGAGCTACAGGAAATTATTGGATCCGTCCCTTGGAACAGAAATATCAGCGGCAAAGATATCATCTCCAGATCTCCCCCATCCAGAGCTACTAGGCTCCAGGATATCACGTATAATTATAGTGCAAGTAGCGGCACACAGATCGAATATACATGGGATTCAAGTAGCGATGCCACATGGCAGGGCAGCATGGGGGCGCGGACGGCTTTGGTGACGCACGCGCACGCTCACGCGCGCGCACGCACACCGCTTCGTGGTAGTACGGAGTCCTCACGTTTGCTTCTGAGATTCATCTTGGCCGTGTGGCTTGGTGATACCACGAGACGTTGTTGCGTTCGCGCGGCCGGGCCCTGTGTTTCCCCGGCCACTTGGAGCAAAACGCCCGTGCCCGTGCGTGCAGTGCACCAACACATGCGTCTTTGTACTTGGGAAATGGCTGTGCTCGCTATGCCGACCATCCCTAACTATCCTGAAGTACCATTCTCGTCATCACTTCCCCATCCCCGGTCCAAAACTCGACGTCTGATACGATGTCCATCAGCGAAGTTCAAAATGTTATACGAAGTTTTCTTTTTGGAAACGAAAGTTTTAGTTGGATATATGTATGTTATCCTGGCAGACACATTGGACTTGTTTCCTAGCTGATCCGGGTCAGTCGAATTATCCTTGTTAAGAAGTTTTTCTTCCTCGTTGTCACTACTCAGTCACATCGTAGCCCATCAGATAGACGACACATGACTAAGTTAGCGTTTGCTCAACTAGCCAGACACAAGTGTATGGCTTTTTTTTTTTCAGTGGTAGGTGACATACCCGTCGACAACGATGAGTTCGTGGTGTTAATCACAAAATGTGCCATAGGCGTGATGACTTCATCAATCACAAGATGTGCCATAGGGATAAAATGTGCGTGTGTATATTTATAGAGGTGAATGTACGCGTATCATGAACACATACATTTATATTATGTTTCTCTAAAAAAACAAAGAGTAGAAAACACATGTTCAATTGAATGTTTTTAGTTGACTAACTCTATATTATCGAGGTAGACACATTGGACTTGTTTCGTAACTGATCTGAAGGTTGCATCATCCTTGTTTAAGAAAATTTTTTTCACTGGTTGCTTTTCTTTTCTTTGGATGGTTTGGTGATGAAGAAAAATAACGTATTATTGCCACCTTCTTCAGAATAAATTACTTTCTTCGTTTCAAAATATAACAATCTTATAATTTAGAACTGAATGAGATAACCTATTAATAACATATTAGAGACCTATAGTACTAATCTGTACAGAGACCTATCTAGTAGGTTGATAGTGCTATGTTATATTAAGTCACATCTGGTTGTTATATTGAGAACTAGATTAATAGTACTATGTTATATGAAGTCGCATCTGATTTTACTATATTCTAGCAGAGATAGTCCGAAGGTCCTAAAAAGCTACAGAAAAGGCGATGGCTCGAAGTTGCCACGTTAAGACGTTACGTGTGCTAGCTGGGGTAGCGTTACGCAGGCCCACTTGAATAATTATCCAGTCTAATCTGACTGATGAAAATATTCATGGACCTTCGATTCGAGTGCCGTTCTGTTGGATCACAGGATGCGGGTTCTCGACCATTATTATCTCCAAAATGCTATAAAACTACAATTTTGTTTAGGAATAAACTCACGATTACATTTCTTACAACAAATTGCCGAACACCGTGGATGACAAAGGTGGGCCATCTAACGCAGTCACATAACTGCTGAGAGCGGAGAACAAAACTAAGAATTCCCTACCGAATGTTTCTTGAAGGTTTTTGTCCACAATCATTATCCCAGTGTCAAAAACAGCCATTCATCTAAACTGCGGTCGGCCTCTATGCTTCATCCCCAAACCATCCACAACTTGCAAGCCGCCTGTGTTCACTAGGGCAAAAAGAAAAGGTTCGTTTAACCTGATTATATTTCGTTAGCTGGCTTGCACCTTGTTATAATGATCAGCTGCCGCGGATAGCGATGGTATGGTTACAGGAAATCCAGGACCCATCTGCAAGGAAGTTCGTCCATTAAGACAAGAAGAAGATAATACCAATTTAAGGAAAAGTTGCATAAAAAAAATTCAGACAGAACTGTACATATTGCAGTTGAAGATGACAAATTGCATAACTTGGGATATTTTCTCTTATCATTACTCATGAACTTGCTTATGTGCAGCTATCACAACTTCAAAAGCATCCCAAGTTCCCAATGTTCAGTGAAGGTTTGGGTTGCAGTTTTATGAATACCTCTCATTGGACATTACAGACAGAACCAATGGGCGAATCATGTCAAGAAAACTTTAGCAGCATCCCAGATCCCAACAAATTAGCAACGTTCTGAAGTACCGAGCAGTATTTCCACCTTTCTCCCCACTAGAGAAAAACATCTACCCTTTGAAGTAAATAGACTAGTTGGTATAGCCATAAGTTCAGTACAAGCCTACTGTTTTATTTTATTAACAATGTCCCAAAAACTTTTCCTCAAAATGTCTGAACTTTCACGAAAACAGCACATTCAAGGTTGAAAAGTGAACATTTTTTATAGTGCATAGTTAAGTAGTGTCAAGTTTTGAATCTTATTTTCTTTTTGAGTAAATTTCACAAAACTACAAATATTTTGACCAAATTATCACAAAACTACTGATTTAAGGTGATGTATCACAAAACTATAAATTTAACAATAATTTATCACAAAACTACAGGTTTAAGGCTAAGTATCGCAAAACTAAAGATTTAATAATAAAATTATCACAAAACTCAAGATTTTAGGGTTCAAATCCTTAGAACTAAAGTTACGTTTTGAGTTATAAACGTCCAAGTTTTGTGATTAAATTGGTGCTAAACCTGTGTAATTTTGTGCTAACTTTGTTACTAAATCTGTAGTTTTGCGATACTCCATCTTAAATCTGTAGTTTTCTGGTAAATTTAGTGTTAAATCTGTAGTTTTGTGATAATCATCTTAAATCTGTAGTTTTGCGATAGTTTGGTCAATATATCTATAGTTTTGTGAAATTTACTCTTTTCTAAATATTATTATAATTATGATATAATTTTACTAGGGTCCTTCTTAATGCCTCCAATCCGCTTTTACGGTTGTACGATTTAACATAACCAAATCTATTCCTTGCCCAGGGAGCTTACAAATAATGAGCGTCATGAGAAGATGAGAAGTCCAGCTAAAGGCATTTTAGCATTTTTATACTATTTCGTGTGAAATATTCCATGATATCCCAATAAAATGGAAAAAAACATCTGCAAAATAGTTCTATTTTCACAGTATAAAGAAAAGAGGGAAAACTTACTGTGCTACTCAATGTGAACTTCTTCACATATCCAACATACTTTGAAGCTGAAAGAAATGGAGAACGTTAATACCTTGTAAAGAGATTCATAGAAACAACAAATAACTATTGAAATGAAGCAAATGAGAAAAAAGAATGTGTATGGAAAGAAATAGTCATTAGCCATTTAGAACGATTTCATAGGCATTTTGCCATTGGAGTCACAAAATTTGAAAATCAGATATATTTTCTATAAAGCCTTATAGTGATTTTGAAAATTGAAATTGTCGCATTGACAGTAGAGCACTAGGACAATAAATACTCAAGTTCAATCACATTAATTTTTTAGTATATTTTCTTAAGACCGTGTGCTTAAACATTCATATGTTGATCAAAGTATCAGTTTCATGCTAGGTATCCAGAGTACTAAGGAGATGCACCATAAGCGATGTAAATAGGCCACTTACTTTTCTTTAATCCCACTGGCTTGGCAAGTAGAAGTGCATGTACAAAAGCACCAATATTTTCACGCAAACTCTCATCAGAAAAATTTATCTGCAAAAAAATACAAACAATAATAAGGTGTGCAGCTAAGCTGCAACACAAATAGCAAAGTTTCCATCAACGCTGATCTTTCGTACCTTCCCAAGACCAACATGCACTATAGCTGTTTTATCTATTTTGAAATCGACCCGGCCTGATTTTGCTGCTTTGACAGCACCAGAAACATCGTTTGTCACAGACCCTAGCTACAGAGCAATATGTCACATGAATGATTCCTGGTACCGTAAAAAACATCAAGGCAGAACACTCCATGCCACCAAAAAAAAAAAGACAGACATTTACCTTAGGATTTGGCATCAGTCCGCGTGGACCCAATATTCTAGCAACCTGAAATAGCAAAACAGTCAAGACGTTAACAATATAGGAAACAGAAAATAAATTTGTATCAAGAAGCAAGCATTACTACCTTCGAAAGACGAGGCATGTACATAGGGGTAGCAATGCACTTGTCAAAACTCAGTTTACCGCCTCCTATATAAATTACAGTGGATGAAAAGTTCCAATCAACAGGGATGTTAAATATTGAAGATGCAGAACTAAGAAAATATCTAACTGAAAACATATTGTGCAATGCAGTAACAATAGACTGGACATGTAATTATCTGTGATATCACTTTTTTTGAAAAAAAAAAAAGATTTGAGCTATTTTTATAACTTATACGTGAAAAAAATATGTTAAGTATTTTAAAACCTCGTACTTGACCATTCATCTATATCTAATACTTATAATGCAGTAGGATAAATTTGCAAATATGCCTGTCGTTGGAAAGAAAAGGAGCTTATACAACAATTGGAGGAAATAAAGTACCTGTGCGGATCTCCTCAATCAGCTCGTCACCACCAACGACATCAGCTCCAGCGGCCCTAGCTTCATCTGCTGCAGGACCTTCTGCAAATACTGCCACCCTAACAGTCTAAAAGTAAAGAAGACCTCAGCACAAAACACTCCAGAAAACCTAAATGTTATATTTAGAAAGGTACCTTGCCAGTGCCATGTGGCAAAGTTAACGCGCCACGCACCATCTGTACCCCAGGGAGAAATATGGTCAGTATAACTTTGCACTAATCTAACAATCACAACCAGATAAAAGAGATCATAAGGTTGATTGATTGACTTGGTTATTGGATCATGCATCGCAAAATCTATGTACACCATTTCTTGTGCATTGCCAGTAACTTTCCACAAAGCTAACAATCACAACTAGATGGGGTACAACAGAAATAGCAAAACACCATAATATCATTTCAGCAGTATCTCTGTTAACTTGTGTTGTACGCATCATGATTTACCTTTTGAGGAACACTGGCCTCACAGCAAGAATAAATGCATAGCCAGACATAAATCATTCTCATTACCGTAAGTAGTAGGTTATCTCAATCAGCCTCTTAGGACAATTTTGTTGTCATAACTCATAACTAGTGGTTACGACACAAGAAAAGTTCATACAAACATAGTTCTAAAAAGCGACCAAGGAGGCTGCCTAGGCACTAGGCGTCATCTTGCCACTTCAATTTTGCCTATTCGGCAGTCTAAACGTCACTAGCCAGTCTATGGCCCTCTTTGTTTGGGCTTATAAGCCAAAAGGCCGAAGCCCAAACAAATGGACAGCTTTTCTTTGGCCTTTTAAGTCATAAATCATAAGCATCCTTATACTGTTAAGTCAATAGCTAGGTTTGAGTAGCTTGTTTTGGTTTATGTGGATTAGAGTTCGGACTCCACCCTTGATATTGCGACTTAAAAGCCACTGGCTTATTAACCATAAAAGCTGAAAATGAAAAGTCAGCTTAAAAACCTAAGCCGAAACAAAGGGGACCTAAACATATTTCATGTACTTATGCAAGGTGTAGCTACAATTCTACAAACTTTACATTGCTTGTTTGAAAAATGGAGGCACAAGAACATGAATTCTTGATGTTTGCTTCTTTTGAAAATAGCATGTCATGTTTGTCATTCTGGTATTCTAATAAATTTCTGTTTAAACATGAATTTTGCACTGTCAGCTGGGCGGGGGCCTCTATGGTCTACATATGCTACTGATACCTGCCTAGCTCATAATGCTTTCTAAACACAGTGTACAAACCCACTAGCTGAAATAAAAGCTGGCTCGATTGAGTATAAGGACATGGAAACTAAACCAGTTATGAAAACCTGTCTTGAAAGCACAGCAAGCAATGAAGCCGGCAGTCAGAAATGCAATGTAATGACTAATGACAATGCTACACTTCCATGTTAGAGTAGCAAGCAATAAAACTTAGCACTACAAAATGTAATTATATCTAGTTTACATATTGCGCAGCAAACCTGGTCACCACGACGTGGATCAACACCTAACATTACATGAGCTTCAACTGTTTCGGTAAAATTCCTCTTCTCTTCATTTGCACTGGTCTGGAAACAGGAAGAGCAAAAAGTAAGAGAACTTCATTTTTCAGCCAAACAAGTTGATTTTCATGTTTTAATAAAGCATAAAGCATGCAAAAAGTTGCTTAACCCAATATTTCTATGGAACTATCCAAGTTTTCATGTCATCTTAACTTGTATGACTATGAAATAAAGTATTGAACCATTAGATTACAACATTGAACAGAGGTTCTAAATGTATAAACCAACATCTATCTACAATATAAACATAATATCTAGGGCTATAACCAACCTTGGAGAAACAATACTCCTAAAAGATCATATTCTGCTCCAAATAGCATAAAAATGAAGCAACGAAAGAAATAAGATGGTAAAACGAACAGACATTTTTTTGGTGAATAATTTTCCAGAAATTTTCAGGATTTCGCCAATATCAAATTTATGTGCTTTATCTATAATTCTCACTAACTAATGGAAAGAAGTGGTGGGACTGAAGGAGAGGAAAGTTTTGAACACTTTGTAGCTAAGAGGTGACCGTACCAAATTATCTAATGGGCTATATAGTTTTTTCATAAGTAAACAGATGTAGGTTTTAAAAATGACACCATACTTGCATGGTCATATTTATTTTCAGTAGCCATTCCATGTATAGCAGAGAAGACAGTCATTAGACTGAGCTCAACCAACTTCTCAGGCTTTCACATCAAAATCGGTATGAGATTGCATATGTTTGAACTTCCTATCTCCGATCACTAAAATGCCGGCTGATCTTTCATACTAATTCGGCAGTTCTGCATTGATATTTGGTAGTGATGCTGCAAAGCTAGCCCTACAGGCTATACTGACATGCAACTACCTGAATGACCGTTGAATGTAAAGTTTGGATCTAACTATTACTGTAGTAGAAGAAGGCATCATCACATCATGGTAATTGTCTTGTAATGCAAAACAAATTGAAATTCCAACCGCATGGAGAAAAATCACGAGCAAGAATGACAGACCTTGATTTCGCGGATGGCGTCGACGAGATCAATGGCGACCTTCTGCGGCCGCTTCTCGACGGGTATGAGCGTCGGGTAGGGCGCCTGCTCCTCCTCCACCTGCATCCCGAAGAAGCTCCTCCTGGCCCTCGTGGCGTCCATCTCGATCCGCTCCCCCTCTCCCCGCAGCCCCTCGTCCGCCGGCCCCTCCTGGGGCACCTCCTCCGCCGGTCGGTCCTCCGGCAGCGGCGCGACCCTGGCCGGGTACGACACCGGCGTGATCGAGGGCCCCGCGTCCTTCACGAACCGCATCTCCTCCCGCGTCCACTGCTGCCGCTGCGGCGGCTGCTGCGCTCTCCTTGGCGGCGGCGGGGGCCGAGACCCGGGGTCATGGCTCGGTGCCGCCTCCTCCGCGGCGGCGGGAACCTCCTCAAGCGGGGGTTGCGGCTTCGGGGCGTAGGAGACGGGCTTGATGGGCGGCGACGGCGGCGTTGGGCCCGAACCGGAGCCGGAGCCCGAACCGGCGTTAGAGGAAAAGCGGAGGAGGGAGAGGAGACGGTGCGGCTGGAGGTGGTGGCGGCTGGAGTGGGAGAGGAGGAGGCGGAGGTGAGCCATGGCGATGGCGGGGCGTGGCGGCGGCCGGCGGCGGCGGCGGCGGGGCCTGGGGTTTTAGTGGGGGGAAGGGGAGAGAGATCGAAGTGAGTGTGAAATGGAGGCACCGGTACTACTGGGCTGGGCCGGGTTTTGTAGATGGGTGTATTTCCTACGAGTTTATGGGCTGGGTCGGCCCAGACGTCCAGTCGAGTGGGTTGGGATTTGGTCTAAATGTTGGGCCTGTTTATCTGGTTATGGGATGGAATGTTAGAATTTTTTGCATTTTTAATTTTATTTATTTAAAGATTTGCAAAAATAATTTTTCGTTTCAAAATATTGCAGAAATAATCTCCTCTCGCCCCCTGGGAGGGCGAGATTTAAAAATCGCCCTCTCATAGGGCGATTTTTATGACGTGGCAGACGGCCGTTGGGCGCCGTCTGCCGCGTCCTGGCATTTTTGCAGTTAAGTCCCTTGCCGCCCTCGGCAAGGACGTTTTTTCACTGTAGCACAGGGGGCCGCTTGCAAAAGGGCGGCCGCCCTGGCAATTTTGCAAGCGGCCCCCTTGCCGCCCTTACAGAGGGCGATTTTTGGCCCTCCCCTATAAAACCCCCATTTCCAACTCCGCGGCCGTCATTCGCAGCCGTCGAAACTCGAGAAAAATAGTAGAGCGAGGGGTGAGGAAGAAGAAGGAGAGCGGCGAAGCCCTGTCGGTGTGCACACTCGATCGCAGGTAAATACAATATCCCGCTATATGTTTGTGTTATTTATTTTATGTAGAATATATAAGAAAAGAAAATTTTTTTTGAATATTTGAATAGTTGTTTAGTAAGATATTGATTTATAAATTAGGGCACGATTTAATTTAAGGAGTTTGACCTAGGACGAACCGATTTAGATGAACCTACGTATAATACATTTTGATCTATGTCTATGTTATTTAAATAGTTGTGTAGCACTATAATATGGATTTAAAAATTAGGGCATGATTTATTTTAGTCAATTTGACCTAGGACAAACCGATTTAAATGAACATATGTAGGATATGTCCTTATGTATGTATACATTTCTTTGCGTAGAATTTTGTTTAATATAGAATTTAACTTAGGCACAGATTGATGTAGGCAACATATTCGTAGTATGAAGTAAATTAAGTTTAAACCTGTTTATCAGGCACAATGGCAAGCAAGGTCATATTTCAGATAGTTCACGGTAAAGGCAATGTTAGATATGGTCGAGATGGTGTTGATCTGTCAGAATTTAGTATGAAATCAAAGTTCCTCAACAATTGCTTCGATTCTCTCCCCCTCATCCGCCACGCCTATTGCCTCCTCCAACCTTGCTTCGTTACCCCCAGTTCGCATCGATGGTCCAACATTCTCCACAGCATTGCTAGGACCTTCACCATCCTCTGTTTGCACTGTAACACTGCTATCGATTTCATGCAATGCCACAAAAATAACAAGGGGCCAGGACCTTTCAAATGCCATCTCTACATAACGTCTCCAGGACTCGGTGTTATCTACAGGCATTAGTTCCCAATAATATCCTTCCGTTGCACGACTGACTACAACGGATAGAGACATTGTGTTCACTCTTGTATCCACTTTAAATCCACGTAGTAACCAATTATAGACCGACTCAAATGTTTTATCGGTTGGCCTATCGATGCCCTTTGATTTCATACTAAATTCTGACAGATCAACACCATCTCGACCATATCTAACATTGCCTTTACCGTGAACTATCTGAAATATGACCTTGCTTGCCATTGTGCCTGATAAACAGGTTCAAACTTAATTTACTTCATACTACGAATATGTTGCCTAGATCAATCTGTGCCTAAGTTAAATTCTATATTAAACAAAATTCTACGCAAAGAAATGTATACATACATAAGGACATATCCTACATATGTTCATCTAAATCGGTTTGTCCTAGGTCAAATTGACTAAAATAAATCATGCCCTAATTTTTAAATCCATATTATAGTGCTACACAACTATTTAAATAACATAGACATAGATCAGAATGTATTGTACGTAGGTTTATCTAAATCGGTTCGTCCTAGGTCAAACTCCTTAAATTAAATCGTGCCCTAATTTATAAATCAATATCTTACTAAACAACTATTCAAATATTCAAAAAAAAAAATTTCTTATATATTCTACACAAAATAAATAACACAAACATATAGCGGGATATTGTATTTACCTGCGATCGAGTGTGCACACCGACAGGGCTTCGCCGCTCTCCTTCTTCTTCCTCACCCCTCGCTCTACTATTTTTCTCGAGTTTCGACGGCTGCGAATGACGGCCGCGGAGTTGGAA